>OX104122.1:45875693-46496632 GCA_944474755.1 Limnoperna fortunei | reverse complement strand
ACATCACTAGAACGGGAAAAAAGAAGTATGTTACGATAATACTTTTTTCAGTCTTGAATTTCTTTGAGTGTATAAATAAAAAGGAGATGATCAGAATACACATGTTAAAAGCAAATCACAACCTTCACTGATGAGCAAATGCTTACTAATTTAATATGGAGTGTTCTAAATGACAAATTCGAAACAGTAGAAAGCAACTGTTAACTTTCAACCATTAGCTGTTATCTGTTTTTTTTTTTAAATTGACATTGTTGTTAATTGTTATAATGTAAATAAAAAACACTGTTTGCTGTTTAATAATACTAGTCAGAACACTGTTTACTGTTTTACAGATTTTTTCTGTTATCTGTTAATTCATTTTAATCGCCACTTATTTCAATGTAATTGAGTCTCCATATGAAGGGAGGGATATACATAAGATCACATACTAGTTACTATGGAAACACTGATTAATTAATGCATTTTTTCACCGTATAGCCCTTTGATGAGATTCTGCTGTTATCTGTTTTTTCGATTTATGAACTCACTGTATTGTTTTCTCATGTAAATTGCTGTTATCTGTTAGTGTTATCATTATTTTAAATTTACTGTTATTTTGGGAAAAATATACAAATTGTTACCATGTTAATGGACCCCCCCCCTCCAGCCCCCTCAGCTCCCAAATGTTCAGTTTTATGGATGTTTTATACAAAATGTCAACATTTATTATTATTACATAATGTGCCACATATCATTTTAGTTATGTCTAGATCTGTAACACACACACATACGCTGTATATATATTTTTCAGAAAGCCAAGCGGATAATAGCTGCACTAGACAATATGGAGATCAGAGATATCGAGAAGATAAGACCCGTCTTAATGGCCTATATATGTCCCCATATGACATGTATGAGGGATGTCAAGATGGATTTATTACATACTAGACATCTTCGAAGATGGATAAATTTATAGAATAAAGATAAAATTAGACTGTAAATTTATTGACATTTCTTCAACCAAAAGCAGAAAGGACAGAAAATGAGCAACCAGAAATGAACTAGAACACCTTCCTCTTGGATTGTAAAACAGATTGAAAAATGTACATATTGACATAATGAGCATTTATTCAATAAATCGTTAAATTGTTTCTTTTTTATGTAATATTTATCCACTTGAAAATGAGAAAATTGTAACACCTTTGGGATTAATTGCCATTAGACAAGCCTGTCAGCTCAGTGCTATATACAGACAATTGTACATTAGCTAGTACACTTTTAACTCTACTTTCTTAATGCTGTGTCATCTTGAATTCCTTGACCATTGTTCAAGTTAGTGGTCATCCTATTGATACAAATTCAACAGTCCAATATTGGAGCTTAAGTGAGCACAATGTCAGCAATATTTCTAGAGTAAAACTTGCACAAACTTTTCATTGGACTAGACATGTTCTTTTTCATCACAAGACTGTTATTGTTGATAAATGTAAGTGAGCAATGATGCTCACTGTTTTACAAAATGAGAGGTCAAGGTGGACATTTGTGGAATGCTGATTCTGGATAGGTTGAAAAAACCAAATCCACGTGAGCCGACCTGTGCATGCAGCTTTTTTTCATCAAATCATCTTTCCCCTAACCTAAATGTCCATTTTGTAATATTATCCATGAAAAATATGGAAATTCATAACCTTTTGACCATATTTTAGATTATAACAAGTAACCTTTTGTGCAATTTTTTTGTAATTTCATCAATACAAAAGGAGACCTTTTGGATTTTAATTTGGTCAAAATACCATATGACCTTGGTCTTTTGGTTTTGAAAATTGCATCTGTGGACTACCTTTCATCACCTTTTTTTTTGTTGATATATGATCTTTTTATTATCTTTTGTCGACAACAGATTATATTTTGGAAAAAAAGGTCATATTTTGTTGTTCACCTTTTGAACACATTTTAGATATAGAAAGGTGAACTTTGCAACACCTTTTGTCAAATCAAAAGTGGGCCATTTCGACTGACTTTTGAAGTCAAAAAGGTATACAAAAAGATGATCTTTTAGATCTTTTGTATTTTTTAAAAATGTGTTCAAAAGACAACAAAATGTATTCAAAATTGGGACTTTTGGATACCTTTTGACTATCTTAAAAGTTATTGTTTCGTGCAGTGTAATATACGTTTAATGTTATTAAAATGCCAAGTTGTACATTGTAAAGATCATTTCCAGTTTGCATTGAACATTTGACTTACATGTATAGGAGCCAACTATTGCCTAATCTAGCGAGGACATGTAATGTTTAGTTTAGACGATATAAAGATATACATCACATTGAGAAAATGTGAGATATTAGAAAATTCTAAACATTGTTTTCAATATAATGAATGCAAACTATTGGTGTATCCAATTTATTCCAGACCCCACCCTTGCCGACAAATAACGATCCGAACCAACGTTTCGTATTATGCAACCCATTATCATATAAATTACGCTACCGTGTGATAAATGTGTTCTTCATAACTCATAAAACAATTACATCGGGGGAAAAGACAGATAGAAAATTGCCGCTGTGGCAAAACGAACTCTTACAGTCTTGCTACAGTTATTTCTCGGCAAGTGACAAGAAAATAGTTGGTTCCATATAAATCTTTTATGCAAATCCCGAGTTACTAATACTCTGCATACCGTTACAAAATGATTTTAAATAGGTTTCCTTTTCATCAGAGAAGTTAAATGTATTATACACAATAATAGTCCATAACCGGAAATGATAAAACATATAAATAGATTTTTTTTTCTTCAGAATATTCCCGCAGGAACTGCAATTAGATTTGAACCAGGAGAAACCAAGACAGTGGACCTAGTCGAAATCAGTGGTAACAAGTAATTGATGTTTAACTACTCTTATTGGTGCAATAAATTATTTTCCACAAGTTAAATCACATTTCTGTTGTATATATTTAAAAACGTTTTAGAAAATATCTAAATTCCAGTCGTTTTGTAATTTAAATTTATTTAAGGAATACTTCAAATTTCTGAACAGATTATACGATATAATATGGTTTGGGTCTGTTTACGCCTAATAAACCGCGAAGCGGTTTATGAATGGTGTAAACAGACCCAAACCATATTATATCGTATAATCTGTTCAGAAATTTGAAATATTCCTTATAATTTAATTTTAACTATAAATCTTATCAATTTTTGCGGTAAAAGCGGCGATGACGCCGTGGAACTATTTGAATTTAACGGCGTTAGAATAGGTCAAATGTCACGCAAGTTATTTCTTATAATATGGTTTGCCCGATTTGAATTGACCAATCAGATTTCAGCTTACAAAGCAAATTAAATTATAAATATTTAACTGTTGATGTTATAATTGTAGAATAATAAGAGGTGGAAATTTCTTATGTGATGGTCAGGTCGACGACCGAGCCTTAGTTAAAATTATGCAAAATGTCAAGGAAAGAAAGTTTGGAAATAAAAAACAGGTAATGCAATATTAGTGATTTGTATTTATTCGCATGTTATAAAGATGTCACGTTGCAACCAAATGGACCGAATGTCAAACTACAGCGACTTGCGAGTGCTAGTGAACATTTGAATACTGTGTATTGTGCTGCGTGAAAACCATTTAAAGGGAGTGACATTAATAATTTTCATGGCCGATTTATGACATATTCCGTTAGTTATACACCGACGACAATCCTTTATTGACATTATCAACGCAATACACGTATAAACATTAGCGTAGTTAAATAAATCAGAGTATAAATAATATTAGTAATTTGTTTTTCTTGAATTGAATTCTTTCTGCATCGAGTACCAATGTAATACCAAAGCTGAGAATTCCGTTCAAGGAAAACAAGTCTTTCGATGTAATACCAAAGCAAAACAAATTACTCATAATATATAATAATCATCCGGTTAATTTTTAGGATGTGATCAATGAATCCCTAAAGAAATGCACAATGCCAAGGCCACAATACGCTCTCATGTTTGGACCAACTGCCGGGGACAAGGTATATTATATTTTAGTAATAGTTATTTTAAGTAACTTTTATCAGTGATGTACAAAGAATGTATGCTAATAAAGGTTTTGGTTTTTTTCCTAGTACTTCACCTTCATTGTACCCTTCACCTTACTCTCAACGATATTTCGTATTCAGAACGTTCAGTTATCATTAAATTGCGCTACAAAAGTTTGAACCAAGTAGAAATGCTCTTTTTATGCAATATATATACAAGGTCATTTATCGATGCAGGATAAAACCCAATATTGCACATCTTCGGAAAATATGAAGTTTATTTATCGTCTCCACAAAACATGCGTGAAATGCTCGGCATAACCCCCTGTTGCTTAGCACTGTAAAAACTATATGTTCATTCTATCTACGGAAATTATATTTTATCTTCTATGGTCACATATTTCATAAGGTTCTAATAGGAGACTTGTGAACCAAACTGTCCAACTGTTATTTTAACAAGAGCGAAATAACTGTGTCATTGGGAAGAATAACATTTACTCTTATTAGATCCATATGGCAGAAAAAGTTTATTTGCCCTGCTTTAAAGGTATAGTTTGATTATTACGTCATATTTTGATCTCTTAACATTTATTTTCTGAAGTAGTTTGAACATGACTCTTGAAGTTACTTTGATCTTTAAAGTTATTTCACAACTAGTAAAATTCAAATGTATTAAAATGACTGGATTACTTGCTATTTTACTGATCCGCTCTTTTCAGTACCTATCAGTTTCTCGATGGATATTTATTTATCAAGGATAGGATTTTCAGTCGTTGGTTTAATCCATCCCCAAGCATGCAATATTTCCCATGGCCTCCAATGTTCTTTTTATTATTGCATTTCATAAACATAAAAACCAACATGATATGTTACTCTAAAAGTCTTAATATTTTTTCAAGGCTTTTAGGAGAGAGGTGTCCTACCAAATCAGTCGCGTATATATCCGAACGTGACAAGCATTCACCATATGTCTGTCGTTTACTTGTCCAGCAAGCTGAATTAATAGTTGGATCTTGTATTTAACATGAAAGTGTTACTCATGGGTAGCAAGCCGTGCATGACGCTACGTTTAATATAGAACTGTATCATCAATGATACCAAGGTTATAACATTAACAACGCCAGAGAGCCTCCAGACCAACGGATATTCTAAAAAAGTTGTTCCAAATTTCATCTGAAGAGAAACGTTATCTAGTATAGTTGCGCCTTAGTGGTGCTAGTCTTATAATAAATAAAGTGTTATCAAAGATACCAAGATTATACAATTTACTACACCAGACGCGCGTATTGTCTAATAGAAACTCATCAGTACAAAATAGAAAAACCTTATACTTTAATTCATTTTCGAAATGTCTGGGCAGTATGTTATAATGACTATAATAATTATGTCTTATATAGATATTATGTGCGAGACCGTTTTAGGGTAGTCATGGACGTTTCAAGCCCCATAAGAAGATATGTCTTATATTATAGTTGCGTCTTGGTGATACCAGTCTTGTAATAGAAGTGGAGAAGGATTTTACTGTTTACGGTGATGAGATTAAGTTTGGAGGCGGAAAGGTAAGCGTCATTCTCATTCTATGATCTGTTATGAGTTTTATGAAATCTGAAAGAAAATTCTCAGTGTGCAAACATAGTGCGTTACAAATTACTTATAATTCAGAAGTTTTTGTTTAGGGTAACTTCATCACATTTAATGAAATAGTACCCTGTATTACATACGACGTTGGTGAAGCATTCACAATTCAATAAAAATTAAATTATGTGTTCGGCGTTACGAGGACTTGCCAAAATAAAAACGACAAAGGGAAGACAAATCGGACAATTCCCATATCCCAAATTAATGAACATTAAAAACATGTTTTATAGGTGATTCGTGAAGGTATGGGACAGGCCTCAAACAGAATGAACAGCAATTGGGATGTTCTAGACACAGTCATTACAAATGCGCTAATTGTTGACGCTGTCGCAGGAATAATCAAAGCAGATGTTGGTATAAAAGATGGAAAAATAGCTGGTTTAGGTAAAGCAGGGAATCCAGATTGCATGGAAGGCGTTACGCCGGTAATTTTTCTTTAAAATGATTACAAATTAACATGGGCATTCTTGCATAAATGAAATCTGACAACTGTTCTAGACAATTATTAATTTATTCAATTTATGAGGTACACCATTCCCCTTCAAACACAAATTACACAGCTTTAAAGGTTATACACGAGGCACCAGGGGTTGAAAATCTATTTTTTGCATTGTTCTATACCCTAAAACAGAAGTTAGTAGCCAAACCATTTTTAAATGTCAAGTCTTCAGATGACCATTGGTAAAAAACATATTTGTTTACGACTTACAAATTGTGAGTTTTTGACAATTAATGGAATCATCAAATATCCCAAAAGCAGTTACTCGTATTCACTGTTCGTAAAAACAATCATTTGATACATATAACATGCAATAAAGTTGTCTTGGGTGCGAGTTACTCATTTATTGTTTTCGATTTTCTTCTCTACGTCGTGTGCCGTCCTGTCACCCTGATTTTCAATACTTGTTAAACGTCCGATTTTTTAAAACTTTTATTTCTGATATTTAATACTAAATGAGTGCTTAATTTCAAGGGATTAGTAGTTGCCGCTGGAACCGAGGTAATAGCTGGAGAGGGAATGATTCTAACAGCCGGAGCTTTAGATGGACACGTTCATTTTATTTGCCCACAACTAGCAAAGGAGGCCGTGGCATCGGGCATTACAACTTTGTTTGGAGGTGGAACTGGACCAGCCACAGGGACAAATGCTACCACATGCTCTCCTGGACCAAATCACATTCGGTAAGACGTATTTTGTAACTTTTGAAAATTTCTCTATTTTTTCCACTCTTGTATCTGTAACTTGTTATACCTATAAAATGGTTAAACGCTGTTATTGACTATACCTCCTATATTTTTTAATCTGTATGTTTTCCCAGTAATAGAAATACAATAATAGGACAAATATGATGGTTAATTTCCCAGGCTAATCGCTGAAGAAATTCATGTCTTTTGACAAATTCTATTGCCATGTAAATGCATATGTCCGATTTGTCGGTTCAAACTACATAGAAAGTATTTACCATTTTATTTTATTTAAGGGATATGCTTCAGAGTTCAGACGCATTTCCATTAAATTTTGGATTCACTGGAAAAGGGAATTCTTCAAGGTCATTTGAACTGGCTGCCGATCTCAGCGAACAGATCATTGCAGGAGCAATAGGGTTAGATTTAAACTATGTTAAATGTATGAGAGAACATGTTGGGATTTCATGTCGTTAAAGGGGAGACAATTCTTTTAGTTCTGCCATAACTTTAATAGTTAATAAATAAATAATAAGTTTTTGGTAGAGGTGAAAAACTGAATATGAAAAATTTTAAATTGTTTCTACATATTCGTGATGATTTAGAACTGACTAACATATTCCAACAGTTTCATAAGTTTATATTGTGTTTTTTTTTCATTCATTCCATTTATTTTGCTTGCACAAAAACGACTATATACTAGTACTATGGAAATGATAATGAAACTCAATACACCAGTGTTGGGATATTGCTTTTCGATTTTTTGTTAACGTTTTTCTTTCCATGTATATTTCTTTAGACTTAAATTACATGAAGACTGGGGAACTACGCCTGCAGCTATAGATACATGTTTGAATGTTGCTGAAAAGTTTGATATTCAGGTGCGTGTTATGTAACTTGCCACTGTTTTATTAAGTACAACTATAGCTATCCATTATAGAAACTGGCATTTGTGAGTATACAAAGCGAAGGTCTGTGACTGACCTTAAGTTGTTTTGTTTTGCATATGTTTATTATCCCATATGAACGTGTACCCGTCACAATTTTTTTTAAATGTGTCGGTGTTGTATTTACAAATTGTTTACAAATGTATTTATGACTTGGGCATATTTTTAATACACCGCGTGCATCTTTAAAAGTTTTAGGCTTGGCTTTGTTTTTGACAGACACAAGCGTTGCCTTGTACACTTGTTTTTTTCAAATATTCAATACAATTGATGTATTGATATTAAGGTCGATTTATTCCATTTAAGGTTACAATTCACACGGACACCCTGAACGAATCTGCATGCGTAGAACAAACTATTGAATCTTTCAAAGGAAGGAACATCCATACCTACCATTCTGAGGGAGCAGGAGGAGGTCATGCCCCTGATATTATAAAGGTTTGTGGCGAAAGGAATGTCCTACCCTCGTCCACAAATCCAACAAGACCATACACAGCCAACACCATTGATGAACATCTCGACATGCTGATGGTGTGCCACCATTTAGACAAGTAAGATGAACATAAGATAAGATAGAGATGCATACTACCAATAATAAATCGATGAGATTTATATTTCGCATTAAATTGACAGTACTGAATTGCGGAACGTTTTGGCTAATTCGGACATTGTTGTATAATGAAAATTTCCTTCTGCATGCAGTTAAATCAGTGCTCTTGATTAAATCTGGGTTGAATCATCATAAACAAAGCAGACAGTAGAATGCATGAATATTAAAATGTAAAAAAAGTTAGTTTTTGTAATAATTAAAGATATTGAATATATTATCCCTGAGAGTAGTCACGCATCATGAAGATTTGAGAAAGGATATGGGGGTTCAGATATATTTGGAAAATCTTTTGAGTGCAGAGTGGGTTGCAACCTCCGCAAAACTCTTCTAAATTTGCCATCATTTTAAAATTTGTTTAGCCTTCCGAATTCTTAATCAATGCATCATGGTCATATGTGGATTTAAACGAAGTTCTAGCAAAGTTTATTTTTTGCGACTGTTCGTGACTTGTAGGAATCTAAAGGAGGACGTTGCATTTGCTGAATCTCGAATTAGAGCAGAAACGATTGCAGCTGAAGATATTCTCCATGATATTGGAGCCATTAGTATGATGGCTTCAGATTCACAGGTAAACCAAATTGTAGATAAGTGTTTTACTTGCAGAACTGATTGCTTTGAAGGATCATAAGATGTTGATGATTGCTAGCCTAGTATCTGTGGAAAGGTTGACTGATGTTTCAAACAAAACCGCTATAACTTTATTAATTTATTATACTTATCAAGTATATATTTTTTTCTTAAAACATCGATTTTTACCTTCTGTAGGTGGATTTTTTTCTAAATTGTAATAGAGTAATAGGCCTGATCCTGGACATCAAAAATAAACAAATTTCATTAACATGTTTAAAAGTTAAATGAGTCTGAGGATTATCTGCATCGCACATATTTGCCAAAACATAGTAAAAGTATTACATTAACACTGATGTAAATCCAATATAATCATTATATATTGTTTAAAATATTTATGTTTATGCAATCTCAAACTAAAACAGAAAGTTCCTTTGCATAAATTACTCTTTAACTTCAAATAAATAATGTTTGTGGTTTTATATGTTTCTTTTGATAAAACACCTTAGATGCTTTTGACATTCCCAACGTTTTGTAATTTTGGTTAAAAAAGCTCTACCACATCTTACTCGTTTGGATTTTAAGTATATTTATGGTTTTAGTGACCGTGATGAATCTAGATTAGACGAAAAACTCTTATTTTATAACATTATTATCCTTGTAACATTTATTTGCAAACACTGAGTCGTTGTCACTGCTGGTGGATTATTAGTCCTCGAGGGTATCAATATTATAGTAGTAAAATTAAGATGCTGACAAGAATATAATTGATCTTTTAGTGATATGGTCATTGTTTGAACGTACTCCCCTGAACTTTCGAAAATTTATATAAGGGGTTTTCTGTTTGCAAGGTGTAAATGGCCTTAACATTCTAGAATTTCGGTAATAAAAGCTCTAAATCATCAAAATCATTTGGATTTTAAATATTTTGTCAATTTTAGCAACACTGATATGTTTTGATAAGACGAAACTGGAGTCGGGAGGAGTAAAATATGTAAATTATGAAACCTTGTTATCCATAATGTTATTTTATTTCCCGCCACTAGGGTGATGCGTATGCTAGTGGGCTATTAGTCCCCCAAGGGTATACCAAGCTCAGTAATCACGCTTAGGGGCCTATAAGAATTTAGTTGATTGTTCAATGATAAAATCATTGTTTAAATTAACTGTCCTGATATTTCAAAAATGATTTAAATTCTATCGTTTATTCTATTTGCAAGGTCTAAATGGTCATACCCAGATTTGTTTTAACGTTTAGAAATTTTGGTATTAAAAGCTCTCCAACATCTTAATCGTTTTTAAATATTTGTCAAAAGTCTAGATTAGACGAAACATACGTCTGAAGTAAATTTTATATCCTTAGTATCTTTGATGACATTATATTTTCAGGCAATGGGTAGAATTGGGGAGGTTATTACAAGAACATGGCAAACAGCTGATAAAATGAAACTGTTCAGAGGCAAACTTGGGGAGGAAAAGGTAAGTGGAATTTAATTTCTTTACTTTTGAAAAATAAAGATAACACACAAGACAGATGAACTACTAAATATTTATTTAGATTTTTTGGTCTGTTGCTATAAAACATGGCTCACAGTGAAATTGCAATAAAAACATGGCTAACATTGAAATTGCAAGAAAAACATGGCTAACAGTGAAATTGCAATAAAAACATGGCTCACAGTGAAATTGCAATAAAAACATGGCTAACAATGCAATTAAAAATGTGCCACATACACATGCAAATAAAAACACAAACCTTAATGCGCATTTAATTTATAATGCCCATTTTGTTATTCCCTTCTGAAACAATTTTTGGTCAAATATTATGACAGCTCTAACATCAGAGTTGTCATTATTCTCTAATCCAAAATTCCATTTCACTGGGCGTCAAAACGTTAACTTATAATAACAATGGATTTATTTCAGGGAGAGAATGACAATTTAAGAGTGAAACGCTACATAGCAAAATATACCATAAATCCAGCAATTGCTCACGGAATGGCCCACATAATAGGGTCTATAGAGTGTAATAAATTGGCAGATTTAGTTCTGTGGAATCCAGCATTCTTTGGAGCCAAACCTGATATTATAATAAAAGGAGGTCAAATTGCATGGGCTCAGATGGGTAAGTTCTGGTGAATAAGCTGATCTATCTATAGTCAGTGGTTAAAAGTTACAAGTGAAAATTGTGTTAAATAATCTGCATATTTCAGTTTCTACGTCAAGGAAGCTTATTAAGACAATATGGCTTTTATGCAAGTTGCTTTTATGCTTCCGTGGTCTGTCAACACTGGGTGGAATGTTCGAGTATCAATGCGGGGATGCGATGACATAGCTCAAATTTCGCTAAAAGTAGCGGTAAACATCATTTAAACAAAACAAACGTTTTCACTTTAATGAACATGACAAGCCGGACATTAAGCCTAACGTGGCTATTAGGTATTTTAACATGTAAGCAATATGCTCAATATATTAATGCATAACATGCAATCGTCTATGTAGTATTTTAACAATATACACAATAGTTCTGTGCATATAAATATTCTTTTTTCCTTTTAAAAATTTTAAAAAATAATTTACGTAATACGGAAGTGGTTCTGAATTGTGTAAACATTCTGAGGCCTTGAAAATATAGAAAATATGAGATTTGTAAGTATCATTTGTGAGATGTCAAATGTTTTCTTTTTTCTGAAATTTAGGTATGCCAAATGCCTCCATTCCTACACCGGAACCTGTAAAGCAGAGGAAGATGTTTGGAGCTTATGGAAAATCAGTAGGGGCGCATTCGGTTGCATTTGTCTCAAAAGTGAGTACATGAAACGAATACAACAAAATACATCAGTTGTCATAAAAATATAAATAAAATAAAACAAGACAATATAAGACAACTAGTAAAAGCAAACAAAATCCTTTATAGTACAAACTCAACACTTTTTGAGCTTTCTTAAAAAAAATTAAGGTTGCGAGCAATTCACACTGTAATTGACTTTTTGACTAAATTATCTGCAATACAAATATAATTTCTAATAAATGCTAGCAAATTTTTAAAAAATTCGATAACATTACTAATGTGGCGTGAAGACAGAACAGATCGAGAGAACTCCTGTTTTTCTTGAAATTGTGACCTTCTAAAAAAAGTAAAACAAATTGCTGGGTATATCCACATTTGTATTGCAAGAAGAACCTACTTATTTATGGACTTCGACATTTAAAGCCCAAAAGCTTCAAATTATAAGTCTCAGTAGAAATGAAAATCATTAAAATGTTTAAAAGATGGTCAGAATGATCACTTTTTAATGATATATTTAAGAAAAAATAATCAGAAGATGACAAGTACAAAATTGAAACACATGGATGACAGGCAGCTTAAAAATGTACAAAATTCTTCAAAAAATAAAATACAGGAACTTCTACGAAACAATGGCATCAAGTATATAAAAAATGTATTGCTCACGAAAACATTTTTAATAATTCAAAGGAGGTGTAACATCACCTTGATAAACTGGCTGGTATTAAAAAATGTTGTTGCAATTTCACAAAAAGTGTTTTCCTAATTCTAAATGCTCCGAAATCCCCCTTTGCCTCTTTTTCTAGATTCCTGGAAATGTTTTGTAAACTAAATATGTATTCCCGCCAGGGGAAATCGTTTGAAAATCTCTATCATCGATGTATTATGTTAGAATGCTTACATTTATACTAATATTTAAACGCTGCTTGATACCTGATGTTTTATTGAAAGTTATCACATCTTAGTAATAAAATCGTAATTTACCAGGCATCAATAGAAAAAGGTGTAGTCCAAAGGTACGGGTTACGGAAGACTTGTGAGCCAGTCAAGAATATCAGAAACATCACCAAGGAGGATATGATATTAAATAATTATTTGCCCAAAATTTCAGGTAAGTTTTTCCAGATCAAGCTAGATCAAGCGGATACGGTTTTCTTATTGAAATACAAATAATACACTTCAAAGCAATTCAAATTTAAGCAAACATTATAATTATCTTATGCAAACGATAGAGTTATTACTGTACATTTTAAGATCATAAAAAAATCTGATTGAAACCGAAAGATCGGAAAGGCACAATTTTAATTTCAACAAGTTCTGTTTAACCCGAGTTATATAACACGTAAAGAATTTCAACAAGTGAAATTAGAGATATAAATGAATTTCATGAAGTCCTCATATAAACTAGAGGTATCAATTTTCACCTTGTGATCAACAAGTCGTTGTAAAAACTAGAGTTATGAATCATAAAGGCACTTTTTGAGCGTCAAAACGCCATTGTTGAAATTAAAATCAAAGCATTAAAGTCGGAATAACAGCATATAAGATTTGAACAAATTAAACTAGTACTTGTTTAATTTGACACTTGGAATAGTCTTACCTATTATATTGTTATCATCAAATATACTGCTATTCCTATTGTTTTTGTTCTCTTAACATCAATTAACTCAAACATTAAAGTTAACTTAATATGTTTTTGTAGCCTTGTAAATTGACAAATTGGTTTTGCAATAATTTGAAAATCAAAGTTTTCTTGGCTTCTTTAGCAAACTTGACTAGTTTTGATTTTGAATTTACGAACGGAATTTTCCAACCGTACACGTAACGTCTAAAAAGGGAAGAAATAATTTTACTATAACAAAACGAAAACAAACGCAGAATGATGAACCTCAAATTGTTACATTTGTTGATTTCTAAATTTAATAACCTTTGCTTGAATAATATTTACAATAACTGTTACAATATCAACTATAATGAAAACATTTTATTTTCAGTGGATCCTTATTCCTACAAAGTACATATTACAGGCGAGAAAGAGGACACAAAAATTCATTTATCATGTCCACCAGCACAACGACTAGCCCTTGCACAGAGATATTTCTTGTTCTAACCTTTTGAGCGTACGCTGGAACTTTGAGACACATAGCGCCAATTATCATTTTTAAAAACCATAACTTTTATTGGCCTTTAAATTTGTTGTTATTGAAACGTTTGTTATAAAATAAATATTATTTTTTGTTCAACATTTGAGTCTCAATGTAAGTGCACATACATTTCAAAAACCTCTTTTGCCCAGGTGGCCTATTGGTTAAGGTAGTTAGTCATCTCTTATTGTTCACATGTCGGTCAAAACTGAGGTTGAGAGCTCGAGTCACACTGGGACAAGCTGTGCTCCTCTCAAACCTTAATTGACATGGATTGCCAGTTTTCCTATAGAAGGTCGGGGTTTTCACCGGGCACAATGGCTTCCTCCCACAATCAAAACTGGACGCTATGTATTAATTATGAACGCTTTCATGCATTAAAATAGTTTATCCAATATTTTAATAACATTTTTAATGATGCAGATTTCTCAAGATTTCTCTAACAAACAAATACGTCAAAACGAATATACAGTATTGTATAAACAGGCACTATATTTTTGCAGATTTGTTTATTTCTAAATAAATGACGGGTACAATTTATTTATGTTTGTTTCAGTTAGTTATAAATGATCTTCTGCATATTTGTTTAGAACATTCTATGCATGTCTTCTAAAGGCATGTTTCAATATATTTAATTTCAGACTGAGTTATATTTAATTTTAAACGCAAAGAGCCACACAATCTTGTTTAATTAAATGTTTTGAATAATATCTACTTCAGGCTTATGGTACTAACAAACCAATATCTCCTTACAAATCTATTCCATAAAAATTATCATAAATATTGCTAATAATCCTTAGCATACCAACTCATTATGTTAATACTTTTCAGTATTTTTTTAAAAAGACAACAAACAGGTTTACATGCGAGCACATCAAACCGATATATTACTTTTCGGAAACAAATGTGACCACTATCTTTCAAATAACAAGCATAAATAGAGTGTATTTAGTCTTGTTTTCTGTAATTTGCTTCATTAAATGTTAATATTTACATCTTTGAACTTTCCATTTATTAATTTATTGTTTGGATGTTTGTTTGATGTTTAACGCCACTTTCAGCAATTTTTCAGCTATTTCATGGTGTCCAGTTATTATTTGGGGAGGAAACCGGAGTACCCGGATATTAATTTATAAAAACTGTATATGCCTATAATTAATAAATATAATGTTGCGTGTTTAGACTGATCTGACTGATTGGTTATTGATTTCTGGTTGAATGATGAGCGATCGGTGACCACTGCTGAAGTGTTGTGTTTTCGATCTCAAGAACTTGTTTTATATGTTTGTGGCGATACATGGACGACTATATATACATAATTTACAAAAACGAACTGCAAAATGGATTTTTTTAAAACTTTAGTAAAAAAAAAAACATTTCCGGTCACGTTTAAGTTAGTATTGACATAAAGTCAATCAATATTATTACGTGAGATAGTTTGCGATTACTGTTGCAGCATTTGTTGGGCTGATTGAGGGTCTGAGGTAGAGGGTGACACTGGCGCACACGTTTATCCAGTTGGTCTCATAAGTGTTCTATCGGTGTTAATGTTGTTCTGCGGCAGATAGTCCCTTGTACACATGTACCAGTTCTTTCGGTTTTACTGTCATTAGAGATCGCTCTATGGGGTCGGGCATTGTCGTGTTGAAAAATATTTCTCTTTGAATGTCAATTATAAATGCGACTCCTTGTACCTAACAGCGTTAAGATTGCCTTGGATATGTATCAACTGTGTGTTCCTGGCGTAAGAGATAGCGGCCCACATCATAACACTGCCTCCGCCTAAATTGTCTCTTTCTACAGCACAGTTTTTCGTTAAACGTTCATATCGTCGCATATACACTCGTATGCGACCATCTTGCTTTTCAAGCTGACTCATCGCTGGACCACACTCTTCTCCCGTTCTGTAAATTCCATTCACGAACGGTAGTACACCATCTAACCCTTGCTCGGCGGTGTTGGCGTCTCAGTGTTGCTTCTACGTAAGGTCTTCTTGCACGCAATCCATGAAAGCGTAACCGATTGCGTACTGTCTGTGGTGCTATACGACGCAACCCAGGGACGTTTACAGCTGTTTCTGTTGCAGGAATATTCCTGTTCCGTAGATTGAATAATCTAATGTAACGACCCAGCGCCCGAGTTGTAACAAGTGGACGCCCTGAACGTAGTTGGTCTGTCGTAGTACCAAGCTGCTGGAAGCGTCTCCAAAGGCGTGAAATTGTGCTACGATGAACATTTTATGTTCTGGCAACAGCATTCTGTGATTCCCGGGCCTCAATTCGACCGATAGCGATATTCGATGTTGTGCTTCTTTTTTGAGTGAGTATATTTCTACTTTTAATTGCTGCAAATAGGGTTTATGAAAATGCGTTAATAGTTATTTCAAAACAGCAAAATCTTATCTTAATATAAAATTTAAACAAATTAAACCTGTTATATCTATACTGCTGAAAGTAAAGAATAGTTTTGTTTTCATTTGTCACACTTGGAAACTACACTCCTTAAAATCCGTAAATAATCTGCATACAACTTTGGAATTCATACCATGAAACATTTAAGTATGTTCCTCTGATTTTATCTTACTTATAAAATTTTTTGTTACTTATGATATGACTTCAAAACATGATTGGAAAATGATTAAAAAATAATCAAATTGAGAGGAAAAACGTTTTTCCTCTCAACTACGTTCTCATTGCAATCAATAAAAGACTTTAATATTCTTCGATAGCATTATAATATTTAGTGATGCAAATCCTTGTGCAAATTTGATTAATTTTTAATAGCTAACTTATATCAGAATCATTGCTGTAGTTGATTTCTTTTTGGATATTGGTCCTTTATATTGCCGTTTTCTGGGACTTTGGTTTCTGGATTGTCAGTTTCTTTGGTGTTCGGTATTTTCCTATAACCTTCATTTATAGTTTTTTTTTTACAACTTATAATTTTTTAACACAACATCCATGAGAAAAACAGTTATTTTAAACGTGCAGTGTAATTAAATTATCAATCTAATTTAAATTAAATCTTTCACTTGCTCCCACCTTTTTGTTATTGGTCGCTGCGTTGTAAGATCTAACAACATCCCATTACAGGTAAGGTCAGGGGTCAAAATTTTAATTTTTGATCGTCCAATCAAATTTCAGTTCGATTTGAGTGATGCGACCAATCAAATACTGGTTTGCATATCGCACTAGGCTTTACCGTCAAAATTGCTATGTTTTTTGCGGTCTGAAAGTTTTACAACTATTTAGTACTCAAGATCTCAAAGAATGATTTTGGATTGTTTATTGAAAGAAAGGGATTGCGTTGCCGTTTTCCTACAGCGTTAGGGAAATCCTTTCCATTTCAAATTGTATCATGTACATTCCGATGAAGAGAAAGTTGACCATAGAAAGGTCAGTACTAAATTATATACAAAAATATTATTTTTTCACAGTAAGGCACGAATTTTTTAACAAGAAAAAAGGGAGGGGGAATTACGTATGATCAACGTTTATAAACATACAACATGGTATCAGTAATATAGTACTTGTATGCACATGTAAGTAACGTGGTTAGGAGATTGATAAGGGGAATGAAGTCAGGTCAAGTCAAGTCAAGTCAACTACATGTAACAGACATAATAAGCAAACAGTAAAATACAATACATAAGCTGACACACGTTACATGATAAACATACAGTACAATACAGAGACATAGACTGACACAGACATACGTACAAGACATGCATTATAGTTAAATAAAAACTATCAAAACACATAAGACAATTGCTGTTCATGTAAGCAGCGCATGTTAAAAAGGTGGAGCAAGAAAGTTATGTATAAGAACATAAAGCAGCTAGCACTAAAGCAGGCTAAAAACTAAGCTAAAGGTTACAAAGCAATCAATGCAGACTAAAACCAAGCTAAAAGTTACAAAGCAATAAAAGTAAGCACTATGCAGATTAAAACTAAGCTTAAAAGTACAAAGCAATAAAAGAAAGCATTGGCACAGACATTACAGGTATATGATATACAGAGAAGCAGTTTATAAATAAAACATTAAAAGCACATACAGACTGACACTCTAGATATATTGTAAATATACATTACTAAATTTGAAGGTGGCATAACTAAAAGTGGAGAGAGAACAATACATTAAACGATTAGCACTAATATAGCATTAAGCTTAGACACAGGGCAATGCATGTCGGATATGTCTATACGGTATCCTGCAGTGCATTTACCTGCAGAAAGCACAAGAACACCCTCCCCCTTCCCATTTATTTATTAATGTTTTAAACTGGTTTAAACCCATTTCCCCCTAACATTATTTGGCAAATCATTCCACGGTTTTGCTGCAGCATACCTTATAGAGTGTAACCCATACCTTGTTGTATTTACCCTTGGTGCAGTCATCAAAGTTTTGTATCTAACACAGTAAGTATTGTCTTCTTTGTTATTAAGTCATGTAAATATACAGGTGTTTGTTTATTTATAAATTTATAAACTTCAATAGCTATTAAACGTAATCTACTAAGTTTTAATGATGGCATATTAGACTTCTCAAGCAACTGATCATATGTACTCAAGCGATCATTATAAATGAACCTTGAAGCCCTTTCCTGAATGTTTTCCAATTTTTAAGTGTTTCCTTCCCCACAAAAATGCCACACTAAAGGACAATAATTAAAGTTAGATAATATAAAAGTAATAAATTGTCAATTTCCCCAATTTACTTAGCTGATTTCCAATTCGCTTGAGTGCATTGAGCTGTTGTGATGCTTTTTTTTAACAAATATTAGAAATATGACTGTTGAAATTTAATCTGAAATCTAAAGTAACACCAGGTAATTTTACTTCGTCTTCACACATTATGTTGTTTCCATTTAGATTAAAAGTTATATTTAGACCATGTGCTTTTTTACCAATTGATATTGCCTGGAATTTATCTGGGTTTGCTTGCATATGGTTATCTGAGAACCATTTAATTAAAATATAACTCTCATTTTCCAGAGTTGTTACAAGATCACCTAAGTCATTGCTGCTATATGATAGAGAGTTGTAATCAGCGTAGTTGTACAAGTTAATTTTATTGACAAAATGAAAGATGTCGTTAATAAAGACATTGAAAAGAACAGGGCCAAGTATTAATCCTTGGGGGACGCCTTTGTAAATATTCAAAAAAGGAGCTATACACAAATCCAATTTTGACACACTGCTTCCTATTACTCAAATAGCTTTTTAGTTAAAGAAGGGCACTTTCTGATAAACCATAATTTTCAAGTTTCAATAGGAGCATCTCGTGTGGTAAACAGTCAAATGCTTTTGACAAATCCATCAGTATATCAGCAACTAACTAATTTTTATCTAGTGACTGACGCCAGTCTTCAACAATTTTAACTAAAGTGTCCTGACAGCTATAACCTGATCTAAATGCAGACAGGAATACATTAAATTTGTTATCAAAAAATTTACAATTTGATTATCTATTGCCCGTTCGAAAAATTTTGGGATTGTGGGCAGTACACTTACTGGTCTGTAATTACCTTTTTCCATAGTACTATTCTTCTTATGTATGGGTACCACCTGAGCGATTTTAAGTTTATCAGGAAAAGTAGATGTCTTAAAAGATTTATTTATAAGTTGTGAGATTGGCATCTTAATACCTGGGCTTGCAATTTTCAAAATTTTTGGTGATATTTCATCAATACCTGTTGCCTTTTTATATTTTTTATTTGTTTTTCTACAAATTCCTCTGTGATTGGTTCAAAGATTAATTTGCCAGATTCTGCATTATTTGAGATTTGTTTTATTACTGATACACTGGGGTGACTACTATCTATGGGTATTGAATCCTTTCCTGTATCTTTGGCCACAGTTGTGAAAAAATTGTTAAAAACATCACTGATATCTTTCTGGTTAGTCATGATTTGATCATTTTCATTTAGAGTTATATTTTGTACAAACTTACAGCCTTTGTTGGTAAGAAAGAGTTTAATTAAACATTTGACAAAAACTATCAAAAATATTACTGGTAGACATTAAATTTACACCGTACATCCTTTTGCTATGTTTTGATCATCATTCATGGCTTGGTGAATTACAGTCATTTTGTACCATAACCAAATCGTACCATTGCCATTTCGTTCCAAAATTACCATTTCGTACCATCGAAATGCCATATCGTACCATAACTTATTGCAATTTCGAACCATATGTAAATTAATTCGAACCATATGTGAACAATTCCGTGCCATGTGTCAAATTTAATGAATTTAACGTTTTACAACTTCACTGAGTAAAAATTCGTTATACATCTTTAAATTAATCTAAAGAAGATATATGCAATTTTATTAAGAAAAATGGTTATTTGTGTATAATATAAATATTTTTTTTAATGTGTACAAGAAATTATTTTTTTTTACATGTAAGAAACTTCGTTTAAAGTAACCATTATAACAAATTTAAGCATTCTGAATAGAAATTAAATAATTGTTGTGTAAACAAAAAGGGCTTTAATATTTTTTAATCAGATATGATTAACGAATAATGCACCTAATGAATCAATAAAATAAAAAAAAACTGTTAACAAATAATTACATGCAATACATCATGCAATGAGAAATAATTAAGGTAAAATCAAAAAATTAAAAATTAAAATATATAGCCAAGATTATTGACCTTTTTAAAAAAATGCCACCCATAGCTTAAGTCAAGTGCCTGCACTGGAAAAGATTGTACGCAGACAACATAGCGTTGCCATGTGATTGTTGTTACAATCGGCAGCATCGCCAATGTGATACAGGTTTGTCAATAGCAATTTTATTTGATTTCAAAATATATTTATCAAAAAAGAAAATTTAACAAATGTGTAACGTTTCTGTTGGCAGTCCAGTTTTTGTTTTCCTAAGAGCCTAGAACAAGTGAACATGTAGTCTACACGTATAGGACAGCCAAAAAAATTTAGTAACTTTGATGTACGTATATTGGTTCTATTTAAGTTTCTATTTTTAATTGCCAATTTGGTCAAAAGACCAATATTATGCTAAAATTGCATACAGGTTTTCACTAATACACTTCCGCATATGGTACGAAATGGTTTCAATTAGGGTACGATTTGAATGGTACGATTTGGTTATGGTACGAAATGACTGGTTACCGGCTTGGTTGACTGTCAGAAAAAAATTTAAGGAACATTGATCACCACAAAGGAAACACCATCTCATGTGTAAATGTAGATTTTTTTTTAAATACTGTCAACCGCGGATGAGCTCTGACCTGGATTTGATCAACCATTTTAAGAAAAGGTTATCAAGATTACCAAGGTGACAAATCCTCAACCGCCAGATGCGCGCCTCGTCCACACAATAACCACGATATATATTGCAAGTACAAATTCTTTACATAACAGTTTAGGGGCCAAATTTAATCGTGCACATCCAAATCTCTCCTTAACATAGAAAACAGATATAAGAGTTGTGTATGTGTAAGCCCAGTTTGACACGTTTATACATCATTAATTTTACATTTTAACTGCTATGTATATTTTGTGGAATTTTGGACTATTGAGATAGCCATCAACCATAGTAGCGTCAACAATGCTGTTATCAGATCTAGTCTGCCTTCTTAAAAATTGTGGTCGACTTCAGAACTAACTGAAATGAAAGATCCGGATTCCCACTTTGCATAAACGCCGTGGTGAAAAGGGCGTACAACCTTAAAACAACTCATTGTCTGTGATTGACCAAAACTATACAACTCGTTACAAAGGCTGCATGGTATTAGACAGAATTGCTTTAAATTCGTGGAACACACATCATCAGCACAATTAACAAATGAGTTGTCTATATATGGACCAGTAGCTTGTATTTGGCTCGCTGGAGTTGTTGGTATTGATGGCAAAGTCTGTTCGGAAGTTAACTCACGTTTTACAAAATCGCCCCCACTGTATAGGCGCCCCAACCTTCAGCAAATTCGCCCCACTTATCAAAATCGCCCCCTTTAAAAACGCTCAAACCTTCAACAAAATCGTCCACATTCAAAAAATACTATATAGTATAAAATTGTTAAGTTGTACAGATATTTACTCTTTTTAGGATTATATTGTCACTGATTACAAATTAGAAATGTTTTGTTAATAATGATCGATTATGTCGTTATTTTGTTACGAGTATTCTAATTGCCTTAAATATTTTTGATAAGAACTATATAATTCTTTTGTAATTATGATTAAATAATCACAGATTTGTTATTTAAATAAAATCATCAAAAGAATATAAAGTTCATAATGTATTGTTTGTACCCATTGTTTGTTATATTTCTGCTATAATAAAAAAAAAAAGATTAAATTGTTGTTGTTGTGTCTTCGTATTTTCCTATAAAAGAACAATTAAACACTTTGAACGTACAAGATTCTAATAAGACCAAAGAAAGAGCATATATTTATGATTTACCTTGACATATAATCAAAGGGAAAAAAAAATAATTGTGTACTACTGAAATTAGCGATTTTTGTAAATGGGGCGATTTTGTTCAATGTGGGGGAGTTTTTGATGAGGGCGACTTTGCTAAGTGGGGCGATTTTACATTGGGGGCGTTTTTGCAAAAAGTAGGGGCATTTTTGACGGGGGCGATTTTTCCGTGGGCGATTTGACTTGTATTCGTTGTAACTTGGTATTGTTTAACACATGCGCAATTAAATATTTGCATAACTAGAAATACTTAAATTATTATGAAATAAATTAGTGTAAGGTATTGTTTAATTTTCATTTTGTGATTTAGTAATTTAGTTCTTATCTTACATTTTAAACGTTTATAGTATTTTTGATAGGTCAAAAGGCCTTAAACCAGTAGTTCTTTCTTAGATCCGTTCATACTTTCATGAACGACTGTTTTGTTTCTACACGTAAACAAATATGACGACAATTTGTTGTGTGCACTTCAGACAATATACCTAGCCATTAAGACTCGAAGTTTGGCGATAACAATATCTTGAGCTGTGTAGCGCTTAAACGGAAAGTTGTTTCAAGGACACACAATATCAGTTAAACTATCTTCTATTTTCTTAGTAAAAGCGAATTTTTCTTAGTAAAAGCGAATCGACGAACTGAGCAAGATGCACGACTGTGCCAGAAATTTCGTTTTTAAACATTGAAACTTCCATTTTCACTAACAGATCCATCGAACAATGACAACTTCCCTATTGAAGAAAGAACGTCGAGCCAGGTTTTCGTTGCGTATAAAAGCTATGACGTTAACCTAACGTTTCTCATGACGTTACATATAAACGTGCTACAATGAGTACATGTTGTGCATTATGCGGAATACACAAAATATTGTTTCTTTTTCTTTCTTCTTTTGTTTTCCAGTTATTTCATCCAAAATGACCACATCTTCGTCTTCAGTTCGTTTTGTATATTTCTATGCGTCACACACTTATAATGGAATTTTATGTTGAGAAAAGATAGTAAATTTTTTAAAACAATTGTTAAAAATAATAGTGATTAAACGCAGCTTTTGTAATTCTTAAATTTATGAACGAGGTCCCCTCACTTACAAGCTTGTCATAAATTTATTTGTTTTTAATGAGTCGACCTCGTTCATACATCTCTGATTTACAGAAAATAAGCGTGTAATCCAATAATTGTTGACAATTAAGGCTGTTGTGCTTTAAGACAATTTTCTGGTAATTTAAGATAGTTTAGCAGTGGTGTTCAAAGTTGCCTTGCTTATGGTTTTTGCTAAATTAAATACATTGCATTAGTTTATCAATAAATTCACTGAAGACGGAGAAAGAAAAATACAATATTAAGTTTATTCGACAGTTTATTTTCTCCGATCTTGCAATATAACCAGTGTTATTATTGGAAATAAACATTCAAATTCGGTCTATTAGTTTATAGTCTTATAAACTGCACAATTAACACCATAATCAATCAATACAGTACTTGCACCCGTAAACGCAACACTTTGACTGATTGATAACTGATTGCTGACGGACTTTGGAACGCTGACGGATCGCTGACTGATCGATGATGAATACATCCGTCCAAGATTATGAATCCGTCATTACCTTGGTAACCGTCAGCGATCAGTGCGATCAGTAAAATCCGGAATCCGTCATTTAATTATGCATAAATAGGTCAGTTTATTGACGGATGCGTATAAATTAATAATTTCAAGATAAAACGAATTCTTCTTCATTTGTATATTATATATGCATTTATAATAACATTTATAATAAAATAAACGCAACTATTCAAAAGAAAAGTTAATACAATATCTCGTTCTAAAAAATAAAATAAATAAAAACAATTAAAGAAGAAACAATTTTCTTTATATTATATAAGTAAGCAAATTTCTTTAAGGCAGGAAATATCTGCGGGTCGGGCCCTGTAAACCTGCTTATACATTAAAAATTTCAAGATAAAACGAATTCCTCTTCACATTTATAATAAAATAAACGCAAGTATTCAAAAGAGAGTTAATACAATATCTCGTTCTAAAAAATAAAATAAATAAAAACAATTAAATAAAAACAATTTTCTTTATATTATATAATTAAGCAAATTTCTTTAAGGCAGGACATATCTGCGGGTCGAGCCCTGTAAACCTTAAAAAAACTTACGGGATTTAAGGCGCATCAGTAGCGACGAGATAAATGTTTTCTTTCTTAATCTATTATTGATTCTCTTTTTTTATTTCCGCGACTCGTGATTTCGGCTTATTTTATTTTCTGAAACCTATTACATGTATATATTTTGTCGTATGTTAAGCCGACCAAATTCCCTTAATCAGTAACAGATTTAGTTCACATTTAGGAAAGGACTTAGCCTCGTTTTGATATCATTACTAGTTACTTGAATGTATGCCTGCATGTTTTTATTAAATAGATATTTTCGCTTTTGTAGTAAATCTTATTCAGTATAATACAGCGGAATTCTTATAGGAATTGTGGCACAGTAGTTTATTTTTTTATTTGAGATTTAATTTTGTGTAAATTCATGTGACACAATGAGATAGGGAATAAAATATATAAATAGATGTTTTCGCTTTTGTCGTTTATCTTAATCAGTATTATACAACAGAATTATTCGGAATTGTAGCACAATAAGAAAACTGATCAAACCACGACAAATGATCTGTTTAATAAGCGTTTATTATAAAAAACATCGACCTCGGTGGTTAAGGTAGCAGTAATCTAGTATTGATCACCGAGTTGTCTTTTCTACCCTTATAGCGAGAGGGTCTGCTCGTTTCATCCCTTAATTTGCAAATAGCACCAGTTTTCCTGTCGAAGGTGTGCTGTTTCGTTGGGTACTCCAGCTGTTCCCTATAAACACTAAACTCTATATTATATAGAATAATATAATTTTGAAAATAATGTTAAACAAACTTCGAACATACATACAAATAATGCTAACGCGAAACGCGAAGTAAAAACAAATTTTACTATTTCGCCTTCACGTTTTTCGTCTTTCTCGCTTTTTCCGCTTTAACAAATTTCGAAGACAAATACGAGATTAACGCCGTGGCACGCGAGGTCAAATATTTTTTGAATTGATTGTGTTTTTTGTTTTTTTTTTCATTTCTTTTTTAATTATTTCTTTTAATAAAATGACACTATGTGATGGTTATATTCCGTCACAGATGTATTACATGTAGTTACAGATTTGGGCGGGGGGGGGGGGGTGAAATTTCCATTTATCATTTATAACTTTAGACTAGACTTTTCTGCTTAAAAAAATCGAAGACTGTGTGTCTTTTTTAATTTACCGGTACTTTGTTTTTATTATTTTGTAAATAAAATGACACTTTATGATGTTTATATTTCGTCATAGATGCATTAGTTTTAGATTGGGTGAATTTTCATTTATATCATATATAACTTTAGACCAGTTTTAGCCTAATTATTAGGTAAAACGAGCCATAAATGAGGACATAACAGTTTACATTTTTTTACTTATAATATTTGCAAGAGAAACGAATTTTAACATTTCGAAATATTAATTTTACTAACCGGAAGTTGAATGGACGGATTAGAGCGATCAGTCAGATCAGTCAAATCGTTCCATATCCGTCAATTGGCGGATGGACGGATTGGGAACGATCTGACTGATCTGACTGATTGATAACTGATTGCTGACGGATTTTGGAACGCTGACGGATTGCTAAGAGTGTTGCGTTTTCAATTTCAAGTACTGTAAAACAACTCAGTATTATCAGTTTCTTAAATTCCTTATTTATAATTTTAGGACACTTTGATCGGAGAAATAAAGTGAGAATAATGTAAAGAATGTGGTTTTATATTTTGGTTTCCAAATACCCTACATTACTCAAAATGTTAGATCATTGTAACTATAAAAATTGAGGTGAGAAAAATGTACTCAACAATGTTAGCTGTTTTGACATAAACTGCTGTGATGTTTTTTGCAACCTGTTACTGTGCGTATGTGTAACCGCGCATTGATCTTGATGCTAAAATTGCTGTCAAATGTCTTAATGTCAGCACAGCAAGGGTGTACAATAGTCAACACACGGATGTCCAGTTGTGAACACAGAAATGAAGTATGCTCAACACACCTGTTTGGCATGTAATTCCTTATAGCCTGCATCACAAGTACAGGCAAAGCCGTAATGTTCATTGTGACACTTTCCATTACCAGGACATGGGTTGGGACTGCAATCTAAACAAACAGCTTATGAAACTAATGATTTAAATAATACGAGGACGGCATGACTGTTTTTTGTAATCTTAGCAGACACTGTATTGAATTAATTATTCATTTGTATAAATGTTGTACTGAATTATAGCCTTTGGTATACTATTTCGGTTGTATTATACTTAAAAAAACAGTCCTCACAATCAATTTCTGAAAATATAAATATAAAAAAAATAAATCAACAGGTAAAAATTTTTATCTTTAAGAATATATTTATTAACGAATGGCAACATCTAGTGATATGATTATCGTGTTACAAGTTGTAAATATACTTTTGTAAATACTTAACTTTCTGTCGACTAATATTTTTTTTATAAATAAGCGTTAAGATTGGATCACCGCCTAACTGCGATCTTGCAGCGAAATTTTTTTCCATATATAAAAAATTACGTTGGTTGACTACACCTTTTCGTCATATGTTTTGAAATGAACCATAACGTTTTTATATGTGGTTTTTAAAAAAAAAATAAAACAATTTCAGTTAACTTTTGACAAACGCACAATTAACTTCTGTATTACAAAACGTTTTTGAGCTTAATTCGAATATGTTTACCAATGTATTTTACATTACTAATATAAGTATTGTCAAACAGACAAGAAAAATTGACATACTAGATATTGATTTGGCATGGCTTATATATAAATCTTTATTAGAATGTCACATGCATGTATGTTTGTGAAGTGCAAATTTTTGTTTAGGATTCAGGTAAACTAGACAAATGGACTCTGAGAAGATTTTTGTAAGTAGATTAATTAATTCCATAGCCCTGGAGTAACAAAAAAAACTGTAAAAAAGAAAATTAGAATTGTTAGAGACTTCTAAAATGCTTCCTGTTTCTTTTTTTTTAATTTAACGGGGTTTAACTCGACACTAGATTGTAAAGTTCTGTTTACTAAAGCAGCATTATATATTTGTAAGTTGTAGAATATGTCTGCTTCTATCTTTTCAAATTTTGTTCTATTGAATTTTGTGCAAATTATATTTTTGTACGTGTAGGTTTGAACTCTCGTAATGTTTACACAATTTTAAAATTTGATACTTCAAATAAAATGTATATAAGCTTAACGGCTATCATATGCCTCTCAGCAATGTAACTCCCCTCGCTGTCGGGGCCTCGGTGGCCGAGTGGTCAAGGTAGTTCGTCTATTATTGATTACGTGGTCTGTCAACACTGAGATTGCGGGTTCGATTCTCACTGCAGGCAGGGTGTACTCGACTCCAATCTTAATTTACAAGGATTGCCAGATTTCCGATTGCAGGTAGGCGGTTTTCTCCGGGTACTCCGGCTTCCTCCCACAATAAAAACTGGACGCCATGATATAGCTGAAAAATTGCTGAAAGTGGCGTTAAACACCATCAAACAAACAAACAAATCCCCTCGCTGTCTGTTGATTAGTAAGTGGCTTTTCTGTTCATGAAATGGCCAATTTTCAAATGTATTGTCGAAAATGCATTTCTTTAAGGTATCCGACCCATAATTGAAGTTACCGTTTAATTGTATTTGTCGACCAAGAAATACAGCTTTATTAAATCAATGTATTGCTAATTAATGATAAAAGTAAAATATATTATATAACTTGAGTCAATGTTCAAAATTTTGAGGAAAAACCAATTAGTTACTCAAATAGTATTTCCGATGTTTGCCGAACATTGAAAAAAAAATGGACATTCGGGACACCAAATATGAACACGTGGTCAATTATGGTCCGGATACCTTAAAGCCTGGTGTTTTTGTTGTATGACAAGATTATGGTTTAGTAGCAGGATGCATGCATTTACCAGTATATGAGTCATCAGATTGTGTACGTTTGGTGGTGAGGAACGGTTCTGGTTCATAAACAAGCATGTCTTTACACGTGTAATTGATAATGCATAAACTGATGGCTCATTCAGACTGTCAATAAGGCTTTAATAATGTTGTTTTAATTCAGGGTAGTTAGCAGAAGGTTACTCTATTCAGTAAACCACCAACAGATTTTTAAACAAGCACTTAAAATAAAATCAGGAACCACAGTAATTCTCCCCTTTTCCATGACTTTAAGAAACTGTTTTTCATTTCCTTCCTATCTAATATTTAAATAATTTGTAGTGATCCCATTAAAAGATTTTTTTCAAAGTTACGTTTTATGTTAATATAATAATTTTCTTGTGTTTTGTAGTGCAAATAAAGGAAATACTAGTATAACACAGAACTGTACGTTCATGACATTCATATTATTTTGTTTTCATTCATCTGTGCCATGTTGGTGGTGTGTTCGTCTTCGTTTATTTTAATTTTCTGAAAATCTTTAGATGTGTAGCTGTAAAATATGATGATGTTTTCCAGAAGTTCTCAATTTTTACGTTTATTACTTCAAATAATTTTTTAATATTCTACAGCAGTTTTTGTCTACCTCACAGTACTATAACTCCACATGTTGTCTGCGACTTTATTTGGTTCAGAATACATGGATACTTTGGAATTTGGAATTTGGATTGCTACAAAACACGGTTTAACAACCATTTCTATTGAAATGCCTATACAAAGTCAGGATCATGGATGTAGTTACTATATTTTTGGTTGTTGGTTCTGGAGTTTGCGTTTTTACGCAAAAGTATTTCAACTCGGAATTAATTTCTCAAAAACCGTAAGTCATAGAGATTTGGGACCAAAACTATTAATCCTAAATGACATATATTACACATTTCAAAATGTCACAAGTCAATTTCATATACTTTTGGTCTTGTAAGCACTATTTTTTCAAAAAACCGTTAAAGATAAAAGCAGACAATATGGAAAAATACTCGTTTTATTGAGACCTTTATTAAGAACATTGGGTCCAAAATTGTGCGATGAATTATTTTCGAATTACAGCTTTGACTCGTTTTAAAAGTATAAAAGCCAAAACCACGGAAATTTGTTGGCTATAAACATCAAATTACAGTAAATCTTGGCAGGTTGTTAAATGATAATGCCTTTAATTTGTCAGTTTTAATTAGACTACAGATCATCGATACACAAATGGCAAACCCTGAATCAACATAGTTGTCAGACGTTAACCAGTCACAAGCAAGGTATGAACAGTAACACAAAAAGGCATTAAAATAAAACAATCTTGCAAAAACTCAGCGGAATATAGTCGTCAAACAATACTTCAAATCAAGTACAAGAGTATTTATGTTGGTTAATGTCTTTAGTATCTGTGTAATTAAACGTTATAAGTTGTACTCGTTGGCATATACGGCCGTAATTTATCTATCTCCTTTAAAAAGTACAAAGAGTTATCATTAAAACTTGTTCTTGACAATTAGAAAGCAGGAAATTACAACACGTAATGAATTCGAAATGTTGGTGCCAGGTAGAGGGAAATAGTGTTGTAAAGAACAGAATGTATATTCTGTCATTTTGTGTGTAAATTGACACTTTGTTAATGTATTACTCTGCTGCGAAGAAGAAAGTGATACAAATATGTGATATAATATTTCCTATTATATTTGAAGTTTTCAACCTATTTTCAATTTCTTAACAACGCCCATCCACTAATATAATAAGTTTATTTGACTCTTCAACAAATATAACAAAAGAACTACTGTCACATTTTTAGAAACAATCTTATCCCACTAAACACAGTAACGTTCTTGTAATGTTCTGATAACGTTATCTTAAAGTTCTGGGAACGTTCTGACGGGACGTTTTGAGAACGATATTGTGTAGACGCCCACATTGGTTCTGAGAACGTTATGGAGTAACATTTTCACGTTCCCACAACGTACCAAGAATGTTCCCAATGAACAAAAAAAACATTCATAGAAGGTTTAAAGAACGTTATATCATGGTTTTGGTTTGGTTCGTAATGACCTTGCCCAATGTAAAAAGGACATGTTTTGCATTTGTGTGCCTCTAGGCTGCGTATTCAAATGTTAACACATTTGCATAATGTACTACATTGATTTTACAACAGAGAAAAATTTTCCTATTTAAGACTGGGCAGAGCCTTTGATCAAATAAAATGCTATCAACAATCTGTATATTCGTTATTCCTGGTCAGATGGACGGAACATTTTTTCAACAATTAAAACACAATCAACAATTATTCATGCTTACAGTAGCCAAAAAATCAACATCAAGGCAAACAAAAAGATTGTCCAGGAATAGAATGTACTGAAAACACTCACCCAAATTTAAAATCACAAGGTCAGGTACAGCAGTAGTGAAAAAATGAAATAATCAAAAGACTTGTGAATGGGGTTTATCTAAATCTACATAAAAAAGGAACTGGTCGACATAGTCAATGCTTTTGTGCCATTGTAAATAATATTTAAGGACATATAAATGTTGAGTGTGATTAAGACTTTGCTGAATGTAAGGCAAACACATCCACTATAAACAAAGACATTTTACAAGACACCAAGTTTATTATGGTAGAATACAAATCAAAGTTATAATTGAAATTTTAGTCATATTCTTAAAAGTTCTTATTAGTTATCCATCCATCCATCCAATTCCTCGTAATCAGTAGTTTCTTCTTCATTATCCTCTGCTATCTAAAATAGAAAGGGATTCAATATTATAAATTCTGTCATATATAGTTTCCTCACATGCTACTAATGTCAATCAGCAAAACCTGGATATTTCTTCACTGTAATAAACTGACAGATGATGTCTATTGAAAAGGGATAAATAATTCTAATGTATATAATAGAAAACAACAGAATTACTTTTTAGTATACTCTCTGCCAATCCTATTTTTCATGTAAGACTATAATAAAATAATTCCTAGAGACTCATCCACATTTCTTGAAAAAATGGGGCGGGCCTGTGAATTATATTTCATTTTTTATCCAATTTGATGAAATTTTCTGCCATTTTAAAGAAATTGACCAAAAATGAACATAATTTGAGAAAAAATCAAAATAAATTTTTTTCAGCCGGCTGAAAAAATCGGACTGGAGGGGATGAGAATCTAGGATATTTTTTATATTGGCCTCTAAAATGGTTTGGTGGCTTTGTTTATTACTGCTTATAAATTTTGCAAGTTGAATAAAAAATATATTAACTGGTCAAAGCAACTTATGTTTTTCTTCCATCAATATTGAATCACTCAGAATATCATTTGAGCCTTCTTTGTTCAACAAAAAATGTGTTTGCTTTGTTACCAGTTCATGTCTCAAAATGAAAATTCAGCCGCATTTCACAACGCCGCTTAGCTGTGGAAAATAATTGTTGATTTCAAAAAGTGTGTAATAAAAGATTTACAAAAGGACCATAAACTCGATCAAACGCGGTAGCAGATTTTTATTTTGACAGGCCAAATCCCGTCGGAATGAAACGGTAAAGTTTAGTATAGAGCTTTCATTGGCCTCATCAATTCTATAAAATAGATTGCTTTTCAATTTCATGTACAAATGTTGGTGGCAACAGGAAATTGTCATGAAAATACATGTAGCTTAGCAACACACATACATGTTTAATTTCTCATATTTTTTATAAACTTTAGTTAATTCTTGCTGTATGCGCATCCATGTGACGTTATCTTCAATGTGTTGAAGGCGGTCACTACCCAGTAGAAGTAGAAGTATATTTTTCTCCTTCTGACCCCTGCAAAGCCATCTTCAACAGGTACATGTACCTGTAAAAAAGGCTGAAAGGGGGCAGGGGTTGGATCCACCTCTTAACTTGTAAGCTAGCTTGAACTTTAAGTGTTTGAAAGCAATATGTTTTATTAATCAAGTTGACTTGCATTGTGTACCTACATTTATGTGTACATGACAAAAAAATCTGTGTGTATGTGAATGTCATCTTTGAAATTTGAATGCGACGCCAAAACTTTAGGTTGACAAACTGAGCTTATTAAACTTTACCATATGCACTACCATATGAAAGTAACAATCATTCATACCTTTCTTCTAATATTGTAGATCCGCTGTTTCCTGATTCTCGAACTTCTGGTTCGTCCTCTCAGACGCAGTCTGGAATTCTAATAGAAATGTTCGCCGCCTTCGATTTGAAAACAAATTTTAAAGGGAAGATCTTGTTTCGTAAACTGAGATAATTATGAGAAGTTTCAAGAAAATAAATACAAAAAATTAAATGAATATTTTTTTGTTCCTCTTATGGTTATTTAAACGTATATAAAAGCGTGCAAATCACTTTTCTTTTAAAATATTACGAAACTAAATCTCTGCTTGGATTTAAGTCATGTGCTACCGCCCCTAATTTTCCCGCGCACGCTCAAATTCTAGATTATGTGAAGCCGTGTTTTATAATATATAATTGAAATTAATATTTGAGTGCAATCTAGCATTTATGTCAAACACAGAAGTCAGAAGAACTGTTAAATAATTTACAATGCATTATACTTGATCATTTAATATCATTTTTCAATCATGTCAGTCCCGAACGTCCTAGACTGTCACTCAGCGTGAAAGATATATTTAAAATAATCATTTCTTTTATCAGTTTAAACAATGTCCGTACTGTTTAAATTAGAACAAAATAAAATACACATGCAAACATTATTCCGGATATTCACAACTTTCTGAAAACGTTAGTTTTTAATCAGCTTTTTAAGGTTTTTAAAAGACCTTGATAGAACGTTCTACCAAAACCAAAACTTAAATCAAACGTTCTAAGAACGTCACAGCAGAACGTTCTAGGTAGGGTTTTTCACAACGTTACGACTGAACGTTTTGATAACGTATTAAGAACGATATGGTTCTAGAGAAACCCGGGAAAAAACGAAAACGTAACGTTCAGAAACCGTTTTGTGTTTAGTGGGATAGCAGTAAAACGGATATTATATCACCTATGCTCTTGAATAACTTTATCATAGATAAGAGTCTTCAATATGTAGCCGTTTTACATGCTTTGAACTTAATTATCTCTGTTCAGGTCGTTATGTTATATATCAACGTAAGTGTTCTTCTTGTTTATGTTTACTTGTATGTCTACGATTGTTTTAATGCTTACGTATCATTTTGTATACGTATCATTATTAATTCATATGCATTTTATTAAAATATGGTTTCAATTTTTACTTTTAGTAGAAATTGTCAACATACAATCCACCAGTAGACCTAAATACTGAATGTCCAGTATTTGATATTCAAGTTAATGTTTTAGTTCTATGATCTTTTCTGTACAATAGATTTTGTTCAATCTAACAACAGATATAAACGAGATGTTATCCTGCCTCTTTATTTCTGATAATATTTTGTTGATCTAATGTATTTAGTAAATTCCTACAATGTGATTCCTTAATCAAGACGGGGATATCAGACCGTATTCTCTTTGAAATGGGATATTGAAATAAGTTTCAAAGGGGCGTCTATTTTATTATCTAATTTATTTGTTTTACATATATAAATAGTTAAACATTATATGAAGATCTGAACTATAGATTTGCAATACATGCATTTTATTTAATCTAACATCTCTTACTGCGATTTGTCTTGCATTCAACAAGGGAGATAACAAATAATTTATAGTTTCAAATTGCAACAAAAGGATTTGCATAGCACGTCAAAAGTTATGTATATCTTAGAACCTTTTGGTCTATTTAAAAAGTTGTCAAAAATAACAAAGTTATCAAATTTAATATGCCATAAAAAGTTTCGTTGGGATTTAACAATGAAAATTTATCAGTTCAACTATATCACCAGCATATTACGTCTTCATTTTATAAAATATGTTTGAAAATATTTGAAAAATTGTGCATTGACCTAGACAAAAATAATTCACAAAACAGGCCAGGTGCAGTATTCTTCATCTTAAATGTGTTTGCTGCTCAATTCTTCAATATTGGTCAAAAACTAAATCTTCAGTCATGAGAATTGTCAAATTTATAAATTATATACTCATTAATATTAGTACAAAATGCCCAGGTAATATAAAACACAGACAGGGTATATGAACCGGTATCCGCTATGACGATCCCGAATTACATATATCTATACTACTAAAATTATAGACCCCCTTATTTAAGCGCGCATCGTAAAACACAGAGAAATAGCGCAGTATTAACCAATATATGGTTTCATGCAGTTAAGGTTGTATATGCAAACTTATGGAATTTTTATATCGATTATTGCTTTAAAAAATTAGCAATTAACAATTAGAATACGGTCCTTCTTTAAATTTAAAAATGTATTTCCGGGGCAAGGAAAACCCGAGAGGGGTACAAAACAAACGTACAACTTCCCAACTGGCAACTATTAAATTGGAAGGCATTTATTACGAGTTATTTATAATCGGTGATAAATTTTCTTCTTATAAAGAATTAAAATTAAGAATCCGTCAATTCGAAATTAGCGAAAATGTAGAATTTTACAAACAATCAAGATCCCAACACGATATTGTCGACAAGAAAAGGGGCATTAACTTTAGATCTTTAAGATCCTAACCAATAAAGCTGGAATTAATCGAAATTTGGACATGGGTAAAACAAAATAAGCTCAACGGACAACTTAACCAGAAGTTAATCTTTAGATTATATATAGCCGGGCAAATAGCCTAGGGACTATTCTTTCGGCTAGCCGGACAAATAGCCAGACTATGTCATAGCTATTTTTCCAGCTAGCCGGACGAATACTCTCATAGCTATTTTTCCAGCTAGCCGTACAAATAGCAACTGCCAAAAATATTGAATGTTGATATCGATAAAGTCGATAATTCAAGAAGAAGGCATTTATTACGCGGTATATTAGTAATCAGTCAAAGCATAACTGCGGAAGTCAATAGCTTTAGTTCTTTTTTAATGTCATCTTAGTCCTGATCACAGTGAATTCACAATTCGTAGGACCTACCAGACATTTTTGGTAAAATTTCCTTCGATTCCAATCGTTTTCTTGAAGTCAGACGGCTGGATTTAAATAAGAACAAATTGTTCACTTGCTTCACGTGACAGAAGTCTATAGCTGTAGTTCGTACGTCAATATGTATAAGGGTACAATTGATGTTGCACATTAAAAATATTTAATGTTTATATCGATAAATTTGATCTTATTGGTTTCAGTTATGGCTTATTTCCAAAGGTCTTTTAAGTAACGTTTGTGAATAAAAAGACCCTCTGTACATCGAAGAACGACCAAAAATGAATCGCACATTGTAACAAAAGATCTTCTTCCCGATTGTGAATAACTGAATACATTTGACACATTTTAATCAACATATACATCAAACTGGAAATGGAGTAAATTTCAGAGAGACAACGACCCCTAATTTATGCAACGCAACGGATCCCTGTCATATTAACCTACAGTTGTGTTCCTTATATTGCTAACATAAAAGTAACCACCAGAATCAATACCACGGGTTCAAATAATTCGTCTTCCTAGTGAGTAATTATAAATATTCAAATTATTAATTTCTTACATGTATGGTAAACTTTAATGAACAATGAAGTTTAAATCTCTTATTTGTTGTTTTGTCACATTGTTTAGATGAGTCAATTTCCAAATTTATTTTCCATGAAACATTTTTTGGTAATGTAACCTTCTTCTTACGTGTATGCACAGATTGAATGAGCTTACGCGATATTCCAGTGTCTGTGATTCCTATCTGTAACATCCATAGATATTTTTTACTTTCCCTTTCCACAAAGGGTCTTTTCTTAAGTCTCTACAGCTGATGCGAGGTGTATTCTGATTTCATCCCCATTTCGTTATCTTGTAAAAATTGGTTTGCTTTGAGTTTTTTCCTTTTTCAGGTAATATTAATTGTGATTTTTGGCATCTTTGTGGTACTCCAACCATCGTCATTTACCCAGTGTATTTCATTTTTGTTTTTCCAACGCAGTCGGTATATTTTCAAATTGTGACCTAAAACTAAAAGACGCTTACACATAGTAATAAACAATAGTATTCTGCGTTTGAAGAATTTACTATATTATACTCAGAAGAGCATTTTTATTTGACAATATTTGCATTTCTCAATTATTGTAACACCAGATTAGTATTTTAGAACAATTGTTGGTCGCAAATGATCTTAAAATAGTTAATTTATGCCACAGAATGCCATGTAGGATTCACCTGTGCGTATTTCGCGTGGGGTGAAAGTATATTTGTTGGTTGACCATGTTATCTGTAAATAACCTTCACAACGGTGATGTATTTACGTAAAATTTTCTTGATTCGACTGCCTGAAACACACACACTTTCTTTATCGTGGAAGCATTGCCATACCAAGGTAATTTGTCATTGGTAATAACACTGAATAATGACTTGTATGAGACACAGTGGTTCGAGGATGCATTATTTAACCATAACACGTAGACTAAAAATAAAATTCACTTTTGATTCCTATAAAACTTTTTATCAGAACCCATACAGTCATATTCACAATACAATTCTTATTAAAATATTTTACCGAGAAGAAAAGTTGCGAATAATTATAAATTGATACATCTAATTACGTAATATGATTTTTAAACAACAGGTGCTGTTTAGAACTTTGTTTTCGAGGTAATACATAGTTACATACCAAGAAAATAAAAAGGAAACTCTGGAGATAGACATGGAAAGAATTTTATTTTTTTATTATTTGCCACTGTGGTTCTCAGCGTCTGAAGCAGCTTACATTGGTGTTATTTAAATATGTATATTTAAGGCCTATCGTTTTTCTTTGCGTCAGACGTCAATCACGTGCAGACAAGGGTTAAAGCTCAAATTGCAGAGTTTCTATTTGATAATACCTAAATGTTTAAAAGCTATTTTTAGAATAATCCATGATAAATACACTAATGCAGCAACCCTTTTACGTCATGTAAATTGTAGCCTAAATTTATTTCGAGTGAATTCATTTTGCAACACGTTAATTGTTTACCTAACCCTATATAAATAAAGGAAAATGATAATGTTTTTGTCTGTTTCGTTGGGTACATTTTATAAAGTTTTTTCTTATTGTTTGAGATATTTAGAAATCGGCTAATCATCATCGGGTTGCGAATTAATGTCTGACGTGCTAAGTCAAATCTAAGTTTACCAGGAGAGCCAGGGTACTTATCGATTACTACTACTTCCTGTACAAATAAATACTCTAGGTCTTGATAAAGCTAAAAACTGCTGAAAGTCACATTAGAACAAACAAAGACTAAAATAGTAAAAAAATATAATCACCACAAAAAAGGTTGTCAGAAGCAATTTTGTCGGCACATGAAAGACAATGTTGTACAAGATTGTTGTATGAATTAAAAGCGGGGTTGTGTCGTGTAAATAAGGAAACTCAAAATCTTACATGTAAATTAAATTGATAAAACTAAACTAAACTAAAGTCCAAACCACTCCTCACATTAATAATAAAATACTATTTATAATTTGTTCTATTCTGACGTGATACCGTTGCGACAAACACAGCAATATCGAACAGGAAGTAACATTATTTTATACAATGCTGAAACATAGACAAAGACGATTGTGTAAGTGTCTATGCAGCGCCTTTTGTCTCCTTTGACAGGTATATACACACAACCATTTTTTTATTTAATGATTTTGATAACGTTTTTATTCCCTTTGTTAAAGATGATGTGCTTACTGGCAATCATAATAAAATCGATACTTTCTTCAAGTAAACAACCTAGACAGTAGTCTGATAGAAGTTGAAGATCTGAACAGTTAGTATTTAAAAGACAAACCAATAAACCAGATGCTCTCAAGAGTCTGTATCACTCACCTGATTTTATAGGCAATAATTCTAATATGATTTGCATATTTAGAAATATGTTTATTTTATTGTTCTAGATTACTTCCGGTTTAGGTTTTTAACGAAATTGATTTTTTGATCAATGAAGTTGATTCAATTTATTTTAGGATTAATGACGTTGACCGAACTATTTTAAGCGTAACCAATGTAAAGAAAAATGGCGGCATTCAATATCAATGGCGACGACAAATTATTTGTAAAATAAATATAATAAATTGACGTTAATAATTTGTTAAATTTAAAAGTATTCTTTTGTTCGATAAATAAAACAAAGTTATAGATTAAATTTAAAACTTTGAAATATTTATTAAAATCAAAATATGGTTTTATGAATAACATTTGGTACGTAAAAATCAACAAAATATTAAAACGTTAGGTCGACGAACCCTAGTTGCTACCAAAATACACAAGAAACATGGAAGTAAGAAATATTAACAGGAAAATTTATTTCAACTTTAAAGAATAATAAGGATTGAACACCGTTTTCAATGGATTTATCGTTATATTAAAAAAACCAAACTCACTCACAAACATTCGAACTTTTATTTGTTTGTGAGAGAGTTGGTCTTGTTGATATAAAGATAATTCCATTGAAAACGGTGTTCAATCCTAGAATGAAGATGGCATTTCCCAGATGTTCAACTATGTCCTGCAATTTACAATTTCTACAGCCATAAATAACATTATCATTGATAAAATCATACAATGGTCTAATAGTTTCAGATAGAAAGCTATTTTAACATTATCATGTAGGTTTCTATATTTTAATTAATTCCTACAATTACCGCAATCATGGATATTTTTATCAACTTAGCAAACAAAAACCTTTAAGTAAACAATCGTTAAACGTCACATACAGTATGGCCTGAATCAGCATTGGAGTTGAGTAAAGATGGCATTTGAAAATTAGTGTCCTATGTTAAACTTGATCTGAAATAATTATGGTGGCATACATTTTTTTTAGATGATTATCCGATAAATATTCCAAATAAAATTTGTTTAGGATAGTTATATGATTTTAGAGGAGACGCCTTTCAAAAAAAATCTCATAGGGTGCTGTGTTAAACTTTATATAGGACCATCTATGTAATATTCCTGCGAAGTTTTGTTTCCATTGCTTAACAGGTTCAAAAAAGAAGCCTTAAAAAAACCTATGTTAAACTGAGTCCTGCTGTGGCGGTTATTTTGGTTTTCCAATTGGCATAAAAATCACCAACTTTATAGAGGACTATCTTATTAATATCTGTGATAAAATGTGTTTCTATTGTTTAAACTGTTTTAGAAAAGAGGTCTTTATTCAATTTTCCCATTAGGTTCTATGTTAAATTTGTCCTGCTGTGACAGCCCTTTATTTCCAATTAGCACAGAAACATAGAAATTATTATTGATATCATGATTTGTATCCATTGGTTTACCTATTTAAGAGAAAAAGCCTTTTTAAAACTTTTTAGCCGTTAGTGCCCTGTGTTAAACAAAGTCCTGCCTTGGCCGCCATTTTGAATCTCCTATTGGCATAAAAACTGTATGGAGGACCATTCAAACAATATTGCTAGCAAGTAAGTTTTCTTTACATTGGTTAACAATTTTCAGAGAGGAAGCCTTTTGAAACTTTTTCACATAGGGTCCTGCGCTAAACTAAGTCCTGCGGTGGCAGCTAAATTAGTTTTCCAGAATAAAACACTTTGTAAAGATCTATTCAAGAAAATCCTGACTGTTTGATATCAATTGGCCAAGTGGTTTCACAGAAGATTTAAATATAAAAAGTTAGCTGACGACGACGGACACAAAATGATGATAATAGCTAAGGTGCGCTAAAAATATACAATACTGTAACTATTGTTTAAATTTAATTAATTGTATTAAATATGATATGGAAACTACAGATTTCAGTAAAATATAATGAGGATGAAATACTACATGAATCATAAATATGGAAAGTCTGATTAACCAATAAAACAAATTTCAACTGCCCTAAAAAAAGTTTAAAGAGACAGGAAACTTTGCATTTGTATAGCTATAATATCCTACTCTTATTGTCATATATGATTTATAAAATTCAAAAAACGTCCCACAATCACAACGCAGCACCCACTTTTGTCCATGTCCAGGGTTTTTGTGTATTTTATGCTGATAGCCTTTTCGAGAGGTCATAAAATATAAGGCATATTGGAAAGCACTAAGCAGATTCGTGGGTCTAGCTACGGAAACCTTTATTACCCAATTTTAGTTTCCTTTCTTCCATCTATTTTCTAAAGGTAAACTTTAAGTTAAAGCCTGAGCTGTTACTGTCGGTGGAATCTTTAATTTTCAAGCCTCCTTAATATAAAGTAAGCTAATTCTACGCCCGCTTCGAAGAAGAGGGGGTATGTCCATCCCCAACATAATTTTCGTAACAGTTTTCTCACAACTACTTATCACAACTACTTGAAATTTTAAATATATGACCTTACCATGTGGTCCTATATTACGAGTACCGATTTAAGATCTGTCGCATATCTACTTTCTGCTTACCGACCGTCAATTCTCAATAGAGAGAATGGTATCACCAGCCCAGTAGTCACACTTCGGTGCTGACAGGAATATCATTGATCCTTTTAGTGATATAGTCATTGTCTAAATTTACTGCCTTGAAATTTCAAAAATTATTTTAATTCTAAAGTTTGTCTATTTTCAAGGTGTAGATAGCCTTAGCCGGATTTGGCATAACGTTTCGGAATTTTTGATTGATAAAAGCTCTACAACATTTTATTCATTTGGATTTTAAATATTGTTTGGGTTTGAGCGCCACTGATGAGTCTTAATTATACGAAATGCGCGTCTGGTGTAGTAAATTCTATGAACCTTGGTATCTTTGATGACATTTTATGTGAATAGCGGTGGTATACTGAGCATTAGCGCAAGGTTCCAGGTTGTATCCTAAATTGCTGGTATAGAAATCATTGAAATAATTTAATTATGACTATTTAATAAAAAAATAACTATAAAGATGAAGCAAAAGTCCTTAAAATCGACAGTACCATTGCAACCATGTAGAAAGTATGTACCATTAAAGTGTGTGATTATATTAAAATGAAAATATACACCTCACCATAAGTTAAGCAACGACCTATTATTTTCCTGGAATTTATTTAAGATTTATATATTTTAAATTTTTTTTAGGAAATGACAATTGATTGAACATTATTGACAAATGACAATTTAAACCTACAAACAACATGTTTACAGTCGGTTTACTTACTGTTTGATGAAAAAAGATTCAAAGCAAAGATATAAAAAAAACAGTGCAAATATAACTTTCATTAGTCAAAAAATAAGTTTGATTGCATACTTCAATTTAAGGAACATAATGTAAACACATCATCCCAGGTCAACGTTCAGGGAAAGAAAAGTCACTTTGAAATGTTTTAAACGCAAAAATACTCAGTAAGTCGTGTTACCACCACGCTTACGGTATAGTTCATTAACTCTCCTCCTCATGCTGTTGACTAAGCGACGAAGTGTAGCATGTGGTAAATTTTGCAATACATTTTGAATGGCAATATGTAGCTCTTGGACATATTGACAAGCAGGTGCTCTGTTATTGATTTTACGGCCAATGACATCCCACAAATGTTCAATTGGATTGATATTGGTTGACATGGATGGCCATGGAAGATGCTCAATAGCTTACCTTTTGATAACATCATGTACAATTGCAGGTCGTGAGGTCTTGCGTTGTCATCCATAAAGATGGGTATGTTACTAAGTGCATGATTGTAACAAACAATGCCATTGTCCCATCAATCACATACAGATTCAGTTTACAGTCGTATGAAAAGCCTCCCCACATTGTAACACAACCACCGCCAATCGCTGTAGTGCCTACAATGTTGTTCTCGTTGTAAATAAAATGTCATCAAAGATACCAAGGTTAATAAAATTTACTACGCCAGACGCGCGTTTTGTCTAATCAAGACTCATCAGTGGCGCTAGAACCCAAACAATATTTAAAATCCAAATGAATAAGATGTTGTAGAGCTTTGTAAGCAGTGCTCCGTTGTCTCCAAACGCACTTGCGCCCATCAATATGACGAAGAAGTAATCAGTTTTCGTCGGTCCAGTGTACTCGTCGCCAGCTTCTAATATTCCAATGGCGGTGATATCGTGCCCACTCTAAACGTGTTTGGCGATGTCTCTGTGTCACCAGTGGACGTTTCAAGGGACGACAAGCTCTCAACCTTTCTTTGTTTAGGCGCCTGTTAACTGTTCGAACGGCGACTCTGGTTGCAATATTCCAATCGTCACGAAGATATCTTGCAGTGGCAAACGGTGGGCGTTTGGCTGCACGTACGAGTGCTCTATCCTTCCTTTCAAATGTTTTTGGTGGTCAAGCTGACCTAGGACGTTCCTGGATAGTTCCATCATCTCGATGACGTTTCAGTAGCCGCGATACAATACTAAAGTGTTGTAATATCTGACGTAAGCTCTGCCCACTATAATTACGCATTCCAACGATCTGCCACTTCTTAGTTTCACTTAAATGTAAAAATATAAAGATGAAGTCGAAAAAGACCAGGAGATGAACCCTAAATCGTTTAGAAAAAACCAGGCGTGCTTGACTACCGTACGACAAACTGGTTTTGCTATTTCAAGATTTACCTGAGGAGTTAATTAAAGTAACTTTCTAATGCTCAAATGATGCTTAAGTACATATTAAATAACACAAAGTTAATATTCATTCAGATTTTTGAAATTTCAAAAAAAATTGTAGGTGTTGCTTTATTTATGACTAGGTGCCTATTTTTTTTTTGCATAAATTGACTGCTGTTGTGATCGAAATTTTAAACAATAGCAACAGACGCGAACGTAGCTACGTGATACGTGACCAAAAATACACATATTCTTCACATAAGCCTGTAGCTGACCCGCACGCGGCTTATACAAACTAACAACCAATGTCTTTAACATTGTACGTTGAGAACATTTTAACCTGTTCGCCGATAAAAAATATAAAACGCAATTCTTAAACACCTTTAAAACAAAGGTGCACATGCTTTAATTTATAGGAAACATTCTAAATGTTAGGAGCTTAAATCTTACAATAAACGTACAGCATGCATTATTTTAGCAATATGAAGGACACGTTTGCAAACAATATAACAATATAAGAAAGATGGACTAAAATTGAATTTTTACTCCTACATGAAAGTCTGGATATTTTGGCAGCCGCGAAGAAACAACACAACAACACTCATAATATTTCAGGTGTTTATATTTTGTGTTTACAACAATTTTTTTTAAGTAAAGGCAAATGTATCTTACGTTTACAAAAGAATAATTTTAAATCCAAGTTTGCATCATAGAGACTTTTTTTATCAAAATGATGAAAGTGTCCAACGTAACATATATACTCTTCAAAAAAAGGTTCCGTGCTTATTTTTAAACATAAAGTTTTAATAATTATCAATTATAATTTAAACCTCCAGCGTGTATTGGGGAAGGAAGCCGGAGTACCCAGGAACAAAAACGACCATCGGTAGGAAAATTGTCAACCCACTGCCCGCAGTAGGACTTTAACCTTCAATCTCAGTGTTGGCAGACGATGTGATCAATAGTAGAAGAACTAATTTAAGCACTCGGCCACCGAGGCCCCGATTTCTTGACAAATTAGAAAATTTTAACAAAGTGGCAAGTAAAAAAAAATAAAATTAATAGGTTCGTTCATATTTTTGGTCTGCATTCTTTTCAAATTGATGTATACATTATCATGCTAAACTGTTTTAAGTCAAGCTTTGTTCTAAATTTGTGAAAAGTATTTTTAGTTGACAGAAATTGAAATAACAGATGTGTTTGAATTCACTTTTTGACTTATCTTGACATATATACATTAGCAAGTTAAACAACAACCTATTATTTTCCTGGAATTTATTTAAGATTTATATATTTTAAATTTTTTTTAAGAAATGACAATTGATTGATCATTATTGACAAATGACAATTTAAACCTACAAACAACATGTTTACAGTCGGTTTACTTACTATTTGATGAAAAAAGGTTCAAAGCAAAGATATAAAAAAAACAGTGCAAATATAACTTTCATTAGTCAAAAAAAAGGTTTGATTGCATACTTCAATTTAAAGAACATAATGTAAACACATCATCCCAGGTCAACGTTCAGGGAAAGAAAAGTCACTTAGAAATGTTTTAAACGCAAAAATACTCAGTAAGTCGTGTTACCACCACGCTTACGGTATAGTTCATTGACTCTCCTCCTCATGCTGTTGACTAAGCGACGAAGTGTAGCATGTGGTAAATTTTGCAATACATTTTGAATGGCAATATGTAGCTCTTGGACATATTGACAAGCAGGTGCTCTGTTATTGATTTTACGGCCAATGACATCCCACAAATGTTCAATTGGATTCATATTGGCTGACATGAATGGCCATGGAAGATGCTCAATAGCTTCCCTTTTGATAACATCATGTACAATTAATTGCAGGTCGTGAGGTCTTGCGTTGTCATCCATAAAGATGGGTATGTTACTAAGTGCATGATTGTAACAAACAATGTCATTGTCCCATCAATCACATACAGATTCAGTTTACAGTCGTATGAAAAGCCTCCCCACATTGTAACACAACCACCGCCAATCGCTGTAGTGCCTACGATGTTGTTCTCGTTGTAAATAAAATGTCATCAAAGATACCAAGGTTAATAAAATTTACTACGCCAGACGCGCGTTTTGTCTAATCAAGACTCATCAGTGGCGCTAGAACCCAAACAATATTTAAAATCCAAATGAATAAGATGTTGTAGAGCTTTGTAAGCAGTGCTCCGTTGTCTCCAAACGCACTTGCGCCCATCAATATGACGAAGAAGTAATCAGTTTTCGTCGGTCCAGTGTACTCGTCGCCAGCTTCTAATATTCCAATGGCGGTGATGTCGTGCCCACTCTAAACGTGTTTGGCGATGTCTCTGTGTCACCAGTGGACGTTCCAAGGGACGACAAGCTCTCAACCTTTCTTTGTTTAGGCGCCTGTTAACTGTTCGAACGGCGACTCTGGTTGCAATATTCCAATCGTCACGATGATATCTTGCAGTGGCAAACGGTGGGCGTTTGGCTGCACGTACGAGTGCTCTATCCTTCCTTTCATATGTTTTTGGTGGTCAAGCTGACCTAGGACGTTCCTGGATAGTTCCATCATCTCGATGACGTTTCAGTAGCCGCGATACAATACTAAAGTGTTGTAATATCTGACGTAAGCTCTGCCCACTATTACGCATTCCAACGATCTGCCACTTCTTAGTTTCACTTAAATGTAAAAATATAAAGATGAAGTCGAAAAAGACAAGGAGATGAACCATAAATCGTTTAGAAAAACAAGGCGTGCTTGACTACCGTACGACAAACTGGTTTTGCTATTTCAAGATTTACCTGAGGAGTTAATTAAAGTAACTTTCCAATGCTCAAATGATGCTTAAGTACATCAATAACACAAAGTTAATATTCATTCAGATTTTTGAAATTTCAAAAAAATTGTAGGTGTTGCTTTATTTATGACGAGGTGCCTATTTTTTTGCATAAATTGACTGCTGTTGTGATCGAAATTTTAAACAATAGCAATAGACGCGAACGTAGCTACTGTCCTCGAAACGATACGTGACCAAAAATACACATATTCTTCACATAAGCCTGTAGCTGACCCGCACGCGGCTTATACAAACTAACAACCAATGTCTCTAACATTGTACGTTGAGAACATTTTAACCTGTTCGCCGATAAAAAATATAAAACGCAATTCTTAAACACCTTTAAAACAAAGGTGCACATGCTTTAATTTATAGGAAACATTCTAAATGTTAGGAGCTTAAATTTTACAATAAACGTACAGCATGCAGTATTTTAGCAATATGAAGGACACGTTTGCAAACAATATAACAATATAAGAGAGATGGACTAAAATTGAATTTTTACTGCTACATGAAAGTCTGGATTTTTTGGCAGCCGCGAACAAACAACACAACAATACTCATAATATTTCAGGTGTATATATTTTGTGTTTACAACAATTTTTTTTAAGTAAAGGCAAATGTATCTTACGTTTACAAAAGAATAATTTTAAATCCAAGTTTGCATCATAGAGACTTTTTTTATCAAAATGATGAAAGTGTCCAACGTAATATATATACTCTTCAAAAAAGGTTCCGTGCTTATTTTTAAACATAAAGTTTTAATAATTATCAATTATAATTTAAACCTCCAGCGTTTATTGGGGAAGGAAGCCGGAGTACCCAGGAACAAAACCGACCATCGGTAGGAAAATTGTCAACTCACTGCCCGCGGTAGGACTTAAACCTTCAATCTCAGTGTTGGCAGACGATGTGATCAATAGTAGAAGAACTAATTTAAGCACTCGGCCACCGAGGCCCCGATTTCTTTAAAAAAAACAAGAAACGCAAATCAGACAGAAATCTTGACAAATTAGAAAATTTTAACAAAGTGGCAAGTAAAAAAAATTAAAATTAATAGGTTCGTTCATATTTTTGGTCTGCATTCTTTTCAAATTGATGTATACATTATCATGCTAAACTGTTTTAAGTCAAGCTTTGTTCCAAATTTGTGAAAAGTAATTTTAGTTAAAGAAAGAAGGATTTTACAAGATTATAATGGTTAAACATAAAAAGAATCGCTATACAGACAGATATTGAAATAACAGATGTGTTTGAATTCACTTTTTGACTTATCTTGACATATATACATTAGCAAATTGCCTGATTCAATAAAAACAAAACAATAAAAGCATTCAGTCGATACATTAACATCAATTTGACGTTTACATCCGTATTAAGCAGTTTATCCGTAATAAATGATTTCGGTAAGGTCTTTGACGTTTTCATTCTCAAATCGTAAAATACTGCGATTTGATAATTTGATAAAGTATTGTTTGTTTATAATATATGTAATACACATTTATCATTTATAAACTTTTATTAATGTCTTTCTCAATACAGTGGAAAAACCTTACTGTATTTCTTATGATTATTTTTTTTCTGCCGCAGATGTCAAAAAAGTGTCGACGTATCGCTTTGAAACTTGGCACATTAAGCGACACTACCTGGGCTCGTCCTGAGTCACCCTGCAAAACCGATCCCAAACCCAAAACCCTTGTGTTCAGATAAGATAAAGTCAGAAACTATGACAGATATCAAAAATATAAAGTGGGGAAAATGTTGTCTGACTCCTGGCCATGATTTGTCATGCAAAAAAAATTGTCAATCCATTTCCTGGTTACGCGTTTTTGACGAGACGTTTGTCGAAAACGTCAAAGTTATTTGATTTCCACAAAACTTGGTTTCCAAGTATATATGTATATATGAGGGTCCTTATTACATATCCGGGATCCAAATTAATTTTCGGTCCACCATTTTTAAAATGGCCGCCATTGAAATTTTTGAAATTTTGTTTTCAATATAACTCAAAAACCATAAAAAAATTAAGCAGACAATATATCAGAAAAAAAATGTTCCTCTCATTGAGATCTACATTTGATATAAAGGTCGAAAACTGTGCGACAAACCGTTTTCGAGGTTATGGCCCTTGATACGTTTCGGCTAATCAGTTTTTGGCTTTAACTTTTAAACTGTCAGAGATAATATAGTAAACATATGATTTTTATGACGATCATGACAAGCCCTTCGATTTAAGACCAAAGTCAAATAGTTACGGGCAAAATGGTTTCAAAATGGCCGACACCGTAAACAGTTTTTATAGAATAGCACGTAAACCGTACAAAATTGAAGCTGACAATTCAAGGAAAAAGCGTAAAACGTTTTTGAGTACGTGCCCTTGATTCGTATTTTGTAAATGGTTTTTGTTTATAACTTTTTAAAGGTTACAGATGATGAATGAAACATAGGTTCATTTGAAAGAAAATTAAAAGAACTACAATTTGAACCCAAGAAGTACATGATTCGGTTGAGTGGTTTCAAAATGGCGGCCAAAAACATATAGTATACTGCGTTATTTGTCAATTACTTTTAAACCGTTACAGATTATATAGTAAACATATAAGTTTTTGTGACCAATATGTCAAGCCCTTCGATTTAAGACCAAAGTCGAATGGTTATGGGCAGCCATTTTTAAAATGGCCGACACCGTAAACAGTTTTTATAAAATAACACTTCAACGGTACAAAATTAAAGCGGACAATACATGGGAAACTGAATCGGGATCACTAACTGAATTCAAATATTATATTGTATAACGGGAAGTGACATTTTGTTTATAGCAAATTTTATTTTAAACATTTAGCTAGCCAGCTAACGGTGTTGCTTTGATGTTGATCCAACTTGTTGGTGTATTAGCATTTCCTGTAAATAAAGTTGAATTAATTGCCTTCTGAATAATTATTATTCATTTGAGGTTTATAAAAAATTATAATCGTTTAATACATAACACAGAAATTCGCAAGTACTGCAAACACAAGTGGTTAAGAACATTTTTAGGCTAAACATCTAGGTTTACCAAAATTAAGCTAGTTCTCATTTTCTGTTAAACGACAATATTTATAGACTACTACATGGCATTTTCCATATCGGCCCTGATATCAGCCTAAGAGCTTGCTCGAGGGCTGATATGGAAAATGACATGCCATAATCTGCTTGTCACACATTTGATAAGCAATAGTCCCCATTTTGTTACGAAAATAAAGAAAATAAAACGTAATAAAACACAAAAACTTATACAAACTCTAAAAAGTACAATATCATAGGTTTTAGAATGAAGCAAGTATTTATCAGTGTCGCTCAATAAAAACTCATTGTTTTTGTGTGGTATTTTAATTTTTCATACTATAAAAAACGTATAAGTTTATTCTGCAGTGACAGCAACAAACCTGTCATCCGTCATTTTCTTAGTTGAAGATTGTCTGCTGTGATGACATATGAGCGGAAGAGAAGAATAACTTTGTAATAAATTATAAAACATATTTACCACACAAGCCACAGGTAACTGGACAGAACGATTTTAACCCACCAGAACAAACTTGCATGTTTGAACATTGAACAAGCGGATCATTTATGCACGGTTGGGGTGTCGTCACTGGTACTACAATATAAAATGTTTAAGTATGATTGTCTACGAACTTTAACGATAGAATTCATATAAATGCATCATAGGTAATTAAAACTGATTTATACTGTTCCTTATGTTGACTTATATATATATAACAGTTTAAATTAACAGTTTAATTTTACTTTTTTTTGTATAAACAAAAATATACATGTATGTGTATTCTTCTTTGTGCTTTGCGTCTTTAATTATCCACATTGCATAAAAAACAATTTCTAATTGTCTTCATTCATATTCTTATCATTTGATCTGGTACAATACATGAACCAATTAAGGACATTTATGTGCAAAGGAATTTTTCCAACACAAACCAGTTTTCGAAAACATCACAGAATAACTTAAATTGTGCTTTGCTTAGCAACATAATTTATAAATTACATTCACCAAATAACAGTGTGGGGACAATTTACATATATTCATTCTTGTAAGGTAAATGTACATTTGCCTAATTATGTAAAAGCTGAAATATCCTTTAAAAAATTAATGGCCCTGTTAAGGCGTCTGCGCAAATGATACCCTTTATGTTTTGACTAGAATGTAATTTCCGTAATTTTGCCTAGGCAACCGGCTGGTCAAAGTAGATAGTCATCAACAACTGACCACCAGCTTGTCCAGACGAGGTATGTGAGATTATACCGACTTTTACTAAAATGCATTCGGTTAAACCTGACCTGCAAGGATTGCCCAGTTTCTGCGAAAGATTAGATCCCTACTACCTTAATTTCACATTCCGATATATTGATGATGTTTTGTTTCTCAACAATGCTACATTTGATGACTATTTGCGAGCTTGAAATTAAAGACAACACGAGTATACTTATGTAGGCTTCCTGCCTAGAACTATCTCTGGATATAGACTCGGATAACTACAAAAGAGACTTCACGACAAACGTGATGACTTCAACTTTCCAATGTTCAACTTCCCGTTTATTGATAGCATCTTTCAAGCAGCTCCAGCTTATGGAGAGCAAATTTTTACAACTTCCTAGATCATGCGATTGGTATTCCTATTTTCTAGACCGCTTACTGCTGTTGACTACTAAACTACTCAAACAAGGGCTTGTTGTAACAAGGTTGATGTTATCCCTTCAGAAGTTCTTTGAGAGTCACCATGACTTAATATATATAGTTAAGGAGAATCAATCCATCAAATGCGATCGGACATTTTGGCTGAGTCATAAGTCAGCCACTGCTTACTCGGCCGGAGCACCTGAGTACACACATGGTTTTATTGTGTTCGGGTTACTCACTTTCTGTTTATTTTTCCTTGTGTTTTTGGTTTTTGTTTTGCCGTTGTGTATTTTTGTCTATATCGGGATTTGTCATTGGCCCTTGAACTATGGCTCTTCTTATTCCATCGGTTTCCTTGCTATTTACCTGGCAAGTGCACCTTAAACTCGATGCAATGGTTGAAGAATTGCTATTGTCGTCTAACTGTGAACACACAAACGAACCTTAACATGTAGCTTAACATATCTCTAAAACTTACTACAAAGTCTGCAGGATAATGGACAGAATTGCTTTAAATTCGACGAACACACGTTGTGGTCAGCACAATTTACAAGCGAGTTGTCTATGCAAGGATCTGTGGCGTGGGTGTGGCTTGCTTCAGTAGTTGGTAATGTTGGTTGAGGTGTTGTACTTATTGTCTGTGTTGTAGTTGTTGTAGTATCTATGTTGTGATTCGTTATTGCTGTAATACGTATTCAAATAATATTTGGCATTATCCTTATCCGAAAAAGTTAAACGATGTTTGAATCAATTAAACATACATGTAAATAGAATTTTGCGTGTTTTAGGATCCTGGTAAATCCCAACAGTACTAAAATTGCTAAAGGTTACCTCTTACTCATAGGTTTCATTAGAACAAGTCTCTGTCATCGATATAAGCTAGTGTTTTCATGAAACGTATTTTCATTTAAGATACATTATTTGTTTATTTTGCGTGTTGCACAAGACTGTTTGACGTTGTATTATCAGAATTAATATTAAAATACAGAAAAACCATACTTGGAGTGTTCCCGGTGCTCGACCTACAGAGCTGCCTAGCATGTCCCTAGCTGGTGAATAGGGATGCCCTTAATTTGTGGATTGTCAGGATAAAAACGGAAAGCCCTAATTCTTATGCCTGATTACGTGCCACAACTATCCAGGGTGTATCCTGTATGACTACTTTCTTGTACCACAAGTATACCCTAATTCTTATGACTGATTACATATGCCACAACTTTCCACGGTTCCTGTATGACTACGTGTAAGCCTTGTAGAAGAGGCATGACATGTGCCACAACTACACCGTTAAATCCTGTATGACTACATACCTTTACCACAAGTATACCCTAATTCTTCTGACTGATTACGTGCAACAACTATCCCCTTTAAATCCTGTATGACTACTTACCTGTACCACAAGTATACCCTAATAATTATGACTCATTACATATGCCACAACTATCCACGGTGTATCCGGTATGACTACTTACCTGTACCACAAGTATACCCTAATTTTTCTGATTACATATGCCACAACAATCCATGGTGTATCCGGTATGACTACTTACCTGTACCACAAGTATACCTTAATTCTTCTGACTGATTACATATGCCACAACAATCCATGGTGTATCTGATATGATTACCTACCTGTACCACAAGTATACCCTAATTCTTATGACTGAATACATGTGCCACAACTTTCCACGGTGTATCCGGTATGACTACGTACCTGCCTCACAAGTATGCCCTTATTTTTATGACTAATTACATGTGACACAACTATCCACGGTGTATCCTATGTGACTGCTTACCTGTACCAGAAATATGCCAAATGCTTACGGCTGATTACATGTGCCGCAATTATCCACGGTGTATCCGGTATGACTACTTAAATGTACCTCAAGTATGTCCGTTATATCTTGTACGACTGATTACCTGTATCAAGTATCCCCAATATATCCGGTATGACTGATTATCTGTACCAAAAGTATGCATTGTATAACCCATATGACTGGTTAACGGTACAACGTATGCACAGTATATATAGTATGGTGTATAACTGATTACATACTTCCGTTCACATGTATGCCTGGTAGATGATGCATGACATGTGCCACAACTATCCACGGTTAAATCCTGTATGACTACTTACAACAAGTATGCCCTAACTCTTATGACTGATTACATTTCTTTCTACCACATGTAAGACCGGTATGTCCTGTAGGACTGATTACAAGTACCACAAGTATGCTTTGTGTATCCTGTACCTGTACAACAAACATGCCCGATATATCGTTACCTGTACCACAATTGTGAAAACGTAGCAATATTATGATCGGTTTATTCTGTAGGACTGATTACCTGCACCACAAATACATGTATGCCCAGAATATCCTATATGAATGATTAGCTGTACCATAAATATACACCGTATCCTGAATGACATATTACCTGAGTCACAATTATGTCCGGTATATCCGCTATGACATGTACACCAGTAAGGAAGAATAAATGAAAGCACACAATATCCATGGATACATGGGTTTGGATAACAAGCTATTTATTAAAAATTAAACATAAATTAATGTCATCAATGATGTCAATGCTACACAAATTACTACGTCAGACGCGTGTTTCGTCATCAAAAGTTTTTAAACCAAACCATTTGATGATCAAAACAATTATTTTCAAATTTAAACAACAAAACCTGTAAAGTCAGAAACGGAAATGCGTCCTATGTGAATATAAACAGCCAATTTATAGAAAGCAGTAATAAAGATGTCAAACCTAAACTGGTGCTAGAGATAAAATCATTCAAAAGAAGTATGTAAAATTATATATTATCCATTATAAAGTAGCACAAAATGTCTATTTTATTTAACTTTGTCTTCTAAAAACACGGATAACATGGGGAAAGTGACCATTTATTATGTATAGAAAAAATGTGAGGAAACTGTAAAAATTATTCTCCGATTTTTTATAACATAACTTTAAACAATTTTTAAGTAGCAGTTATGATGATTGTTTTTTTTTGTGTTTCAATTTAGGTTATCATTAATTTTAGAAATTGTTTAAATTATAAAATAATGTCTAGGTTTTTATTTGTGGTAAGAAGGCCGCAATTAACTGCATTAAGATTGGACTTGCTTCATCTATGCTGACACGCCAGTTATTACAAGTTGCTAACTACTTAAACCCCTCGACAACCGACGTCCCCTATAGTGATGAAGTACGGTATAATGCAAGTTGAATGAGGCCATCTTATTAATTAATTATTCCGAATTCCGTACTTGTTCCTCAATATATCTTAAGTATAGCACTAGAAAGTTAAACATAGCCTTATCAATCTACCAATTGTTTTGGCAGTGTTTGTTAGAACATTCTCGCTATACTTTAAACATATACTCACAGTCTGTCATTAGGTCGGTAAACTTCAAGACTACAAGCATAATATTAACAGTTAACAGATACAATTTAAGGAAACAATTTTAAAAATTGGTTTTTAGGCCACATCACATTGAGATTGTAAATAGGCTACTTGAATGTCACAACTGTACGAGCTATCTGCATAAATTCAGCAAACCAAATATAAAAACATGGTGAATTCAAGGCATTGTTTAATTGATTGTTGTTTTACGTGCAGCAAGCAATATTGCAGCTATATTTAGGACGTGATAATTAGAAAACAAAAAAATTTGATTATGAATAACCATATCCCTCCCGTAATACTAAAACAAAATCTCATGCAATAGTATGCGAATATATACAGATAAAAATGTAATTAACAATAAAAATATGCAATATCACAATTGGCAAATAATTAAATATTGCTATGAAAATTAACTTGAAAATTATTTTTTTTTTACAACCAAGAGATTTTTTTTAATTTCGAAACTTGCTTGTTACAAAAGAACTTCACAGTCCAAGCTTCTGTGAAGAACCCCTGTGAAATATCTTTCTAACTATCCAGGGAGTAGCTAGAATATATGTAAATAACATAATTATTATAAACTACAATGTTCTTTCTAGATATTTCTGAACATTTTTAAATAAAAATTTACTTAATAACTCTTTATTATTACGCATTGCTGTTAGTAATTCTTTCACACATATATCAAAGCAATTTACATATTTTCTTTTTTGCTCGGATACATAATATATCTTATAGATTGAAAATCCTAGAATCGATAAGAAATAATTAAAATCATCATAATTTCTATCACATATCTTGTACCCTAATACAAGGTGTACAAGTGAGATCTTGGTATCATAATTAACAGCTTTAAGAAGTTCATCAACCTGTTCCCAAAAGTGTTTTAGATAATCGCATAAAAAGAAATAATGCATATAGTCTTCATCAACGCTGCATACATTACATTTATCATCTCTACTCATTTGCCATTTTTTGAGTAAAATTTTTGTGGGAATAATATATTGAATAAGCTTCCATCTAAAAATTTTAATTTTATTTTCTTGTATAGTTTTAAAAATAAACTCTAAAATATTGTTCTTTTTAGGCCGGTCTGTTAGGCCTAATACCTTATCCATGTATTTATTCCAATAGGTTCAGAAAATTTTTTGGAAACCAGTGTTTGGTAAAATGATTTATTTGTCATGTCGACTACTTTAATATTTATATCTTTCCATCTTAAGTTCTGTTGTATATTTAATGTAGTTTTTACAGAATCTTCAGATTTTAGAGTTAGAAGCCATGATTTTGCAATGGCTAGTTTCAATGTGCATATCTCTGTAATCCAGTTATTTTTATTATTTAGTTTCTGTAATATAAAGGCTTCAGATATATTTCCGTTTCCATCAATTATGTCATTTATATATATAATACCGCTATCAATCCAATTCTTAAAGATAAGACATTTATTATTAAATTTTATCATTTTATTCCCCCAAATAATCTGTTTTCTAATAGTGTAAATTTTTTAATATTCCTGTCGTATCTCCCGCCACCTGTTGTTAACCAACAAGTTATAACTTCTACATAGAATGTTGGAATTTTTTCAATATCTTTTAGTGATTTAACTTCATCTAAATTCATGTGAAAAATTAATAAGTTTGTTCCAAACATTCCTAGATATTTTTTGGGAATAATTTTCCATTTGGCTTCATCGGGCGTCAAATGTCTTGACACCCAAGATGCTCTTAGCGATTTAAAATAACTATCAAAGTCGATCATGTTTAAGCCTCCATCTTCATATGTCCCAATAACAGTATTTCTCTAACTTGAAAATTAACTTCTTTTAAAAACTTTCAAATTATGTCGCCTGTAACAGTTTTAAATAAATTAAATACGTATCAACAGTATAGAAACGTTTACAAATGTGGGCTACGTCTAATGGTTACATGGCACGCAGTCGAGTCGTTTATTTATTATTTATTTTAAATGTTACTATGAGTCGTCCTGGTATGACTAAGACGACACGTGGTTAAAACAACTTGGTCTCGACAACTTCTTAAACAATTAAAATTATTTTTGTACAGTAGTGACTGGATCTCATGAAGTTTATTATGAACCTCTAGATCCCAACCACTCTGTCACAAACTAGAAATATATTTTAAAACTAATGCTTTTAAATCAGTAAAAGGTATGGCACAATTCATAATAGCGTTATTCAAGGCCTTTTAGGCCTCTTCGTCCACGAACGTGTTCCCATGGATTCCCACATGACTTAAAATCCAGGAAAAACAAAACCTCTTTACCCAGAGCTACAAGGAATTTGAAAATTTGAACAATTTTTAAAATATTACAATTCTTAATTTTGAGGTTTTAAATAGCAAGAAGACATGACAGAGAATCAGAACAAATAATAAATTTTGCTCGTCTGACAAAACAACTATTTTCATCGCAGGAAGAAAAGCTTGGGCTTCAGTAGTAAATACAGATGAGGTTGACGAGAGACGGCGAGTTTCAACACGCTCTAAAAACACAGCGCTGGAGCAATTTTTCGTCGTCTTTTGACCCATCTGTATAAACAGCACTATAGTCAAAGTAACAAGAATCAATTTCTGCAAATTCTTGTATAATTAATTGGTTTGAGTATGATTTTCTATGTTTTCTTAGATCAAAAATAAATACATAAATACTGGCATCCGGTTTAACCAATGTGAAATTTTGATTGCAGCAATTTCGTATAAATTTATACCAGAATTTTCTAAATGAGACTTATTCCGCAGGTCAAAAGGTTAAATTTTGTTTGGATGCTTTTCACAAATGTTTTGATAAAGAGGTTTGAAAATAAAATCGTTGGTGTGGTTGCCAGGACAATTCTTCAACTTGGTTGCATATTACAAAGCAAGCTTTATTTTTCTTTGATACAAAGAATGCTCGTTTGCTTCTATAAACTTTTTAAAGGTGTGGTTCTAAAAGCTACAACGCTTAGTCGAAATCCTTGTTGGTCCATTGTATCAAGGATTTTGACATATGACTTGCGAGCAGAACACTAAATAAAGCAACCGTAATCTAATTTCGATCGAACCAGTCGGTGCTGGATACGACTTTTATAATTAAGGCATTTATATTTTAACATTTTGATATGGCGTAGAAAGGTTGGCCTTGAATCAAATATGAGGCAAAGAAAGGTACATGTAGTTTCCTGTACAGTTTTGATATGATTATTATACAATTTTAATTAGGGATCAGGATGCATCTTTCGTTTATTACAAAAATGCATCCAAACAGTTTTGGCAGTGGATAATTTAAAACCATCCCATTTCTCTATTCTTTCTTAACATAACTGTTGACGTTCGATAAAAAGTTCGACATAAAGGTAGGGTCTACCTTTATACAACATATCAAAAAATCTTTTAAAATAACATATTTCCATGTTGTGTGATAAGCTTTTTATAAATATAAAATAAACACGTTCGTTTTTGGCAAAAGCGTTTCGAATGTATGTTTCAAAACATCATATCCTTAAAAGCCAACTAACAGTTGTCATTTAGAACGAATAATCGTACCGTCGCGTTTCGTTTTGTTTGTTTGTTTGTTTTTGTTTGTTGTTTTTGTGTGTTTTTTGCCAAAGCTACAAGTTTAGTCTCATTTCTCGTAATGTAGCAGAGCGGGGCAATTTGATGTCCAAAAGAAGTTGCATATATAATCAGACGTGGTCGATCTTGATATCTTTTGACAGTGTCACCATTTTTGATCGAGTTCGTGTTTAAAATAATTCATTATTGATACGTGATGGTAGTGAATATCTTTTTTTAATAACCCGCTATGCGTTGTGTAATTATTGACATTCGTGTCTCTTTTAATTATGTTTACTACATAAAGACATTGAGAAACCCAAAGCTGAATGGCGTGTTGCATCTTGGGGAAGAATATGTAAATCACTGAATTTTCCTAACTCAAATCATTGCATTGTATCACACATGGGGTTATAACTAATTTTGCGTACGGTTTACTGAACTATTGCGCGAAAATAAAGTTCGATGTTTACATTTACAGAAGGAAGTAATTTCTATCTGTAATATTGTTTTGATTATTTTCAGGTTAAAAACAGTATTTTTTGTATTGCGAAATGTAATAATTCCGTTCTTAGCATTTGAAAAAAATAAAATTCTGTTCATAAATTCTTACGCGATCAAGCTGGCTAGGTGAACAATCATATCCACATTCAATCTGCTTTTATCTGAATTGTCAATTATGTGATTAACGCATTGTAATACACCTTTCCACTATTCTATGTTATATCCCTCCCTACTTAGCAACACTTAGCAACCCAGCTTCCTAGGACAAGCTAATCAACAAGATGGCGGCAACTACAAAGTTGGATATTTTACCAAACATCTTAAATATTGAATATTTCAAAGATAAACATTAACTGGAAGATCAAAAGAGCAAGGATATAGCTATTTTACTCTTGGATACATTCACAGTGTAAATTTGTGCAAAATTAATGATGATGAAGTGGATATTGTGGCAAAATGTTACAGATCAATGAAGAAAAATGAACTTCCACACAAAGTGAATGTGACAATAAAAACATCAGAGAAATGCATATCTGACAGTAAATGTTCCTGTGTAGCTGGGTAAGTAATTAAAACAAATAGTGCTAATAAAAATTCTGTATTCACATAATACAATAACACATTACTATAAATTCCTAAACTGATTATATAAATGCTGATAAGAATTAAAAGAATGTACACAAACTCTGCCACATCCTGCTATCTGGCATGTGATGGTAGATTAAATACACACAGATAACTGACAGCTAATTAAGATCAATGTGCTCTCATTTTCACTAATCTTAGATCATTCTTTATCAATATGTACACATCAATTTATAAAAAATTAATTCATTACATTTATTATTTCAGGTTATCTGGTACTTACTCACATGTAGTGGGATTAATGCATACTATATCCCATTATCAAAATCTTAATTTGAAAGACCAATCGTGTACAAGTTAACCATAACAATGGCACAAACCAAGAGGGAAAAAATTCAACCCCAAGCAGTTGTTTCAATGACACTTGTCAAGCCAACAAAATCACCAGCTGAAAGAAAACGCAAACCAATTTATACAGAAACCCCTCAAGATAAAATTAATTTGGTTACCTCCGATGAAATTAAAAAATTGAAAGAAGATAAGAATACTCCTTTGTCATATCTACTACAAGATACAGTTCCCCAACTACAAACAGATTTAGGACAAGTTTAGACTGGTTCAATGTTATATTTCCATGTAAGTATAATATATCAATATTATTTAACCAAAATGTCTTGGAAGTAAGTAAGTAAGCTACAATCTTGAATAGTTTAAAGTTTTTTATTTGGTTTATTGATCTTCCAATGTGTATTCTGTGTGTTGCAATCTTTCTGGTCAAGGCTACATCTGCTGCTGACATTTGTGTTGCAGCTGATGCAAAGGGTGGAATATTGAAGTTGAGATTTATGTCCTTCAATTTGTTTTCTATTTTAAAACCTTTATCTGCCATTATACAATCTCCATCTAAAATATAGCCTAAATCTTTCAGTTGTTGCAATAATTTATAGAAACCACTTAATTCGCATATGTCATTGATCCTCAAAACAGGGCTGACACAAACATAACTGAACCACGAGAGTCAGTAACAACTAGGGACTTCAGAGTTGTTGTCGATTTGTAATCCGAGTAGCACTGACTTTGTGATTTTAAAGATTTAGGTTTTTCTGTCCTGATTTCTGTACAATCAATAATTGCCAAAGATGTAGGAAAATCTTTTCGGTACTGGTTTGGCATGTTTTCAATAAGAACATCTCTATGTGGCCAATATGATATCGAACTCATTTTCATGTACATGTAGTGAATAACACTATTAAAAATGAGGCTTACGCTTTGAGGTTTGATGTCACATATATGGGCCAAATCCTTTACATGTAATCCATTTCTTAGGCGGCACAATACTTAGAACAACTGGTCTTTCATGTGTTTTACCTCTTACCTCTTCTGTTTTTACGTTACTGGATTTTCATTTGCATTTGGGAACAGGAAAGCCAGAATTGTCAAAAACCTAGCATATGATAGGCCGGTGTAGTATTCAAAGATGTTTTTAACTTCGATCTCAATACAATATCCACAGTAAATTTGTCTTTAGGTGGCACAGTCTCATTCGGTTTGTCCTTTCATGGAGATTCAAAACTTTTCTTTAGATATTCTCTATTTACATATGTAGCAATCGTTCTCTTCAATTGTTCATTTTCTGCTTTAAGTTTGAGATTTTCTTCTTCGACTATTCTTAATGATGACTGCAATGCTAGATACTCAAGATTAGATAGCACTGCAAAAGAAAAAATAGTAAATTATTAATGCATTGCTAACTTAAAATAAAAGAAAATTCATGTTCTAATATATATATTTTTTTAGCTTAAAGATTTTAGTCAAAGACCAGTTGTATCTGTCACACCATGTAGAAATACTTCATTCCCAATAATTGGCGAAAATCAGATTGATGACATGTATAAATTATGTAATGATTGTGTTCCCATTTCTTTGGAGAAAACTGTTGAGTTGGAAAAATTAACCGTCAGACAGTTTAATTCTGCGCTGTGGGTCTCAGAAAGAAGAAAAAGAATAACTGGCTCACTTTTGTCCAAAGTTGCGAAATAAATGCCAAGGACAAATATATACAGGAATATCCTAATAATCATTTACATGATTGTGGATTAGTGGTTAATCCAAATTATAGTTTTCTGGGTGCTACACCTGATGGAAAAGTATGTTGCAACTCAGAAACTGGAATTATAGAAATTAAGTGCCCATACAGTGTCCGTGACATGAAAATGGAAGAAGCTTTGAATACCCAGAATTTTTGTTTTACAAAGACAGGGGACAAGTATTTAATAAATGAATCACATGACTACTATTACCAAGTGCAAGGACAACTTTTAATTACAGGAGCACCATATTGTGAGTTTATAGTATATACCAAAGAAGACTTTGCTGTTGCGAAAGTACTACCTAAGAAAGATTTTCAAAGTTCTATGCTTAAAAAACTATGTGATTTTTATAAGTTACATGCACTACCATATTTACAGAACATGGAAAGAAACACACCTGGTTCCTCTGTCTGACAAGATTTATTGTTTGGATCTTCATCTTCTGTTAGGCCTATGTGTACTTTTGAAGCAGGTTCTTCACTAATAAAAGTTTATATTTTCCTCTTCAAAGGTACTTTTCTATCTTGAAAAACCTCTCCCCCTGTTGCTGGAATTGGATCAGGGTGTTTTGCAGAAGGTTTTCCATCAATAAAATGCTACAGTATAAAGTATTTATAAATTTTATATCACTCATTTTCCAAATACATGTATTTTATCATTTCTATGATCTTTTATTAATTAATTAAGAAACTGGGTAAAGTATAAGTATATTGTAAATAAAGTTTTATAAGTTTACAAGGAGACATTCAAAAATGGTTTAATATCTAAAAATACAAGGACATGTAAAATCTATCCACTACATGTAATTGTAATTAATGAGAAATTGGGCATATTATAATAATGATAATAGAATTATAATGTTTTACACAATTTGCCATAAACATTTACACCTTGAATTGTGTTTGTTTTATATTTATTGCAACATTAAGTTAATTACTTACCTTGGAACAAATATATGTATCTTTAGTAATATTGTTGACATTGAGTTGATTGTTTGGTCTTCCACAAACTTTAATCCATCTTAAACAATTGATTTTGGCTTAGCAAAAGGAATACAAATCACATTCTGGATTCTCTCTGGATACCTTGTATCAGAATTGCATGTCCCCGAACAGCATCTTTTAACCATTTTTTACAAATTATTCTGATATTCTGTGTATAATTTAACTGTACAGATAAGAAAGTTTGTCCGAGGTTATGGCTGACACCACATGTGTTTATCTTTTGTTTATACATGTGATCAATTTACAAACTACCATTGGCTTATCGGCTGATGATTGACAGCAGGGTGGAAAGGTGTATTATGTCCAACAATAATGAAATTCTTACTACTGTTTTAATGGTGTATTAAACAATTTTCGTGATGTAAACAGTTAATATGCCACGGCTGTCTGTGCTGCTGCAGCTGATCATCATGATGAATAACAAGATTTGCACATGTACATCTTTGCAGGATAAAAAAACAAAAAAATCAATGTATTACGAATTTCGAATATTTTTAAAACAAGCGATAGCCAGTCCTTATCCTAACTGAGATTGCAGATTTAACAAACGGTACAAGTGTAAATAATTTGGGACAAAGATGGCATACCGACTTGATGAGGGCTGAAGTATTACGAATCTGTAATTCCTGTCGAAAATTAAAATGATGAAAACGTTTGTTTATTATTAGTGTTATGCACTTTTAAATTTTCCAGTTATTTTATTGTTGTCGCATAAAATAGAAATAAATTATTTAATTAATTTTTTAAAATACAAGTCTGCATCTTTCTTTTACTTTCAATATTTCAAATGTCCAAAAATGTTAACTGGTTTATTTACTATGCATGCCTACTATTTTTATACGACCGTCGTCGTCTGCGTCGTTGTCTGTTAACTTAAATGTTCCCACAATATCTTTTGTTCTAGTTATCCAATTGCTTTGAAACCTTACAGTGATGTTTCGTGCCATAAAAGGACGGATGGGATTGCTTTTTAGGGACCCCCAATTTTTCATTTAGAAATTAGGTGCCAAAATGCCATTATTTTGTCTGTTCACACAATCACTTTTGTTCTAGTCAGCCAAATGCTATGAAAATTTACAATAATGTCCATTCCACTAATAGATGGATGGGATTGATTTTTGGGGTCCCCCTTTTCTAGTTTAAAAATTAGGTGCCCAAAAGAGGAAAAATACTACTTTTTTATTTGTTTCCACAATAACTTTGGTTCTGGTTTACAGATTGCTTCAAACTTTTACGATAATTTTTCTTATCATAAAAGGATGACTGAGATTGATTTTGGGGGTTCCTCCTTTTTCCGGTTAGGAATTAGGAGCCCAAAAGGGAAAAAATTAAACTTGGTTTTTAAATATATATTTCACAATATGCCAAAATATAAATATTAATATAAACATATATTTTACAAGCTAACACTACAAATACATTTAACACAATTTTTCTGTATTATATTTTACCTTTAATGTCTTATATTGTATTATTTAACTCATGTCCTTAATATCTATGCATTATTATATAAAGAAACCAAATGTTTAGAACTCTGATGTCTCGGATGATTCTCTTAAATTAAAGAAGAAAAAGCAACACATGACATGTCCGTTTGACAGAAGTATTATGGGAAAATGATCAATGCCACACAGATCGTCATGAACTCTTCACGAGAAGACGGGCGGGAGAAAAGGATCCATTATTGTAAGATCAATTGCTGAATAATGCAGCAAAGAGGTCCCAACGTAATATCTATGAGACCGGCAGCTGGTCAGTAAGGTGTTTTAACTGGTTTTAATTTAAAGATAAATTAGGAGAAACATATGCAGAGCATTAAGTTATTGTTTTATTTAAAGATATCCTACAGCATAGCCTGAAGATCAGTGTTGAGATTGACTGGGCTATGTAAATTTTGATCTTTCACGAGGAAAGTAGAGCCGCCAGTAGTTCTACTATACTCGTCAACATATGCGGTCTACATGGTATAATTTTTTAATGATATCTTATCATTTTCCTTCCAGTGTGTTTCCGCACAAGCTTGCACAAAGAAGGTCACTTGGATTAAATTTACTTTCTAATCTCTACAATTCCATTGTTTGATTGTGTCCATTATTTCGGGGACTAATGGAGGAGATGCTGATCTTACGTAGTGTTCCCCCTTGTCAGTATTGACTGGGAGACCAACTGTGCAATTCCGAACGAGCGGGCAATGTATCCAATGCATCTCCTCAAATGACCTCGTCATAGGTGTTGTTCAAACTGCCAAATTAATCATGGACCTGTACATAATCCGTAATAGATTTTGGATTACGATAGCTATTTTTATCTCCCTTGATTTTGGGAATTTTTTTCCGCGAAGATTTATTTGGATTGGTTGTTAAATAATAGGGGACTGATTGAAGAAGTAGTTGATGTTTTACTTTGCTTTGATGCCGAAGACGTAGAAGTTTGAGATGAGGAAGATTCCGGGATAAAATGATATTTTTACCATTAGGCCAGGTGATCATGGTTTGCGTTTCAGATGTTCCATAGACGCGTTTGGTCACACTGGCATATGATATCACAGAAGATGATAGATTATTCGCTGAACTGTACAGACGACGAGCCTTAGGGAAGCTGATGTTTTTGTCGGTTTTTAATTGTTTTATGTCCTTTTGTTTTCTAAAGTGTTGACAGTCTTTTGAGGAGAATATGTGAGCTTCACCTCGACAGTTAGCACACATTGGAGTTTTAGTGCAGGTAAAGACCTCATGCCCTGCCTTTGCACATCTACAACATACGAGTGTTTCTTTACACTGTCCTTTTCCGTGTCCGTATTTTTGACATTTCAAGCAAGGCACAGGGTTTGGTATGTATGCGCTGACTCATGTTATGGAGACTTATTTTTATTTGATTGGGGGACAGTGAGAGTTTTGAAATTCAAGGAAGGTGTTAAGTTTCACCTGAATACCTTGTCTGTTGGCAATAAATCTTAAATAACGTATAATAAATAAATAAATAACGTTTATAACACCCTAAGGTTGCAATAGTCTGTATGGCATATTAAGAAAGAATAATAATTTAATATAATAGTCTTAATGATATGGATTCACAAAGAGCAAGAGATGACATTCCGATTAATCGAAGTCAGGGCTGACTCGATTTCCCGTCTAGAAAAAGTAAGGGTTCAGTAGGTTATTGGGACCGCTTACTAAAATCCCGCCCTGTAATCGACACCGTTCGCAACACACGGCAAGGGTTGCCTCTGTTAGCAGACTCTTGCTGCAATTTGAGGAAGCCATGGCCCTATTCTCCAGTGCCGCGGGTCATACACAAGGTAACTCAAGGTATACTTTTAAACGTATAAAAGAAACAACTTTGCATTTGTATATCATTCAAACTAGATATTATTGTAATAAATTATTTCTCAGCTTGGCTTGGACCTTGCACATTGGGGTTCAAAATGAACATTATATTAGTATATTAGACCCATGCAAAGAATTATGAATTTAAGCCATTTAAGCATTTTATTGTAAACACAAAATAGGTATCCCCAATACACCATGTACACTGTAGATAGAAAAAATGGATGAAAAAATGTGCAGAAATGTTCCGGATTGTCCATAACAGAATATACATATCAAATATCTAACAATATCTAAAGCCATTGTCTACAACAAAAGAAATTAAACCTTTAAGTTTAAGGTCAAAGGTCATTTTAAGTGAACGACTCTGTTTTGCAAATAATTTGCTATGCACACTAGTAGCAACAAGATCTTTTTGATCAGTTTTTTTGGTTACCAAACAAAACGTTTTAAAAAACAAGGGTTCTAATGTTTTGCCAATTTAAATTATCTGATTCAAAATTTTTTAATGTTATTGTTAATTCATGAAAAAAGTTAAGGATGTTTTGGATACTAAAATCACCATCATACGGTAAAAATTAAACGTTTAAATTGGAAAAGGTACACACAAAAAATATTCACAAAATAAAATATAAACAAGGATGAATTCTTCACCATTTATTAATGTCCGAACTCTGAACATAAATTGAATTCAAAAATATGGAATTCTAGATAAAATATGAACTACACACTTTTAGTACATACATGAAGATGTAACATTTGTTTTGAAATCTAATGTTTTCCGCAGAAAATTTGATTGCGCCTATTATCATCGGTCACGGCCACGAATTTTAGCGATGCCCATTTTAAACGCAGAAAGTTAATTAATAACAAGTGTTTGTACTCTTAGTGACAAACCACGGACCAATGGTTTCCACCTGTCAAGGTTGATGGCCATGTCTTCCATCCCTGGTCAGTTTTGCTTATAAAAACGCCGGTTGTTCCTAACAAAGTGTCAAAAGAAACATTTAGACATCTGTTGTTTCAATTGAGACCAAGTCGATAATCCTTTTTGTTTTTATAACTGCCCACCTACAAACCTTCAGATTGTTTTAAGTTCCCCTATGAGTTAGACAAAAAAGACAATGTTTCAAAATTAGAATTCCTTGTTAACATATGCAGACAAGCAACTTAATAGTCATCAGAACATGCGAGTTCAAGACCTGATAAGCCTTCTCTCGATCCTAGTTTATGTAAACGAATTTTAAGGCAGAGGCATAACGCTTGCCAGGCAAGGACAATTGTTGTCGTATACCCTTGTAATAAGAATTAGGACGGCACTGAATTACTAATGTTAAGTAAATTATATGAAAATCTGTACAAATCCTTATACATAATATATACATTATTGGCCAAAACCAAACGTTTCTACTGCCTTTAGCAAATAGCCATGATATATACGATCAAAAGCTTCTTCTTTGACCGGGTAGGGGTAGGTAAAGAGTTAAAGTAGTTTGTCTTATTATCCACGTAGTGTGTCAACAATGAGGTTGTGGGCAGGGTATAGACTCCAATCTTAGTTGACAAGGACATCCAGCTTTCCTGCCGAAGGTCTGGGGTTTTCTTCGGGAACTCATGCTTTTCTTAATAAAAACTGGAAGCAATGATAAACTTTTCAGTGAAACTCAAAAAAACCGGACATTACTATTGCATAATTCATTCGACAATACATTTTGACTTTAGGTAGAATATTTTATTTGTGTGCAACATTTTTCAGACATGACCTTAATTTCTTGATTAATTTATTTAGACGCGTGTTATAACTGAGAAGATGACTCGGAATTTTTTCTGCTTTCAATAAGATCTCGACAGAGTTGGCGTTAGTCAGTTATGTACTCAAAACATATTTCAACAGGTTTTGTTGTTTTTGAGCTCAGTAAAATGCTCAAATTCCTCAGTGTATAACGTTTTATCAGTAACCGCTACGAGACACAATTTCCTCTGAAATCGATGGATATAGATCAATGTCTTCTTCCTTTTCCTCATTGGTGTTAACACTGGGGTATACGTAAATCCCTTATACTTATATCATTTTCAGTCAACAGAGGAATCATGAATTTTAGAAGTTGTGGGTTAAAGAAAAGCCATATTTGCTTTATGTTTAGCTGTAGACAGCCTGCCTAGCCTGCAACAGATCTTGAACGTATCCAGAGGAATGTGGACATCTACGATTACAGTGAAAACAAAAGATTCCGCAATTGTTTTAGCGTTAGCAATGCCTAGGGCATCATCTGCACTCCATGAGACACGGACGACAGAATCCGACTGCTCCGCCGTCCCAGTTGGGGTTACACGTTTCGCCTTAACCGGGACATGTGTATTTGCATTTGAGTTTTTGTTCTCGGTTGTAGGTCTTTTCTCTGAATCGGCTTTGAATGTGTCTACTGTGCGTACACTTAAAACAAACCATATCGTCATTTAAAACAATTATGTTGTTTTGTCTTTAATGATGTTTATCATATTATTCTGGTAAACATTGGTTAGAATGCGTAATAAAGGAAAAATGTCGTCTAAATGACTTTACGTTCTTAATTGTTGGACTTTTATGCGTATTGGAAAAGACTTGATTTCTGACATTATGCTACCATAGCAAAGCATCAACACATCTTCCAATTAATTCTTTGGGATAAAAGGGGGACAATTTGACAGAATAATCTTTCTGGGGATTTTAAGCAAACATTAAACCCTTATGTGCTAATGTCATTTGAACCCGAAAGTTCAACATAGTAAAGATTAAATAACTATATTACTACTCCAGCCTTGTACAAGAGGCAACCACGACATTTTCTGAATTTACCACATTAGTAACAGCAATAACATACTGTTCTATAGAAATGAATTGTGTTTGGTAATATGACACCATGCTACCTTAAAACAACCGAAAAATGGCATATCATCGTGTTTAGATCTTGAACATTCTCTGTTTGACAATAAGTTGGTATTTAAAGACATAGTTGTGCCCTTAATCCTGAACTTTGGCAATTTGTAGGTTAATTTATACGACTATCAGTAGCCTTAAGCAAGGATTTTGGACCCTTCTATATCAGCATTGTTTTCTTAATTAAATTTACTTAGTATAAACTAAGCTATTGCCAGAGGCAACAACTGACAACAACTGAGTAGAATTAACATTAGCTTTTAAACTGGAAATATAGGCGACACTATTTTAACAAAATTAAACAAATAAATAGAAATACAATAATATCTCGGGACTCATGAGTTGCCAATAAGGAAAAACACACCATAAAATAAAAGAAGAAAAGAATTCAGGTTAAAACAGTAAGTCACTTTAGGTATGAAGGTGAGACATAAATATATAAAATATATTTTCATAAAAAGTTAGAAGGAGCGATATAGCAACTTGATTCGTTAACATACAATGTGTGCTTCAAATTAATAGGAGTTGTTTTATATATAAGAATTTTACAGATTTTTCCAAATAAATTGTGAAAACAATAGTTTTCTTTTCTTTTCATATGTTATTCGAGATTAATTGGTAAGTTGCGTTGTTTAATTTTAAATATCTTTTTTTTTTGCTTGGGACAGTCGCATACATTATATGTTGGAGTTTAATTGGTTAAAGCTATATCCTTAAAATACATGCAAACAAAAGTCTAAAAAAGCAAATGTAAAAATAATTAATACTTACATCTCTTTTCTGTTGATAAAAACAAATATTGATGCTATCTGAGTTACACAAAGCTTAGATGAATAAGCAAAATCTGAAATCTGACACATTTCATTCTTTATACTTGTCTTTAATTCAAAATTGCGTTTTTAATGCAAAATGTAATTTTATTAAAGTAAATTAAAATTTAGGGTCTTATTACAGTTTGAAAAAAACGTGAAGTTATCCTTTAATCACATATTTTTTATTTAAATATATAGCTGCTCAGTAATTTCTTTTAAAAATGTACTTCGAGTTTGACAGAAATTTTACCTTGAAAAAATTAACGTTATATTGCAAGACCTCCTACCGTACCCTGTATGATTGTAGTTTTTGATAATTGTGGTCCTTAAACGTGTGATTAATGTTTTCCTGCCAAAAACCCGAATTTGATGACAAAAATTTTTTTCTACTCGACTTTACTATTTACTATCCTTTTCGACTTATTTAAATCAAACTTTCACCTTGAGACCAATTTCAAAATCAAATCTCAACATGACTAATTATAAAGACATCATGAGTTTTGCGTGTTGCAAGAATCAATGTTACAGGTCAAAGTTTCTATTAAACCTTTTTTAAAACCATAGGACTAGTGTTGAAGACTACATGTCTTTCAGAGTTGCGGTATATGGGTTTTCACCAATTTTTTGCATTTAAAGAGTCGTCAAAACAATGGTGTTACATTTCATTCACTTTCCTTTATTGTTTTGACCAGATGTACAACGTTTGTATCATGGCAAATATTCTTTTTTTTTCTATCTATTACGTTTTCAGATTTAAATATATCTATTGTTTTTATAGTAGTATCGAACGAATGCAAATGCTTGAAACTCTTTGCAAAACGTTAAATTCATAAATCACGTAGTTTTTTGTATAAGTTGTTTTTAAAAGCTGGAGAAAAAAAAATTACCATAAGAAAAAACATTCTCATTTCAAAAGGATAAAAACCTTAGAACTGTCTAAAAATCTAAGTAAGTATTTAACTAGCTTAGTGTGTAAAACACTTGTATTTAAACTGCTTTAACTTCCAGTTTGTACATTTATTCCAAGTAGAAACAGTTGCGAAAAAGTTAACAACAGTAAAAAGTACAATATGTTTAAACTGTTACTCAGATGGATTCGTGTGTCTACAATTGTTTTTGTTGTACGGCTCGTGTGTTTCTTGTTTGTGTGTTCATAGTTTGTGTTTGTTTCGTTCGTTGATAGTTTTTCCTCTCTCTGAAATGGACGTTTTCCTGAATGTCAAAATTATTAACTGAAAGGGTTTTTGACAAATGGAAGGCATTATTAACTCTTCCAGAGCAACTTGGTGTATATATGGCTTGTGTTTGTCTGGAATTATTTATTTTCCTTTCTGTGTATTTTGCTTTTGTTTTGTTTTATGTTGTGTATGTTTGTCTAAACCCGGATTTGTTATCGTCACTTTATTTCCATGTTTTTCTTGTCTTGTTGTTTTTTAACGATTCTTGTTGTATACCCCGCTACCCATAAGGATAGGGGGTATACTGGTTTTGGTTTGTGTTAGGGTCATCTAATCGTCCATTTGTAAACATTTTTGTCACATTTTTGCAGCAATAATATGTGATTCAATTCTGAAATTTTGTCAGTAGCTTTGTATGATCGAGCGGTATGTAAGGATTCATTGTCAGACCTCTATGAATCCTGCTCATCGCAGTTTACTGACTTAAACAATTCTCAGCAGTCTGTAACCATTTATCTGAGAAATTATAAATGATATGCTAAAATGTTGTCAGAGGCTTTGTAATATAATGCCATATTGTGGGATTTATTTTCAGACATCTCTTAGTCACTGTTCACCGACTGTTGCACCTTTTGAACATAGTATTGTAATTTTCTCTCACAATTTTCTCAATAATAATAAATAATACAATACAAAAATGTTGTTAAGAGCTGTTTTGAATAATGTGGGATTTAGTACACCCCACTATCCTTAAGGGAACTGATGGTATACTGTTTTCGATCTGTGTTTGTTTTTAAGTTTAAGTTATAAAGCAGTGGTACATGTATTATCAGGAAGCATTACCATAAAAATACTTTGTTTTTATTAAATACATATTTATTTATGATTAATATATACTTACGCGATTCCTTGAAGGCATCTGCAATAAGACACCTGGCGTTAAATTATTACAAATTAAAATTTTAATTATAATCTTGTCTGTTTTGTAAAAACTCTCCATCTATTGTATTAATTTGATGTTAGCAATGTTTGAAGAAAATGAATTACAATATGCTTATGAAAATATTAGCAAAAGAGAAATATATTATAGCTGGCCTGGGGATTGTTTTGTTCTATATGTATCAATACGCCTACAGTAGTATCCATATGATGATTGCCAATATTGACTCAAAATGTTTGCCATTCTTCTGTGTTCAATATTGTTGTTTTTACTTTTTGTCAGTTTTTGTTGTCCTTGGTTGTTCAATAATACATACAGTCAACATTTCTACCTGCATGTTTCTTCGTTTTCCCGAATTATTTTTGTTTATAAGAACATGTCTTCTTCCAAAACTTACATGAAATGCTAAGTTTCTATGGACGTGTAGCAAAAATTATTCATTCAATCAATAATCTATCTTTATATTTTAATTTTTGTTTGTTATCCATTATTCCATGCTTGAAATTTGTACTGTAATGATTTAATATCCATAATAACAGTGTGTAAACAACATCCAATATGTTGTGCAAATAAGGCTTTAAAGTAGCCTTTATTTTACAGTTTAAAATAAAAACTTACCACAACAATTATCTAAGCATATCCCATCTTTACGCTGGATATATATCGTTCGCCCGCCCTTGAAAACCAAATGCATAAGTTATATATATGCGCATGTCAGTTGTGAGTTGACAGCCATTTAATTTTTTTGACTGTGATTTTGATTATTTGTTTGTTTATTTTGAATGATGTTTAACTCTACTTTCAGCAATATTATGGCGACCAGTATTTTTAGGGGGGAGGACGCCGGAGAAAACACGGGCCTTCGGTAGGAAAACTACAAATCCTTGTCAATTAATATCGGAGTCGAGCGCTACCTGCCCACACTGAGACTCAAACCCGCAATCTCAGTTTTGACAGACTCGTGATCATTCGAAGACAAGCTACCTTAACAACTTCGCCACCGAATCACCGGTTGCGATCTAAAAAATTTAAATCTAGTGTGATAGGACATAGCATACTCTGCTCTTTGTAGCTTGATAGAATTTCTTTTTTTGTCATAACGAAATTTGCTTCTTATTAGACAAACCGTAAAACCTACCTGAATGTATTAAAATTTCTAAATAGGTTAAGGAAGTGTAAGTAACATGTTTATTTCAAGGATAATGTAAGGCTGAATATTAGACAAACGGCTTATTGCATAATTGTACCTCTAACTGCCCAGCAATCCATAAATTCCCGTCTTTTCCTCTGTATATGCCTGTAGCTACCAGTGAATCTTTGAACCCAATACACCCAACCTTACTTCCAGAAAACTCCATATACTGCACACAATCAACGGTATCATTCGGAACAAAGATGCACTTTGGTTTACTTGCAAATATTAACGAACAGTGAAGAACAATCACAACAATTGCATATTTTGGCATCATTTTGTAGATTTCCTAGAATTCTATAAAGGAAAATGTAAATCCATTATATCACAGAAGGTGTAATTGTCAAAACTGCATTACTTAAATGTTACCTAATGAGAAACCTATTCAGAATCGTGCTGACATAGAGAAAGGACGTTGAGTATTTTGATTATAAAAGTCACCACACATCAATGTAACATGTGCGGTGTTATCTCAAGAACGTGAGGTTGAATGATGTTATGTTTATGCCATTTAGCAGAGATTTCTTGGATTATCCCAAACACACTACCAACACGATTGCTTTCTTTCAGACATGTTTTCGCGTATCTTTCATCTTCTACGCTAGTTGGACTTTTTAATGTTTTCTCAGATTATAAAAAAAGCCGGTTTTGGATTAGGGAACATTCGGAATTGCGATTGGAGCGATTTAATCTAACTTTATATCTGAGCTCTTTAAATGAGGTTTTATTAATTTTTTAGGAAAGGTTGAGTGTTGTTTATATGTGAAAATTGAAGACCATTATCTTATACACGTTTTCTAATTCTGTTTCATTATTACTTTTTTGACGTTTAATTTTAGTTATTATTTTTCACTAGATAACACGAGGTTATCACTAGATAACACGAGGTAATCACTAGATAACACGAGGTAATCACTAGATAACACGAGGTAATCACTAGATAACACGAGGTAATCACTAGATAACACGAGGTAATCACTAGATAACACGAGGTAATCATAAAAAATGTAGAACTATAAAGGTTTTTTTTAAAACGTAAGCAAGACTATTTTTATACTCAACAAATGACGAACATCTATTTGTTCATAAGGGTCAGACAATACTAAATACACCGAAATTTTACTTATCTTTTTAAATATTAAAAAAAAAATAAAAGTGTAAACTTTTCAAGCCACTTTTAAATCTTTTTAAATATTATATTTCCATGTTGCGTCGTTTTCTTTTTCAACGTTGAAAAACACAACATGTTCATGTTAATTTAGCAAATGAGTTTTAAATATAGGTTTATAAACCAGCAAGATGCAGATGATCAAATTTCTGTGCAAAAATAAACCTCGTATTTTAGAAAAGTGGTTGTAAGATTCGCAACAATCGATACAGCGATGGCTCAGCATAATTGCCATGTTCAACATGTCGTGATGACTATAGGCCTACACTTGGACGTTTTAGAGGGAGTCTTTTTGTCGTTTTGAAAATACGCACTACAATAGCCATTAAAAAAAGATAACATGTCAACTGTTTCTTGCATATCATCCAGAAGATTAAGAAAACATTTACAAAATGACTGTGGCAGATGTTTGAGTAGTTGGTTATTGATATCGTCTGTATTATGTGCAGTATTGCATGACATTTAAAGAAATTGTGAATTCATTCAAAGAAATAGTGCACCATAATCTTATACAATTTTTGATTGAAAATTTAGTTTGGTTTTTTTCCCTTTGATTTTTATATACTAAACATTTTCCGCTTAGAAATGCTTTGCAAATGATTCTGTGAACTGGTTTAAGATATCTCATATTTGCTGTTAACAAGTCTTGACCATCTTTTATATGATGCACATAGTTTTGTGATGTTTACCTATTACATATTGTATTTATAGGGTTGTGGTTTTTTGATTTGCGTTATAAGTGGGTTTCCTGTAAATTTTAGCCTTAGATCTATCGGAGAATTGGTGGTGTTCACATAATATATGGGTTACAAGTGCATCAAAAGACGTAGACGCACAGCGGTCTGCAAAAAAATCATATAAGATGCACAAGTCTTCCTCTTCCATGGAAACATTAAATATAAGAAAACATTGTACCTCGAAACAAACAGTCTCAGTAAGATACTTTTAAATCTCGGAACTCTCCTCCTATTTATAAAAAAATTACGATAAAACAGTAACATGCAAATAAAATACAAACAATATCAAGTCATCAAATGTAAATACGATTGTTGATTCGGTGTTTTGGTTTTACTTATGGGATTTACTTTTTGTAAATTTTTCGAAATTCATAGTCATGTCAAAATTGTTTCATATATCAAACATGTAAATGCTAGCAACCTAGCACTTTGTCATGAACCTATGTTTCTTAATAGCTATTTAAAGTTTAAATGCCATATACGAGTTATATCGAGTAATGTTATTTTCAACTACAATATAGGGTAATTACAGGTGTTATTTTGGACGGGCTGGCATTTGTAATATGACATGCGGCAAGGAACAATAGTTCCCAATATTAATGCATCAAATTTATTATTAAATGGTACTAACTTGTTTGTATTCTTGATCATTCTGATTAAATTTTTCATGACATTGTTTATTTTATTGTATTATGTCCAATAATTTATTCAATACGATGGGTTATAGTATTGATGTGTGTTACTAAAACCATTCGAAGATATATATTTTTTATTTAATCTATCTGATTTTGTCCTATTTTCTTTTTGCTTTTTTCTCTTTTTTTTTGGCTTTGTTCTGTTTTCCTTTTTTTTTGTTGTTCATTTTTTCTTTAGGGCAGGGTATTACAGTTAACTTTTTCCTGCTGATCCATTAAATCTTTCACTTTAATCCCATACACAATACGACCGACTTCAGACTGTTCAGTCTAGGGATTCGGGTGATTCCCCATGCTTAGGCAATGACATTTTCCGTCATCTTTGTGTACCACAAAGCGTAAAATAAGACAGACATAATATTTTTTCACATCTCTTAACGTATGAAAATAATTATAATGCTACACAAAATCAATTTAATTAGATGTAATTTTTGTTAAATTACAGAGATTGATCACTTGTATCATTTAGTCGTAACATTAATGAAATAAATCTGTGTGTTGTTTTTCCAGTACAAACATGTTTATCTCCACATCTTTATCCCTATTTTATGTGCACTTGTAGAGAACGCTTAACTATTGACTTTGCTTTTTTTATCTAATGTTTAAACACATGTCGACTAAATTTAATATTTTTGTCAGTGTAATACTTGTGTTATACACTTTATTCTACAATTGTCTTTAAAGCAAGTATTTCAGTCTGTATTCTTGTTAACATAAATTTAAATGCATATATGATAATTAACCTAAAACTATTTATGAAACGTTAAATTTAAATTAATTGAACATTAACGAATTTCTTTGTTACAATAGAGCACATATCACAAAATATCGATGTTCAGTATATATTCAAGAGAAAATGGAAGTATTTAACAAACAATGGCTTACCTCAAATCGTGTACTGGTTTATTAGACACAATAAACTTGCTGATTAGATAAAGAGTACAAGAAGACACGTTGTGGATATTAGTGTGACAAGCGACACAATTTAATCCTAATGAGCCGTTTTACTGCGTAATTCAAGTACCGTAACGTCAGGTTCTACCGCAATGAGCCGTTTTACTGCAAAATTCAAGTACCATAACGTCAGCTTCTACCCCAATGAACCGTTTTACTGCGAAATTCAAGTAGCATAACGTCAGCTTCTACCCCAATGAGCCGTTTTACTGCGAAATTCAAGTACCATAACGTCAGCTTCTACCCCAATGAACCGTATTACTCTGAAATTCAAGTAGCATAATGTCAGGTTCTACCCCAATGAACCGTTTTACTGCGAAATTCAAGTAAAATATCGTAAGATTCTAACGTGTTTTCTATTTTACAACCATATTATATATCAGCATTTTGGTATATATTAGATAAGATGACAAAGTTACGCATTCACAGTAGGTAAATTAAACACATACGTCTAAGTTTTGTGACAACCTTTATTAATGACACCAACAATAACTAAGGTCAGCCTCTTACTTAGACCTACTTCTAGAAGTAGACTCTGGAAAACAACAAACTAGGCTCTACGACAAGCGTGATGACTTCAACTTTCAAATTGTCAACTTCCCGTTCATCGACAGCAACATTACAGCAGCTCTAGCATTTGGTGTGTACATTTCACAATTTATATGTTATTCTAGATCGGCGATCGTTATTCCGATTTTCTGATCACCGCTGTTAAAACAGCTAAACTACTCAAACAAGGGTTTGTTTTACCTAGGTTGATGTTATCTCTCCAGAAGTTCTTTGGTCGGCACCACGACTTTATTGATCGTTATGGGAAATCAGAGTCTGAAATACGATCTGACATTTTCGCTGAGTCATAGGTAGTGTTTCCTATTCCTGGATTTGACTTTATCAGACAAGACCATGAGTAACTCGACGGGTGTCTAATTAGAGGCAGGCACTTCTTACTCGTCTGGAGCACCTGAGTGCACCCATGGTTTTTATTGGGTTCGGGTTACTCTCTTTCTGTGTTTTATGTTTTTGGTTTTTTTGTTGTGTTTGTCTATATCCGGATTTGTAACTGTCCGTTGGCTTTTGGCTCTTGTTGTTCGGTCGGGTTTCTTTGCTAATTTCATGTAATTAAATCTTTATTGACGGATTTCTGAAGCATCAGAAATGCAAGGTTAATAAAAAAATAATTTTATACGTCTACAAATTAAGCCAAAACTGTTAGATATCAACAATGTCTAATATTGTGTTTACCATCAGCGGGATTTGAACTCTAACCCTATGACACCCTTTGTCTGCATTATGTTCAGCGCTCTAGACCACTCGGTCAAATCCGTTATATAAAATAAAAATATAGCTTCATTAACAGAGGTTAATCATATAGATGGGCAAAGTCCATGTGCACTAGCGTGTGACGATGGAATTTTTGTAACCAATACTATTAATCTGACAGTAATCTAACTCAGTATTTCTGTATATATTTAATAGGATATCAAAGTTCTTGTCATACACCCAGTAAGTAAATTATACATAAACGTCTCGTATTGTGACATAGATATAATTGTAAATTCATTACGCTAGACGCGCGTTTCGTCTATTCTAATACCTGTTTTGTGTATTTACATGATCCCAGTGGACTTATATTATTCCATTTACCAATTAGAAATAACTTAAGCATTTAGAGTTTAACGCCACTGATGAGTCTTGAATGATGATCCTGCTCGGATTTGGTTTTACATTTTCGAAGTTTAGCATCGGAATTATTTGTTTTTCCATGATTTTGTGTTGCAGCACATCCAGTAAGTCTTGATAAGAAAAACTTTTGTCTTGTGAGGGGACAACGACTACATCGAGGGGTGTCTAATTCAAGGCCGGCACTGCATACTCATACTGAGTCCCTATAGTTTTTATTGGATTTAGGGTACTCATTTCTAGTTTTTGTACATGTATTTGTCCTTTTCTTTTGTGTTATGTTTGTAGATTCGATTGAATTTCAGCTAGTTTTTCCGTTGGTTTTCTTGTTATATTTTCCAGGTGCTTTGAAAATAAAGACTTGTTAAAATATCATTCTCGCATGCGTATTACGCATATTTAGTTTATCCTAATTTCATGCTACCCACTTTACGAAACGCAAATTCATTCAATCAACCAATACATCAGTAAATAAAACAAAGCATCTTTTACACAATCTCTTTTTACAGCCTAGCGAACAATAAACGAAGGTTTCCTACACAAATTCTGTGTTATAACACTTATATGGATATTGACAAATTTTATCAATTCTGTCTATCTGAGAAATACAAAACATTCAATCCTTTTGTTAGAAAAGGTATCCGTCTTTCACAACATCCTTTCGTTAAAATGTAAACATGTTATATCACTGTAAGAGATGATACAATTTTCAAAAAACATACAAATGAAAAGAGATAATGATGGAAAATTCACAATGCAACAATTCTTTCGTATTTGGTAAACATAATCATTAGTCATTAATAAATATAACAGAGACGACATAAGCAACATATGTGCACAAAGAACAGCAGCCACATAACGTAGTAAATCAAAAATTCCTCCTTCTTTCATTGTACGTCGCAACAACACCCAAGAAACCTACTTAATGCACTTTTTCTCATTCTTCTTTCAAATACAATATTTCTGGTCATGTCATTACTCGTAATCTGAACATCATTGACCACGAAAATCTCAGAAACATTATTATCAGAGAACCTCAACCAGTAGGCTGGAATTAAAAATTTTAAAATTAAAATTATTATTGATGCAGTTGAAGACTATGCCAGAGAAAGAACTATATTCACTGTCTAACTGAACTATAAGGTCTTTAGTAGAGCGCCGAATTAAGAATTTTAAGACATTGCTTTAATGTCTTACATCAATTTTCAAAGTATGGTGCTATGCGGTGCCACACTTAACTCCATGACAAATATGTTGTTGACCCCGCAAGCGCTCTGACAACTTTGTGTTTCTTTGTAAGTCACATTGCTATGAATGGCTCATGAAAGAGCTGGGCATCAAGGAAAACTCCGCATACAAACATACCCTATTGGTCAAAGATGAAATCCTTTTTAACCATTAGTTCTAAGTGACTTCTTTGAATATTCATTATAACAAAGTCTGAAGACACACTATACCTTCATTGGATTCCACAATTACATAAACGTCCTTACTGGGAAGGTACATAGCCGACTCATCTACGTGTTGACCAAGTGGATTCTTAAAAATCTAAAGTGCTTTTGGAAAATCTAAAATCAAGATTGATATCTAAAATTTCGTCTGCTAAAACCTTTTAATTTTAACTCTTTTTACCACCTTGCCTGACGGAAAGCTTAACAAAATACATAAAGCCTTTGCTTACACATGTGCCTACACATATGTAGTTTTAGGTTACGACAATATTTTGTTCTACTAAAGAACTAAAAGGCAACTTATGATACAGAGAGGAACAGGTTTATAGTATGCTAGATTTTCTGATCGACAACATATTTGTATCTTTTGGAAGATGTGGTTTTTCAGCAGAAAATCGGAATTGCAACTGTGCCCAACACCTTGCCAATTTGTTTCTGTAATCATATAAAACAGAATTTATACAACGTCTTATTAACGACAAGAAGATAGCAGTAGCTAGGTCTTTAAATTTAACATAAAGATATATTTATTAAATTTTTTTAATTAACAATCCCCGTTAGCTCAGTGGCTTTCGTTAATATATCCTTCTGAAATAAAAATTAAAGAAACTGTAGAAACAGCTTCATCTTTTAAAATCACTTTAAGACTTGCACATCGAATATTACACTAACTGTCATCTTAGGGCAAGAATATATGACAAACGTGAGGATTTTAATTTCAAAATTATAAATTTTCCTGAATTTTGCAGGAAAATTTCTAGCTTCTTCTGCATACTCTGTCTATATTTCTCAATTGATTAGGTATGCAGGAGCGTGCAGCGAGTATACTGAATTTTCTGAAAACTTTATTTCTTATTTTAAAATATAATTGAAGACAGTTTTCCCAATTTTTCGATTCAGTACACAGTGATGGTATTGCGATACTGTTGGATACACCCATTTATGACGTCTAGTGATAAAGGATACCCATCCATTTTCATCAACAAACAAACTCGTACTACAATAATGTAACCGGAGATTTGGCATGCAATAAAACCTGGTTTTACCCATCATTTTTTTTAAAATGCCTTTACCAAGTCAGAACAATTGCTGCAGTTGCTATATTTTTGATTGTTGGTTCTGTAGTTTGTCAGTTATTTGATTTGATTTGTGGATTGTCTTTTTTACAGCTTTCTTGGTGTTCGGTATTTTGTTGTTTCCTTAATCTAAAATGATAGTTTTCTCATACCCTTTATTAGTCAAAGAAATTTAAAAATATACATACATTTTTATGGAGGTAAACGTAGACATTTTCGTAGAATATTTTAGACCAACGTTTACTACAGACAATTAAACTGCAAAAATGCACACAATCAAATGACATATAAAAATTAAACATGAAGTAAACCTAAACAATCAAAATGTATGTGCACTCAGGTGCTCAAGACGATTAAGCGTTGCCTGTCGCTAATTAAACACCCTTACAGTAACTCGTGTTCATAAGAAGGTAAAATAAAGAAATAAGAAATTGACCTATTACTAAAAAAAATTTACATTTGGTAATTTTATCCCCTCTTTGAAGAAGAGGGGGTATACTGGTTTACCCCTGTCCGTACTTTTGTCCGCAACATAACAGTTCGTAACAGTTTTCCCAGCAACTATTTATCACAACCACTTCAGAGTTTATGTGACCTTACCATGTGGTCCTATAATGCGAGTACCGTTTTCAGGTCTGTCGCATTTCTACTTCCTGTTTACTAAATGTCAAATTCAATGACGTGAATAGCGGTGCTATACTGACCCTGCAAAGGCTCACAGGTTATAAGTTTTTTCATAAAGATAAACTAAGTCATAACGGCAATACAACTTTTTAAGAGATGCATTAAGCTTAGATGCAACAAATCTTTGTTTAAATAGCTTATTAGTTAATGGTTAACAGTAGTGCCTGGTCTACCAAAATAGCAAAGTGTAGAATAACCTATGAGTTGTAATTTTAAACGCCATATGCGGTACCTGATTGAATTTTTCTACAGATGGAACGAAACGTTAACATTTGGGCAATTGCAGTCATGCTTGAGGTTAGGTTGTATTTGTCAATTTTAGATTATTCTCAGAAGGTCTAGGTAAGTGGCTGGATTCATTGAATATGTAGTGTTCTTAATCTCAAGCTTCCTTAGAATGATAAAATGTCCGAACTTTGAGTTTTCAGTGACAAGAAATCATCAATATTCCGAAAGAGACCAATGTTTTTATTGACCTTTAATAGACTTTTAAGGAATCAAGCCTCATACAAGCATAGTGAGGAAAGGAAGATACTTTTTACCCATTGGAATGCCGATAATATGCAAAAATATGTCATCCAAGCATATAGTGTATTATAAACTTGGCATACATTGTGTATTAAACTCAAACTCGCCTTCATAACAGTATAACGAAAGTCAGGCTGGTAGAGGAATGCAATAAGTAACAAATTTAATGCCAATAGTTTGTTGTAGAGAAATGACATTAAATTTGATATTGTCGAGTAAATGTCTAACATTTTACGGTTTTTATCTGAAGATAATTTAAAAATTAAAATTAGCGTTTTGGTGAACACTTTATGGAAAAATATTGAAATTCTTATCGGTGAAAAGTGCATTCTTGTCACAGTAAATTTTGTTTCTGAGTTGTAAAGAATCACAATGAATGGCAAGAATACAGAAAAACCCAACTATATATGACTTAAGTTATTTATTTATTGTTTGTTTGTTAGTATAATGTTTAACACTAATGTCAACAATTTTTCGACCTTATCATGACGTCCATAGTACCTGGAAAGCCCCCAAATCGGGAAATCGTGTCAATTAACATTGGAGATTAGCTCACCTTTCCCGAAATAAGACTCTAACCCGCATATTCAGTGTTGACATACTTTCGTTATGTTAGTGACAATCTTGCTATTAATCAGCCTAATTTTTAAATGCTTCTTTCGTATTCCACAAAGAAAGTAGTAAAAGTCAAAATGCTTGAGTTAACCGTTTCCTTTTTTTTATTTTTCATTTATGGTTAAAAGATTTTTAAAAAATGTGAGATAAAAGTTGATACATGTTGCTTTATGTAAATAACAACTAGATGGTAATATCCCAACTGTCTCCTTTTATGGTGTTTCGTGAATATTGAATTATACGAAATAAAAATAATGATGCCATAAAAGATGTAAATAAATTTCTCACTACATTTATTAATAAATGAATTATTAAACAACCAGAACTAGTACTGATGCTATTTTCTTGAGGCTTATATAGTTTCATCAATAGTGTACATCTTTGCTGTATTACAGTATTTTGGAGTACAGTTGGGAACTTGTGCCTAATATTGAAGCTAATTTAATAATTGTGGACGTGTTGGTTTTCTGTTTGAACGGTGTTTAATGCTACTTTTATCAATTTTTCTTCTATATCATGGCGTTCCTGTTTCAAAAGGAAGCCGGAATTTCGGGACAAAACGTCCGACCGTTGGAAGAAAACCACAGTTCTTGTCAATTCATTTTGAAGTCGAGTACACCCTACCCGAAGTTAGACTCGAATTGACAACCTGAGTGTCTTGTGAATGTGTAATAGGTTAGGCCTCTATTAGCTTGCATTTAAGTATGTTCTTTGTTACATGTAAAAGTCGGTTTATTTAATGGTTCATTTTAAAATTATTTCGTTTTCTTCCATTTGTAATTAAGATGAGAGGTTTGCGTTTGGGGGTCTTTCATTTATGTAATATGTTGCAGTATCTGTTCACTCAGAGATGAAAATAAATTTCAATTTATCACGCATAGCGGAAAAGCTTTACATGTCTAACCTCTAGTTAAAGTGTCTACAGATTGGATATTGGCTGCGCCCTAAATTACTATGTAAATGGAAAGGTAAGTAATTTAGTTATACCTGTAGTATAATATTAGACCCCCCGCACCGTTAAATAAAACATGCATAGATGTAACGGTTAATATGAATTAATAGTTAGTTTTTTCGGCATTATATTCTGTAGAAATCATTTATGTATCTTAACGTTATTACATTTTTAATTTCAAAATATTGAGAAATGGATTTAATTTAAATATCATGAATGTCAAGATCGTAAAGATTTTTAATTTGTTTTTTCCTATATTAGCTGATACATGTAACTGAAAAGCTTTTCATCAAATTGGTTTATTTTTAAAGACAAATTGTATAGAAGTTAAATTTTAAGGTCATTTAAAACATTTATATTTCTTTGAATTATGAAAAAGTGGAATCGTTCCATGAATAGAATAAACTTATATTTTTACGGTTCCTTATTTACATAATTTATGTGCTGTATTTGCAAATAATTTTCACAGTATTGTTTTAAAAAGGGAAAGAATCGTAACAAACAATCTGCTTCCCTACTTAAGAGTTCGAATTGTTGAATGCCATACACCAAAGCTCAGTTCTTCCCACGTCTATAGCACAGCATATTTAGGTTGTTAGTTCAGATATGTTTTTGGGAGCATTGATATTTTTAAGAATTGATATCTCTAAAAATTGAATTGATATCTAGACAAAAAACTACAACAACAGTAGTACCCATGGGTAACAGTAAATATAATTAAAAATAATGTGTTGGGATGCCAACACAGAAGTCGCCCAAAATCCCCATGGATAGTATTGCGTTCCACTCATGACATTCAGATGTACCTACAAATCAAATCTCATTAAAAACGGACAACGTTTAAAATTTGACGCGTTTTTGGCGGCCATTTTGGAAAGCCGGGTGAAAAAAAAATTCTGAATTTGGATTTCCACTCGGGACACTTAAATCCACATCCACACCAAATGTCATCGAGATTGCATAACGTTGAAAATTATACACGTTTTTAGCGGCCATTTTAAAAAATTATAAAAAATCTGACTGTCGATTGCACCCCTCCTCATGTCAATCTACAACTGTGCCAAGTTTCATTTGATTCTATTAAAGCGTCCCTGAGAAACGTGTCGGACAAATAAACGATCTAGAAAAAGGAGAAACGGAATAATAATTAAAATTTACGTTTCACGAAACGTTGAAGTCGCCTCCCGTTCCGCACTTTTGAAAGTCAAGAGCACAACTTCATAACATGAGCTTTCAGTTGGCCAAGTTTCATTTCGATCGGTTAAAAGATGAGCGAGAAAACGAGCGGACAACATTGCGAGGGGAAAAAGGAAAACATAAGAAATATGAAAATAATAATAATAATAATAAGAAACGGAGTAAAAACAATAAGTCGCCCACTTCGTGGTCGGCGACTTAATAATAATAAGAAACGGAGTAAAAACAATAAGTCGCCCGACACTTCGTGGTCGGCGACTTAACTAGTGCTGATTGTGTTGGGATGCCAACACAGAATGTCTCCCAAACGAACCCCCATTGCCACTATAATCCCCATGGATAGTATTTCATTCAAATCAGTACATTAAAATATGCCTAGAAATCAAATTTTGTTGAAATCGGACAAAGTTGACTTTTTCCTGCAGTAAAATGGCCGCCATTTTGAAACCGGAAGTCGGACAAAAAATTTTTAAATAGTGGCACACTCAGGGTATCATAAGCTACCTGAATACCAAATGTCGTCTAAATCGGATGACGTTTAAATTTTTACATTTTTAGGGGGGTGGTGTTCGGATGGCGGCCATTTTGAAATGTCGGCCGCGTCAAATTTTTTTTTGCAAAAATGCTCGGGATAGTTAGCTGTATCAGTATACCAATTTTCATTGAAATTGCTTTGGCAATTACTGAGATCTGACAACGGCCGTCATTTTTTTTCAACGGCGGCCATTTTGAAAATGGCGGCCATTTTGAAAATTTCAAAAGTGGATTGCACAACTTCAGGTCACCCTTAACATGTTCCCAAAGTTTCATCTTGATTGGACATTGCATCTCTGAGAAAATGTGCGGACAAGATTGAACGGAAAGAAAAAAGAAAGAAGAAGAATAACTAGTGCTGATTGTGTTGGGATGCCAACACAGAATGTCTCCCAAACGAACCCCCATTGCCACTATAATCCCCATGGATAGTATTTCATTCAAATCAGTACATTAAAATATGCCTAGAAATCAAATTTTGTTGAAATCGGACAAAGTTGACTTTTTCCTGCAGTAAAATGGCCGCCATTTTGAAACCGGAAGTCGGACAAAAATTTTTTAAATAGTGGCACACTCAGGGTATTATAAGCTACCTGTATACCAAATTTCGTCTAAATCGGATGACGTTTAAATTTTTACATTTTTAGCGGGGTGGTGTTCGGATGGCGGCCATTTTGAAATGTCGGCCGCGTCAAATTTATGTTTGCAAAAATGCTCGGGATAGTCAGCTGTATCAGTATACCAATTTTCATTGAAATTGCTCTGGCCATTACTTAGATCTGACAACGGCCGCCATTTTTTCAAACTTTAAAACGGCCGCCATTTTGAAACCGGAAGTCGGAAAAAATTTCTTTTTGGCAGAAATGCTCAAGATAGTTAGCTGTATCAGTATACCAATTTTCATTGAAATTGGTCTGGCTGTTACGGAGATCTGACAACGGCCGCCATTTTTTAAAACTTTGAAACGGCCGCCATTTTGAAACCGGAAGTCGGACAAAAATTTTGAAAGTAGTAGCACACTCAGGGTGCCATAATCTACCTGTGTACCAAATTTCGTCGAAATCGGATGACATTTAAATTTTTGCATTTTTAGGGGGGTGGTGTTCGGATGGCGGCCATTTTGAAATGTCGTTCGCGTCTATTTTTTTTTGGTAAAAATGCTCAGGATATTTAGCTGTATCAGTATACCAATTTTCATTGAAATTGCTCTGGCCATTACTGAGATCTGACAATGGTCGCCATTTTTTTCAATGGCGGCCATTTTGAAAATGGCGGCCATTTTGAAAATTTCAAAAGTGGATTGCACAACTTCAGGTCACCCTTAACATGTTCCCAAAGTTTCATCTTGATTGGACATTGCGTCTCAGAGAAAATGTGCGGACAAGATTGAACGGAAAGAAAAAAGAAAGAAAGAAAGAAGAAGAATAATTAAAATTTACGTTTCACGAAACGTTGAAGTCGCCTCCCGTTCCGCACTTATGACCGAGTAGAGCACAACTTCTTAACTTGAGCTGTCAGTTATGTATTTCATTCAAATCAGTAAATTAAAATATGCTTAGAAATCAAATTTTGTTGAAATCGGACAAAGTTGACTTTTTCCTGCAGTAAAATGGCCGCCATTTTGAAACCGGAAGTCGGACAAAACATTTTTAAATAGTGGCACACTTAGGGTATCATAAGCTACCTGTATACCAAATTTCGTCTAAATCGGATGACGTTTAAATTTTTACATTTTTAGGGGGGTGGTGTTCGGATGGCGGCCATTTTGAAATGTCGGCCGCGTCAAATTTTTTTTTGCAAAAATGCTCGGGACAGTTAGCTGTACCAGTATACCAATTTTCATTTAAATTGCTTTGGCAATTACTGAGATCTGACAACGGCCGTCATTTTTTTTCAACGGCGGCCATTTTGAAAATGGCGGCCATTTTGAAAATTTCAAAAGTGGATTGCACAACTTCAGGTCACCCTTAACATGTTCCCAAAGTTTCATTTCGATCGGTTAAAAGATGAGCGAGAAAACGAGCGGACAACATTGCGAGGGGAAAAAGGAAAACATAAGAAATATGAAAATAATAATAATAATAATAATAATAATAAGAAACGGAGTAAAAACAATAAGTCGCCCGACACTTCGTGGTCGGCGACTTAATAATAAGAAACCGGACAAAAACAATATGTCTCCCAAAACTTCGTTTGGGAGACATAATAAGAAACGGAGTAAAAACAATAAGTCGCCCGACACTTCGTGGTCGGCGACTTAATAAAATTTACGTTTCCCGAAACGTTGAAGTCGCCTCCCGTTCCGCACTTTTGACCGAGTAGAGGGAACTAAAAGTCAAGAGCACAACTTCATAACATGAGCTTTCAGTTGGCCAAGTTTCATTTCGATCGGTTAAAAGATGAGCGAGAAAACGAGCAAACTTTAAAACGGCCGCCATTTTGAAACCGGAAGTCGGAAAACATTTCTTTTTGGCAGAAATGCTCAAGATAGTTAGCTGTATCAGTATACCAATTTTCATTGAAATTGGTCTGGCTGTTACGGAGATCTGACAACGGCCGCCATTTTTTAAAACTTTGAAACGGCCGCCATTTTGAAACCGGAAGTCGGACAAAAATTTTGAAAGTAGTAGCACACTCAGGGTGCCATAATCTACCTGTGTATCAAATTTCGTCGAAATCGGATGACATTTAAATTTTTGCATTTTTAGGGGGGTGGTGTTCGGATGGCGGCCATTTTGAAATGTCGTTCGCGTCTACTTTTTTTTGGTAAAAATGCTCAGGATATTTAGCTGTATCAGTATACCAATTTTCATTGAAATTGCTCTGGCCATTACTGAGATCTGACAATGGTCGCCATTTTTTTCAATGGCGGCCATTTTGAAAATGGCGGCCATTTTGAAAATTTCAAAAGTGGATTGCACAACTTCAGGTCACCCTTAACATGTTCCCAAAGTTTCATCTTGATTGGACATTGCGTCTCAGAGAAAATGTGCGGACAAGATTGAACGGAAAGAAAAAAGAAAGAAAGAAAGAAGAAGAATAATTAAAATTTACGTTTCACGAAACGTTGAAGTCGCCTCCCGTTCCGCACTTATGACCGAGTAGAGCACAACTTCTTAACTTGAGCTGTCAGTTATGTATTTCATTCAAATCAGTAAATTAAAATATGCTTAGAAATCAAATTTTGTTGAAATCGGACAAAGTTGACTTTTTCCTGCAGTAAAATGGCCGCCATTTTGAAACCGGAAGTCGGACAAAACATTTTTAAATAGTGGCACACTTAGGGTATCATAAGCTACCTGTATACCAAATTTCGTCTAAATCGGATGACGTTTAAATTTTTACATTTTTAGGGGGGTGGTGTTCGGATGGCGGCCATTTTGAAATGTCGGCCGCGTCAAATTTTTTTTTGCAAAAATGCTCGGGACAGTTAGCTGTACCAGTATACCAATTTTCATTTAAATTGCTTTGGCAATTACTGAGATCTGACAACGGCCGTCATTTTTTTTCAACGGCGGCCATTTTGAAAATGGCGGCCATTTTGAAAATTTCAAAAGTGGATTGCACAACTTCAGGTCACCCTTAACATGTTCCCAAAGTTTCATTTCGATCGGTTAAAAGATGAGCGAGAAAACGAGCGGACAACATTGCGAGGGGAAAAAGGAAAACATAAGAAATATGAAAATAATAATAATAATAATAATAAGAAACGGAGTAAAAACAATAAGTCGCCCGACACTTCGTGGTCGGCGACTTAATAATAAGAAACCGGACAAAAACAATATGTCTCCCAAAACTTCGTTTGGGAGACATAATAAGAAACGGAGTAAAAACAATAAGTCGCCCGACACTTCGTGGTCGGCGACTTAATAAAATTTACGTTTCCCGAAACGTTGAAGTCGCCTCCCGTTCCGCACTTTTGACCGAGTAGAGGGAACTAAAAGTCAAGAGCACAACTTCATAACATGAGCTTTCAGTTGGCCAAGTTTCATTTCGATCGGTTAAAAGATGAGCGAGAAAACGAGCAAACTTTAAAACGGCCGCCATTTTGAAACCGGAAGTCGGAAAACATTTCTTTTTGGCAGAAATGCTCAAGATAGTTAGCTGTATCAGTATACCAATTTTCATTGAAATTGGTCTGGCTGTTACGGAGATCTGACAACGGCCGCCATTTTTTAAAACTTTGAAACGGCCGCCATTTTGAAACCGGAAGTCGGACAAAAATTTTGAAAGTAGTAGCACACTCAGGGTGCCATAATCTACCTGTGTATCAAATTTCGTCGAAATCGGATGACATTTAAATTTTTGCATTTTTAGGGGGGTGGTGTTCGGATGGCGGCCATTTTGAAATGTCGTTCGCGTCTACTTTTTTTTGGTAAAAATGCTCAGGATATTTAGCTGTATCAGTATACCAATTTTCATTGAAATTGCTCTGGCCATTACTGAGATCTGACAATGGTCGCCATTTTTTTCAATGGCGGCCATTTTGAAAATGGCGGCCATTTTGAAAATTTCAAAAGTGGATTGCACAACTTCAGGTCACCCTTAACATGTTCCCAAAGTTTCATCTTGATTGGACATTGCGTCTCAGAGAAAATGTGCGGACAAGATTGAACGGAAAGAAAAAAGAAAGAAAGAAAGAAGAAGAATAATTAAAATTTACGTTTCACGAAACGTTGAAGTCGCCTCCCGTTCCGCACTTATGACCGAGTAGAGCACAACTTCTTAACTTGAGCTGTCAGTTATGTATTTCATTCAAATCAGTAAATTAAAATATGCTTAGAAATCAAATTTTGTTGAAATCGGACAAAGTTGACTTTTTCCTGCAGTAAAATGGCCGCCATTTTGAAACCGGAAGTCGGACAAAACATTTTTAAATAGTGGCACACTTAGGGTATCATAAGCTACCTGTATACCAAATTTCGTCTAAATCGGATGACGTTTAAATTTTTACATTTTTAGGGGGGTGGTGTTCGGATGGCGGCCATTTTGAAATGTCGGCCGCGTCAAATTTTTTTTTGCAAAAATGCTCGGGACAGTTAGCTGTACCAGTATACCAATTTTCATTTAAATTGCTTTGGCAATTACTGAGATCTGACAACGGCCGTCATTTTTTTTCAACGGCGGCCATTTTGAAAATGGCGGCCATTTTGAAAATTTCAAAAGTGGATTGCACAACTTCAGGTCACCCTTAACATGTTCCCAAAGTTTCATTTCGATCGGTTAAAAGATGAGCGAGAAAACGAGCGGACAACATTGCGAGGGGAAAAAGGAAAACATAAGAAATATGAAAATAATAATAATAATAATAATAAGAAACGGAGTAAAAACAATAAGTCGCCCGACACTTCGTGGTCGGCGACTTAATAATAAGAAACCGGACAAAAACAATATGTCTCCCAAAACTTCGTTTGGGAGACATAATAAGAAACGGAGTAAAAACAATAAGTCGCCCGACACTTCGTGGTCGGCGACTTAATAAAATTTACGTTTCCCGAAACGTTGAAGTCGCCTCCCGTTCCGCACTTTTGACCGAGTAGAGGGAACTAAAAGTCAAGAGCACAACTTCATAACATGAGCTTTCAGTTGGCCAAGTTTCATTTCGATCGGTTAAAAGATGAGCGAGAAAACGAGCAAACTTTAAAACGGCCGCCATTTTGAAACCGGAAGTCGGACAAAAATTTTTTTTTTGCAAAAATGCTCAGGATAGTTAGCTGTATCAGTATACCAATTTTCATTGAAATTGCTCTGGCCATAACTGAGATCTGACAACGGCCGCCATTTTTTAAAACTTTAAAAAGGCCGCCATTTTGAAACCGGAAGTCGGACAAAAATTTTGAAAATAGTGGCACACTCAGGGTATCATAAGCTACCTGTATACCAAATTTCGTCTAAATCGGATAACGTTTAAATTTTTACATTTTTAGGGGGGTGGTGTTCGGATGGCGGCCATTTTGAAATGTCGGCCGCGTCAAATTTTTTTATGCAAAAATGCTCGGGATAGTTAGCTGTACCAGTATACCAATTTTCATTGAAATTGCTTTGGCAATTACTGAGATCTGACAACGGCCGTCATTTTTTTCAACGGCGGCCATTTTGAAAATGGCGGCCATTTTGAAAATTTCAAAAGTGGATTGCACAACTTCAGGTCACCCTTAACATGTTCCCAAAGTTTCATTTCGATCGGTTAAAAGATGAGCGAGAAAACGAGCGGACAACATTGCGAGGGGAAAACATAAGAAATATGAAAATAATAATAATAATAAGAAACGGAGTAAAAACAATAAGTCGCCCGACACTTCGTGGTCGGCGACTTAATAATAATAATTAAAATTTACGTTTCACGAAACGTTGAAGTCGCCTCCCGTTCCGCACTTTTGAAAGTCAAGAGCACAACTTCATAACATGAGCTTTCAGTTGGCCAAGTTTCATTTCGATCGGTTAAAAGATGAGCGAGAAAACGAGCGGACAACATTGCGAGGGGAAAAAGGAAAACATAAGAAATATGAAAATAATAATAATAATAATAATAAGAAACGGAGTAAAAACGATAAGTCGCCCGACACTTCGTGGTCGGCGACTTAATTAAAATTTACGTTTCCCGAAACGTTGAAGTCGCCTCCCGTTCCGCACTTTTGACCGGGTAGAGGGAACTAAAAGTCAAGAGCACAACTTCATAACATGAGCTTTCAGTTGGCCAAGTTTCATTTCGATCGGTTAAAAGATGAGCGAGAAAACGAGCAAACTTTAAAACGGCCGCCATTTTGAAACCCGAAGTCGGACAAAAAATTTTTTTTTGCAAAAATGCTCAGGATAGTAAGCTGTATCAGTATACCAATTTTCATTGAAATTGCTCTGGCCATAACTGAGATCTGACAACGGCCGCCATTTTGTAAAACTTTAAAACGGCCGCCATTTTGAAACCGGAAGTCGGACAAAAATTTTAAAAACAGTGGCACACTCAGGGTATCATAAGCTACCTGTATACCAAATTTCGTCTAAATCGGATGACGTTTAAATTTTTACATTTTTAGGGGGGTGGTGTTCGGATGGCGGCCATTTTGAAATGTCGGCCGCGTCAAATTTTTTTTGGCAAAAATGCTCGGGATAGGGAGCTGTACCAGTATACCAATTTTCATTGAAATTGCTTTGGCAATTACTGAGATCTGACAACGGCCGTCATTTTTTTCAACGGCGGCCATTTTGAAAATGGCGGCCATTTTGAAAATTTCAAAAGTGGATTGCACAACTTCAGGTCACCCTTAACATGTTCTCAAAGTTTCATTTCGATCGGTTAAAAGATGAGCGAGAAAACGAGCGGACAACATTGCGAGGGGAAAAAGGAAAACATAAGAAATATGAAAATAATAATAATTAAAATTTACGTTTCCCGAAACGTTGAAGTCGCCTCCCGTTCCGCACTTTTGACCGAGTAGAGGGAACTAAAAGTCAAGAGCACAACTTCATAACATGAGCTTTCAGTTGGCCAAGTTTCATTTCGATCGGTTAAAAGATGAGCGAGAAAACGAGCAAACTTTAAAACGGCCGCCATTTTGAAACCGGAAGTCGGACAAAAAATTTTTTTTGCAAAAATGCTCAGGATAGTTAGCTGTATCAGTATACCAATTTTCATTGAAATTGCTCTGGCCATAACTGAGATCTGACAACGGCCGCCATTTTGTAATACTTTAAAACGGCCGCCATTTTGAAACCGGAGATCGGACAAAAATTTGAAAATGGTATCATAAGCTACCTGTATACCAAATTTCGTTTAAATCGGATGACGTTTAAATTTTTACAGTTTTAGGGGGGTGGTGTTCGGATGGCGGCCATTTTGAAATGTCGGCCGCGTCAAAATTTTTTTTGCAAAAATGCTCGGGATAGGGAGCTGTATCAGTATACCAATTTTCATTGAAATTGCTTTGGCAATTACTGAGATCTGACAACGGCCGTCATTTTTTTTTCAAAGGCGGCCATTTTGAAAATGGCGGCCATTTTGAAAATTTCAAAAGTGGATTGCACAACTTCAGGTCACCCTTATTATGTTCCCAAAGTTTCATTTCGATCGGTTAAAAGATGAGCGAGAAAACGAGCGGACAACATTGCGAGGGGAAAAAGGAAAACATAAGAAATATGAAAATAATAATAACTAGTGCTGATTGTGTTGGGATGCCAACACAGAATGTCTCCCAAACGAACCCCCATTGCCACTATATTTTTGTGCATGTTGAAAACCCCCAAATAGACATGATATTCTTAGTTTGTGGATTAAAATCTACCTACATATCAAATCTCGTTGCAATCGGACTAAGTTGACGTTTGGGGGGAATGTGGTGAAACGGCTGCAATCACAAAATAGTGTCATTCGCATCCAATTTTTTGGCAAAAATGCTCAGGATAGTTAGCTGTATCAGTATACCAATTTTCATTGAAATTGCTCTGGCCATTACTGAGATCTGACAACGGCCGCCATTTTGTAAAACTTTAAAACGGCCGCCATTTTGAAACCGGAAGTCGGACAAAAATTTTTTTTTGCAAAAATGCTCAGGATAGTTAGCTGTATCAGTATACCAATTTTCATTGAAATTGCTCTGGCCATAACTGAGATCTGACAACGGCCGCCATTTTGTAAAACTTTAAAACGGCCGCCATTTTGAAACCGGAAGTCGGACAAAAATTTTGAAAATAGTGGCACACTCAGGGTATCATAATCTAGCTGTGTACCAAATTTCGTCGAAATCGGATGAAGTTTAAATTTTTGTATTTTTAGGGGGGTGGTGTTCGGATGGCGGCCATTTTGAAATGTCGTTCGCGTCCATTTTTTTTTTGGCAAAAATGCTCAGGATAGTTAGCTGTATCAGTATACCAATTTTCATTGAAATTGCTCTGGCAATTACTGAGATCTGACAACGGTCGCCATTTTTTTATACGGCGGCCATTTTTAAAATGGCGGCAATTTAAAAAATTTCAAAAGTGGATTGCACAATTTCAGGTCACCCTTAACATGTTCCCAAAGTTTCATCTTGATTGGACATTTCGTCTCAGAGAAAATGTGCGGACAAGATTGAACGGAAAGAAAAAAGAAAGAAAGAAAGAAAGAAGAAGAATAATAATAAGAAACCGGACAAAAACAATATGTCTCCCAAAACTTCGCTTGGGAGACATAATAATAATTAAAATTTACGTTTCCCGAAACGTTGAAGTCGCCTCCCGTTCCGCACTTTTGACCGAGTAGAGGGAACTAAAAGTCAAGAGCACAACTTCATAACATGAGCTTTCAGTTGGCCAAGTTTCATTTCGATCGGTTAAAAGATGAGCGAGAAAACGAGCAAACTTTAAAACGGCCGCCATTTTGAAACCGGAAGTCGGACAAAAAATTTTTTTTGCAAAAATGCTCAGGATAGTTAGCTGTATCAGTATACCAATTTTCATTGAAATTGCTCTGGCCATAACTGAGATCTGACAACGGCCGCCATTTTGTAAAACTTTAAAACGGCCGCCATTTTGAAACCGGAAGTTGGACAAAAATTTTGAAAATAGTGGCACACTCAGGGTATCATAAGCTACCTGTATACCAAATTTCGTTTAATTCGGATGACGTTGAAATTTTTACAGTTTTAGGGGGGTGGTGTTCGGATGGCGGCCATTTTGAAATGTCGGCCGCGTCAAATTTTTTTTTGCAAAAATGCTCGGGATAGTTAGCTGTACCAGTATACCAATTTTCATTGAAATTGCTTTGGCAATTACTGAGATCTGACAACGGCCGTCATTTTTTTTCAACGGCGGCCATTTTGAAAATGGCGGCCATTTTGAAAATTTCAAAAGTGGATTGCACAACTTCAGGTCACCCTTAACAAGTTCCCAAAGTTTCATTTCGATCGGTTAAAAGATGAGCGAGAAAACGAGCGGACAACATTGCGAGGGGAAAAAGGAAAACATAATAATAATAATAATAAGAAACGGAGTAAAAACAATAAGTCGCCCGACACTTCGTGGTCGGCGACTTAATAATTAAAATTTACGTTTCCCGAAACGTTGAAGTCGCCTCCCGTTCCGCACTTTTGACCGAGTAGAGGGAACTAAAAGTCAAGAGCACATCTTCATAACATGAGCTTTCAGTTGGCCAAGTTTCATTTCGATCGGTTAAAAGATGAGCGAGAAAACGAGCAAACTTTAAAACGGCCGCCATTTTGAAACCGGAAGTCGGACAAAAAATTTTTTTTGCAAAAATGCTCAGGATAGTTAGCTGTATCAGTATACCAATTTTCATTGAAATTGCTCTGGCCATAACTGAGATCTGACAACGGCCGCCATTTTGTAAAACTTTAAAACGGCCGCCATTTTGAAACCGGAAGTCGGACAAAACATTTTTAAATAGTGGCACACTCAGGGTATCATAAGCTACCTGTATACCAAATTTCGTTTAAATCGGATGACGTTTAAATTTTCAACTTCAGGTCACCCTTATTATGTTCCCAAAGTTTCATTTCGATCGGTTAAAAGATGAGCGAGAAAACGAGCGGACAACATTGCGAGGGAAAAAGGAAAACATAAGAAATATGAAAATAATAATAACAAGTGCTGATTGTGATTGCAAGCAAGTCACAAAAAAATCCCCTCCCTACCCACTTTTGTCACAATTCGGACAACTTTTCAATTTTCGCACTTTGGCGGCCATTTTGAATATGGCGGCCAGCTTGGACTTTGGCAGCCATCTTGGATTTGTTCGACATGTTGTTCGTAATATCAATATTGACCTAAATGCCAATTTTTGTTGAAATCAGACAACTTTTCAATATTCGCACTTTGGCAGCCATTTTGAATATGACAGCCATCTTGGATTTGTTCGAAAGTGTCGCCATGTTGTTCGTAATATCAATATTGACCTAAATGCCAATTTTCGTTGAAATCGGACAACTTTTCAATTTTCGCACTTTGGCGGCCATTTTGAATATGGTGGCCATCTTGGATTTTTCGGAAAATGGTCCCATATTGTCCGGGACCTTAATATTGACCTATAAACCTATTTTGGTTCATATCCATATTGTTTGTGATTTTTTATGATTAATTTTGTATTTTTTTCAAATTCAAAATGGCCGCCAATCCAAGATGGCCGCCATTTTCAAAATTTCGAAATCGAAAACAACATTTCCTAGTGGTGACCTATCTTTCTGGTAAGTTTCATTGACCTATGTCTTTTCGTCTTCGAGAAATCCTACGGACAAAGTTAGGTCCGGAAGAAGAAGAAGAATAATAATAATAATTAAAATTTACGTTTCCCGAAACGTTGAAGTCGCCTCCCGTTCCGCACTTTTGACCGAGTAGAGGGAACTAAAAGTCAAGAGCACAACTTCATAACATGAGCTTTCAGTTGGCCAAGTGTCATTTCGATCGGTTAAAAGATGAGCGAGAAAACGAGCAAACTTTAAAACGGCCGCCATTTTGAAACCGGAAGTCGGACAAAAAATTTTTTTTGCAAAAATGCTCAGGATAGTTAGCTGTATCAGTATACCAATTTTCATTGAAATTGCTCTGGCCATAACTGAGATCTGACAACGGCCGCCATTTTGTAAAACTTTAAAACGGCCGCCATTTTGAAACCGGAAGTCGGACAAAAATTTTGAAAATAGTGGCACACTCAGGGTATCATAAGCTACCTGTATACCAAATTTCGTTTAATTCGGATGACGTTGAAATTTTTACAGTTTTAGGGGGGTGGTGTTCGGATGGCGGCCATTTTGAAATGTCGGCCGCGTCAAATTTTTTTTTGCAAAAATGCTCGGGATAGTTAGCTGTACCAGTATACCAATTTTCATTGAAATTGCTTTGGCAATTACTGAGATCTGACAACGGCCGTCATTTTTTTTCAACGGCGGCCATTTTGAAAATGGCGGCCATTTTGAAAATTTCAAAAGTGGATTGCACAACTTCAGGTCACCCTTAACAAGTTCCTAAAGTTTCATTTCGATCGGTTAAAAGATGAGCGAGAAAACGAGCGGACAACATTGCGAGGGGAAAAAGGAAAACATAATAATAATAATAATAAGAAACGGAGTAAAAACAATTAAAATTTACGTTTCCCGAAACGTTGAAGTCGCCTCCCGTTCCGCACTTTTGACCGAGTAGAGGGAACTAAAAGTCAAGAGCACAACTTCATAACATGAGCTTTCAGTTGGCCAAGTTTCATTTCGATCGGTTAAAAGATGAGCGAGAAAACGAGCAAACTTTAAAACGGCCGCCATTTTGAAACCGGAAGTCGGACAAAAAATTTTTTTTGCAAAAATGCTCAGGATAGTTAGCTGTATCAGTATACCAATTTTCATTGAAATTGCTCTGGCCATAACTGAGATCTGACAACGGCCGCCATTTTGTAAAACTTTAAAATGGCCGCCATTTTGAAACCGGAAGTCGGACAAAAATTTTGAAAATAGTGGCACACTCAGGGTATCATAAGCTACCTGTATACCAAATTTCGTTTAAATCGGATGACGTTTAAATTTTTACAGTTTTAGGGGGGTGGTGTTCGGATGGCGGCCATTTTGAAATGTCGGCCGCGTCAAATTTTTTTTTGCAAAAATGCTCGGGATAGGGAGCTGTATCAGTATACCAATTTTCATTGAAATTGCTTTGGCAATTACTGAGATCTGACAACGGCCGTCATTTTTTTTTCAACGGCGGCCATTTTGAAAATGGCGGCCATTTTGAAAATTTCAAAAGTGGATTGCACAACTTCAGGTCACCCTTATTATGTTCCCAAAGTTTCATTTCGATCGGTTAAAAGATGAGCGAGAAAACGAGCGGACAACATTGCGAGGGGAAAAAGGAAAACATAAGAAATATGAAAATAATAATAATAATAATAATAAGAAACGGAGTAAAAACAATAAGTCGCCCGACACTTCGTGGTCGGCGACTTAATAAGTCGCCCGACACTTCGTGGTCGGCGACTTAATAAGAAACGGTGCAAAAACAATAAATCCCCGACACTTCGTGGTCGGGGATTTAATAAGAAACGGAGTAAAAACAATAAGTCGCCCGACACTTCGTGGTCGGCGACTTAATAACTAGAATTGCCATTGCAAGCAATAGCAGATGTCGCCCCGAAATTTTTTTTTTTTTCCGTCATGTGAATTCCAAAATCGATGATTCCATGTTGTTCCCCACATCAAATTATCTCTAGAAGTTGATTTTCATTGAATTCCGACAATGTTGTATTTTTTAACGTAACTCGGCAGCCATCTTAAAAATGGCCACCATTTTGAAATTTTTCGTAATATGAATTCCAAGATGTAATGGTGACGGTGCTTTGTGTAAAGTTTGATTGGAATCCATCAATGCATAGCAGAGAAATGGAGGCGACAAAAAACCTCCATTTCCCCATAGGCTTCTATGCATATGTAACGTGGCGGCCATCTTGGAAAAGGTGGCCATTTTGGAATTTTTTGATATGTGAATTCCAAGATGTAATGGTGACGGTGCTTTGTGTAAAGTTTGATTGGAATCCATCAATGCATAGCAGAGAAATGGAGGTGACAAAAAACCTCCATTTCCCCATAGGCTTCTATGCAAACGTAACGGTTGTGGCTGCGGCCACACGGTGTGAAATTTTTTTTTCAAACTTTCCTGTCTTCTTGAGGTTGATGAGGTCCAACTTCCTATAAAAAAACTTTGGAATATCTCAAACCATGGTGAAGCTATTGTAGAAAAATCATTTTCCCATAGGCCCCATGTTAAATCTATTTTTAGTCATGGCGGCCATCTTGTTTTTCCGTTCCGCCCTAAAATCATCTCAAACCTGTATCTCATTATGGTCTTCCATCATACCAAGTTTGGTCCCTCTGTGCTTCTAGGTTTCCGAAAAATTAAGGAAAATGCCCAAAATCACTCATGCATAACTTTCTGGTTTCCATGGAGATGGTTCCACATATCACCATTTTTAAAGTTGATTGCACAACTTCAGATAGTGGTTCTACTTTATGCCATGTGATGTTCTAATCCAATCAGCCATCTCTGAGTTATCAGCCGGACAAAAAGTGAGGAAGAATAATAATAATAATAATAATAGTGAAAAAGAAACAGTAGAATAACAATATGTCGCCCCGACAAAGTCTGGGGCGACATAATAAGAAACGGAGTAAAAACAATAAGTCGCCCGACACTTCGTGGTCGGCGACTTAATAAGAAACGGAGTAAAAACAATAAGTCGCCCGACACTTCGTGGTCGGCGACTTAATAAGAAACGGAGTAAAAACAATAAGTCGCCCGACACTTCGTGGTCGGCGACTTAATAATAAGAAACGGAGTAAAAACAATAAGTCGCCCGACACTTCGTGGTCGGCGACTTAATAATAATAAGAAACGGAGTAAAAACAATAAGTCGCCCGACACTTCGTGGTCGGCGACTTAATAATAATAATAATAATAATAATAATAATAATAATAATAATAATAATAATAATAATAATAATAATAATAATAATAATAATAATAATAATAAGAAACGGTGCAAAAACAATAAGTCGCCAAAACTTCGTTTTGGGCGACTTAATAAGAAGAAGAAGAAGAAGAAGAAACGGTGCAAAAACAATAAGTCGCCAAAACTTCGTTTTGGGCGACTTAATAATAATAATAATAACTAGTGGTGACTGTGTTGGGGATGCCCAACACAAAATGTCTCCCAAACGAGCCCCTATTGCCACTCTATATTCTTGTGCATGTTGAAAACCCCCAAATAGATATTATGTTCTTAGTTTGTGGATTAAAATTTACCTACATATCAAATTTCGTTGCAATCGGACTAAGCTGACGTTTGGGGGGAGTGTGGTGAAACGGCTGCCATCACAAAATGGTGTCATTTGCATCCAATTTTTTTGGCAAAAATGCTCACGATATAGTTAGTTGTATCAGTATACCAATTTTCATTGAAATTGCTCTGGCCATTACTGAGATCCGACAAAGGCATCCATTTTTTTAAACTTTAAAACGGCCGCCATTTTGAAACCGGAAGTCGGACAAAAATAGTGGCACATTCAGGGTATCATAATCTACCTGTATACCAAATTTCGTTTAAATCGGATGACGTTTAAATTTTTGCATTTTTAGGGGGTGGTGTTCCGATGGCGGCCATTTTGAAATGTCGGCCGCGTCAAATTTTTTTGGCAAAAATGCTCAGGATAGTTAGCTGTATCAGTATACCAATTTTCATTGAAATTGCTCTGGCAATTACTGAGATCTGACAACGGCCGTCAATTTTTTTTTAACGGCGGCCATTTTTAAAATTTCAAAAGTAGATTGCACAACTTCAGGTCACCCTTAACATGTTACCTAAGTTTCATCTTGATTGGACATTGCATCTCTGAGAAAATGTGCGGACAACTTTGAACGGAAATAAAAAAGAAAGAAAGAAAGAAAAGAAAGAAAGAAAGAAGAATAATAATAAGAAACCGGACAAAAACAATATGTCTCCCAAAACGTCGTTTGGGAGACATAATAAGAAGAAGAAGAAACGGTACAAAAACAATAAGTCGCCAAAACCTCGATGCTGGAGTTGACAATGTGTTGTAAAATAAAATTAAATAAACAAAATCTGACATATTTACTATAAATATATAGTTAATGTTTTTAAATTAAAAACAAGATCCGTTTCTTTTGCTATTTTGAAAGTAATGTTTTCGCTCTAATTATTGTTGACTTTTTGAAGATCTTCCTAAGTAACACTTTTTTTATCGATAATCGTTGAAACTGAGCATATAAATAATAACCTGAATACATAATTAGTTAATTAACGTTAATATCTTCCGTTAGCAGTTACCAAGCAACGATACTAGGTATCGTTTAAAGTAGTAAAATTACATTTTGATATTATTCTCGTAAACCAAAACGAGTGGGTTGGACACATGCTTTTTTGGTGAAACAAACAATATAAATGTGACCATACTGCGTTAGATGTAAAAATCTTCAAAATTTTGTACAGTTTGATTGTTATCAGTGTATCACTGCAAGGTAAGAAATAACACATGTTATTTTTGTGAATACGTTTTGTAATAACAGAATAAAACGTATTATAGTTTAAGTGTTCAATTTTTTCTTAAATAATCACACGTCGTATTCATAAATCGTAACCGTAATCTTAACGATTAAAGTAACATATAGTGGTTAAAGTCAATTAACGAAGCTATGTTACATCTATTCTTGTTTTAAAATTGTGTACTTTGTGTAAAAGTTACCTTTACAGTATTGTTACATTTAATTCAAAATATTTTTTATGATTGAATGTATATAGGGCATAAACTTTTGTGATTCATTTTGGATCAAATTTAAACTTATAAATTTCGCATTTTTCCTTATATATAAGATGAATGGTATAAAATACAAATTAGATATTTAATTATTAATTTTGTGTACTATTAAGGGAAACTACATACACATACAATATAAAAAAAACATATATTATGTGCCTTACCTATGAATATCTTAAGTTTAGTTTTAAGTGGTAAAGATTGATAATCAACCAGTCATGGTACTTTCAATACTGATCCATTTTTCATGTATTCTTTTATTTTGTACTAATAAATTTTCATTAATTGAATATTTGTGGGCAACTTTCTGAACTTCTTATTCATGACATTACATCATTTCTGACAGAGTAACATGGCTAGTTTCAGCAGAGAAACTTACGATGCTCATTGAGAACAGCCCATATTTTTATTTATTCATGTAGGTTAATTTTATCAATTTTAACTATTTCTATTTCCATTTATAGGCCTATGTTATACTTATGGTGGATATATTTGAAATTTACCCAGCTGTTCAAGTAAAGTGTCGGTGCCCGTGACGAGTTTGTTTTGCATCAAGATACAAGTCAATCATATTGATAATGTGTAACAAAACAAATATCTCGGCTTCAGACATTGACATGAATCGAACCACGATAAACGTAAGTAAATTTTTAAATGTTGCTAGCGTGTGTGAGACCTTAATGTATGTTGACAAGGTGATCACATTTCTAGCTTTTAGAATGGCGTTGCTTTAAATACTGCCCTTATATCACCTTATTATCCATGACTAGTTTAAAAAAAAATGTATCGTTTAATCTCAAAGTTTAAACGAATTTCTGAACAAAGAAACAATAAAACGGTTTCTAATGGGTAAATTGCAATTTAATAACTACATGATAGTGAATCTAAATATACTAGCTTATTATTTCGTACACAGTTCGGTGCTCGTTTATTTATATTTGTAACTAATATTATGCTAATTTGTTCACCTTTCACAACAAATCATAAACATATTTGTAAAAATGACGGCATTTATACACGAACTTATGTTTTCTTTACTCTGGTGGTTTGTCGCATTGCGGTTAGTGTGCGCTCGACAAAAATCTTAATTGACAGGGATTTAATTGCCAGTTTTACTACCGATGTTCGTACCATCCGGGTTTATCAGGGTACTCCGACTTCCTCTCCTAATAAATACTGGACGACATGACAAAGCTAAAACATTGCTGTAAAACAACATTCCAACAACAATATTGGAAAGACAAGCTTTTAAAAAATCTCTTGACACAATGTATAACCAGTTGCTCCATCTATATTAACATGCACTGAATTACCGAAATCATAACAATTTTATAAACTGTTATTAAACAGTTTAATTAAAGGTAATTGGTCAGCCTTTCTTATTTTATAATTTGCTTATTTTCAGGGTACAGATGAAGATCTCAAGCTTGTACTAGATATTACTCTACCCCCTATGTGAGTTATGTAACGGCGGCTTTGACAGGAATTTCAGTTGTGATAAATATGTTTTTTGTAATTGTATGTTTCAAAGTGTTGAAGACAAGTTTTCACAATCTTCTAGTTTTCTCGCTTTGCATCAGTGATTGTGTTCATGGTATGTCCTTTTTTTGGTTTATTATTTCAAGACTGCTACCGGCCATGAAAGTTAATTATTTGTCATGTCTATTTACTTTATTCATGTTTTGTTTTGGTCTTCTGTTGTCTTATTGGTTCATTCTTCTTCTTTGTCTCGAAAGATATTTAGTTGCAAAATCGTACAATTTTGGGATGAAGGAAAAATTTAATAGGATAAAGGTTCCGTTGATCGGTGGAGTTTCAGTTTTAAGTTTGCTGTTATCACTATCGTCTTTCTACATACCCCACCAAACTGTTATCCCAGTATGCGGCGCAACGATTATTTATGCTAATTACCACTCGTATTTTGTTTTTATTACATGTGGAACATTGACGTTATTGTCATTACCGATAATTTTAATAACATTGCTAACTATTTGTCATATATGGACTACTTTTTTCAAAAACAGAAATATAATTGTTCCACATAATAGTCAACGGTTCTTAAAAAGGACGCCTCAGTTTGCAGATAATCACCAAACTGAACCTCGTATCCATTATTTGGACGACATGCACCAAAGTCAAAGACAACTTGGGCAAGAGACAATAATTAATTCTAAGCAAACGAAAGCAAATGAACGACAGCAAAAACGAAATAGTTTGATTAAGTCATCGGTTAAACAATCTGTTATGCAAGATAACAATACCGTAGAATACAACCATAATACTGTCGACATTGAAGATATTAAGTTAAATGAATTTTCTGTAGATCACAATAAAGAAAGTGAAATAAAACAACGTGTTCAATATAATAAACTGTTTATACCTGATGACGAATCAAAGCCACGTAGTTCAGCAAGTAAAGCAGACCAAAAATCATGGGAAATCAGAGCATTGTTTACAAGCGTTGTTATAGCAATTACAACAGTGACGTTAACGGGTCCAATCATTACTTCGTTTTGGTTTGAACTCATCTCAGATTCATTGATATCTTATCAATCTAGAATGTGTGTATTCATTTTGTGTATTATAAATACAGTTATTAATCCTTTCATATACGCGTGGCGCATTTCAGAGATAAGATTACAGATTAAACTGTTTTTCAAAATAAATTAAAAATGAAAGGTTTTTATCGTTTGTTGTCTTTATGACCTTAAGCCGTAACAGCTGGTTTATTGAGTCTTATGAATAGGAAATTCACAATTAGAAAACAACAGTTGAAGTTTCCTTCACGCCAAAATTACCCAACTCTTTTTAGTTGTCAGTGTCATGGCTAATGCACTATAGATGACTTACAGGAATGTTTTTTAAACTGATCATCCACTCCTGCACTTCAAAGTGATGAGAATGGACAGATAGGAAGAAAAAGGGACATCAGTTGGATTAATTTTATATAACAACCATCATCTGTTTCAACTGACTTTGAATTAAAATATCCGGGAAACTAAAATACTGTCTCCATATTGTTTTTGATGAACAATTGTTGTATACAGTTTGAAGAGTACAACTACTTAGACTACAAAGATGAAGAAGACATTTTTTAGTATTACTTAATGATCAATAATAATATGAATTACCTGTGTGAATTGTATATTGTTTTACTTAACTTAACATCAGTTTCAGCACTTTTTCAGCTATATTGTCACATTCGGTTTTATTGGTGGAGGAATCAACAGTATCTAGTAAAAACCATGACCTTTGTTAGAAAAACTAGCAATCCTTGTCAATAAGGGTTAAAGGTGAGCACACCATTCCCACAATGACACTCAAACATGCAAACTTAATGTTAACAGACATGTAATCAACTAGTGTTTAATGTCAGTTCTAGCAAGATTATAACTATATCATGGCGTTTAATTTTTTTTCTCACCTCGAAGATAGTCACTTGAGGCAAGAGAGATTGTCTGTACGTTTGTTTTAATGTTAAAACTTCACTTTCAGCAATTTTTCAGCTTTTTCACAGTCCAGTAACAATATTATAAGTGATTCGATTGTCAGTTCTCTGTTACCATTCATAATAGGATGACCATATTTTATTTCGTATATATGTTGCAAATGAAATGTACCTGACCTTGACTTAAATTTCACGGTCCAGTGATTATGTTAAAAGGTTTAGAATTGGGTTTGTTATTCTGTAACCATGCATAATATATTTTATGTACTAGTAATATAATGATATTTACATGTTGCTCAAGAAGTTATTTTATTTTTATGTTACAAGGTTTAGAATTGGGTTTGTTATTCTGTTATGCATAATATATTTTATATACTAGCAATATAATGATATTTACATGTTGCTCAAGAAGTAATTTTTTTTACTTCGCGAAATGCAGGCAAGACCTTTTTGTGTCTACACTTGTTGCTGGTTGGGGGAAGCAGGAGTGCCAGGTAAAAACCCGATTTTCGATAGTAAAACTGGATAAATATTGGAGTTGAGCACACACTGTAAGAGTGTGACTCAAACCTACAATCTCTATAGTAGATGACTAACGACCTCATTTTGTAGGCTAAGAAGCCTCCTAAATAAGAAAATTACATCAAAAAGATGCTCCTGACCAATTTAATTGATAGCAATACTTTTCATTGTTGGTTAAATAATAAGTATGACGAATTGCACTTAAGTAAACTGCTTTGAATCTGTACCACTTGAGAGTTAACTTTTGCCAAGTTTGGCTCCAATTATATACACTTGAATACATTTTGAAAATAAGTAAATGTCTCGGTGACAGTGAAGTCACGTTTAACACCTATTGGTAAACATCACACGTTTTCTAAGTTAACTCAAGCAAGAAATACAAAATTTCATGAAGATGTAAAGTCATCATCCTGAAGATTTAATGCAAAGGTAAACTTGAGGTGAGGTGGACAAATGAACGAACCATAAATCTGTATGTCTCCCAACTTCGTTGATGGGACATAAAAATGGAACCAAAATACCTATTCCTGTACACCATATAATTACAAATAATTCTAATGTAGACTAAAACCGGATGTAGTAGAACCACAGATTGCGACATTTACCATATGTATTTGTTTTAAAACGAGTATGGATGTATGAAATTCATGACAAATGTAGAAACAAAACTAGTATGAGCAAATATAGTATAGATATAACATTTATTAAAGTAATATTGCTCCACCTGTGACTGCATAAGGTAGTCAATCTCATAATGGATTGGTCTGTTTTGCCTATAAATCATTTCATGTACATTTGTTTAAAGGCATGAAACTTGACCTAATATAATTAACACTAAATCTTCTATATGCTTCCTTTTTTTTACTATGTTGCATAATCCAAAAAAAGGACGCAACAAAAAAATTAGACTGAAAGGCCCTTGTTGGTCAAGTGGTAAAGGTAGTTTACTCTTGATTATGTGGTCAAATCCAACATTAATTCAGGATTGGTAGTTTCGCAATAAAAACTGGAGATTATGATATTGCTGAAAAATTATGAAAAAAATGAAGAAGCAGTATATTTATATTGCATCTTGAACACTTTTTTTTTCAATTGGAAATTAAAAGGAAATGCCAAAAGTTTTTTATCGTAAGAACATTTTTAGTCACATAGTTCATTCAAGACATTTTGGTAACTGAATTTTAAATATGAAAACAATGTTTAAATGTAATATTTATTGGGCAAATAAAAAATGAATAATGTATTGACAAGCAATCCTACAACTAATTTTATGCAAAATATATAAAGCGACATAAAAATTCTATACAAATGTTAGTCTCATAAACTAACAACTATTTTGTCTATAATTGCCCTTTTCAAGTACATGTATCTAAATTGACTGACTTCTAAGGCGGTAAATGGATTACTTTGGTTTATGATATCGCACCATTAAACTAAGTGCGAAAAAGACACTGCCAAACAGATTTGGCTCAGTAAGCAATCTTTGCATTCTTATCACCATTTTGAGGTTTTTGTCATCAAATCCTTTTCAACAGCCAAGTACTTAATAATTTTTAAAACATCTTTATTAATCCAAGTTTTAATCAAGGCTGATTTAAACCGGCGATCTTAAATCCTTTATTTTCGTCGTTGGTGACGGTTTAAATGTAAATGCTATCAGTTCAGTATGTATTTTGAGGGCATCTATCTTCATTTTGAATACCTAATTTATACTTTAATACCAAAACACTTCTGAGGTAACGTACTGAATTACTTGTTTAATAGTATCGGTTTGCAGAGTAGTCCCCTTTTATTTTTGTTTAAAATGCTGCCTGCAGGTTAATTTTATCTGGTGTAGCTTCGATTTGCACGAATATAAAAATCCACACATAACACACACGTTTTGATTTTGGAATCTTTTGTACAACTTTTGTGGCGTTGTTATTCAATGGATTCCAGAGAGTAGGACAATTTGGTTTGTTTACATCTCGGTAAAATCTTGTAGACATATTATAATACATTTAGTACACTTTGATCGTGGAATGGAGAAAGCCGATTTTTGGATGTTCCGAATGTATATCTTAAGATTGACCATCCTCGATTTTGATTGGCTAACGGAAAAACTATGCAAATGAGTTAAAATGTAAGAATAAAAGCCTCTATAGATATTTACCCGAAATATTACAGACATCGAACTGATAACACAATTTTTACACAAAGGTAAAATGTTAACTTTTTAACAGCATATCTAGAAATGTGTTCATGAATTATCAAATGTCTAATTAAATCGACTTTAAAAGGGGACACTTATTACCGTACTAGCAAAACAAGAGCGAAAAGTAATTAATTTGCATTTCTCGGGTAATCGTGAATAAATAAGCAGAATGTTATAGGTAAGTTCCTCCATTAAACCCAACCAGCTTATTTACTTAAATCAAACTATTGCACTTAGACAATATTTAATACCTTAAAATTTGAAATTTATGTCGTATTATGTTATTTATTTATTCAAAAACTATCAAAAACTGTCTAATGCGCAGAAAACACAAATATTAACTGTCTCGAAGATGATAGAAAATGCTACAGAATAAATTAAAAACTCGTCAACAGATCATCAAAAGATTGGAAAAAGCATAATGAAAATTAATGGCTGCAAACATATTGTAATTATTTCAGTTTTAAGTTTACAAATGATTTTTTCTATAACGTTACATTTACTGCTCTATACATTGAATATCGTCATTTGTGGTGCCACGGCAACTGGTTACTGGCCCCTTTGCACAAAATAGGGGTGTCAATGTGCTAAAATTCACTATTTTTTAAACTGAACTTATTTAAAATGTACATGCTTATGGCTTATGATTATATTTTCATGGCTACATTGTATTAGTGTGAAAACATAAGTTCAGAAACTGTTTTTTAATGCTCACATTTAATTTTGCGGATGGGAAAATATAAAGGAAGGGGATAATTCCAAATATTGCAAGCCTGGTTTTTAGGACTTTTTAAAAGCTTATAGCAAATTTATGTAAAATACGATTCAAACTAAGCTAAGAACTACTAATTAGTATAAAATCATTTAAAGAAAAAAACTATGGGAATCTTGGTTTCTAAGGGGGTTTCCATGGTAACAAAGGTTCCGCCCTTTATCAATTATTTTGGCTATGTTTTGTCTAACTCAGAAAATACTAACATTTACTTAATTTTTTAGTGTTTATTAGTGGTTTTTTCTTCATTCATCCAGAACATTGATTCTTTTACCATTTATTTGTTTGTCAAAATTATGCATTTCATCACAAAATTGATTTTTTCAACACATGCGCTCTATGTTAAATTAAAAGATTTCTTACCGATAATGCTCTTAAATTGCCAAAAATTTATAAATTTCTTAAGCCCAGTTTTTTCCAAGCTAGTTATTTTGTATTCCTTAAATTACAGTATTTCAAAACATATTTTGCAGTAATTCTAAGAAGCTTACTTTAAGTTAAAATGTAGGCAAATTATGGTGCTCATTGAATCTACTCCTTAGTATTACAACCAAATAAGTTTAACAGTCATCAAATATGAAATACATAATTTTCTATTTTCAGCTTCAATGTCTGTTTTTTATCTTCCTCTAAAGCTGCAACATAGTCTAGGTTTGAAGTTTTTTTATCTTGTGCTGCAAGCCAGGAAAAGTATGATGAAATCTGCTGCCCTGATAAGAATTCCTCCCTCTTGAAATTTCCAGAAAACCTCATTTCTTCTGCAGAATTGAAAGGGTCTATTTTATTGCCTGTCATTCATTCATTTATTCATTCATTCATATTATTATTTCCGCTATAGACGCGATAATATAAATACAATATATAAACACATATTATAAAAAACACTAACACATCATAGAACTAAGCTTTTACACAAAGTTTGGATAAGACAGACAAGTAGAAAAATGCTTTAATACAAGGTTAAGAAGGGAGATTCATATATAGAATTATTATATTGTATTAAGGCTGTCTGCCTACTGATGACATTGCAGGTAAAGCCATACTGCAGGATATCATAGTTTAGTTAAACAAGCGATTGTATTCTGATGAGGAAGACAAAGAGTTACTGTCCTTATTTGAAAGTTTAACATAAAGATTCCAAGTAAAAATTCTCAATAACTAGGTCAAAGAAGGCGTCTCTCAAGTGGTCAAACGACCTACACTGACAACTTGCATGTACTATTATTTCAGGAAAGTAATTATTACATGGATACAGATTTTTCTTTTAAATTATGGCACTGAGGTCAATAGTTTTGCAATAAAGAATGTTGTGCGGAGTTCTGATGTTGTCCTTGGGTACTGCCATATATTTGCTATGGAGATAGTGGTATCAATTTTTTAAAAACAACCAGACTGAGAGTTCACACGTGTAATCCATTGTTCATGTTGAATATAGTTGATTGAGAATATCACTTGTTTTGTTGGAAACTGTCCTGGATCATTGAAAGTAAGGGGGGCGAGAAGGTTGTACTTTTGTAAAATGTCCATAATGTTTTGTATGAAGCTGAGACGGTTTTCAATATCAGAAAGGCAAGTAAATAAACGGTGTAAGAATATCTTCTTGGGTAACACGTTAACTTCTAAACTGCATAGCTTTCCGAAGAAAAATAATTTGCGTTTTTCAACTTAACACAGTATTGGTAACAGTCCCAGCTAGTTTCGCACATGTCCGACCGAGTTCGAGTTAGAAGGCGCTGTATATGTTTCACAATAAAGTGTTGGAGTTTATTCAATTGGTCTGTCTTGTTGTTTCAAATCACACCACATTTTGCACCCATATAAACATGTTGGTAGAATGACAGATTTACAAAGTTTTTGTAATACAACTGGGTTTGTATTTTCCTCGAATGTTCAAAATAGCAAAGTATGAATTTCTCTCCTTTTACACATATTTCGAGTTCTATTAATCGATCTGAGTTTGCTATTTAGTTCAACGCCTAAGTGTGTATACGAGTCAGATTGTGGAATAACATCATTTTCTATTGTCCAACTATAGTTTAACTCGAACGGTTGTTTATTGAATATCATAATGCACGATTTCGACGCATTAAATTGGAACCCTCCATGTATTTGAATAATTAGTACAAATATCTAACATAGACTGAAGTCTTGAGTGTGAAGACAGGGAGCACAGTACTGGATGTTTGCAATACCCGTATTATTGCTACAGTTTATAATTCAATCAGTAAATCATTTTATAAATACAGTATATAACAGACCCGATAAAACACCACCTTCTCTAACACCTTCTAATACCGACAAATATTTTGAACTACATTAATTAATAACAACAGCACTTTCAGACTTTGAGTACAAGTCATTTTAGATACACCACAATTTACCGTTATATTTAAGTTAAATAACTTATACATTAGGGCTTTCCGCCACACAGTGTCGAAGGCTTTACGACTGTCAAGGAACGATACAAATACATTGCTATTAAGTTTTATGTTATGGTAAATGGTTTAATGCAACATAAATGAGGCTGTCATGAGGCGAAATAGTTGCAGATAAGACGATTTAACACCTCTGCCTGTAAGATATTTCATAATACCACTACGTGTCGATTTAGAGTTTACCCCCGAGGGATAGTATCTTGAATTGTTTCTGAATTACGCCTACGAAGATGATTTCGTCAACGTGTCTTTTAGGTATGTCCTCCGTATCACCGTTTACACGCCTCAGAATCTTGAATTCAACATCGGTGTTGATTTTACTTTTAACGTTATTTCCACTTTGTCTTTCGTTGTGTGTATTGCAATTTTTGTTAGATTGACACTTTTTTGCTGTCCTTGAGGTGTGATTTACTTACTCTGTTACAATCATCTTAAATAGCTTTTGTGGGGCTACTTGTAAGGGTAGCAACGGACGCATAAGACGGTTTTGTATCAATTTTTTAAATGTGTATAGCTTTTTCAGTTTTTGTATAAAATCTGTTCAACCTGTCAAGTTTGCTACTGAAGCTTTTCGTATTTTTAAGTCATATTGATTATATCAACATTTTCAAGTGGTTTGGTGTCTTGTCTTAGGAGTCGTATCTGGTTGATTTACTCGTTAGTTCGGAAGATAATTCATCAAATTGGGAAGTCAACTGATTTACATAAGCAGGCAGTATCTTATTTTCAGAACTGAGATTTAAAATAGGTTTTGAAGTTTTGACTTCTGACTTTTCAAGTTTAGAAATTCTCTCCAGGGATTTTTGGTTTGATTTGTAGAGGATCAGGTGCATTTTTGTGGAGTGGGTCCTCTTTCCTCACGATTTCTTCAATTTGTGAATTATCACACTTAAGAAACATGTGTATGATATAACAGTCTTTTGCATATTTTTTGGAAGATGTACTTTTAGGGGATGTTTTTCTGTTATAGTTTTACTACTGGGCACCTCTCCATTGATTTTGCTCTACTCATACTTCTTGTAAGTTGCATCAGTTTAGCAACATACGTATCTTTGGGAAGATCATCAAGGTTTGTATCTAGCATTTTAATAAAGTCTTGTTGTGGTACATAATCTGGGTCTTGAGAGTATTGTGACATTGACAAGTCAAAAATTTCCGGAGTATTATTCACAACAGTTTGTATTGGATTTGGAGTTGCCATTTAAATCCTCACAATTCAATTTCTTAATTCTGGGGTGAATACTGGGTACATATCGGCGTACTGACATTATATGTATCAATAGCAATGTCTTTCTTGGAGCATTGTCCAGTTTATTCGACAACATCCTCATTTTCGCATTAAATATTTCTGTTTGGTGAAGGTAGCTCTGGGTTGTACTTCTTTTAATGCCCAACCCATCTGAAAACAGTTATAACAATTTGAAGTGAGTATATGTACATTTGTTTGCTTCCTGATGATCATATAGATACAGACTTGTGCGCATAAACATATTTAGCCCTCCCTCTCTGTAACAGATATACATTCTTTCCCACCAAAAGTGCAGTTGTCCAACAAGATGTGGTCATCTTCTGCCTTTTGAATTGTCAAGTGCAAATTGTCTAGTGCAGTGCTCTATTGAACACATTAATGTTTTTGTTGTAGATTCCTCTGCTCCTAAAGATAAAAACATTAAAATCATGACTTTAATATTTTTAACAAGTCATTTTTGTAGAAAAACATCATCCCTCTATGCCTTGTAGCGCATACATATAAACAAATGTTACCCAATGTTAATACCTTTGGGTATTTATGAATATCTTAACACCCAGTGACCTAAAATATCATGTTTTGATTTCAGCATCCGTAGTGAATGACCACAATTTGTACTATTATAATAAAAATATGATGTGAACAAGTAGATAAGGATTGAAAACAAATCTTACAAATCTTCAATAAAAAATTTCTAAATGTATGGTTTCAAGTTTAACCCAAAAAGAAAACTGATGAAGTCTAACTCTTGTGTAAATCTTAAGAAAGCGAGATGATGACTATAAACATAAACAATTGTACAAGATTTTATAAAAAAATGTTTCTAAAGAGTTGTGTGCATAGAAATTGTGACAAATGGATGTACGTCTGATCTTCTCTGTCACACTGCGCAGGAGATCAATATATCGAAAGATCAGTGAACCAGGAATTTTGATTTCGAATAAAAATATCTAGTCGAGTTAAAACAATAAATTTATGAATCTATGTAACATTCTGATTCACAAATACAGATAGGTATAAAATTAAAAAAGAGTGGTCCCTTAACAATTGTATAACTTGCTGAATATCCTGTTACCTGCACCAGTATCTATCTCCACAACCCTTGATTCTTCCTGATTCCAGTAAATTACAATCTGTAATTCAACAACTTCCTGTGGACACGGAAGAGAGTCTCGAGGTATCAGTTTACCTAAAACAAACAAGATATTTATGAGCTACATGTATCACAAATAACACTTAAAATCTTCAGTGCTAAGAAGTATTTTATACACAAGTATTAAATGAGGCATAAAATTGCAATGCACAATAGCTGTGTACCAAATTTGAAATCAATCCTTTCAGTTGAAACATTGAAATCTATTTTTCACCGTTAAAAAAGTCTTAGTCGGCTCGGAAAACAGGAAATAGATAAACGCTTGGCCTGGAAACAGAATGCACGGTACAACTTGTTGTGTTAAAGCTGTGTACCAAATTTGAAATTAATTTCTTCAGTAGAAGCAGAGAAATCTGTTACGAAATTTTGTAATGGGAAGACTGGCGGACAGACAGTCGGACAAGGTGATTGAAATATAGCCGCATTTGCTTACGTTAGTGGCGGTATAAAAATAGTAAGTGTCAGCATCTTGTTATTGATAAGAAAACTTTTTTATAAAGCATATTTATATAAACCTCTTTCATTTAAGCAGCAGATGTAACATCATTCCCCTGATTAATAGACCTGCAAAACAAAACAAAAATGAAATCTTAGATTGAACTAGATTCTTTACTAAATACGCCTTGTTTTAATAATTTGTTATATAAAGAAGGAATGTGTTCATGAGACAAGGATGCCCTTCATAGGGTCATATATACATGAAGCAGAAGTCTGACAGGTCTAAAAATCACTTAGGATGTACATTTGTCATAATGAACCACCCTACCTAGTTTCAAATCATTCTAATGTAATGTTTCTGAGAAAAGCTAGACGGGAATTTTCATGTAAATTTTCATATCTGATGCCTAATTCTAAACAGGAAGTAGGACTTACAGTTTGTCATACTGAACCAACCAACTTAATTTCAAATCATTCTCATGTATGGTCTCTGAGAAAAGCTTGACGAAAAAATTGTCAAACGGACAGATGGGCATGTGTAAAACTTAATGCCCCCGGCATGTTGTCACGGGGGCATTAAAAGCTACTCAACAGAAATATATACATGTAGGTCACAGAAAACCAATTTCTTCTCATCATCACAAGTCAGGGTTTCTGTGTCCACATGTGTCCACAAAACCCTGACAAACTTAGCTAGGAAATCCGGGCTAGAAGTCACTATTTTGATTGGCTACATCATGCATGAATGTAGACTGTTGTCTCTTCCAGGTTTTCATCATTTCCTCTTTTTATCTCAATGAAGCATTATTGTGGTGTTGACATATACTTGTAGTACAACATAGGTAAATTTACTGCTGACTTGTAGCATCCATCATTGTCAGAAATAAAGTTGAACTTCAGATTGGTCTTGTTTTTAGGAGGTCTGTAAGAATTTTGGAGGTTACAGATGCATGTTGGGATATTGGGGTCTCAAAAATGTGAACGTATGTGAGTGTTGTAAACTGTAATCCAGTCTTGATTAATGCAACAGCAATATGCCAATTCAAAACCCTTTTATCGAACCAATCTAGTTACCCTGAAAAAGAAAAAAAATTTTTCCTTTAAAAAACATTGATAACAAGCATTACCGTGAAAATGACAGGTTGAACCAGATTTATTGGCACCAAATAAACGATTGTCTCTTTATGAGCACTAATTGTTTGTATTTTATAGACTCCATGAAAAACAAATTATGTGTTCTTTACTCAATTGATATTTACATGTTGCTCTGTTTCTACCTATAATATGAACAAGATTTGAGTTCCTGAGACAAAAGTATACCTGGTTATAATAGTATGGCATGACCTTAAGGCAAAAAGTTATCAAGTTATTCAAGTAGAATATTCCGTTTTGAGACAAAAAGTAATGTTACCCTCTCGATATTTTCGAGGTAGCAATTTCATGCCCAGTCAAGTCATGTCTTTTTACAAATCTGTTTAACAAATCTGTTTTTGCCTGCTCCTAGTTTCTAGATCTAACTATGTGAGATTTGCAACTACGGATGGCCTGGATAGCTTCTTCCACCCATAAAGTTTAAAGATATTATAGTTGGCATAAAAAAAATAACATAGGTAATTCACAACAACTAAGTTAGATTCATCTGGCCCAATATTAGTATTCTAATGCAATATTTTTTTAAGATTCTTTCATTTCTCAAAAGTCGGGCAATGAAAATAAAAAAATCCTTTGAACTGTCTGCATTAAAGCACCTTAGTGTTCAAATTCATGATAGACTTCTTTGATGTTAATTGAAGTTTTACATAACCAGTGTTCCTGTTTGAATTATTAACTCTAATTTACAAGATATAACAAGAATTGAAATTAAAGTTCCACAGAACTCCTACAAAAATTTTTACACCCGCACAAAATTTCAGAGAATCATTGACGAGTGAAAATGTGGTCAGGTCAATGACATGTTTTAGAGTTGCATAGACTAAACCCATAGTGTCTGTATACCAAATATCAGAAACCATACTTTTCTTACTCTATAGAATAGTCAGAATGCATCTGAATGAAGTAAAATTAATCTTAGATTTAAGTAAAATTCATTCTGACTTGCACAACGTTTTATGTCTTACAATATACCTAGTAGCTTCTTTGTTGTTCCAGTTGTGGTTCTTTCGTTATCTTCAAAACATCAACAAGACAGTTTTCTAAAATGTTACATTCTGTACAAATCAATGAGTGATCGTGACCTTATGCACTCTTAAAGCAAGACTCCACTGAACTTAGAGCATAAGACATGCAGTGATTCTTAACATTACTCTCTCTAGATACATGATACTTTAGTGGATTTTTCAACTTTATTTTCATATATTATGTGACTTGTGGAGATTTCACATAAAAATTTTACGTATATATATATAGATTTAAGTTTAAGATAGAAAGCTTCTAAATTAATTTCTTGTCACTTCAACACACAATTTGCAGAAAATGAAAGATTATGAAAGCAGTGTCATGATGCAGAACATTCACATAAAGTTTTTTTTATAGTAATTAATGATCTGGTACATGTACTAAGTGAAAGACATACATGTACATTGTAGATATTCAGTTTGAATAATTTATTGACCTTAAATCCTGTCTTGAGATATGATTTCCCTTTCTAAAGGTCAGCTCTCAAAGTTTTTGATTTCTCAATTGTCATATCTGATAAAAGTTTGTCCAGTTCATCAATTCCCTTACACTACTCCATAACAAAGTTGTCAAGGCCTTCAATGCACTTTCTGACTACTGCAGAACATTCCTATAGTATCTTAAAAACAAAAGAGAATAGGGTGGGTGACCAAACTACCAAAAGGATACCCCAAGTATCTCTCTTTAATGGTAGAGAGTATAAATTAATAATATTTCTTCATGCACAGCTGCATATGATTTACCTTCTTCATGCCAAAATTTATGTATGTGACTCATCGGGTGGTCCTTTATAATACATTGTAGCTGAGGATACTAATCCCACACGTTTTTCATCGACTACTAACCTCTCATATAACTGTTGTTTAAGTGATTTTAAAAAATATCACCACCCCCAGTTTAAATTGCCCAAAATATAGCATGCACATGTCTACATGATATAACAACTAAGTCTGTGAGCTTATGATCACTAGTCATACCCCCATTCGCAAATAAATCAAAGTATTCGGTAAACAGAAAGTAAAATAAAATTGCTATACATCATATGGTACAATAAGATAGAGTAATATTCAAAATATCAGACCTCTGCATCATGTAGTTGCTTAGAAAACTGCGATGGAAATTTTGCTATGGACAAACGGATGGATGAACGAACAACGGTAAAATAGTACCATCTTCTTCTGACAGACCTGTAAAACATCCTTCGGTTAAATTTTGTAACAAATGTGTCCTAAAGTAATTTGTCTCTTTTTAATGTGAGAATTTTGATTGACTTCTTTTTCTGTTTCTCATTTATAATTTATAATTACCCAATGGTTTCATATTTTCTTCTTTGCATAAATCCCTATACTGGGAAATAATCGATGATGGAATCAAGCTTCTTAAAACTGTAGGTATCTTTATGACTTCATCAGTTTCCATCTTTAGTGTTTTTTCGCCAAAAGGTTTCAAATTCAAATTTTTCATGACTTGTCCAGATGTTATAAAGTCAATAAAATGATCAACTTTGCTAGGTAAGAACTTTTCTCTGAGGACTTTCTGGTTAGGAAGTGGTGCTCCAAATCCATAACTCTCAATATGTTGCTTGGCCTGGTTGTATTTCCATCTTGTCAGGCTTGGTATAAGCTTAAATGGAGAGAAAACAAGATTTTAATGCTGTGTATAAATAAATGAATGAATCTTACAAGCAGTAGTTCTTGAATTGCTAATATGATATGATTTGTTTACTGTTTTAATGTCTCAATTATGTTTTGTATGGATATGCTTAGCATTCCGAGCTTTTGGACAGACACTGATGGTAGGACAGAACAATCCAGGTACACAGAAAGCCAATGATACTTTGTATAACTGTGCAGATTATCGTGAATGTATATTCACATAACATACTTGTTACTGATTCTTAAGTGGCAATTAGTATTTTAAGGTACTAGATAAAAAGAACTTTTAGTTAAAAAATGTTCACTTCTTTCAAACTCTTGAGGCAACTATTTTGCAAAATATAAACTATGTAAAGGAGGTATACACGGGTAACCTGTTTTCATAACTGTAATTGTTTGTTTTCAAAGGTTTAATGGCCTTAAATGTACATGAGTTTTACAAGTTAGTAAAACCTATTATTGGTAGAGAAAACCTTAGTGCTGAGAGGCAATACCTGACCTTTTTCAGGCAACTGGCAAACCTACCTACATACAGTCAGGTCAATCGCTTTTGTAAGTTAAAAAGTAAATAAATATTCCCAAAACAACAAAATTAAGTACATCTACAGTGTAATGCTCAAGGTCAACTGTGACAGTACCGTTCTCGCTTCTGGGAAGTCTCTGTCTTTCACTAAAGTATACAAGATTTGCTTTTGAAGAGGCCACTGTGACGGGCTGTTAGCTCTATTATATACTTCAATTAGTGTGTCTAAAACAGCTTGGTCTTCTGGATGTGATCTACAGGCGTATTCAATAACTGCCTTCTTCAAAAACTCATCTTCGCATGGGCATATTGTAGAAAATGTATGTTCTGTAAAAAATAGAAGGATTTAAGAGTGAGTTTATATCTGACAAAATTACATGTACATATAAAACTTCAAAATTTAATATCAAAGAGCAAAAAATACATGTATGTCTACATAACTTCATAATTGATTATATCATGCACATTATAATAACATCTGCATGCAAATATTTTTGACTCATTATAAAGACAAACCATGTATTCAGTTGTATTATTAATGTTTATGAAGAGAATAATGCTGGGGCTACTAACACAAAGATTCAGTTTGATTCTTCTCAGGTGTAAAACTTTCGTGAAACCAATTTTCCTACTTTTTCCTGACACAATTAGTGAGATGGTGCTTTTTCCTCGACATATAGAAAAGACGAACAGTGTATGGCCTGTAATATGGAGAGAGCAACATCCCATGCAAGTTAAAGATCACTTCGGTTTGATAAGAGTAGGGCCACTAGGAGACGCAACAAAGACCACATACTGCAGACTCAGGAAAACGATTCATTCCTGCATATAACATACATACTATATAGCAATACTTGTATGCACAGAATAACACAATACTACACTTTCATTATTGACAAATTGACATGAATAAATCATCTGAAAAAAAATGATTTTAAGTAAGTTCATATTATTTTGATGGAATTTACAAACCAGAAATAAACGCTCATTCCTTTGTTCCATTTTTATTGTGTTTTTGTTCTATTTATTGACCCCGATACAGACAACTTTACTTATCATGAATCTTTGTATTTTCCGAAGTTGTTAATTTCATACTTGTGTATGCATAATTATACATACACAAGTATGATATTTTTCTATATATATCTTATTTTGTTTAAAAAAAATCAATATGGCAACTGAAAGCGTCCTCTTAGAGCCGCTTCTGAATTTTAAAACATATATTAGACATATTAGTTGAAACATGGTAAAACAAACTAATATTTATACCAAGGAAGGGAAAATTTACCAAAACGTAGTGGGATAATGTAGATAATACTAATTTGTATTAATGCCAAATTTCGATCGATGAGGTTTTTTTTAAAAAACATGAAATTCCAAATATTTGACCAAAGTATTCCGCCTACATGGAAGGGAGGTGGTTGAAATTTAGGTTTTATGCATAATGATGACTGCTAAAAGAGACAACCCGCAATACTGATTTAAATTGTATAGTTGTCGTATAAAACTCACCAGTAATTTTTTTTGTAAAAAAGCTTAGCTCAAACGTAAGTCTTTGTAGACATTTATATTTTATAAAAAGTATCAGAACATGCGAATAAAACAGCAGAAGTGACCTTTTGTTATACAGACAAAACGCAATTATACTATTGCAAGATAACGGTAAACGTATTAAATAATCTTTTCGCTCATTTACAAAACATAATTATTTAGTCAATTAATATTTGAAAATAAGAAAAAAAGAACAATTGCAACTTCTTTTGTTTATGAAAGCATCTGCAATTTATTTTGCATTGTCATAATCTGGGATAGTATATACTAATCTTTTTTCTAGTTAAATCTATAGAATATAGTATATATGTGCCCCAGCTTATATTTATCGTATCCCTTCGGATCCGTTTCCATACTCCCATTTGTAAATTCCATAACATCATCTTTCTTTGTGTTATCCACCCAACCTTATTTTTTATCAAAATATACGCTGAATGTCAAATAATTTTTTTTCTTCTTCTTACGTGCGTAAATTATCGACCAAAGTGCTACAATGTAGCTTTTTGTTAATGTCCTAGTTATGTTGCTTAAGAGGTCTAACATGTCCCGTTGTCATATAATGGCCCTGTCATAATCAACTCCTTCACAACTGTAGTTCGAATCACGAAGCGTAAAGCAAATACCCTATAGATTTAGTTGGGAGTGTCATTTATATGTCCGGAACTGAAATCGTAAATAAATTTCGCTGCATTACTGATATAACTTACCACCATTTGCTTTGAACATGACATGCACTTTTACGAAAATGCGAAATACTAGACTGTCAGGTATTCCTTTATCATTTTATAGGAAATTATCACAAAGATACAAAGCTTTGATCATCAATATATTGTTATTTTTATCTCAATTATGCTATTGTACTTGATATTACTTAAAAACGCTTTTTTATATTTGTGGGAAGTTAGCAAGGGTCTTGAAACTTAATATATAAATATATAAATATGCGCATGTGTTATTACCTTTTGTATCATGATAAAGTGATTGCACCCGTAAACTCAACACTTTGAACCATTGACAACGGATTAGGATTTTGGAGCGTTGAAGGATCGCTGACTGATAACTGACGAATGCAAACGTCTAAAATTATTTATCTGTCATAACCTTGTCAACCGTCAACAATCAGTCCGATCCACAATCTGTCATTTATTTTTATTTCATTTATCATTGAATTTATTGACAGTACATATAACTTAATAATTTTAAGACGAAACAAATTTTAATTCATTGGTATATCATAAATACTTTTATAGTAAAATATACTCAAATACTAATTACAATAGTGAATATAAAATATCTCGTAAAGTCAATTTTTTTCTTCATAAAGTATAATAAAACAATTATATTTATTGAATACGGTTTTTCATCATTAAATGTTTAAATAACCAAATATACCGGATAACGTAAACATATTTTTTTGAACAGGTTAGGTATGTCATCGATATACAAGCTCTTGTATGTAATACATATTTGTTCATAAGTTTAATGGTTAATCTGCCAACAAGTTACTGTCACACTTTGGAAAAATAATTTTCCAAGATTGAGCGAAAGAAACAGGTGACCACATACCACTACATTAAATTGTATATCGTTATGGATGTGACCAATATCGGCTTTAGAAGATAGTAAGGACAGCACTTACTATCGTTTTAAAAGTAATTTATTATACTTCATGCGTTAAATATAATTTTATCAAAAATATATTGTACTTTATAAACTAAAATGTATAAATTTATACTTTATGATCCCAAGTACAATTACTTTAATTATTATATATCGTCAATGAACGCCTACATATTAGGCAGGTGATACGAATTGTTAAGTTTGTAATTATATTTGTATCAATCAATCCATTAACGTTAAATGGACCAATGGCCGAGTTTTTTTGTTATAATTCTATTCATGCTGTAATTTATTTATATTAAGTGCTTTGATTGGATAAAAACACTTAAATGGCGTCTTATCAGATAATTTATATATCGATATTTCCTCTGAGCGAACTACTTTCAGTATCCAATGTAAACAAGATGGCGTCCTCCAAGCGTATATCGTCATGGATAGGGATCAATGTTTTCTCTGCCCCAATGATTTCTAATTTAATCGATTGAGATTTCAAATAAAATATAATATAAATACATTTCATTTTGTTTTTTTCCTATCAATATTCTACAGAACCGCGATTCCTTTGGTACTATGTTTTGCATATCCATACGCTTTCCGGCATAGATACGTTTTGAGGTCTAGATGGGTTTCTGTAACTGTTTTTGCTGTTTTAAAAATCGCCACGGTTATTTCACAGAATTATAAGGATTAAACACTGTGTTTTAGGAAATTATCAATGTGCAACCTCCGGCGACTCCCTCACAAACTTGACATAAAGTCCTTCCTAAAACCCAGTGTTTAATCCTATAATACTTTTTCATATAATAGCCGAAGATGAAAAAATAGTCGACAAATTTTTTCACTATATAGAATAACTCCTAAAAGGAAGTCAACTGAATATCGGTAATGTAAGTTATTTGTTTATCATCATAGTTTGCATGATAATTCTAAACTATAAAACAAACTAAATCCAATGAAAAACCTATAGAATGATAAGCCCATCGCTTAGGAAGACATTTTTGTACCTGTTTTAATTTTCGAGAAATGGGCTCAATACTTGAAGAATCATAGTTCCGTTTTAATCAATGCAGTCATTTCGGTTGGTCGGGGATTGTTGAATGAAAATAATTACAAAATACCAAGCACAAAGGAAAATGAAACTAGTAAACGCTAGAACCAAACACCAAAAACCCAAAAACCCAGCAACTACAGCAATTGTCTTAACTTGGTACATGCATTTAGAACAAATGTTGGTTTTATGGCATGCCAAACCTCCCACTTCCATTAATGTAGTATGCAAGTTGATTGTTGGTGGTAATGAATGGGTATCATATATACCATTAGAAGGCAATATTTGTAACAGACACCTTAAACATATGAGATTTTAACAAACGAACAAGAGCGCGAACCTCAAGTGATGACAATACTTCACATTAACCCTTGGAGCTAAAAACTAGCATCTGATTTGGGTACTATATTAGCATTTCTACCTAATGCGACATACTTATTAATGCATCAATTTAAACTATAGATGAAATTAAAAAGAAAATAATTAAAAAATGTTAAGACATCAAACTTTCGTACTAAATGTTGAATTATTATTGATGTAAAGATTACATTGTTTATTTAAGAAAGGCAACATTCACTTGCGACGTTTCGACTACTAAAATTGGATATATGAATGTGGTTTATCATACTTTATTTTTTTTTACCAATACTTTTTGTCACAACCGCGGGGGTAGCGTGGTCTTGTGTTTTGTATGTTCTATTCAATTTTGTATCCGGTTACCCAAGAGGAATAATTTTTGTTTGATCGTTGGCTTTTGTGCCACTTGCGGCAATTTTCAGCTATATAATGGCATTCTGTTTTTATAAGAGGAGGACGCAGGAATATCATTGTAAAAGGTCAGTTGTTTTCCTTACAAATTAAAACCTTTATTATTTAATTATTCTTACATTAATTAATGGGAGTAATATTCTGAAAAGAAAAGATAGTATGAGTGTGAAAACTAATATAAAAATAATACAAAAGAAATACTAATAAACAGATGTAACTTTATAGCTGTATATAAACTGATTAGTAAAGTTGAAATAACCACAATTAAGTTTTAAGACTGTATTTAGAAAAAATGTTAAAAGTTCTGTAGTATTTATTTATTTATAATTGATTTTTCTCGATTTTACACAATATATTGATAATTCTTATAAATGGACATCAGTGGTATTTTTAATTTGTGTACAGATCAATATTTACAAGCTTAACGAGGTTCTAAGGACACACATAAAACCTGTCTATCACATACAGGGTACGATTTGTGCTCTTTATGTTTTGTACTGTTGTATTGTTATTTTATTTTAAAATGTATAAATGTATAAATGTTGACTGATATACATTTTTATAACTATTTAACAATGTTTAAACTAATTTAAAGATGTACTTTTATGAATGTACTTGATAAATATCGCCGATAGCAACAACGAGGTATTTTGAGTTATTTCCCTTAGTACACTATGAAGTACATACATGTTTACATGTAAACAATACTTGCACTCGTAAACACAACATTTTGACTGATTGATAAATGATTGCTGACCGATCGCTGACTGATTGCTGATGAATACATCAGTCTAAAAATGTTATTCCGTCATTACCTTGGTTACCTCGGGTTACCTTGGAGAACTTCAGCGATCAGTCCAATCAGTCCAATACAGAATCCGTCATTTGCATAAATCATTCAGCTTATTTACGGATACGTATAATTTTATAAATTTAAGATACAAAAATACAAATATGAAAAAAATCCCAAATGTTTTCTTTATATTATATTATGAAGGAAATTTCTTTACGGCAAAACTCACAAAAACCTTACAAAAACTCCGTTCGATTTAAAACGTTGCGAAGAAGTAAATGTTTCATTTTTGTAGTCCATTATTGATCCTCTCTTTAATTTCCGCGACTCGTGATTTTGGCTTATTCTATTTTATGTGACCTGTTACAAGACTATTTATGTCGGATATATTAAGCTGAACCGCCCCCCCCCCCTCTCCACTAAGTAACAGATTTATTTCACATTTAGATAAGGACAAAGCCTTTTTTGACAGACATCATTTAAACTTGCAGTTAGAAAAATACAAGTTACTTATATGTTTGTCTGCATGTTTTTATGTAGTTAACATTTTTAAATTCAATTGTAAGACTGTTATGTTATTTTATTTGTAAAAGCTTTATCTCATTTATAATAAATAAATTTGAAAAAGAAGTATATGAAGCTTTTAGCACTTGTCGAGTTTGGCTTTAAAATATATAAATTTCTTATTTGTCTTGTAGTTTTATTCCAGACTCGGGATGAATCTTGGTTTAGCCAAACATGTTCTTCGTTGTTGCATAAAGATATAAAGAAGAATGATCAACACATTTTAGCTGATATTTTTAAATAAAAGACTACAATCAAGAAAAACATACAGGTGTATAAAATATTATGTGAGATTCCATTTGTTTTGAAAGATAACTGTAACTTCTTTCTAAATTAAAGGTCAATTTTATTAGACACCTGTTTAATATAAGATTAAATGTTGATTTAAGGGTTAGTGTATGTATATACTATTTTACTGATCATCTATTGTATCAAAGTAATTTCATCGAAATTTGCAACCATCTATCACCAATTCTCAAATACATTACTTAGTTCCGTTTTAATCAATGCAGTCATGTCGGTTGGTCGGGGATTGCTGAATGAAAATAATTACAAAATAACAAACACAAAGGAAAATGTTTTAAAAATCAGAGTAAAAGAAACTAGCAAACGCTAGAACCAAAAACCAAAAACCAAAAAACCCAGCAACTACAGCAATTGTCTTAACTTGGTACAGGCATTTAGAACAAATGTTGGTTTTATGGCATGCAAAACCTCCCACTTCCATAAATGTAGTATGTAAGTTGATTGTTGGTGGTAATGAATGGGTATCATATATACTATTAGAAGATAATATTTGTAACAGACACTTTAAACATAGGAGATTTTAACGAACGAACAAGAGCGCGAACCTCAAGTGATGACAATACTTCACATTAACCCTTGGAGCTAGCTAAAAACTAGTATCTGATTTGGGTACTATATTAGCATTTCTACCTAATGCGACATACTTATTAATACATCAATTTAAACTATAGATGAAATTAAACAGAAAATAATTAAAAAATGTTAAGACATCAAACTTTCGTACTAAATGTTGAATTATTATTGATGTAAAGATTGCATTGTTTATTTCAGAAAGGCAACATTCACTTGCGACGTTTCGACTACTAAAATTGGATATATGAATGTGGTTTATCATACTTTATTTTTTTTACAAATACTTTTTGTCACAACCGCGGGGGTAGCGTGGTCTTGTGTTTTGTATGTTCTATTCAACTTTGTATCCCGGTTACCCAAGAGGAATAATTTTTGTTTGATCGTTGGCTTTTGTGCCACTTGCGGCAATTTTCAGCTATATAATGGCATTCTGTTTTTATAAGAGAAGGACGCAGGAATATTCGGTCCGATAGAAAAACTGGATATCATTGTAAAAGGTCAGTTGTTTTCTTTTTCTTACAAATTAAAACCTTTATTACTTAATTATTCTTACATTAATTAATGGGAGTAATATTATGAAAAGAATAGATAGTATGAGTGTGAAAACTGATATAAAAATAATACAAAAGAAATACTAATAAACAGATGTAACTTTATAGCTGTATGAAAACTGAATAGTAAAGTTGAAATAACCACAATCAAGTTTTAAGACTGTATTGAGAAAAAATGTTAAAAGTTCTGTAGTATTTATTTATTTATAATTGATTTTTCTCGATTTTACAGAATATATTGATAATCCTTATAAATGGACTTATCAGTGGTATTTTTAATTTGTGTACAGATCAATATTTACAAGCTTAACGAGGTTCTAAGGACACACATAAAACCTGTCTATCACATACAGGGTACGATTTGTGCTCTTTATGTTTTGTACTGTTGTATTGTTATTTTATTTTAAAATGAATAAATGTATAAATGTTGACTGATATACATTTTTATAACTATTTTACAATGTTTAAACTAATTTAAAGATGTACTTTTATGGCTGTACTTGATAAGTATCACCGATAGCAACAACGAGGTATTTTGAGTTTTTTCCCTTAGTGCACTATGAAGTACATACATGTTTACATGTAAACAATATACTTGCACTCGTAAACACAACATTTTGACTGATTGATAAATGATTGCTGACCGATCGCTGACTGATTGCTGATGAATACATCAGTCTAAAATTGTTATTCCGTCATTACCTTGGTTACCTTGGTTACCTTGGAGAACTTCAGCGATCAGTCCAATCAGTCCAATACAGAATCCGTCATTTGCATAAATCGTTCAGCTTATTTACGGATACGTATAATGTTATAAATTTAAGATAAATAAAATACAAGTATGAAAAAAATCCCTAATGTTTTCTTTATATTATATTATGAAGGAAATTTCTTTACGGCAAAACTCACAAAAACCTTACAAAAACACCGTTCGATTTAAAACGTTGCGAAGAAGTAAATGTTTTATTTTCGTAATCCATTATTGATCCTCTCTTTTATTTCCGCGACTCGTGATCTTGGCTTATTCTATTTTCTGTGACCTGTTAGAAGACTATTTATGTCGGATATATTAAGCTGAACCGCCCCCCCCTCCACTAAGTAACAGATTTATTTCACATTTAGATAAGGACAAAGCCTTTTTTGACAGACATCATTTAAACTTGCAGTTAGAAAAATACAAGTTACTTATATGTTTGTCTGCATGTTTTTATGTAGTTAACATTTTTAAATTCAATTGTAAGACTGTTATGTTATTTTATTTGTAAAAGCTTTATCTCATTTATAATAAATAAATTTGAAAAAGAAGTATATGAAGCTTTTAGCACTTGTCGAGTTTGGCTTTAAAATATATAAATTTCTTATTTGTCTTGTAGTTTTATTCCAGACTCGGGATGAATCTTGGTTTAGCCAAACATGTTCTTCGTTGTTGCATAAAGATATAAAGAAGAATGATCAACACATTTTAGCTGATATTTTTAAATAAAAGACTACAATCAAGAAAAACATACAGGTGTATAAAATATTATGTGAGATTCCATTTGTTTTGAAAGATAACTGTAACTTCTTTCTAAATTAAAGGTCAATTTTATTAGACACCTGTTTAATATAAGATTAAATGTTGATTTAAGGGTTAGTGTATGTATATACTATTTTACTGATCATCTATTGTATCAAAGTAATTTCATCGAAATTTGCAACCATCTATCACCAATTCTCAAATACATTACTTAGTTCCGTTTTAATCAATGCAGTCATGTCGGTTGGTCGGGGATTGCTGAATGAAAATAATTACAAAATAACAAACACAAAGGAAAATGTTTTAAAAATCAGAGTAAAAGAAACTAGCAAACGCTAGAACCAAAAACCAAAAACCAAAAAACCCAGCAACTACAGCAATTGTCTTAACTTGGTACAGGCATTTAGAACAAATGTTGGTTTTATGGCATGCAAAACCTCCCACTTCCATAAATGTAGTATGTAAGTTGATTGTTGGTGGTAATGAATGGGTATCATATATACTATTAGAAGATAATATTTGTAACAGACACTTTAAACATAGGAGATTTTAACAAACGAACAAGAGCGCGAACCTCAAGTGATGACAATACTTCACATTAACCCTTGGAGCTAGCTAAAAACTAGTATCTGATTTGGGTACTATATTAGCATTTCTACCTAATGCGACATACTTATTAATACATCAATTTAAACTATAGATGAAATTAAACAGAAAATAATTAAAAAATGTTAAGACATCAAACTTTCGTACTAAATGTTGAATTATTATTGATGTAAAGATTGCATTGTTTATTTCAGAAAGGCAACATTCACTTGCGACGTTTCGACTACTAAAATTGGATATATGAATGTGGTTTATCATACTTTATTTTTTTTACAAATACTTTTTGTCACAACCGCGGGGGTAGCGTGGTCTTGTGTTTTGTATGTTCTATTCAACTTTGTATCCCGGTTACCCAAGAGGAATAATTTTTGTTTGATCGTTGGCTTTTGTGCCACTTGCGGCAATTTTCAGCTATATAATGGCATTCTGTTTTTATAAGAGAAGGACGCAGGAATATTCGGTCCGATAGAAAAACTGGATATCATTGTAAAAGGTCAGTTGTTTTCTTTTTCTTACAAATTAAAACCTTTATTACTTAATTATTCTTACATTAATTAATGGGAGTAATATTATGAAAAGAATAGATAGTATGAGTGTGAAAACTGATATAAAAATAATACAAAAGAAATACTAATAAACAGATGTAACTTTATAGCTGTATGAAAACTGAATAGTAAAGTTGAAATAACCACAATCAAGTTTTAAGACTGTATTGAGAAAAAATGTTAAAAGTTCTGTAGTATTTATTTATTTATAATTGATTTTTCTCGATTTTACAGAATATATTGATAATCCTTATAAATGGACTTATCAGTGGTATTTTTAATTTGTGTACAGATCAATATTTACAAGCTTAACGAGGTTCTAAGGACACACATAAAACCTGTCTATCACATACAGGGTACGATTTGTGCTCTTTATGTTTTGTACTGTTGTATTGTTATTTTATTTTAAAATGAATAAATGTATAAATGTTGACTGATATACATTTTTATAACTATTTTACAATGTTTAAACTAATTTAAAGATGTACTTTTATGGCTGTACTTGATAAGTATCACCGATAGCAACAACGAGGTATTTTGAGTTTTTTCCCTTAGTGCACTATGAAGTACATACATGTTTACATGTAAACAATATACTTGCACTCGTAAACACAACATTTTGACTGATTGATAAATGATTGCTGACCGATCGCTGACTGATTGCTGATGAATACATCAGTCTAAAATTGTTATTCCGTCATTACCTTGGTTACCTTGGTTACCTTGGAGAACTTCAGCGATCAGTCCAATCAGTCCAATACAGAATCCGTCATTTGCATAAATCGTTCAGCTTATTTACGGATACGTATAATGTTATAAATTTAAGATAAATAAAATACAAGTATGAAAAAAATCCCTAATGTTTTCTTTATATTATATTATGAAGGAAATTTCTTTACGGCAAAACTCACAAAAACCTTACAAAAACACCGTTCGATTTAAAACGTTGCGAAGAAGTAAATGTTTTATTTTCGTAATCCATTATTGATCCTCTCTTTTATTTCCGCGACTCGTGATCTTGGCTTATTCTATTTTCTGTGACCTGTTAGAAGACTATTTATGTCGGATATATTAAGCTGAACCGCCCCCCCCCCCCTCCACTAAGTAACAGATTTATTTCACATTTAGATAAGGACAAAGCCTTTTTTGACAGACATCATTTAAACTTGCAGTTAGAAAAATACAAGTTACTTATATGTTTGTCTGCATGTTTTTATGTAGTTAACATTTTTAAATTCAATTGTAAGACTGTTATGTTATTTAATTTGTTCAAGCTTTATCACATTTATAATAAATAAATTTGAAAAAGAAGTATATGAAGCTTTTAGCACTTGTCAAGTTTGGCTTTGAAGTATATAAATTTCTAACTGGTCTTGTAGTTTTATTCTAGACTCGGGATGTATCTTGGTTTAGCCAAACATGTTCTTCGTTTTTGCATAAAGATATAAAGAAGAATGATCAACACATTTTACCTGATATTTTTAAATAAAAGACTACAATCAAGAAAAACATATAAAATATTATGTGAGAGTCCATTTGTTTTGAAAGATTACCGTAACTTGTTTCTAAATTAAAGGTCAATTTTGTTAGACACCTGTTTAATTTAAGATTAGAATTAGTAGATATCAAAATTTCATTTGTTGATTTAAGGGTTAGTGTATGTATATACTAATTTAATGATGATCTATTTATCAAAGTAATTTCATTGAAATTTGCAACCATCTATCACCAATTCTCAAATACATTACTTAGTTTCTTCTAATAGATTACAACAATAAAATTCTTACTTTAATATACTTAATATACTTAAAGTCGCACCAACCCGTGCGCTCAGTTATTTGCTTGCATTTTTCATATTTACAAATTGTGCCTTTGTATTTTGAAAATCGCATAGAAAACTTTTCCCAAGAAAACCTGTCCATATTTCATATAATGCCTTTTTGTTGACATATAACAAATCGCCCTTGACTTTATGCTACGGGAATTTTACACATTCAGCCCTATTGTTTCTAAAGGGAACTGCGTTATTTACAAAAGATGGCCTGATTTCATGACGTTCAATGGTATTCGGACAAACAGCGAGACGTTTCCGACTCAACTGCATACGACATGACCCTAAGAATTTCAAATAGACAACAATCGACTGTTACTAACTTACACTTTCGTTCTAAGTTAGGCCTAATTTTACTATGAAAAAGCGCCATATCAAAAATGAAAATACCACCGCATTTTTAAACGCCAAATTACTGTGGAAAATAATCATTGATTTCAAAGTGTTCCATTTTAGATCTACAAAAGGTCCATTAGCTCGACCAAACGCGGTAAGCAGTTTTCATTTGTTTGGCTGAAAACCTCCCAAGACAGTGACCATTAGGTTTTTATTTAGAGGAAAATACATATTTCAATCTTATCACCTCGGTTATTTCCGCCTATGGTCGGAAAGTAATTTTGGAAGTAAATATATGGATATGGACCAAAAATCGGTCCAAATGTGATACGGTTAGCATGTTTACACAGCAACATTATTATAGTGCGAGGAAATAGATTATCCTTGAATTATTCACCCTTAGATTTTATTGAAGCACAAGTAAAAATCGGATAGATGATTATATTTTTTAAACTTAAAATTCGCTAACATTCCCAATAAATTCATTCTCCGACCACGTTTAAATGGATCAGTATTTGTTTACACCCCGACGTCATCAGTAACTATAAGCTAACCTAATTTAATAAAAAAAAATTAAATGAATTAACTGAAACGTCACAAAGTAACTTGTTACGTTGTACTTGTGACTGAAAAATTTTCTAAAAGAGATCATTTACCTCTGACGTCACTTTCCGGACCTTTGACTGAAATGGCCGAAAGATATTTCGATTGAACATATTTCCCTGGTTATAATTGATGCCATGCCATTATAAAGAATATCTGCAATTGGTCCGTGTTAAAATTACATGTTTTTAGACATAAATCAAGGTACTATCAGGGACTTTTTAAATTTTTTTACAAAATAACTCAAATATAAAACTTGCTTAAATTAAATAGAATTATTCATTTTGAATTCCATTCCAATGTGACATTTACGAGTTTAGGTTTTAATCATTTCTATCTAAACTAAATGTCTGTGTCTTTTCAAAAAGTAATCTTCTAACAATTATATTGTTTATTTTTGGGGGACATATACATATTTGGTCTTGTCGTTCATTCGTCCATTTCATCTCTGGTTTTACCTTTGTGTCAAAGCTTTTTTTATGAAGATAACATTATATTTTCATAACACTTGATACATAGGTATAACCTGATGAGATCTCTACACTGACAAAATAATGTAGGACTGCGCAAAATATTTATTGCTTAAGTGAATATATCTTTCTTAGATTGAAGGTTAAAAACATAAATACCAGTATTTATTGGAGGAATTAATTTTAGTTATATTGTATTCCATATAGTTACAGATTGCTCCATGGCATATAGCATTAGATGGGTTTCCAGTTTTTGCATATTATTGGATGTAGATAGATTTTGTTGTTTCTCAGAAGTTTTATGAACTTTATTAATTTTTTGTTTGTTTGTTACATTTTTGTTAAATAGAATGAGATTTTGATGCCCAGAAGTAATTAATTCTATTACGACAAATGTGAGCTTAAAATATATCAGGTAAATTCGCGTTGAGTTACCCAACACATGATGTTTTTGTTCGAAAATCAGTTTGACTTTTTCATATCTGCTGTTATGACTTGTATGTGATTTTAGCATGAAATTATTCTGAAATATTCAGCGGCCCATTGATTTGCCAGCATATGTAAGTGACTTGATGTTTACGTGTACATTTGATTGCAATCTATAAGCAAACATCAGTTTTAATTGCCAAATCTTCACACTCATGACCATACTTGTACTTTCGTACTTAAGGTCAGGAAAAATCGTCCCGGGTTTTCTGTGCAGAAATACAATCAACGATTGCATTTAGTTTTTTGCTTAAATGGAGGTCTTGCACATAACATATTATTTACTGATTTACTGGTCGCTTTAAAAAAATAAGTGGTAAGTAGAATATATTTCTTAAAGACATCGCATACAGTGTTTATTTATTCTGGAATCATTGAAATTTCAGCATTACCAATACCAAAAGAAGTACATGTTTTAAATAACACTGACATAAGGTCAGTGTTGCGAGTGAAAGGCTGAGTTTAAATATGAATTATCTCTATGAAATGAATTACATGTTTTAACTATTTGCCCGATGATTGTTGTTTAAATTTTATATATTTGATGGTTGCAAATAGGGTTAACAGACCCGTTCACAGGTATTTCCAACAGCAAAATCTTACATTAATACCTGAAACTATTTATATTTAAAAATTAAACCTGTTTTTATCTAAACCGCTGAAACTAAAGGATAACAAATGGTTTAGTCCCTTGAATAATCTGCATACAATTGTGGAATTGACAACATGAAACTTTTCCTTTAGTCAAATCATATATAACTTATAAAACACTTTGTTACTAAGGGTGTTCCTAAAATCATGATTAGGAAAATAATTATAAATAAATCAAATTTACAGTGTTCAGACATCGCTTAATATTACAATGCAATCAAAAAAAATAAATTGTAGTCTTTCCGTGGCTGAAATGATGAAGTATGTGAGAGTAAAGAAGTTTTGAAAAAGGAACTAGAACGATTAACTAATTGATATCAACTCCTGATGATGATTCAGAGTAAATTATATTTCAACCAGTTGTCAACTCTAAGTAAGTCCTTTAGCGCAACTTTCAAAAACCAGATTCTTAACATTTACCTTCAACAGAAAACTTCCATGAATAAATAACTGGAAATGCGACACGATATATAACTTTTGAATGAGGTTACAAATTATCTTTTTTAATACTAACACACAAAATTTAACACTATATGAATGGAAGCGGGGGGTTCGGCCTGCCATAAAACTTGGTTTAACCCACCATTTTTTTTAAAATGCCTGTACCAAAAACGCAAGTCAAAACTATTGCTTTGGTTGTTGGTTCTTAAGGTTGCCGGTTTATTGGACTGATTTGTGGGTTGTTTTTTTTGACAGCATCCTTTGTCTTCGGTATTTTGCTATTGCCTTCAATTATAGTTCTTACTTACATTAATTTTTTTATTCAAAACATAAATGTGACAAGCAGTTATTTAAAACACATAGTGTACTTAAATCATACAACAATCTTTTTAATATTTTTAAATTGCACACAATTATTAATTGAGTAATTCGGTAAAGAAAAAAAGGTCATTTAAATATAAATCTTACTGAATAATGCCACAAAGATGTCGTAAATGTAAAATTTATAATACAACTCATCATACCAAATGTGGCAATAATCAAAATCAATCTTTTATACAAATGTTTTAATAATTTCAGAGTAATATTTATTACTCATGTTGTTCTTTTGATATCACTACGCATACAATGTATGGGGCTCTTTAGAGCAATAAAGAATAATCGATAAAAGAATTTAGATCTCGGTACATTTGCATTGTAGAAGCATATGTATTGCTTATATTTTGTTTTCATCATACATTATACATATTTTGCATTTTATGTAAAGACTTTATTTTCCATTAACAGGTAGCCAACTGGTTGTAGGTGTTGCCATAATGTTAATCCATCCTGTTGGTATAGTTGTCATATGCATCGTAGCAGATGATTGTAAAACATGATCCAAAACAGTAGTGGTCTTTTCTGGTATATGATTCAAACCAACTAGAGAACTTTTTCCTGTCATTAAAGTTAAATAACTTTGTTAATTTCTGAATATTGATAAAAAAGATAAAAGGGTTATGATGATACATATGTTGTCACATGACGTCTTAAATTTCACTCTTGGGACAAAACAAAATTGATGAATATAAATACTTGTCTGTATATAACACCGAAAGTAAAAAAGAATAATAAATTTTAGTGATTTAGCTAATAGTTAGTTTTAATTTAAAATAAAAAAGTGAAATAATTCAATGTATGACATAAGTTTACAAAGTGATGAAAAAAGCATATTTACCACATAGGTTACAAGTTACTGGACAGAAAGATTTTAAAGCTGAAGAACAAATTTGCATATCTGAACATTGTACTCGATGGTCGTTGAAACAAGGTGTAGGTGTGGTCATAGGTGCTACAACACAAAATTTATACATGAAATTATCAACAAAGTTTATAAGGTTAACTTATTTTTTTTAAATTCACCATAGTTTAATAACTGTTCTTTTTTTTTCTCTTTCGGCAATGCACTTCAAACACAACAATGCGATAGTATACTTGTAACCTAGCTCTTCGTTTTCAAGCACCTAAGAAACGTATTCTCATGTCAATTTTTCGCGGTTTTGTATGAATTATCAATATTTCATAACTTCGAGGTGTTTTTGGTTTGTATTTGGTACAATAACTAGATTGAATTTTTCCTGATACAAACCAGTGGCCAGATAATTTAAAAGCAATGAACAACTTTCTGATTATTTTATATATGTGTTTCAAGTACAAATTCTTTACATGACAGTTTGAGGGGGACAAATTTAATATTCAATCGTGAAAATCAAACTTGTTTTCTCCCCTAAAGATTTAAAAAAAAATAAAAGTTATGTATTTTTAAGCCAAGTTTACATTGTCTGTACAGCATATATGGTACATTTTAACTGTTATATACCTTGTTTGATTTCGGGGCCTCAATTGCAGGGTGGACTACGGAAATAGCCATCAACTATTAACCAATGTAGTATCAACAGCGGGGATCTGAGTTCGACTCTGCCTTCTTTAAACGTGTAGTCGACTTCAGCATTAACTTAGACGAATTTTGTACTTCGAAAGATTAGGATACTCATTTGGAAAAAACGCCATGCTGAAAGGGGCGTAAAACCTTGAAACAAATCATTGTCTGTGATTGATTGAAACTATACAACTTACTACAAAGTCTGCACGATAGTGGACAGAACTGCTTTAAATTCGTGGAACACACGTCATCAGCAGTACAATTTACAAATGAGTTGTCTATACATGGACCAGTAGTTTGTGTTTGGCTCGCTGGAGTTGTTGGTATTGTTGACAAAGTTGGTGTGCTAGTTAATTGCGTGGTAGTTGTTGTAGAATATAGGTTGTAATTTGGTATTGCTGTAACACATGCGCAATGAAATATTTGCATTACTAAAATAAATTAGTTTCAGGTATTGTCTTATACTTCTTGAAAGCTGAACTATTTCTTTATAATTGATAAATCTGAATAGTACATAGTATTATAATTATTATCTTACATTCTTTTACGTTTAGTTATTTTGGTTGGTCAAAAGGCTTTAAACCAGTAGTTCCCAGATCAGTTCATTTTTTCAGGAACGACTCTTCGGAACTTCATTTTTATTCTAAAACGTAAACCAAGAAGGTGGCTAGGTGTCGTGTACGCTTCAAACAATACACTTAGCAAGTACACATAAGTTTTTGCGATTCATTGTTAACATCGCTGAATGAAGGGAAATTGCCGAAGTTCACGTGTTGACAAAATGCGAGTGTTAATGCATATATAAACAATGCCTGTTAAATTGCGTTTGAATTAATTTTAATTACATAAATAATTTCAAATACATACAATATATAGCCGTAAAGATATCTTCTATTTTCTCAAATCAGTACAAATTAACAAGATGAGCTAGAAGCACGGCTTTGCCACCAACTCCATGTTTCAGTACTTCCCCTTCTATTTGTACTGATAGATCCATCGAACAATGAAAAATTTTGTTTTCCCTGTTCGTATTAGAGAAAGAATTATTTTCTATAATTTCAACAAAACTGAAATCGGAGAAATAAAGTGAGGCTCAGAATGTGGGTTTAGTATTTTGGTTTCCAAAATACCCTCCATTGCTCAAAATGTACTATCATTTTACAAATTGATGTGAGAAAAATGTATACAATAATTTTAGCTGTTTTCACAGATGTCGTGCATCCATGAACTGCTATGAATTTTTTTGCAACTTGTTTCTAATGTATACATACCTATACAAATATCCAGTGTTGATGGTCATATTGGTCATAAAGTACTATACCTGTTTGGCATGTACGTCCTGTAAAGCCTACATCACAAGTACATTCAAAGCCGTAATGTTCATTGTGACACTTTCCATGACCATGACATTGGTTGTGGCTGCAATCTACACAAACATTTTATGATACTACCGATTTAAATAATAATAATAATAATAATAATAATAATAATAATGGCTATTATAATAATAATAAATACCATAAAAGCATGTTTTAGTTCATATTCCTTCAAGTGTTAGTAGACACTGTACTGAAGTAATTAATTGTTAGTTTGTACACATGCTGTACTTAATAATGCAGTTGTATTATACTAAAAATACAAAGTACTTACAATCAATTTCTGAAAATATAAAAGAATAATAAATTAACGGGTAAACAATGTTATCTATTTATTTATTTATATATTTATTAATGAATGACGGCATCTAAACGACTGATTATCGTGTTACAAGTTGTGAAGATTCTTTTACTTATACTGTATTATCTGTCAACAAATGTCTTCCCTAAATACGCGTTCAACTTGAGATTTGATTACAGCTTAACTGTGATCCTGCAACAAAACAACATTTTATTCTTATATAGTTTAATATTGCCTTAATTAATTTTTTAAAATTCATGGGTTGACCACATGTTTGCGTGATATGTTTTCAATGAATCATATCGCAATTGTGTGAAATGTGAATTCGAACGCATGAAATAAAATACAATTAGTTAATTTTTTTAAATGCGCAATTTAGCTTCTGAATGCATGCATGCGAAAATTAATAATTATAATTATTATATTACAATATGTTACCGAGCCTCATTCGAAAATATGTTGACCATAGAAAATTAAAATTTATAGAAAACTAAAAGGTAATTCACATAATGAAATAATAGCAACAGATTAAAACGTATCTTACTGATATAGTTTTATATAAATTTTTCTAAGGGAAAATAATAATAATAATAGTAATCTGTACAAGTATTCCTGGTACATACTTTGACAAAGTGCATCTACTACATGTATCCACGGTATATTTCATATAATTAATAAGTTTACAACAGTATCTCTAGCACAAACAGTGACAAATAACCTCTTCCACATGTATCCGTGGTATATCTTATAAAATTGATAACCTCTACAACAAGTATTCCCGGTAAATACTGTGACAAATGACTATCACATGTATCCGCGTGTATATATTACATATTATTCGGGATCTTCACAGGGGATACGGGTTCATATTCCTCTCTGTGTTTTATATTTTTATATTCTACGAGCCGGATAAGAAGATGCTGTCATTCGTTCTCATGCTTGAAGAAACAAATTTGTTTGGACCACCCTTATAGAACTTACAATTCAACACATTTCCGCTTACGAATACTGCACCATACATGTTTCATAAATAATTTTTTTGACTGGTCAATACACACTTTTACAAATACTTTCATTTGCATTGTGTATAATATAAAAAAGAAAACTGTTCGTGGTATAGATAAATTAGTTGAACTGATAATTTTTCATAGTTGAATCCGAACGAAACTTTTAATGGCATTTTAAGTTTTATAACCTTGTTATTGTTGACGACTTTTTATATCCCTCAAAACTTTTTATGATATATTTCACTTTCCAAGACAATGCAAAAGCGTTTGTTTGCTATTTTAGCAGACTACATGTTATCGGTTATCTCCCTTCTTAATTTCAAGACAAATCGCAGACGGAGATGATATATTGCATGTATTTAAAAGCGATATTTCATACCTTTATATTATGTTTAACTACTTATATAATGTAAAATGAATATTAAATTAGTCAATGAATAGACTCCATTTTGGAACGGGTTTCAATATCCCCGGGGTTTTACAGGTAATACGGTATGATATCCCCGTCTTGATTAACCAATCATATCGTATGTATTCACTAGATACATTACTTTTACAGAATATTATATAATAAATCATCGCTACAACACGTATTCCGGGCACATATAGTGACAAAGTACCTTTACCATGTGTATCCGTGGTATATCTTATATAATTGATAATCTTTTAAAGTATTCCCGTTAAAAACCGTGACATTGTAACTCTACTATATGTATTTGAGGTATATCTACCACATGTATCCGCAGTATATCTTAGAATATTATTGATAACCACTACAACAATATTCCTGGTTCATACAGTCATAGATTACCATGTTTCCGCAGTATATTTTGTATGACTAATATCCTCTGTAACAAGTTTCCCAGTATATCCTGCATAACTGATTACCAATGTCACTAATATACCAGGTACATTCTATTTGACTTGTGACCTCTACTCTAAGGGCATAAAGTGTATAACGGATTACCTGTACCACACAAGAAAGTTTGGTTTAGACTGAGTGACTGGTTACCATTGAACAAGTATCCTGGATATGTACTGTATGACTTATTATCTCTACAGCAAATATTCCTTTTATCTTGAATTAATTATTACCGATACCCCAAATATAATCTATATTCTGTATGACTGATTACCTCTACCACATGCATAATTGGTACATGTATGTGATGTGTGGCTACTACTCCTACTATAGGTATGGCAGGTATATTAATGACTGATTACCTTTGCACAAGTATCTTTGATATATACTATATGATTGATTATCTTTACAAAACTTATCCCATATTTCATGTACACCTGGTTACCTTTACGACATTTATTTACTGTATGACTGACTACTTCTACCACAAGTATATCCAGTATATTCAGTGTGACTGATTACCTCTACAACAAGTATCCTTGATATATACTGTAAGACTGACTGAATCTACAACAAGTTTCACCATATGTTTTGTAAAACTAGTTACCGCTACCACAGTTATCTGCGGATGGGTATATTTTGTAATACTGATAACATGTATCTGTCTCTGCTATATATTGTTTGGTCGTTACCTGTATTGCACAATTTTCCGGTATATCCTCTATAACAAGTACACAGAAAACCTGTTAAGCCATCGTGACAATCACCGTGATTACAAGGATCCGGATCGCAATCTTTGTTAAAAATAAATAAAATGTAGATATCAGCACTGATATAAAAACCAGTTATAAAAGATTAAACTTAACATAAAACTAAACATTATGCTAATGTTTAATGACATTCAACATTATACAATTAATGACTTTGGAAGAGGTCGATATCATGATTTATCAACCCAAGAGATCAGATAATGACCGAGGCCATCGGCCGAGGTGATTATAGATCTCGAGGGTTGATAAATCATGATTTTAACTGAAATCTAAAGTTATCATTTGTTTTATTTTATGAAACATACTACAAAAACATTTTTTGTCAAAAGTTATTTTAGCAACAAAGAAAGATACAAGCTTACACATATTACACGTATTTACAAAACATTTACGGATTTTCCCTGATACTATATTTAGGTACACGTTGAAGCTTACACAAGTAATGATCACCTCGCATGCATAATTGCGCGGCGAACAATTTAACAATAACAATTGAAGCTCACATATATTTTGCAATAATATGTAAAATACCCTTTGAACCAATGAAAATCTAAGTTATTTACAGTCACATAATAAAAGTATTTAATATTATAAGGCACAATTGAAAATAGTGATTCGGGAGGCTTTTTCATTGTGTTTATACAAAAATATTGATGACATTAAATGCGAATAAACAGTATATAATATACAAACCAATGTATATCAAAACTATTTAAGAAATAAAATGTTTAAAATATGTCGCAATCCAAGCAATGAGAGAGCGTCGCCAATGAAAGCAATACGGGAAGATGTGTTGCTTTTAAAAGTCCAACGAAGATAAGGTGCACACTACAACTATTAAAGTTAACTTCAAAAGAAACGTAATATTGGTGATTTGTTTAAAAATAACAACTCATTTTCATCCAAAATATTTGTATTAATCGCCAAAACGCTATATTTACAAATCGACAATCGTATGACATTCAAATAACATTACTTATGCATTTGAGAAAGACGTCACGTGACCATTGTGGAATGTAAGTTTGTTCAAATTAACGACATAAATCATAAAATATGCTATGCTTGCAGTAAGGCTGTGTCTATTTTAATATAATTTGAGATAAAATGCTTTAATTTTCTTTACTGAAGATACACAGTTTAGACATGTATCAGCTTATGTTATTTATAACACCGGTTATCCTTTTATCATTTAAATTATTCTACTATTTTTAAAAACATCAAACAACAAAACGTTCAGTCCATGTACACAATCTCGAATATTAAGCTCTTAGTGGTGGGTAGTCGGCGTGCTAATGTATTTGTTGCAATGCATTAGGCATTAGACGTTAAACATAAGTTTTCTTTTGTTTTGGGTTTTTTTGGAGGGGTAGGGGTTCTAGTAAATGTTCGTTAGAACATTCTCCTTACAACTGTAATAAATATACTTACTATTTTTAAATAGTGGCGATAACAATTTAATTGCGTCAGTTAATAAAACTGCAAGAATAACAGTTATGACTTTAAACTCCGTATCTATAACTGTAACTTAGCTTAAAGTCTACACAATATACATAGTATCAGTTAATTTTTGTAAACAAATGATACAATCAATGAATTTAGTAGAACAGAAAAGGTTTCGAAGTAATAAATTTAATGTGATTTCGTTAACTCGAACCTAATTATACTCCTAATAGCTCAAGAGAGATATTGTATATTGTTATAATAATAAAAATGTTACTTTTAAACTGTTCAAATGATTATGTTTACTTGTGTTTGTTTTAATATTGAGAATTGTACAGAATTTGCTACTACAGATGCTGGAAGCATTCCTTTTTGCCTTTTTCACATAAAAAGTTAAAGGTGAGTCTCATCATCTAACAGTTATATCATAAAAATACAAACATGCAAATTTTAAAAAATTAAACTTAGATTGCAAGCTAATAATTCTATCCATGCTGTAATTTATTTATATTAAGTGCTTTGATTGGATAAAAACAATTAAATGGCGTCTTCTCAGATAATTTATATATCGATATTTCCTCTGAGCGGACTACTTTGAGTATCCAATGTAAACAAGATGGCGTCCTCCTAGCGTATCGTCAGGAAGGGGGGAGAATGCTTTCTCTGTCCCAATGATTTCCAATAAAATCGATTGAGATTTCAAATAAAATATAATATAAATACAATTTAGTGTTTCGTTTTGTTTTTTTCCAATCAATATCTACAGAACCGCGATTCATTTGGTGCTACGTTTTGCATATCCATACGCTTTCCGGCCCAGGTACGTTTTGAGGTCTAGATGGGTTTCTGTAACTGTTTTTGCTGTTTTAAAAATCGCAACGATTATTTCACAGAATTATAACGATTAAACACTGTGTTTTAGAAAATTATCAAATTGAATGTGTAAACTCCGGCGACTCCCTCACAAACTTGACATAAAGTCCTTCGGTTTAATCCTATATTGTACAACAAATCAAGTTATTCACGTATGTTATACTTACATCTAGTTTTTCCTAAGAAAATAAAAAGCAAACAATAATGCCATTACTTTGTTGCTTAAACAGAAAAAAACCCGAAATTTGGAAACTAACGCATCCTAAACAAATTGTATATAAAATACATTCTTTAAAAACATGTTTCTTTTTTGAAGGAAACAAATGTGATCTTGAAAGCAGTCAGGTCCAATATAACGGGTTTACCGAAATGACCATGGACGTTATTCCACTTAAGGTTCTTTAAGTTAAAACTTGACAAAAGTATTTAATATTATTCTTTTTACTTTTTAAAAGTAGGCGGACAAGAAATATCGTAATCCACAAAATAGCTACTATTAATAAAAGAAAAACAGCCTTTAAATGCTCCATGAAAACTGCAATTAATATTTTACTGACCACAGACTTTTACATGTACAAATACTATTCCAAACCAACGGATTCAAAACCGCCTAAAGAATTAAATTTTAATTTTAATGTTATTAATTCAAACATAAACAGTCTAATATGCTTTTATGATTAAGACCTGGAGAAATTTAACAGTATACACCATAAATATACATCAGTTTCAAAATACACATGATTTGCTCGATTTTGATTTACGGATGTGTTTTTTAATACATTTTTATGTGTTTTATTAACAGCCGTATTTTGTTCTTCACTTGTAACTGCATACTACGGAATTTTATTACTTCGAGGACATTCTTGATGTAGAAGAACATTACATTTTGTATACACGTCGCCTATCGCTGGTCAGAATATACATTGACTACATTTTTAATATTAATGTTGTAATTAGTTAAAGATGTACTTGTGTAGATTAATATACATATAAATATATACTTACTGGATGATTTCTGTAAGGTTTCTACAATAAAAAGACTATCATCGAGTTGTTTGTCTAATTTATTTCAAGATAAAAACACATGTTTGTATAATTTATTTCAAGATAAAAACACATGTTTGTATAATTTATTTCAAGATAAAAATTCCACCATTGTTTTAGTTCATTAAACGCAGTTTGAATACATGGTTAACATTTCCTTATGGAAATAGTAGCAAACGAAGAATAACGCAATTATCGCTTCTAAGGGAATCACTTTGCAGCATCTTTAAAATCGGTTCCTTAATGGTCCATGTTACAATTTCTCTCTAGTTTGTTAAGACTGGAGGTGTGTCTTCAAGTATAAATTCTAGAAATATGAGCTCAACTTTGACCTTGACTGACGAGCATTATAATTGTGCTGCCTAATGTTAGGATTCGCAGCGGATGCTCTGTTTTCCCCCTCCCCCAGCATGCACGCTGGAAAAATAAAAGCTAAAATTTCTAAACAGGACTAAAACTTAAAACAACGTATTAAAATGCCGTTATTAAAATCAGAACAATTTTTAATGAATCAATCTGCTAGAGCTATTTTCTTATTTAACCTGAAAATTTTAATCCACTCTCCGACACTTAGAACATAACAGGTACATGTATTTATAACAGCATTTACTGCTGGGTTACATTTTTGTAGTCTGCACTTGATGTTTGTAAGCAAAGACCGACGTGTGTAAAAATAGTTACACGAGATCATGTTTATTTTTATATAGTCTGTTTAGTAAATTTTGATACGGTTATCACAAAAAAAGAAAGCTTTTGAATGCGAGGCGTATTTGATATATCTCTGGTGGTGTCAAGAAATTGGTGTGGCAGAGATGATTGACGCGTAATATCCAGAATATGATTTGAAATAAATGTAAGACGACAATATACAAAAATAAGAAAAATTTTATGAGACATGAAAAAGACATATAATAAAACTGGATATGGCGATAAACGAGGAATTTTGACACCCATTGTTACAGTTGGTAGCACTTAAACATTTAAGCTTTTAATCGGTAATTGCTACGTATCTGTAAATTTTAAATTTGTCATGAACAGAGTATTGTGTTTTAATTTTTATTGTTTTATGACTAGACCTTTAGATAATAATTCGTGTACTGTTGTTTCCTTAACTTATACTAGTGAAAGATAATATCAAATATCCTGAAATCGGTCTTTGGTGTTTCGTGTGTTTTTTGCTTGTGCTTTTGTATAGGGGACTTATTTTTATTTTTATGTTATCCATGATTTGGTACTTTCGCATTTGGTAACTTGTACTAACAATAATGTTTTAATGCCTTCTAATTTATTTAGTGAAAATCAATAAAAGAAGTGCACCCATACTCTAGTTTGATGACACCACTTACCACAACAATCATCTAGGCATAATCCATGGTTACGTTGGACATATATTGCTCGGCCGCCCTAGAAAACCAATGCATACGTTTCCTACTTGAATGATAGATATATATGTACATATCAGTTTTAAGTTGACATTATATAATCATTTGGTGTCTTTTTTCTTGTCTTTAAACGAAATGTGGTGTGAATAGTTAACAAAAATACTCTTATAAAATTGCCTTTTGTCAGAAAAAAATAATATTATATTAATTAATTATATTTTATTGCTAGAGCTATTTCTTAGGGTTATATTTAATTAATTAATTAATGTTTCATTTCTCCACTTTCATTGATATGTCACTACATGTATCATGGGAACGATGAGATATTAAGTTTTAATTAGAATCGATATTATTTAAATATAGTTTTAATAAAAAAAAAGTGTAAAGTGTAGAAAACATATTGCACATTAAAAGCTTATAATTTTACCTCCAACTGCACGCCGATCCATACTTTCCCGTCTTTTGATTTGTATATATCGGTAACTACTAGTGAATCCTTTAATCTAATACACCCAACATTTCCAAAAAACTTCATATACTGTACACAATCAAGGTTAGGATTCGGAACAAAGGTGCATTTTTGTTTACTTGCAATTATTGACGTCATGTGAAGAAAAATGGCAAAGATTGCAGAATTTGATATCATTTTGTAGATCTCCTTGAGTTCTTAAAACAGAAACGTAAATCATATAAACGAGAGCGATAGTTAAACGATTGTGTAATAGTCAGAATACTATGTTTTTGTAATCAATAAATATATGAATAAAATAAATATCACAGATATTTTTTAATATTTTCTAATTGCATTTTTAGTGGTATAACAGTTTAATAATGCCCTAAATACAAATGTTTCTTTTTTGTATTAAATGGTATTGCTTTGTTAAGGCGATATATATTTCTTTGATATAGCCCAACGTAAGGAAATGTGACGTATTAAATAAAAAATAAATATTTTGTCAAAATCTCAACCTGGGTTAAACGGACCTTTTTATCGTCTATATATGTGTTGCAATATGCAATTTTGTCCGAATTATTTTTGATGTCTTAATGACTAAATTCTAATGAATTCTATATGACAGCGATAATTAATGATTTTCATTCAATAAAAAAATTGATGTCATAATATGTCTGACGTTTGGGCTCAACTTTCAGTTTTCGGTTTTCTTTTCCTTATCTAAAACTGTTTATGTTTAGACAACTTATTACATGCAGGTGTATGTTCAACTACCTGTATTACGTTTCAATTAAGCATCACAACTAAACGCGTTGTCATAAGAAAGTACACAACTGTCTGGATATGATACAGGTCTTGGTACAAAATACGAATGTACACAACTGTCTTGATATGATAGACTTACTGGTACGCAATATGATGTACAAAAATGTCTGGATATGATACAGCTTTGGTTCGTACTATATATGATATAGTTATTTGTACGTACTACGAAAGTGCGCAACTGTCTGTATATAATACAGTTATTGGTACGCAACACGATTGTACACAACTGTCTAGATATGATACAGTTATTAGTACGTAATATGAATGTACACAACTGTCTAGACAAGATACAATTATTAGTACGTAATACGAATGTACACAACTGTCTGGATATTATACAGTAATTGGTACCTACACACAATGTATTTCTGTTTGATATAGTTTTCAAGAAATACAAAAGGTTAAAAAGAGAAACATATATATATTCTTTAAGCAATAAGAAGTTAATTGACAAATTCTATGATTGAACGTATTTGTAGATCATATCATGCTGATCATTTCTCTGTTTATCTAATACAAATTTTAAGATAATAGGACAAAATGCACAATAGAACAAAATGCACAATATTTTTGGAAAAAAGGTCATTAATGGAAGCTTCAAAAGGGAATCTACTGACAATATCGGTTATGTTAAAGATCTTTTTCGTTATAGTTTTCAAGATAAAAGCATAAATATCAAAATAGTCAAAGGCAATTGTGGATTTATAAAATGATGTTATATTTGCTTTAATGAGAGCGACTTTTTTCTATCTGTTTAAATTTTTTGAATGTAAACCAAAACATGCATATAACCCTATTTTTTTATTAATGCACATGTAGATTGTTAGGCGGTAATGAAATGCATTAACGTTTTACTATACACCTCACCTTCATAATGATTAATGCGTTAAATGGCTTAATTGGCTTCGTGCTTCATAGAAGATTTTAGCAAAAGAAACCTATATACGCCCTGTGATGGCAATACCTCACAAGAATCTTTTGAAATAAAACTAGTATCTGGTTTTGGGTACTCTATGAATTTCTTCCTAAAGCGACATATATGTCAATACATTGACTTTAAACATGTTAAAAACGGCTGGTTTTTTTTTAATCGCAGCGTAGATTTCTGAAAGGCAACAACATCGTTTTGAGATTAAATAAAGTAAACTGTATATATTCATGCTGCTATGAATAACTCTTTAAGGGCATCAAATATGTACACAAATTATAAACAAACTCATATTACTTTGTGCAATAGGTAACGCTATGTAGCGGCATTCTGTCTATGTATATCTATGTATTTGGTATATTTGATATATTTTTAACCTCGTTTTAGCAGAGCGGAGCTTTTATTACCCATCTATTTATTTGTGATGGTGGTTGTTGCGACCGTTAGACTATCTATATCTCTCGAGAAATACATTACAGCTGTCATAAAAGGAAATATTTTGTTTCTCGGCAAGATTATTTTTTCGTCGAGAAACACGCGTGTTGCGTGCACGAAACCTGAAGTACTGACAGAAAAAACTTTATATTCATAAATGAAACACGGAATCTTTAGAGGTACATTGATAGCAGTTGTTTAGTCATCATCATTGACCACTGGCATGCAAACACTGAGCTGAGTCTAACTGTGAGGTAGGGTGAGTTCGTTCCAACCTTAATATTTGTTTTATTAATACTGTTTGTCATGCAAACCAAAGTGGAGGGACATATTCGATTTTAGGCCGGTTCGTTCGTCAGTGTGTTTGTTAATTCTTCCACCTCAGGTATACTTTTGAGTTAATTTTTTTTAGATGATATAACATCGTCATGAAACATGGTACACTGTTCACATCCAAAGTGCGTCAAATATTTCAAGCTTAGTGAATATAGATATATGTGTATTTATAAATATACTTATCAGTTAATCAGTCTCGTCAAGACACATTGTCTTGTTAAAATATGCAACACATTTTGGTTAATTATATTTCAAGTTTTGGAATTTACTATGAAACTGGGAGGTTTAATTTTACCAAACATACAGCAAAACTTGTATTATCGTTATGTCAAAACTCTCTGCTCAATTATAAATATAGATAATTAAATTTATAAATCTGGGTATCTATTATTACAGATTTCAACATTCCAAAGCCGCGACCTGAGATTACTTAATATACCTGAATTCATTCAATGTAGTTCGATAAAACAGCAATTTGACAAACCTAGTACTTTGTATAGGCTTTGTAACAAAAACTGCTAAACTTCTTGGTAAATTCGTTATCACTGTTATTTAGAAGATTGTAAACAGAATCCATTTCATTCGCAATGGATTTATTATGTCATTTCTATGTTTCTAGCGATTGTTAAAATATGAATTCAAATGTATTCATCTTTAAAGTTTGATAATCTTCCATTTAACATTTTTGTTTTTGTATGTTTCAGGTACTAAAATTTTAGAACAGATAAATGTCAATAAGTTCGTTTAAAGTAAAGTCAAAGTCGTGCATAAAAGATTAAGAAGGCAAGCAAACTTACCATTACACATATAGATCATTACTTTATATTATGCAATCATTACATGTGCTAAACGCATGGAAATTAATGTGTGTTTACTTTTTAAGTATAAAAATAATTTCTTCTGGTACATTTTTGTGTACTTCCATAAAAAGACTTGCTTTCTTATATGTTATTGAAACGTGTACTTATAAATTATATATTGCTGACTTTGTTTATATATTTTAATACCCTTCATTTTATTTTTGTTTTATTTGTATTGCAACCAACAATTCACATGACATGCTGGTATGTGTGATTTCAAATGTTGATATGAAAATAAGGCTGAAAGTATGTGGAAACAGTTGTATAATTACAATTATACCAATATAATTACAATAATACATATTAACATATTTTTAATGATTATACAAACAACAAAACGTAACATATTTTCAATGCAGTATTACAAGAAACGATATAATAATAGTTATAAACGAAACGCTTACCAAATCAATGTTCCAAACTGTGACTGTCTCCTAAATATGACCCAATAAACTGTCTGATTAGATAAAGATTACAAGGTATAAATCACAAGCGACAATTTTAATTCCAGTAAACCATATCCCATGAAATTCAAAGAGCATAAACGTAATCCTTACTTATTTTATTGAGATTATATATTTTTAATATGTATTATAACCTAAAACTCTGCCTCCAGTATCCGCCAACGGGGCACGCGCTGTGCAGTACTGCGAGGAATCACTCCCAGTACGGTCTTAAACATTTTTAACCTTCTGCTTGCATTTATTGAATTGAGCAAATTTTTTAAAGAGTTACATTTGGACCAGAAGCGTTATATTTAGAAGCCAGAAGTCTAATTATAACTTTATAGACTTTGATGGAAAAAGCTCGTCAGCATCTAAATTATTTGGTACTGGTCAGATAAAACGTGCGAATGGCGTAATGCATTTAATAGTCTTTGTATTTTGTATTTTAAGTATTTACAACCACTAATTTAATACCACTACTTGTTGAATGGTACCGTCAAATGTGTACATTTGGAGCTGACAGAAGTATTTATCGATCCGTTTACTGATATAGTCATTTTAATGAGAAAAAGGGACATTGCAAAAAGTGTTATTATGTCGGGTCAAGTTTCCTAAAGCATGATATTTTTCATCCAGTCGTATTAAATTGAACTTAAATATCACTATTAATTAAATTCAAATATAACTTACAGAACAATACCATTATTGGTATTTTTTATTTGTCATGCATTAACAATCAGTACGACAGACACAACACAAGAACAATTTTCCAATGAATTCTTCCTTATTTAGCTCGGCTTTCATAACGAAAGACATATTTACATTACATTGTAATCGGAACAGATCCTTAACCAAACTTTGTAATTTTGGTAAGAAACCTTTTTAGCCACCGGTACTTCTTACATTAACATTTATTTTACGAATGCAATGAATGATCAGTTGACTTGAGTTTTTAGGACAAGTGGTAGGTCGTTTGATAAAGACACTTCAGATCCGGTAGACAAGAAATCTCTTAAAGATTATTAAAATAAAAACTCAGAATTTCTCGAGAAAAAAAAATCAAAATGTTAAACAAGTCTTCTATACGTGGAATCCCAAGACAAGGAATAATTCGTACGTCTCCTTACTCATCGACTCGAGCAAAACGGGTGTTTAAGACCAATTTAAACCTCCACGCTAACAAGTCAGTGATATACCATCTTTTCAAACTGCGCATAGGTAATATCTCACGTGGTGAATCGGTCTAACCACTTTGCTTTAGGGTCGGGCCCAGTAATTTGTACGGGTTTGATAAGGCCAATATGAGCCGTAAAGCATGCATTACGTAATATATCTAGACTATATATAATTATTAAGAGAGCGGTAAACGTAGCTGAGAAAACAAAATGAGTGGTCCTTGAGACTAAAGTGTAAAGACGCAACACATAGACATGTTGGAGCTAAGTGGACAATGTAGCAGCAGTAGTCCACATACACAGAAAAAGTCGGCCCAATTGTTGCACGTTAGTCGCCAAATTTATGAATGTTGTCAATAAGTACCCAACATTAACGACGGAATACATCACAAGGGTTCCAAACACAAAAACTGACTTCGAATCGCGCGCGCCACACCGAAACTGGATACTAAACTAAACGGTCATTCGGCAAATAAACAAAACTCTAGATCTGCTAAGCAAAGACCTTTTTGCTGAATTCCTGCACGCAAGGCTAAATCGATGCTTACTCTGTCGACAGACCCAATTCGCTGCAAAAAGATGCGTTCAAAATAAGCTGGACACACGAACACGGTTACGCTTTTCCTCAATTTTGCCTAATACCAAGATGTCTCTCCAAAGTAAACAAAGACATCATTGGTCATAGTGATCCCGACTTGACAAACTCGAGACTTTTATCCAATCATCATACAAATGTTAGTAGTTTTTTTACGCTTTAAATACGGGACCATTTATTGAGCATACAGTTAAAATCACAACTTCATTGCGTCTTTTCTATTTTTATTTATCTACTTTGATAACCTTGTCAAAAAGGTATGTCTCCATACCTTTTGGGATAATTAGGAATAGGAATATAAATGTTTATTGAGAATAAATACTTACTTTGTTGGATCAATTTTTAAATAGGTCAAAGTATATTGTCAGTGGTATTGTAATGTTCATCTTTGTACTAATAAACAGTTACCATACGTAGTTTATTTTTAATGTTACTAATGTTGTACTATGCGTAATTTTATCCCTATCCGTCAGTTTGTGTGTTTGTTTAAATGGGTGCCACTAAATAAATGTATTAGGAAGGTATTATAAAAAAGGCTGCTTTGATATTACTCAAGTATAATGTCCTGGTAAAGTGGTATTGAATCTCGTACACATGTATTGACCCTCGGCGTTGTTACGTGTCAATACAGTCACATAAGTAACTGTTTAGTTATTACTTCAGGTGTAAATTCCCACTATTTTTTCTTGAGTTATAGATCTTATTAAACTGCTACAATTATGTGTTAAGTTGTATTATGTTTATTATAAGGTTGACTATCAATACCTTCTTTTCTTTTACAGAACTAAATGTATATATTTTATAGTTAATGAAACAGAAAACTGCTATGAATATGAGGAAGGTGTATGAACAATCTAATTATGACTACCATAAGTGGATAGGCTGCAGTTTATTTACAAGATGCTGAATCATTTTTGCATCAAATACTTATTACATATATGTTTGGGGTCAATATTAATTATTAACAAATTTAGAGAAACATCGCATGACATAGGATTACTGACAGTATTTTAGAAATCAATGGTGATAATAGCTTGAATCTTTTAACAAGAATCAATCTAACCTAATGAAAAATTAAGAATTCCATCAATATATCCCCATTTTTTCCATCGGTTGAAGGAAAAACCGGGTATCATCTAAATGAACTAGTAACCGTTGAGTACTGCTTACACAGTATAAGCCCGCTTTTCACATCATTTATTTAAATAAGTCGGTAAACAGATATTAGATATGCGACAGACCTGAAATCGGTACTCGCTGTATAAGACCCCATGTAAAGTGGTTGTGATAAGTACGTAGTTGCTGAGAAAACTGTTTCAAAAGTTCTGTTGATGACGGAAGGATGGACAGAAGGACGGACGGACGGAAGCACTGGGGTAAATCAGAATACCCACGTTTCTTTTCTAAGTCTTATAGATAATGTAAATTATTTATTGACACGAACAAAAACAAAAACTTAAAAAAGTCTTAAAAAAGGAGACGTAGGTTTGATTGATAGTGACTTTGACTTTGACTGTGAATTCAATGCGTAAAAACATCTTTTACTCTTCTCTTCATTTTTCACCTTATTGGTATGATCACGTAGCATCTGGAATCTATCATTTTGCGGTCAAAGCGTATCTGTTTACAATTTGTTTGATATCTAAAACGTGTTGATGTTTTCTGGTAAAAAAGGATTAATAATATTATTAAATAATAACCTTGGCTTTTTGTATAACATTAGTCTCAAAGAACTGGCCTAGTGATTTTTAGATCCACGTAGCCATTCACCGCCATACACCGATATGGGGCACTTCAATGACGCCAAGAAAATCCTGTCACGGTGGGGTTCCTGCAAACATATTTTCAGGAATTCATTCGAAAAACAATACCTTACAATGTTACCTGTTTTAAATATTCAACTCATCTTAACCCGCTAAACAGTGCATCATGAAACCTACGATACCAATCTCATCTACCCGTAAGCAAATTTGCACTGCAGTATTTACCCCAAAAAGAAGCGTGTGATTTTTATTGTCAATACCTATTGTAAACAGTTACTAAGCAACTATACTTGAAATCATTTAATAACGAGGATCAAATTTCTGTAAAAAGCTAATCATACAGAACGAATGGATTAGACTTAAAAAATTATTGTCACTACTGCTCAGATCTGGACTGGATTCAATTTCTTCAGGGTAAGAATATAGCAAAAATAACTTATCACGCATAAACTGCAAATAATGTGTTGCATATTTCATATTTCATTAATTTCTCCATTTATAACTTGAAAATGACGTTACAACATTCTAAAAAAGAGAAAAATTTCCCTTTATAAATAATACACATCCATTTGTATATATGTACTACGTTTTGATGAATGTAAAATTTAATGTGATTGAATAGAATCCTAGTAATTTTGGTACCTGGTCACTGCGGAACCTGGACATGTCGGTATCTTGTCATTGCAGTACCTGGTCATTGCAATACCTGGTCATTTCGGTACCTGGTCATTTCGGTACCTGGTTACTGCGGTACCTGGACACGTTGGTACTCGGTATTAGACAGTTCGGTGATGGGAATTGGTCACGTCGTAGTCCGAGAATGCTCTGCCGTCCAACGCTTTTTTTTTGCATAGGACGTGAGAGAGCTCTCCATAAGCAAAACAGCGGATTTTGCGACACGGGTCTGAGTCGGCACATTTCATCGTGTCCAGATGTTAATAAATATTTTCGTACAGTTAAACTATATATAAATCGCTTCTTTATATATTTTTCTCACAGGCTATGTTATAGTCAATGCCGTCACTTGTTCAATATAAAAATTGATTCCTAATACAAAAGTGTTCAAAAGCGAACCAAACCATGTTGAACGTGAGTAGGCTTTTATATGACTCTACAAATTAAACCCAACACTGTGAGAATGACATGTTTACACTGTCAAATTTTTGCTTACACTCACCGTTATTCGAACTCACACCGCTGTGACAATGTGGCACCAAATCGCCTGCACTATGTCCAGCGGTCTAGACCTCTCGGCCAAATCCGTGATATAAAAAATATAGCTTCATTAACATAGGTGAATCGTAGACATAGACATAGTACATGTGTACTAGCGTGTGACGATGGAATATATATAACAATGCGCTAATGCAATACTTCAAAGGTGTTTTAATAATTTAACAATATCTTACGGGTTGCCCGGATAAACACAAATTACTTATGTTTATGTTTTGATGCATATTTGGAAACCTACGTCGGTCGCGTTCTCTCTATTCTATCTCGTTTTTATGCACTATTTTCAGTGCTTGTTGTAATGTTTTGTCTGTTGTACAACTAATCAAATGTGATATAACATACACGGTTTATAATCGGTTTGCGTGATTTTTTGAATTCTTATTCGCCGATTTAATTTAATGAATATTCATATTACCGAGAGTGTGTCCACAATCGGTAAGCGTCTGAATGTTTGCTTTCGAAGGTGCTCTGCTGCGGTTAGCTCGAATCACCACACACTTACATTAAAACATTTATTGTTGTTGTTTTACGTCCAGCAAGCAATATTTAAGCTATATTCGGACCGTCCGAACACTTAGAGATGACACAAGTAAAATCTCAAACACGTTCGAATTAGGTGCAATTTAGATTGGATTTTTACGCACGTTATAGTTTTGTTAATCTTTGCTACAAAATTAAAGAAAGCTAATTTTGATGCTGCTATATGGAATTGGGTGCTTAAAAGTGTCCTGAAACTATATATACTTATGCGAATAGACCAACCTAAAAGGTTACGATACAAATAATAAAAGAAATAATAAATTGATTTTAGTTTTATAGGGTTTACAACGCATTTAAACAAATCATTGCATACAGAATTATTCCGGGGAAAAAGTACTCGGTGAAAACCAGCAACCTTTGGAAGGTTGACGTTAATGACACTTTGTCCGTTAATGCACAAACTAGCAACCTCATTGTTGAACAGCCGGCGATTAATAATAGATAACTAACTACCTTAACAACGCGGGCAGCAGGGAATACAATTTAAATTACAATTTAAATTATGTGGAATTCTATGTTTTAATTGTTTTATTTATATGTAATCGATCATCATTTTGTTAATTGTATATTATGTATTTTTAGGGTAGAGATAACTCTTTCGATCTTGTATTAGATACAACTCTTTCATGATATGTGAGTTATGCAAGTGCGGTTCTGACCAGAATTCCAGTTTTCATAAATCTGTCGTTTGTAATTGTCTGTTTTGAAACTTTAAAGGCAAACTTTGACAATCTTCTAGTTCTCTCCCTTTCTATTAGTGGCAGTGTCCTTTCTTTGGTTTATTATTACAAGACAGTTGCCGCCAATGAAAGTTAATTATTTTTTATTTTTTACTTTATTAATGTTTTGTTTTGGTCTTCTGTTGTCTTAGTGTTCCGTTTTACTTCTTTGTCTAGAAAGGTATTTGGTTGTTAAATCGTATAATTTTGGAATGAAAAAAAATTAAATAAGATGAAAGTTCCATTTATTAGGGGAGTTTTATTTTTCAGTTTGTTTTTGTCGCTGATATCATTATTCTTACCGCACAAAACGGTTTGATAAAGACACTTCAGGTCCGGTGGGCAAACAATATCTCAAAAAGATTATAAAAATAAAAAAATTTCTCGAGTAAAGAAATAATCAAAATGTAAAACAAGTTGTCTATAGACGTGGTGGAATCCCAAGACCGGGAACAATTCGTACGTAATTAATAACATTGCTCACCATTCATCATAGATGGACTACTTTTTAAAAACAAAAAATTTAATTGTTCCAGATATATTTGAACTTTGAGATGGATAGAACAATAATATCTCGCCGACTTGATCTTCTATTCTTATGAAGCAGAGTTCCTTGAAAGTTCATTAAAGACTTAGGTACAGACCTTTATCTTTAAATACATGTATCAACATATATATGATGTTTGCTTTACCATTTTGGTGAATATTAAAGTTTAATCTTTCCATCTGAGCTTGATATTTAGGACACTACAATACAATTAAATTGGCTTTTACATACACCAATACTTTGCGTTTATTGATATCGATGTTCAATCAGCTCTACTGTGTAGTTTCGGCATTTTATTTTTCATATGTAATGCTAGATATTGCTATCAATATGAATTTCTAGACAGGACGATATTGTTCGATTATAATCTGCTTAAGCCAGGATTTGTTGTAACTAGATTAATGTCATTAACCTGAATACTTCTATGGCCGTCACCATGACTTATATGACCGTTATCGAAGATCCATATCCCAAAACGTTCAAACGTACATGTATCTTGTCAGTCAAAGTTAGGATTTCCTATTCTTGAATATAACTTTCCTGGACATAACGATGAGCACTGCTTGCTCTGCCAATGATTTTATTTGATTCAGGTTACAACTTGTCTTTTTTGTTGATGATTTTGGTTTCTTTTTAGTATCGAGTGTCTTTATCTCAATCCAGATTTTTTTACCGCCCTTTGGTTTTATATATTCTTTTTTACCAATTGGTTTTCCTACCGTTAAATGTCCGCTAAACTCTTTAAATTTGTTGTCTATAAGAAATTCCTGAATTAGTTTTCGCTTCCATATAATCTCCGTCTGTCATTATTCTGAAAATATTTAAAACGTCTTAATTGTTCTTGAGCTTGTAAGAAGACTTGTAGTGTAATGTGTGTACTAAATCGAAAGTTTTAATGCTTCAACATTATTTCAAGGATTTTTTTCTAAACCTATAACTGATTTTTAAAACATTTTCAGATGCCAATTCTAATTTAAACACTTGAACAGTAAGTTTGGTAATGTTTTTGTCAATTCCCTCTTTGTATGTATTATAGAAAACATACAGAGATTTAAAGTATCAAATTAACGATATAAAGTTCTCAAATTGAAACAATTGACGCAATAAAGTATGAAGTACACGACAATAATAATTATGCTTGCCCAGTTAAAAACGACGACACAGATTTCTGTTCTATAATGCACACAGAGAATGGAGATTTACAAGGAAGCTAATTGTCAGAAGCTAGTAATACTGTTTACCTATATAAAAGAAGGTACGGTGATTACATAACAGACAATCCTGAACGAACAACCAATTTATTGTGACGTCCGTGGAGTCTTCAAAGTAAAGATCACTTGGCCTGTCAACACTGAGGATGCGGGTTAGAGTCTCACTTCAAACAGGGTTTACTCGACTCAAATCTTAATAGACAAGGATTGTCTTTTTTCGCAGGTCCGGGGTTTCCGCCAGGTACTTTGTCTTCATCTCCTGTAACAACTGGGCGCAATGATATAACTGAAATAAATGCTAAAAGTGGCTTTTAATACAATTCAAACAAACAAAAACAACTTGTAGCTACGCGTTTACCAACTTTTCTATATTCATAGCATCTGCAGAGTATGAGAAGCACTTCGAAATCATATTAATTGTGATTATAAGCTTCGTATGAAGTAGTTTTTATTAGTAAATGCAACAGTAAGGGAATAGTTTAGGTACATAGTCGATACATTCTTACTTAAACGTAAATCCTTAAATATTTAATTGTTATAGAGGAATAATTTATTTTGCTAGTAAGCTGAAATCTCATTGGCTACATCAAATGGAGCAACCTATGTTATATAACTCGCGTTCGTCACATGACCTATTCTTGCGCCTTTAAAATTTCAACAATCTCGTGGTGTAATCGATACAAGTTCTGAAGATATAATGCTCTATACTTTACGTCAGCCTTTTACACTTGACTTTTTATAATTTTTTATAACAAATTTTAATTTAAATATAACAGATTATTCATTTTTTATATCAGATTATTAATTTGATAAAACATATTGAGTTTAATATAACAGATCAATAATTTGATAATAAAGATTATTAATTTGATACAACAGATTATGAATTATATATAACAGATTATTATTTTTTTTTAACATATAATTGTCATATTTTAATGAAAGAAAAGAAGTATGGCACCATAGTTAAGCTAAACCCTCAAAGATGGCATCTAGAAGTAATTTGATTGAAAGTTATTACGAATAACGTCTAACGTTTGATGAAGTAAAGTTGATAACTAAGGACAAGATTATTATTTCAACAAGACACCTCAAACGGATAACGGCCTCACTGGATTATACAGACTCAAATTTTTCAATAGCTTGTTAGATGTTGCTAGTTTTATATAAGAGTTGAAAAAATCAGGACAGTTGCATCGGAGTTGACCTAAGAACTGAAAATGGAACAGTAAGGAAGCTACAGATTACCTTAAGAGACTATGAAGACAACACCAATGACGCATTTCTTTACGGAACAAGTAAATGTAATCCACGCATAGAAAGTTGGTGTGGTATTTTAAGAAACGAAATTGCTGCATTTTGGATGGACGTTTTTAAGACTTCGAAAGATGATGGCAATTTTATCGGAGACTTCCTTGCCGGAATCTTATAAGGTTTAGCTTCATGGATTTAATTCGTGTAATTAGTCCGTTTTTATTATTATACTTTTTAATTTTTGACTTTGATGTAAGTATATGTTCTGTTAATATATGTTAATTTGTCTTGCAGTTTTTTTAGTCTAATTATAATACTCGTAATTTATTGTCACGCCTTTGAAAAGGGCAATAACAACCCCATAATATAAATCAAATGAAACACAAATCTGACTGTAGTATGAACTAATGTAATCACTACAAATCTCATTATGCAAAAATGTGCATCTAGAACAAATACATGAAGTCTCAAATACATCTTGGTTTTACAATACAGCCGTACATGTAGCATATTTAAAACATTTAAATTTAATTTATGTACTCTTTTACAGGATGAGGTTAATTTGGTTGCTACAACGTGGAATTTTCACAGATTAATAACTACGAAAAATGCAATGACCCCCTTTCGGTAGAGCAGAGATGTTGTATAATCTTCCCTAGTTTTGTAGAGCAGATAATAACTTATGTGTTATAGAGGAAGACGAGATTGAGGCATGCGAAATTGTATGTAAGCACAAATCCACCAGGACTTTCTTGAGCTATGCATGGGTGAAATGGAAGCAAACAACTGGCCTTAACCACTGATAACATTAACCTGTAGTTATCACTAAGTCCCATTATTCGAAATATGGTTTTATAGAATGTTGTTTGATTACGAAATAAAAAGTTGAATAAAATAACGATGTTTGAAGTGACAATATACAATCAGTTTATGGTCGTTCCTCCTGAATGGAAGAATTCAGATGAATGGATGAATTTAATATATCTGACATTTTAGGCTTCCAAAAGCAAATAATTGTGACTTGCTATGAATAATCACACTTATAGCTTTTCTTTTATTTCTTTCTAATTATTCTGTTTCCTTAGCACATGTAGAACCAGATGCGTATATAAAAAGTTATGTGAATTAATCAAATATATGTGGCAAAGCTTCTTTGTCGACAGGTGCACAATTGACTTTCAATGTCAGTATTATACTAACTATGTTCGCCGGTCAATGTTGTTTCTAGACTCCAGACTAGCTTTCAAATTCAAAATGAGGATATTTTATTGCCAACATACCATAAATTATTATTGCAAAGTTTCAATCAAATTTATTCAAAGGTTTCAGAGGAGACGATTTTTGAAATTGTTAAAGGACATTGATGGACGCATAGTGATAGCACATGCTCATATGACATTTTAGCCAGGAGAGCTAAACAACCAAGTTGACCAGTGACCTTTATATTTCCAATAGGGAGCTTATTAAGAACTGATTATCTACCAAGCTTGTTTAAACAGTTTTGAATTTGCTTCCCTTGATTTGCACACAATACATGTGTCATTGAGTAAAAGGGACCTTGAGTTTGATCTTACAATACTATAAGTTTCTAGAGATTCATAGACCAAGACACAGACAATGTTAATACAGGTTTTTATTACACACACACACACAAATCCATAGTGACCTTGACCTCCTGCATTGAAGATTAACTGGTTTTAAGATTGGTCATTATTATTTGTATTTATCGTGTTGACGGAGCCTGATTTTACAGTCTTTTTTTTTTGGTAAAGGGATTGTAATGAAAAAGTTTGAAATAATCAAACGTAACCAGTCGGGGTAACTTGATAGAGTAAAAGAAATAATTGTATCGGTTTTATTACACACCACCCTGCATATGAAAATAATAACTCGGAAAAGTTGTTCTGATAATGATAAACTAAAGGCTCCCATGAGCCTGAATCGCTCACCTGGTTCTTAATGAAAGTTACAATCTTTAAATGTAAACGTTTTTTACAACAATGTGGTAAAGCTTTGAAGCAACAATATCGTAAGTTTTTATTCCATAGTGCAAAAAAGGAAAAACACGATTTTTGACCTATTAAGGCGCACAACCCCTAAAGGGAGTCATCTGAAAACTTCGAACCCAATATGGAATTTGCAGAGCAGCTTTTCTGTATATGCAATAGTTCAATAACCCCAAAAACGATTTCTCACCTTTTAAAGGCCATAACTCCTAGAAGGGGTCATCTGACAACTTGGACCTAATGTATATTTTTATAGAGCTTATTGAGCTGAACATTTAAGCAAACAACAGCTTTTCTCTATATTCAATATGTTTTTATTCCATAAGCCAAAACATAACTTTTGACCTTTTTAGGGCCGTACATGTAACCCCTAAAAGGGGTCATCTGACAACTTCGACCCATGAACATTTTTGTAGAGCTTAACATTTAAGCAAGCAACTGCTGCAAAAACATGAAAAAAATGGCCATTACACCCTAAAAGGGTCATCTGACAACTTCGGCTCAATAGAGACTTTTATAGAACATTTTTGATTATAAACAGCCTGAGATTAGTTTTGCAAAGGAAACCCTAAATAATTTCATACAAAGTTTGGTTGCATTTGGTAAAGCGGTTTCAGATTTTGAAAGTTGAGCGGCGGACGCCAAGTGATGGCAAAGCTCACAGGTGAGCTAAAGAACTTAATTGAGTATCTAATAGGGAGGTTTGGCGCCATAAGAAGCCGGTTTAACCCACCATTTCATTTAAATGCCTTTACCAAGTCAGGACCAATGTGAATTTAATTTCTCCGGTACGTCTTATCCTTGAGTTGTCTTTTCTTCTTGGACAAAAGATTGATCATCCAAGTTTGATAACTTTGTTATTACCTTATTATATATATATATATACATGATTGTATAGAAAATTTATCAAGCGGAACAGCAGGTGATGAAACAGGTTGGTCCAGTGAAATATTTATTAACTTGATTGATAATTACAATTGTTGGACTTAAGTAATTGTTAAAGCGGTTTTAGTGCATTTAATATACACCTTATACATGCAGGAAATTTTTAGACATATTGAATATATCAGCGTTTTCCTGATTTAGCAGAAAATATTGGGAAGGTATTTTTTATGGTTTTAAACATGGTCCTACTTCAAAATATCAAAGCTACAATGTAATCATTTTTTCAAGTAAGTGGAAGTAGCATCTATTTAGAAACTGCAATTGTCTTAGATCCTGTCAAAAATCTTAACAATGTTTTAGTGAAATCGAGTTTTTGCCTTTAATATATTGCTGCAGAAAAGCAACGAGTCATTCAGCATTGTTTGAAGGGTCTGCCTTGATAATTTTTAAAACTTTTCTAGGAGTTGGATCGAGACCTTTATACAATTTTAAGATATTGTCTACTTATAAAAATGCTCCCATGAGAGTTTCTCTACTGGTTGTTGCCATGTTATCCATTGCGTGTTTTGATTTTTGGATAAGTTTCTTGTGAGCGATTTGATGGTACCACAGCCAAATCTGCCCAGAGGTATAGCAGCTCTTCTTTATCAACACCAAATAGATCTTCTTGAAGAGCAGACTGTATTAGCTCACGGTCAGATCTATTTACAAAGTTTATGAAGGTGTCAAATATAGCATTCGCAGTCACTGCATCCTGTCCAAATGGTATAACAATGGTTAATACCTTTGACAACTGTAAATGAAATTTTATAATCCTTGTAACCATTAGATAAAACTCCTCCAATTGACATTCTCTGAATGCCATCTAGTGTTTAAAGCTGAAACTGTGCACTATTAACCTTCAGATGAAAACATACATAATTCGATCCAAAAGACAAAGTATACATCTCTAGAGACGCCATCCAGGTCTGCGCCTACTTTATTGATATACTCAAATGATAATTTTGTGTTGATAATGTCATGTTGTTTAAATACTTCTATCATATCATATAACAAGTTCGGTCTGTAAAATTTGATCTTCCTCTGAAGTGGAATAATATCCACATCTACACCTGGCAACATGCCTTTTGGTGTTGCATCCTTATCATTCTTATTATTCTTCTTTGGTGTAACAGGTTTTGGAAGTTCTTCGTCGACAGGAGTCATCATAAAGTAGAAAGTTAGCAGTGTTAGTCCAGTTGAGTCATACACTCACATGATCATTCATTATTTCAACCTCATAATTTTGCAACTTGAACTTTAAATCAGTCACGGATCTAAGTTTACAAGTCTCTTCCGTTTTTCCGCAGAAAATCTGTTTACCGAGTTTTATAAGTACAATTTCTTTCCAATTCATTTATTTGTTCCTTCAGTTCCGAGTCCGAACTTCTAGTACTGCCTTTCTTTTTCTGTCCCTCGTAGATTTAAATTTTTTTCAAAGACGACAACAAGCCGCTTTTTGGTCATTTTGAAGGTGGATTCGTGTTCCCTTTAATAGCCTTTCTGACAAAGCTTAGTACTATTACCCTGTCTACATACATTGGTATCAACTTTAAAAGTTCATAATCATCCTTCTCTTGGATAACTTTCACATCAATCTAAAAAAAACATAATACATATAATAAAGTTTTCCATTTCTTTGATGCCTATATATCTTACAGAAACAAAAGACATTGCTTTCATGGGTGCATGTATATTTTATGATGTTATTTGTATAATCACATGATAATTCTAATGCATATGCAAAGTTTCATAACAAGAAATCTGTATACTCAGTATACCCCCGCTAACCTCCAAAATATATGTTTTCAAGCCCATAATTCAAAATGCTCAATACACTTAAGTTGCATACCAAATATCAAATCACCATAATAAGTAGTTTCAACCTTTGACCGCTAATGTGGAAAATTGATGTAAAGTCGGTAAACATGAAGTAGATATGCTACAGACTTAAAAATCGGTACTCAAAATATAGGACCTCATACTGAAATCTATGCAAAATTTCATGTTACTGTAATAAAGTAGTTGCTGAGAAAACTTGCGAAAGTTATATTGCAGACGGACGGACGGACGAAACGGACAAGGGTAAACCAGCATACACCCTCTTCTTCGATGCGGTGGTATAATGACATAGAAAGTAACTTTAACCTGTAGGTGAACACCCGGTTTTTGTCAAAAATCATTCAACAATGAAGTAAATTGGACATTTACTATTTTATGGTGATTTTAGCTTGGTTATATCATGATGCATATGTGTATTAAGTTTCATGATGATAGCATACTTCCTTCATAGAAAATATTTTCAAACTGTAGGTAAAGCCGACACGAACGGACGGGTGAACAAACAGACCTGAAGACTATGTACCCAAATAAATAACTAAATAAATAACTAAGTAAATAAATAAATAAATAAGATTTAAAATTTGGTTTTGTTTGTTTGTTTGAATGGGCTTCAACGCCTCCACATTTAAACTTTGTTCATCTATATCACTGCGTCCAGCTTTTAATAGGAAAGGAGTCTTGACCTCTCAGTGAAAACCCCAACCTCCGACAAGAAAACTAGCAATCCTTGCCAAAAAGTGTTGAGTCGAGCAACCCTGGCACCAATTAGGCGCGAACCCGCAAACATAGTGTTGTCAGCCACGCGATCATTAGTAGATGACTAACTGCGAGACGAAGATTAAAACACTTAGCCACTCAACTACATCGCCCCAAGAATACTGTAATCAAATTCAATAACAATGTCAAACAATAAAAGGAATATTTTAACATTTTACCTTATTTGTTGATATTTAATCGAAATATTCAATATATATATGTATACTAATATTGTATTAACTTTATTTTTAACACTGTTAAATAATATTTAAAACACAAAGATAGACACAACAGAGGTGGGGGATTTAACCATGACCGGTCTGAACAAACAGATCTATTAAAATTTCAGAATAGAAGCTGGTCTTTACAGGGAAATAGGGAAATCAGTTTCTTTTACAATTTTATTTTATTCGAGAAATAGAAAACTGCGTTTGTTGGAATTTGGTATATCTATAAAAATAGATTTCCGGTAAAAATTATTTCGCAAAAGAGTGGGCTCATTGTTACCGCTACAAAAGACTAAATTTTCCGCTACCCAATACTCCATACTTTACCAATGGCAGTCAAAATTGTGTTCCCTATGTCCATCATACCACTGTTTTCGTTGATTTATTGTTTGTTAACTTGTTCTCGTCTTAAATATAGCTAAGATACTGCTCGTTGGACATTAATCAATCAATCAATCAATCCAGTAGAAATTAAATTAAAATAATATACTTGATAGGTAAACACTATCGCTTGAGTATTGTTGAACCTCTACAACTATTTTAACATACAACAGATACAAATCTGTGGACTCGACATAAATTGTTCCAGTCAAAAAGGTCAAATTACGAAATCTTTGTCCAGTTATTCAAAACATGACACAACACGTCTCTTCGGTCAGTTTTATAGCCTAACATGTTATTGAATGTATTTTTTTTTTCTTTTCTTGTTTCGTGTTTCCATTATTTATGATGTTGTAAACTGTATCATTTTCTATATCAATGCATATTATTTTATTTTAATGTAAGAAAACATGGTTAGCTTTAAGCAACAGGGCAACGTAGGTATGTATTTAGTGTTCAATCTTGTCAAACTTTGCAGATAAAACGGAGTACTTAATGAGCTGGAAATTTTGACTGCCACTAGAAAAGTATTTGTTTTGAATTGTGATCTTTGACGTGTAAAAACCGTATCACTCTCCAAACATGTCACTCACTCTGCGACCAGGACCGGGACCGACATGTATCCATGAAAACCTCGAGCGAAAGGGTATCCCATATTTACCTAGTGGAGACAAACAACTGTGGGGGTTGCGACTAGTAATAAGCCTGTTGTCTTCTGGTTATTATTGGACCAGTCTGTCATTCTATTGCTAGCAACTGATCATTCTGGGATATTTGTAAGTAATGACCAGTCTCAACTACTCAATGGCCATTTTCAAATATTCCCAGGCTCTGTTAAATGTCTAGTTAAAAATGGACTAGTCTAGGCGATTCCCAAAGCAGAACGCCAAGTCGGTTACTACTCAAAACGAAGTTGTTATATTTTACAGTTCGTATAATTCATTATACATGTCCATTTCTCGAGCTTACAATTATTTACAACAATCTAGTTTTTTTAATTATAGTAATTTTTACACTTTTATGCGACATTAAAGTTTCTCATATGCCACTTAACATATAGCGTTTAGAATATCAAGGTCCGGTCGTCATGTCCAAATTTGTCTTAGTGGGGTTTAATGTCTCAATGACGTTTGATCGCTTAAAAATCCAAAACAGACATTTTGGAAGTAATATTTATTCTAAGATTAGCTTTCTTGAATGCAAGAAAGGTGTTTAACACCATTTTCCACAATTTGTAACGTCCAGTTTTTATTAGGGGTGGAAACCGGAGTACCCAGAGATAACGCCCGACCTTCGGTAGGAAAACTGGCAATCGTTGTCAATTAAGATTGCAGTCGAGCGCGCACTCTACACGCAGTGAGACTCAAACCCATAACCTCGGTGTTTACAGACAACGTTATCAATAGTAGACAAATTACCTTAACCACTCTGTCACTTCTTAGATGGAGTCGAGTACACACTACCGCAGGTAAGCGAACACGCAGACTTAGTGTTTACAGGAACCTAGTAAATCATGTAAATATGAGATAATTGTCTATCTCAACCAATCAGCCGTCGAGACCCCCAAGTTGATATAACGTGTTGAAATTTTGATGACAAAAGTTTTTTATTAATTTGTAGTCTTTAAATATTTTAATATTTTTTGTTTTTAGCGCCACTTCATTTTAGAGGAACGCGGAATCGGCGTAACCTTGGTAACTTTTTGGACGTTTTATCATGAACACCAAGTAGGAACTAGATATATGCCTCTGCTTGGTGGGATGTTACACATGGTATCAACAGCGCTGTAATCACACTTCTTTGTTAATGCAAATATCATTGGTTCATTCAGTGATATATTTTACCTCGGATTTATATACTGTCTAAATTTACTGCCCTCAAATATTTGGAATTTATTTATTATTTTTTTATTTTAATGTTGTTTTAACGTCACTTTCAGAAATTTTTTAGCTTTTTCGTGGCGTCCAGTTTTTATTGGGCGAGAAAGAGTCCTTGTCCTTTGGTAGGACTCGAATGTTTGAAAAATGTTTTGAATTCTAAGTCGCAAGGTGTAGTCAGATTTATGATACTGATTATGCATTTTTTTTATAAACCTCATCAACATCTTGATTATTTGGTTTTCAAACATTTTTAGGATTGAGCGCCACTGATATCTTGAACAGACAAAACGTGCATTTGGTGGTAGTTATTTTAATGATCTTGGTATTTTTTTATGATGTATTTCTCGAACACTGAGTGTTAGTACTGATATACAAATTATTACAGGTGTACCTCATGGATCTTAGCAGATTTGTGTTGGAAACATGATAATGACTGAAGGTTGCTCATAGCTGACAAAGGTGTGTTTATCTGGAGAACTTTATTTTCTTTAAATATGTAACCATGACGTTGTAGGTGCTTTGATGTAGAGCCAGTATGTTGGTGCTGGTGTAACATACTTCCAAGCAGTTGATTGTGACGTAAGTTCCAAACTAGTCGAACTCTTTTGCGTAATTTGATTTAAACCATCAGTCAAACTGCTTCCTGTGATTTAAGTATAAAAACTGTATAACTGACTATTGATGCATTAATAAAAAGAATGTAATAATACATATACTGTCATATAACTGTTTGCATTCTGGTACATTACGTTTGCGCGCATTACAATTAATATTGCGATCAGTCGTAACAAAAAGCTTGCGCGTAAACGCATACAAGTTGTAATCTTCTAATGTAATAAGCCCCTGAATTCAAAATAATAATCGAACCATTTCAAAAAATTGGAGATAATAAATAATGCTCAAGTAACGCTGGAAAAGTACCACGCGGGTTATAATTAAAGATTGCAACAAACACCAAGCAAACAAACCATAGTCGAATAAATTAGCAAACTAAAAAATCAAGTGTATTAGCAATTGTCTACTATTTCTGGACTACTTGCAATTGTTAAAAGCTTCATTGTTCGAAGCAAAGGCTTCTGAATAACTGCACTTCATAATTTTAATGATTTTTATATAGGAAGTATTCTACAACCCCAATTCGGGAAAATGTTCTGGATTAATAGCAGTTGTTATGACCGGCAAGGGATATTTAAAAGTGCCGACCTATGATATGAACGCGATTGATGAAGCATGTTATGTCTATATTTTTGGTTTATTTTGATTTCCCCGGTTTATTAAATTAATTAATGCAACTGTATTCGATAGACTACCAGAACTATCAACTTTCGTGGGTTGTCTTTCAGTAAGCAAGTCATCCTCTCAGGTTTACAAATTTGAATGTCTACCTAATTAGTAGACGGCAATATTGTTTTATTATGTTTTTGGCAAACACCAATCATGTCTTGTTCAATTGGTTACAATTGAATGAAAATTGAATTTTTTTTTATTGTTAACTGTTTTATTGGTATTTATTTAAATGTTATTTTTTGGCGAACAATAGGGTTTACCGCTTGGTTCAGTGCAATAAGGTTATATACCCGGAACAATAGGGTTGTTTACCGCTTGTTGTTTGGCGGATATAATAGGGTTGTTTCCCTCGGTGGTTTATTCTTTTTTTATATTATTATTGGGTTTTTTGTTGGTTTGTTTGTGTGAATGTTGTTTTATCGCCGCTTTCAGCAATTTTGCAGCAATATCGTATTTAACTTCATTTAGAATGTAATAATGTGAGCTTTGTTTTAAACAATACATGAACGTGTTACAACATGAAGCTGCATGAAGAGACAGATTAATGTTCCACAGACTAAACAGTAAATAAGTTAACAATCATATTTACCACACAAACCACAGCTTTCTGGACAAAACGATTTTAAAATTGAAGAACAAACTCTTGCGTCTGAACATTGCACGTGAGGATTGTTTACACACGGTTCCTGAGTTGTCACCGGTTCTAAAACATAAAATATGTACAATCAGTTATATAGTTACTTTTATAAGATAAATGATTGATTACATTGTTAAACTTAGTTTTATTATCCCTTTACAACAGTTTTTGGATATCAGGCTGCATTCAGTGGACACTGTGAAATTCTAATATGGAATCTGATTTGATTTAAAACATATTTGCCCATTCAATGGCAACCGCTGATCGTTGGGTCACATAGTAAGGTCTACCGCTTGACGCGATGTAAACTCACCAAATTCCCCTTGTGATTCTTGCGTGTTTTTAATAATAGTAACTTTATTATTCGACTGGATGAACATTAACTCTAAAGTAAAATAACAAAGGAAACCGACCGAACAACAAGAACCGAAGTCAAGGGACAAAAACAAAATCAAAGACACAAGACACGGAAAGTGAGTAAGCCGAACCCAATAAAAACAAGTGTGGACTGTGAGCAAGCTCACAAAGGGATACCCCCGCTTTGCTTCCAGCCCAATTATCTCCCCTGAATAATATCCGACAGCGACGAAAATGCTTCATGCACATCTACATATGATGTAGTTCCTTCATGTAAAGGTTCATCAAAATCTGTAAAGCGGTTTAGGAGAGAAGCGCTTACATGGGATGTGGACAGACGGACAGACAGACAGGGTTATTACAATATATCCCCCAAACAAGTTTGCGTGGGGTATTAAAATGTGCATTTCATTGCTCGGAACAAGTACACAGTTCCTCTATTTAGACACTTGTCGAGTTACTCATTAATAACAATAATTAATACACATTTTGCCAACTTGAAGGCCACTTTATCTTTGAGAACAACCTTTTTTATTCATACGGTCACATTGACACAGTTGTACTGAATAAGCAAAACTGTATGAATTAGTGTAGATTTTTGAGCGCACACAAACATACGTTTAAATGTTAATAAACCTCATAAATAAATGTATTCTATCACTTAGTGTATGTCTGCATGGAAAAAAATCGATATAATATAACAATATCATCTCTGTGGGCTCCGCTGACCTTATACCCACATACCAAATATCAAAAGCCTACCTCAAAGATAAAAAAAAGGAATAGTCCGGACACTATTACTGACTGACGGACGGTTGGACGGCGCGACTGATTACTATTCTGCGTACACCACTAAATGTCGAGGCCTTATTTAAAATCATGATGTTGTAAAGTAACATTTTCGGCTTAACTCACCCGTCATTACTTTGTCAATACGTCTCTGCATCATTGACATCGAGTGATATATTGTTATAACTAACATGACTGAAGGTAAGATCAATATATTATTGAGAAAAATATTTCTCGGTCATTGGTAGAGCCAGTCTACTGGGATCTGTTCCACAGCCGAGTGCTCCGGTTTACGTTTTCACTTAGTGTAATCTCACTTGGGATATTTCGGCTGGGAGACAGCCAATGGCAACATTTCGAGTAGCAGGGTCTAGTGTTGGCATGTTGGTAGTTATAATGAACTCAAGCTTCAAACCTCGTCCTTTTATACATGTTAACGTAGCGTTTGAATTAACCACAAAGTTTACGCGAGAAACTTTTGCCAAATGTCGTGGCGAAAGAATTGATTTGCACGTATAGAGAGTAGCCGTGCGCATTTAGCAAAGACCAAAAATCAAACTCACCTGTAAAACATCAATGATTATACTGACCATTTCAAAAGGGCTATGTTTTGAACAGTATAGTTTACAAACTACTAAAACCTTAGAAAACAGTCAAATGTGCCGACTCGGACCCGTGTCGCAAAACCCACTGTTTTGTTTGCATATGGAGAGCCCACCAAAGTTTTTTAAAAGTTTCACGGAAGAGTATTCTTGGACTTATCTACAACTTACTACAAAGACTGCATGATAATGGGCAGAATTGTTTTAAATTCGACGAACACACGTTTTGGTCAGCACAATTTACATGCGAGTTGTCTATACAAGGATCTGTGGCTGCAGTTGTTGGTATTGTTGTTTGTGTAGTTCTCTCCGTGGTAGTTGTACTACTGTCATGTGGATTTTGGCTGGATGTTGGTATTGCTGTCAGAAGCAGTGTCGTTCTCTCTGTGGTAGTTGCTGCGATACATATTTAATATATTTGTGAAGTTCGTAATCCGAGATACTTTATAACACTATGAAAAAAATCAAAACGCCGAAACAACATTGTTATAATTTTAATATAGTGATGTTTGTCATATATCGTTGATTATGTAACAATTGGAACGATACATATTATTACAAAGGTGTGCTTTATCATCAAAATTAAGCTATTTTTTTATTTGTACATTGTCAATATTTAAGCATTAGCTATTGAACCATATTTCAAAAACATTGATGTTAAGTTATAAGATGGCGCGCTGGTGTTTGTTTCATTTTACAGACAATTAATTAATTATTATTATTTTTCGTTCATCAGTTATTTATTTGCAGCTTGAGACATAAATTGTTCAATTTTAGACTTGTCTTATTTGATGGTTAAGATCGTAACGATTGTCAGTTATCTCCAATTACATAGTTAAGAAGTATTATTGTAACAATCACAAGTTTAAGTAATTTTGTGTTACCTTTTTCACAATTTTTTCCGGTATATCCTACATTGCAAAGACAGAAATATGTTTGAGCAAAAGGAATAGGTATGCAGTTACCATGCACACATGGACTACCATCAACAGTCTTACAATCTGCAAATATGTATATGTAGACTCCAATTTAACATTGAAAAGTATTTAAGGGTATTATTGTGATAAATAAAGATCTTTTTTTTATTCAGCCAACAGCAGAAGTACACTGATACAGAGAATAAAAGATAAAGTTATTGTGAAATAAAAGTTACTGTAACATAATACACAACTAGTTGGTTTAAAAATAGAACTATTGTGTTATTTGCAGAAAACATAAAATTCAAGAAAGTATTTTTAAAGGTTTAATAATAAGGGTTCAAAAGCAAATTTAAAAAAAATAAAGATTATTTTGTGAGCTATAATAAAGATTACTCTAACTACCAGATATTAAAGATCGTCATATGTTTTTTATCTAACCCTAAAAAGTGTTGGTGTGTGGTAAATACAACACAGAAACATCAAAACGTAAAGTCAATTATGGTTACCATATAATAAAATAATGCATTCCTATAGATATCATGAGGGAAAACCAGGTGAGCCCGAAGGGCAAGGGTCTCTGACATCCCTAGTGTTTTTTTTTTGAAGTCTTAGGGGTAAGTCACTTTCAGGAAACAGAGAGACACGATTATTAAACTTTTTATCTTTTTATGTAATTAATTGATAAAATTGCAGGCTTTGAATTTGTCTAGTACCTATCACGTGTTTTGTGTTTTGGCAGATCGACTGATTTATTGTGGAATTACTTTTGCAGATTGCAATTTAACATTTGGTAGCTTTTTGCAATCACCCAATACTATTTTACATTTGTCTGCTGGGGTACAACAAAACATGGGCAAGTTTCTGCTAGGAAAAAACAAAACATTGTAAAGTGTCTGCTGGGGTACAACAAAACATGGGCAAGTTTCTGCTAGGACAAAACAAAACAATGTAAAGTGTCTGCTGGGGTACAACAAAACATGGGCAAGTTTCTGCTAGGAAAAAACAAAACATTGTAAAGTGTCTGCTGGGGTACAACAAAACATGGGCAAGTTTGTGCTAGGAAAAAACAAAACATTGTAAAGTGTCTGCTGGGGTACAACAAAACATGGGCAAGTTTCTGCTAGGACAAAACAAAACAATGTAAAGTGTCTGCTGGGGTACAACAAAACATGGGCAAGTTTCTGCTAGGACAAAACAAGACATTGTAAAGTGTCTGCTGGGGTACAACAAAACATGGGCAATTGTTTCCCGGTACAAAACAAAACATTGGCAAGTGTCTGCTGGGACAAAACAAAACATTAGAAAATGTCTGTTGGTACAAAAAGAAACATTGGCAAGTTTCTGCTGGGACAAAACAAAAAATTGTAAAGTGTCTGCTGGAATACAACAAAACATGGACAATTGCCTCCCGGTACAAAACAAAACATTTGCAAGTGTCTGATGGGACAAAACAAAACATTTAAAAATGTCTGTTGGTACAACACAAAACATTGGCAAGTGTCTCCTGGGACAAATCAAAACATTGGCAAGTGTCTGTTGGTATACAACAAAACATTGGCAAGTGTCTCCTGGGACAAATCAAAACATTGGCAAGTGTCTGTTGATATACATCAAAACATTGGCAAGTGTTTGCTGGGACAAAACAAACATTAGAAAATGTCTGTTAGTACAAAACAAAACATGGGCAAGTGTCTCCTGTGACATATCAAACCATTGGCAAGTGTCTGCTGGAAAACAACAAAACATTGGCAAGTGTCTCTTGGGACAAATCAATACATTGGCAGGTGTCTGCTGGGACAAATCAAAAATTTATCAAGCATCTCCTGGGACAAATCAAAACATTGGCAAGTGTCTCCTGTGACAAATCAAAACATTAGCAAGTGTCTGTTGGTATACAGCAAAACATTGGCAAGTGTCTCCTGGGACAAATCAAAACATTGCCAAGTGTCTCCTGGGACAAATCAAAACATTTGCAAGTGTCTGTTGGTATACAACAAAACATTGGCAAGTGTCTCCTGGGACAAATCAATACATTGGCAAGTTGGTATACATCAAAACATTGACAAGTGTCTCCTGGGACAAATCAAAACATTGGCAAGTGTCTGTTGGTATACAACAAAACATTGGCAAGTGTCTCCTGGGACAAATCAAAACATTGGCAAGTGTCTGTTGGTATACAACAAAACATTGGCAAGTGTCTGCTAGGACAAAACAAAACATTAGAAAATGTCTGTTGGTACAAAACAAAACATGGGCAAGTGTCTCCTGTGACATATCAAACCATTGGCAAGTGTCTGCTGGAATACAACAAAAGATTGGCAAGTGTCTGCTGGGACAAATCAAAACATTATCAAGTGTCTCCTGGGACAAATCAAAACATTGGCAAGTGTCTCCTGTGACAAATCAAAACATTAGCAAGTGTCTCCTGGGACAAATCAAAACATTGGCAAGTGTTTGTTGATATACAACAAAACATTGGCAAGTGTTTGATGGGACAAAACATTAGAAAATGTCTGTTGGTACAAAACAAAACATGGGCAAGTGTCTCCTGTGACATATCAAACCATTGGCAAGTGTCTGCTGGAAAACAACAAAACATTGGCAAGTGTCTCTTGGGACAAATCAATACATTGGCAAGTGTCTTCTAGGACAAATCAAAACATTATCAAGTGTCTCCTGGGACAAATCAAAACATTGGCAAGTGTCTCCTGTGACAAATCAAAACATTAGCAAGTGTCTGTTGGTATACAACAAAACATTGGCAAGTGTCTTCTGGGACAAATCAAAACATTGGCAAGTGTCTGTTGGTATACAACAAAACATTGGCAAGTGTCTCCTGGGACAAATCAATACATTGGCAAGTTGGTATACATCAAAACATTGACAAGTGTCTCCTGGGACAAATCAAAACATTGGCAAGTGTCTGTTGGTATACAACAAAACATTGGCAAGTGTCTCCTGGGACAAATCAAAACATTGGCAAGTGTCTGTTGGTATACAACAAAACATTGGCAAGTGTCTGCTGGGACAAAACAAAACATTAGAAAATGTCTGTTGGTACAAAACAAAAAATGGGCAAGTGTCTCATGTGACATATCAAACCATTGGCAAGTGTCTGCTGGAATACAACAAAAGATTGGCAAGTGTCTGCTGGGACAAATCAAAACATTATCATGTGTCTCCTGGGACAAATCAAAACATTGGCAAGTGTCTTCTGGGACAAATCAAAACATTGGCAAGTTTCTCCTGTAACAAATCAAAACATTTGCAAGTGTCTGTTGGTATACAACAAAACATTGGCAAGTGTCTCCTGGGACAAATCAAAACATTGGCAAGTGTCTGTTGGTATATAACAAAACATTGGCAAGTGTCTTCTGGGACAAATTAAAACATTGGCAAGTGTCTCCTGGGACAAATCAAAACATTGGCAAGTGTCTGTTGGTATACAACAAAGCATTGGCAAGTGTCTGCTGGGACAAAACAAAACATTGACAAGTGTCTGCTGGTATACAACAAAACATTGGCAAGTGTCTCCTGGGACAAATCAAAACATTGGAAAGTGTCTGTTGGTATACAACAAAACATTGGCAAGTGTCTCATGTGACAAATCAAAACATTGGCAAGTGTCTGCTGGTATACAACAAAACATTTGCAAGTGTTTCCTGGGACAAATCAAAACATTGGCAAGTGTCTCCTGGAACAAATCCAAACATTGGCAAGTGTCTGTTGGTATACAACAAAACATTGGCAAGTGTCTGCTGGGACAAAACAAAACATTAGAAAATGTATGTTGGTACAAAACAAAACATGGGCAAGTGTCTCCTGGGACAAATCAAAACATTGGCAAGTGTCTGTTTGTATACAACAAAACATTGGCAAGTGTCTCCTGGGACAAATCAAAACATTGGCAAGTGTCTCCAGGGACAAATCAAAACGTTGGCAAGTGTCTGTTGGTATATAACAAAACACTGACAAGTGTCTGCTGGAATACAACAACTTCAGCCACGTCTTTAGGTAAGGGATGTATAGATTTTCTTTCTCATTGTAGATTAAATATTTCACACTGGACGTAACTGCATTATTTACAAATACTCACAGTCTTTTTGAAGTTGTTCAAGAATTGACAGTCCCAGCAGCACTGCAAGAATAATAGATAACAATTTTTTTTAAATATTTTCATTGATAATGAATTCAGTCAACATACAGTAAATTTGACGTAATAGCAGTTTATAGCCATATAATTGCAAATTATATATTCTTCAACATGCAATGAATGTTCCGTCTGAGATTTAGACAGAATTCTGTCATGTAAAGCGGTAGAAGTAAAGACTTTTGTTAATACCAGAAATCACGATCTAAAGTTATTAGGGTCCGTAGTCTCATGTTGTATGTCTCAAATCTGATTGTTGTCTTCCTATTGAATGTAAAAATTGAATATATAGATAAAGAAAATTTTATTTAACACTCAAGACATGAAATAAATAACTAAAAATGCTAGATAAACAAATAAAAACATGAAAGAGACAATGCAACTGCAATGGAACAGTAACAAACAAATTATGTCGGCGGAGCAAGTTTATATGCATCCAAAATCTTCCGCTTATTGTTAATCATAAAGGTACAATATAAACGATGTGTTAAACAAAGTAATTATATGAAATAATATTTTTACTTACATCCAAATGTTCTTTCTGCGAAAATAAAACAAGTATTAAAGTTAAATTTTCTATTACATTAAATTACCTAAAACAATTAGGCAATTTAAAATTGTATACATACATGTCACAAAAACTGAACTTACAGTATAAATTTCCAACAATAGAGCATAGGTATGAAGTAAATATACAAATGTATTTGGTATTTTCGTGAACAAGAGCAAATACATTCGTATACGAATGCTTTCTATTTTACCAAATGAGGAACTGCACAAATGGTTTGCTGTTGTCTTGGTTATAGCCTTATTCATGTTGTAATAAACGGCTTCGCAGGAACCGTGAGATTTCAGACAAATTTCCGTAGATAACTCTATACTCACTTGACTTCTCTAATGTACCTGCAATAAGAAGCTGGCTGTCATTGTATTTATAAATTAGTAAATTTATTGTTTTATTCTTATCTTTGGTTTTAACCGTAGCCATTTGCTAAGTAAAATAATAAATATATGGTTTAACATTATGTTACAGAAACAGCAATAAATGAACTAGTAGTCTAATCCGGTGTCACATTTAAGTTAAATTTAATTGGAAAATGTCCACATTTTAAGGAGTAAAACTTGACGATTTGCCTGTTTAACAAATAATGAACAAAACCATACGTAATGTCCACAAACAAACTACTTATTATAATGCATTACTTGTAATGTATCAGAACTATAACGTCACTTCCTTGGGTCGCTTTCGGTTAAAAAGCATCGTTAAGCTCATAGCATGGCAGCAATAATGATTGTTTAATCCAATTTTTAGTTCAAATCACGACATGGGATTATATTAAGGACAAAAACATACACAAGATGATTGATCAATTATAAACGTGAAATGTTGACTATCATATCAACAAGAACTCAGTAGCAAGAAAATTAGGCATTTCGCCACCTTAGGGTATAAGTGTTTGAGGTACGACTAGATCCTTAATATTGCAGTACAACTACAGTTATCTATTTATGAAATAACAATACGGATGGCTTCTGTGGTATAAAAATCATTATGGTGGTATTTATTTACTTACCGCAGCAATTATGTAAGCAGATCCCATCTTTGTGTTGGATATATATGTTTCGTCCACCCTAGAAAATATATAATTAATACGTTTTCTTAATTAAAATTATGCTTTGTGTTGAAAAAAAACATGCTTAACCTTTTAGCTTAATTATGGCGTTATTTTAATCTTTATATCACAAATGAATAATTTGATAAAAAAAGGCAAACTACTTGATATTATGAGATGAGACAGCGGCAATTATTGAATTTATAACACCTTAATTTCTCATTTTTAATTGGCCATAATGTTTGTTTTGCAAAAGTCTCAAAAAGTGATGTGCGTGATCTGTCAATATTCCTTTTCCAAGAAAAAGCAATTTCAAGTTGTCAATTGACAATGTGTAGCGAGAATATTGGAAGCAGACGTTTTGACTTTTTTACGATGGACTTTTACGTCACGTGACAATTGTAAGCAGATATTATGACCTTTTTTGTCAAATCATCTGGACATTTTCATACGTAACAGTTGAGAGCAGACGTTTGTACCCTATTTGTCAACTAAAAACAATCAGAGATTTCGAAAACATTTCTGACAGCGACTTAAAAATTAATTGGTCATGTAAAAGATCTCGGTCAAATTGTACTGTCAAATAACTGAGATTACATCCAGAAGTTTGACTGCATGCTTTAAACTTCATTTTGGTTTGTTTGTTTGATGGTGTTTAACGCCACTTTTAGCAATTTTTCAGCCATATCATGGCGTCCAGTTTTTATTGTGGGAGGAAGCCGAAGTACCCGGAGAAAACCCCCGACCTGCGGTAGGAAAACTGGCAATCCTTGTCAGTTAAGATTGGAGTCGAGTATACCCTGCCTGCAGTGAGAATCGAACCCGAAATCTCAGTGTTGACAGACCACGTGATCAATAGTAGACGAACTACCTTGACCACTCTGCCACCGAGGCCCCTTAAACTTCATGTAATGTAAGGATTGCACCTAACTGTAAATATAACACTAAGAGCTAATTGCATTTGTTTACCACTTCCTGCTGTACTTTGATCCACATCTCACCGGCTAAATCTTTATATTTATCTGTTACCACTAGAGAATCCTTTAATTGAATACATCCAACAGAACTTCCTGGAAACTCCATATACTGGACACAATCAAGGTTATTATTTGGAAAGAAAGTGCAAGTTGGTTTAGTTGCAATTGTTGATGTGAAGTGAAGAAAAACCGCAAAAATTGCGAAGTACCACAAAATCCTACAATCGTCAAAAATGTAAATCTTATAGATCATAGTATTGTGAAATCGTTACAATTTGTATTCTAACGACTTTTTTAATGACTAAATTTATTTTTCATTCTTGACATTAGAAGCCGTTCTTCGTTTATTGATGACAATACAGCTGCACATGAGTTCCATACGTAATAGACCAGTAGTCAAAATGGCAAATGTTTTAAATTTGTATTTGTTGTTAGGTGGGGAAATGGAAATATTCTATCATTTAAGAAAAAATAATAGAAAATATCAAGGAGTATTCAAAATAAAATTAACTAAATCGTTTTAACAAATGACTAAACCGAAGCAAAACAAACAGACACACAACACAAAATATAATAAGTTAGGGACAGACAAAATCATGCTTTAACAAATAAGGAAACTGAATCAAAACAAACAGACACACAACACAAAATATAATAAGTTAGGGACAGACAAAATCATGCTTTAACAAATGAGGAAACTGCATCAAAACAAACAGACAAACAACACAAAATATAATAAGTTAGGGACAGACAAAATCATGCTTTAACAAATGAGGAAACCGAAGCAAAACAAACAGTCACACAACACAAAATATAATAAGTTAGGGACAGACTAAATCGTGCTTTAACAAATGAGGAAACTGAAGCAAAACAAACAGTCACACAACACAAAATATAATAAGTTAGGGACAGACAAAATCATGCTTTAACAATTAAGGAAACATCATCAAAACAAACAGACACAAAACACAAATATAATAAGTTAGGGACAGACAAAATCATGCTTTAACAATTAAGGAAACTGCAGCAAAACAAACAGTCACACAACACAAAATATAATAAGTTAGGGACAGACAAAATCATGCTTTAACAAATAAGGAAACTGCATCAAAACAAACAGACAAACAACACAAATATAATAAGTTAGGGACAGACAAAATCATGCTTTAACAATTAAGGAAACTGCATCAAAACAAACAGACAAACAACACAAATATAATAAGTTAGGGACAGACAAAATCATGCTTTAACAAATAAGGAAACTGCATCAAAACAAACAGACACACAACACAAATATAATAAGTTAGGGACAGACAAAATCATGCTTTAACAAATGAGGAAACCGAAGCAAAACAAACAGACACACAACACAAAATATAATAAGTTAAGGACAGACTAAATCGTGCTTTAACAAATAAGGAAACTGCATCAAAACAAACAGTCACACAACACAAAATATAATAAGTTAGGGACAGACAAAATCATGCTTTAACAAATAAGGAAACTGAAGCAAAACAAACAGACACACAACACAAAATATAATAAGTTAAGGACAGACAAAATCGTGCTTTAACAAATAAGGAAACTGCATCAAAACAAACAGACACACAACACAAAATATAATAAGTTAGGGACAGACAAAATCATGCTTTAACAAATAAGGAAACTGCATCAAAACAAACAGTCACACAACACAAAATATAATAAGTTAGGGACAGACAAAATCATGCTTTAACAATTAAGGAAACTGCATCAAAACAAACAGACACAAAACACAAATATAATAAGTTAGGGACAGACAAAATCATGCTTTAACAAATAAGGAAACTGCATCAAAACAAACAGTCACACAACACAAAATATAATAAGTTAGGGACAGACAAAATCATGCTTTAACAATTAAGGAAACTGCATCCATACAAACAGACACACAACACAAAATATAATAAGTTAGGGACAGACAAAATCATGCTTTAACAAATAAGGAAACTGCATCAAAACAAACAGTCACACAACACAAAATATAATAAGTTAGGGACAGACAAAATCGTGCTTTAACAAATAAGGAAACTGCATCAAAACAAACAGACACACAACACAAAATATAATAAGTTAGGGACAGACAAAATCATGCTTTAACAATTAAGGAAACTGCATCAAAACAAACAGACACACAACACAAAATATAATAAGTTAGGGACAGACAAAATCGTGCTTTAACAAATAAGGAAACTGCATTAAAACAAACAGACACACAACACAAAATATAATAAGTTAGGGACAGACAAAATCATGCTTTAACAAATAAGGAAACTGCATCAAAACAAACAGTCACACAACACAAAATATAATAAGTTAGGGACAGGCAAAATCATGCTTTAACAAATAAGGAAACTGCATCAAAACAAACAGTCACACAACACAAAATATAATAAGTTAGGGACAGACAAAATCATGCTTTAACAAATAAGGAAACTGAATCAAAATAAACAGACACACAACACAAAATATAATAAGTTAGGGACAGACAAAATCATGCTTTAACAAATAAGGAAACTGCATCAAAACAAACAGACACACAACACAAAATATAATAAGTTAGGGACAGACAAAATCATGCTTTAACAAATAAGGAAACTGCATCAAAACAAACAGACACACAACACAAATATAATAAGTTAGGGACAGACAAAATCATGCTTTAACAAATGAGGAAACTGCATCAAAACAAACAGACACACAACACAAATATAATAAGTTAGGGACAGACAAAATCATGCTTTAACAAATAAGGAAACTGCATCAAAACAAACAGACACACAACACAAATATAATAAGTTAGGGACAGACAAAATCATGCTTTAACAAATAAGGAAACTGCATCAACACAAACAGACACACAACACAAAATATAATAAGTTAGGGACAGACAAAATCATGCTTTAACAATTAAGGAAACATCATCAAAACAAACAGACACACAACACAAAATATAATAAGTTAGGGACAGACAAAATCATGCTTTAACAAATGAGGAAACCGAAGCAAAACAAACAGTCGCACAACACAAAATATAATAAGTTAGGGACAGACTAAATCGTGCTTTAACAAATGAGGAAACTGAAGCAAAACAAACAGTCACACAACACAAAATATAATAAGTTAGGGACAGACAAAATCATGCTTTAACAAATAAGGAAACTGAATCAAAACAAACAGACACACAACACAAATATAATAAGTTAGGGACAGACAAAATCATGCTTTAACAATTAAGGAAACTGCATCAAAACAAACAGACACACAACACAAAATATAATAAGTTAGGGACAGACAAAATCGTGCTTTAACAAATAAGGAAACTGCATCAAAACAAACAGACACACAACACAAAATATAATAAGTTAGGGACAGACAAAATCATGCTTTAACAAATAAGGAAACTGCATCAAAACAAACAGTCACACAACACAAAATATAATAAGTTAGGGACAGACAAAATCATGCTTTAACAAATAAGGAAACTGCATCAAAACAAACAGTCACACAACACAAAATATAATAAGTTAGGGACAGACAAAATCATGCTTTAACAAATAAGGAAACTGAATCAAAACAAACAGACACACAACACAAAATATAATAAGTTAGGGACAGACAAAATCATGCTTTAACAAATAAGGAAACTGCATCAAAACAAACAGACACACAACACAAAATATAATAAGTTAGGGACAGACAAAATCATGCTTTAACAAATAAGGAAACTGCATCAAAACAAACAGACAAACAACACAAGTATAATAAGTTAGGGACAGACAAAATCATGCTTTAACAAATGAGGAAACTGCATCAAAACAAACAGACACACAACACAAATATAATAAGTTAGGGACAGACAAAATCATGCTTTAACAATTAAGGAAACTGCATCAAAACAAACAGACACACAACACAAAATATAATAAGTTAGGGACAGACAAAATCATGCTTTAACAATTAAGGAAACTGCATCAAAACAAACAGACACACAACACAAAATATAATAAGTTAGGGACAGACAAAATCATGCTTTAACAAATGAGGAAACCGAAGCAAAACAAACAGTCACACAACACAAAATATAATAAGTTAGGGACAGACTAAATCGTGCTTTAACAAATGAGGAAACTGAAGCAAAACAAACAGTCACACAACACAAAATATAATAAGTTAGGGACAGACAAAATCATGCTTTAACAAATAAGGAAACTGAATCAAAACAAACAGACACACAACACAAATATAATAAGTTAGGGACAGACAAAATCATGCTTTAACAATTAAGGAAACTGCATCAAAACAAACAGACACACAACACAAAATATAATAAGTTAGGGACAGACAAAATCGTGCTTTAACAAATAAGGAAACTGCATCAAAACAAACAGACACACAACACAAAATATAATAAGTTAGGGACAGACAAAATCATGCTTTAACAAATAAGGAAACTGCATCAAAACAAACAGTCACACAACACAAAATATAATAAGTTAGGGACAGACAAAATCATGCTTTAACAAATAAGGAAACTGCATCAAAACAAACAGTCACACAACACAAAATATAATAAGTTAGGGACAGACAAAATCATGCTTTAACAAATAAGGAAACTGAATCAAAACAAACAGACACACAACACAAATATAATAAGTTAGGGACAGACAAAATCATGCTTTAACAAATGAGGAAACTGCATCAAAACAAACAGACACACAACACAAATATAATAAGTTAGGGACAGACAAAATCATGCTTTAACAATTAAGGAAACTGCATCAAAACAAACAGACACACAACACAAAATATAATAAGTTAGGGACAGACAAAATCATGCTTTAACAAATAAGGAAACTGAATCAAAACAAACAGACACACAACACAAAATATAATAAGTTAGGGACAGACAAAATCATCCTTTAACAAATGAGGAAACCGAAGCAAAACAAACAGTCACACAACACAAATATAATAAGTTAGGGACAGACAAAATCATGCTTTAACAAATAAGGAAACTGCATCAAAACAAACAGACACACAACACAAATATAATAAGTTAGGGACAGACAAAATCATGCTTTAACAAATAAGGAAACTGCATCAAAACAAACAGACACACAACACAAATATAATAAGTTAGGGACAGACAAAATCATGCTTTAACAAATAAGGAAACTGCATCAAAACAAACAGACACACAACACAAAATATAATAAGTTAGGGACAGACAAAATCATGCTTTAACAAATGAGGAAACTGCATCAAAACAAACAGACACACAACACAAATATAAGAAGTTAGGGACAGACTAAATCGTGCTTTAACAAATAAGGAAACTGCATCAAAACAAACAGACACACAACACAAAATATAATAAGTTAAAGACAGACAAAATCATGCTTTAACAAATGAGGAAACTGCATCAAAACAAACAGACACACAACACAAATATAATAAGTTAGGGACAGACTAAATCGTGCTTTAACAAATGAGGAAACTGAAGCAAAACAAACAGTCACACAACACAAAATGCACGAACTGAGTGACAGGAACCGTAATAAAAACCAGATTGTGTCCATTGTGTTCAGGAAGTGTAAACAAGTGCCACTTGTCATATCAGTCAAGTTGAAATCTTCAGATTATATATATATAGCCATATCCGGCGGAAGCCATTATCCAGCAAGGAGGAATTACGGTGAAATAAATATAAAGGTATGTGTAAAGAAATACTGTTTTCTTTTGCTTGGGGCAAATATTAAATTATGATTTGAAGGTTGAAGGTTTGATTGTACGTATATCATTTGGAGATTCGAGTTGAAAGTTGCCCATGTGTTACGTCAAAGTCACAAACTACCAAAATCTAGATCTAGCATATCGGTTGAATAAAAGGTTTAAAAAAAACAGTTCATTTGGGAAATAAAATACAAATTCGCCAAGCCCACGACTTAATAAGCGGTAAATGGAAGTGGTTTTGTTTATGACGTCCTTATTTGTTTATTTATTATTTTATACCGATCAAAAGATTAAAACCACATATTTACTATAGTGACGAGAACTACAGTGAATCATTAAAATGGCGGACGACGAATTGATCAAGTGATGTCAATTCAAAAATCAACACATTTTTTAAATAAAACAATCTGTCTTACCTTAAACTTTTAATATTTAGTTGCATGACACTTTGATCTGATCAATTTTAATAGCCACTTATGAAAAGATGCATAAACACTATGACTATAGTGAACTGAAAGCGATTTCCAGATATTTTTCTTACTAATTTGTCTTGACTATCTATCTCATATAAATATTTGCAACTTAATTTTAATTGAACTCCACACGTTTTCAATTGTATGAAGGTCTAGAGATTAAAACGGCCAAGTTAAACATATTTTCTCTAATTTATGTGTTATATTCAAACCGCTTGACCCATGTGGAAAAAGGTCTCGTCACTAGTGAAAATGCTGTTTTCAGCACAGTGGCAATTGATTGGTTTAAAATAATAACGTCACAATAAAAAACTAATGAGGTCCTAAACAAAACACCTTCCATTTACCGCGTATTCAAGTCATGAACGTAAAAAGGGGGTTGGGAGAATCTGTACTTCAATTTCGCAAATTTACTAATTTTGAAATTTAGAAAAATATAGGATCTTACATAGGTACGAGTGGATTATCGAATTTCTCCCATCAAGATAGTTAAATTTCCATAATTTGACTATTGACATATTTAATATTCAAACCGCAAGGACCGGTGTGGAAAAAATGGTTCACGTCACTGGTGAATATGTGATACTCGATCATCTGTTGATTGTTTTAAAATAATAACGTCATTAACAAATATAATGACGTCATAAACGAAACATTTTCCAGTTATCGCGTATTTTAAAAATTGTTTTTGATATCGCAAATTTGCTACTTTTTAAAATTAGAGAAACAGAATCTTACGTCACTTCTCAAAGATTATTGATTTTCTCCAATCTCGATAGCTAAATTATGGAATTTTAAGCAATCGCCAAGGCTCGGACGTAAAACTCTATAATTTAATTATCTAGAGAAATGCGATAATCCACTCGTATCAATGTAAAATCCTATGTATAAAATTTTCAGCTTTCCAGCGTTTGTCTCTCTTGATGTATGCACGGAAACGTAATCTTCTTGGAACAAATAATTGTTCATAGGAAAATTTCGGTCCATCATTGTGTATCTAGTATTTCTTTAGACTTTCGCGAGTTGATATTACCCTGACCTTCTGTCAATGTTCGAACTCCATGATAGGTTATGCAGCCCAAAACATGGATAAAATTTACTGTTTCCACGCAGTCTTAGATATTCAGGTCGCCAAATTTCATCATGTCGTCTCCATACAATTATCAATTGCCACTTGAGTTTCGTCACTATATACATGCATGAGTCTTCTTCCATTCTCTATTCAAAGCCCATCTCAATCTAGATCTGCATCATTAAACGCGATGTTTACGATTTGGGAGTGCGAGTTTTCCTTATTTTTTTACTTGTGTAGCTATGAAAGCGTAATCGTTTCCGAACAGACTTTGCATGCAAAACATTATCCACTTTGTTAGTAATATCATTCAATCCTTTCCGTCGGCCAATTCGTTCACAACTTAAAATTTTTATGTCTCCTCGTTCAAAAGTTTTTCTGGGTACCATACTTCTACGTTTATTTTCATTGCTTTATTTATTCATTTTAATAACTGCATAAAAAATGAAAAAAATAAACGACCCAACAATATTAAGAAATTTTTCGTGCATTTTGATGACTCGCTTTTTGCCATACACTGTATATTTTCCGCACCGGAAAGGCTGTTGAAAAATTAGAGAAATATTGTACATGTATCTGTGCGATACTGTCAGATTATTAATGACATACAGTAACCTTTACTAAATAGCCAATCAGTTGATGCTTTAGTCAAAAGTAGAGCTTAAAAGAACCAAAATAGTTCTACTTTCACTTTGCATAAAAAGTGCAATTCTGAATGAACCCGTTTAAAATTAAGTTTATATGATGCACACATATTTTAGAAGTAGAATGAGTCCAAATTTATTAATTTCAGGCAAGTATAGATTTTGTACGAAAGTTCACAGACTGGCACCTGTTTCCATCTACCAACTGAATCTAGCTTTATATGTGACGTCATTTTGTAAACTTTACAAAACATTTTCTTAGACTTTAAACTTGATGCACCGGTCAGATATATTTAGCGACGACATGGTATTTTGAGAAAAAAAGGATGTCACTAATAGTGAACTTAAGGTAAATTCAGTATTCTATAAAATGTTATAATAGTCACCTATGTAAATAATTTAGTAGAGGTTACTTACCCTCTCCCATCTCCCATGGGAGACGGTATATACATACTAGTAATCAAATGATGAACAGTAAACGGAGCAAATAGCTATCTGTTACTTGATTTGGTGGTTTACCAAATCTATAAATATCCTTGTCCAATATCATTGGTTTACGTCAGGATAGCACTAGTATGTGTACTAAAATTTCGATATATTCTTGGGTTGAATCGGGATTGTAGTCAGTATATTTGTATAGTAATGTTACGTTCCCCATATTGATTTCTATTAGTAAATTGGTCAGTTAACTATTAAAAGGTAAATATTGCACCAAAATCTACCTACTTTTAAAACTGTTTGGGAAAACACTGATATTTTCTGTATCTTTATTTTCGTTCTGATATTGATGCAAATAGATCAACACATAAATTTACAGCTCATTTTGAACATTTGTTCAGTAAGTCAATTTTTGTTAAATTATTTTAAAAAAACCACGAGTGAACTGACAACAATTACTTAAATCTCTCACGCACCATTGGTTAATAGTTTAGCGTAAACAATGTCCTTAAAAGGTACATACCTATCCTACATATTCCAAATTCAATGTCTGTTGATAAAGACCGCGGAAAACTCAGAGTTTGTATTATTTTGATTTCTATGCGTGAGTGACCGTTGATTTAATTACTTGAAAGTAAAAAAACACAAGTCATTATTGTGAAATTTTCATAATGATGCAGTTAGTGTAGGCACATTGCACTTGCGTAATATTATGTTTTTGTTTGATAATTTTGCGGCTTGACTCACGTTGCTAGACGGCAAACGTTGCAAGTCTAAATTTTAAACTTTTAAAATATTAAAATTTAATAGATGAAAAAAAAATTTTTTTAGTATTATATAAATTGAACAAAAAGAAGTGAATTTTATGTTTGAAACGAAAGGCTTACCGCATTTGTTAAACTGTACCGATTCTCTCTTTGTGTTAGTACAATGTAACCTTTGATAAGATAACAAGTCTGGGTTTATTATATTTGCACTCTTAAATGTGACACAATTTAACTTCATGAACAATTGTTAAAATCATTTTACGTAGTCCACATGATGTACTGAACAATTAAGACAGAAAACGGTATGCGCCTTGTTTGTTTTCAAAAAAAAATTCAGCCATATCCTGGAGTCTGGTTTTTAATGGCGGAAGAAGCCTGAAAACCCATGGAAAACCACAAACAGAGAACACTGATAATCCTTGTCAATTAAGTTTGGAGTTGAGTACACCAAGTCATAAGTGAGACTAGAGCCCGTATCCTCTGTATTGACAAGCACGTGATCAATAGCAGACGACTAACCTAACCGCTCGGCCACCGAGGCCTCTATAGAAGGAAAATCTTGTACGTACATCTATAAGCTGCATTTATAATATAATTAAATAACGTATTTTATTTACTTAAACATAAAAAGAACAGAAAAGGGGTTTACGAATCCCGGGTTAATAATGGTATGGTGAAGAAATAATATCAATGATAAGACAATAAATACTAGTTTTTTATGTTCACATTCTTGCATAATTAATATTCGAAATAGTTTGTCAAATAATTTTATTGGCAGCAGCGTCAATTTGATATGAACACTTCAAATTTCATATGTTCAAATAGCTCCAAATAAATTTTATTTTCCAGGTATATGCAACCATGTGGTGGTGGCCTTATTTCCAATATGCAACCATGTGGTGGTGGCCATATTTCCAATATGCAACCATGTGGTAGTGGCAATATTGCCACCTGAAATAAAATAAATAATTTGTGGTTAATATTTGAACAATCGTTACTTTTAGGAATGGAGATGTATATTATTGATGGCATTAAATAATTAAAAATGTCTTATCGTGTTATTTCTTTCAAGCACTTGACACTGTGAAAACGAAAATATCTGTTGACTTGACTTTGTGGGGGGGGGGGGGGGGGTTTACGTCCTACGTCGATAATCTAATTTCATAGGTCAGACAGAGAATATCTGTTAGAAGTAGAATTTTTTATTTAAACGCAGATAAAACAATTGTACTGGCTTTATTCATCATATCCGTGTTCAATATAATTATTAACACAGGGACATTGCACGAAATCAGGGCTTCAGGGCCATCATGAAAATAAAAAAAATAAGATGACCGACATGTTTTTAGAATCTCTCGCATTGGACCGTGCAATATTTCATGATTGGTGTTTGACTTACATATATAAATCGACTATATCAAATTTTCAGACAATAGATATTTTTAGATAGCTATAGTTTGTCCACTTTTTTGCAAACTATTGTCCATCGTAAATTTGACAGAAGAAGATATGGTGGATATTCAGGTCGATGACATCAACTTATATCAATCTCTTGCAACCCTTGCGGAAAAGGACCAGATATTAGAACTACATGATATGTTTTCTTAACTTGGTGAATTTGTGCAGTAGTTCGTACAATCTTAATTAGAGAAATTTTAACCTCATTGTGTCGAAGTTATGTACACACCTATGGTATTCATGAATTATTTCTTAAATTGTTTTCGGGTTAAGCAGCTGATGTCGTACCTGAATAAATTGCAGAGTGTTAACGTGCAAACCCAGACGAATAAAAACATCTGTCAGTATCAATAATAGTGAGAACGATCGTTATAAAAACGTTTCTGTTGACGATACAGATATATTTATCAAGGAAATCAGAAACAAGAACGAAGTCGTTGCCTCTGGACATTACAGCCATCTTATGTTGCTAGAGACCTTCTAAAGACTTATAACCGGGTCATCATGAAAATATTCATTAATTATATAGTATAATTGTAATATGACTTCTTACTTTCGCTGTTTAAACAAAGTCGATTGAATTCAAATAACTTATTTCACACATGCGTTAGTTGTCGGTTACCGTCGCTCAAAAATAGTTATCCGTAATTGTCGTTGATGTTGATAAGTTATTTTTTGTCTGAATCTGAGATGGACATGACTTTATATTACTTTTCTCACCACTACATTAAGACTCGCAGGAGGTACGTGGAAAAGCCATGCACGAGCGCACATTTATATACCGCTTCAATGTTCAGATTATAATAATCAGAATCGAAATAATTCATGCAATTAACACTTTATTTTCGTTAATTATAAATGGGCATAATAGCCACGATACTGTACAAATTGTATTCACGAATATACTGCACATTCATGTAAAAACGACAAGTATTAAACACATGCATTGCATTCTGTTTTATATGTCATAAACGTTTCATTCGGGAATTCTGTGTTGATATTAAAAGTTAGAACCGATGTTGAAAAGTAATGTGCTCAAAATTTCTATCGTACAAAACCTCGTCAAAAATTATTTAAAAAAAAACACTTCTTTTGCAAATTCTAGTTGCTACAAATGATACATATTTAACTTACCACACAAACCACAACTAAGAGGACAAACAAAACTCAAAGATGAAGCACAAACTTGTGGGTCAAAACAGTTGATATTTGGATTGTCTATACAAGGTGTGGGAGTAGTTGGTGACACTGCAAATGTAAATGAGATAAAAGACGTGAATTGTATATAACAATTAGAAGTATTCTACAGAAGCTTCTTGCGGACCTCCACAAATATTATTTTAATATGTCATGAGGAATTTTAATTCATTATAACGAACTCCTGAATCTCTGATCACGCATTTAAATTTGTTATGAAGAATTCAAGAATTTGTTGTCACGGATTTAATTTCGTTACAACAAATTCGGAATTCGTTATCACGGGTTTTTAATTCGTTACAATGGATTCCAGAATTCGTGATAACGGTTTTCAATTTTGTTTCACTCAAATGTATTACATGATAATTACTTTTGCAGTTTTTTGCGCAGCTAGACTCTTAATGGATCCATACATTTCTATTGAACGATAGCATTTGTTGACTGTCCATTTTGTCATCAAAGTCAGATTGGTCTATCGAAAAAAATGTTTGGTGTATTCAGAAAAAATATATCCGTAATCCTGAATTCCAAAATTAGTTATAACGAATTTAAAATGGTGATACGAATAATGGAATCCGTTATAGTGAATTTTAAATCGCTATCAATAATGATAAATAAACCAACACATTTGTAGATCCTAAAGAAGATTCTTTCTGGCTTCTGGTGAGGCTCGGAAACTAAATTTTCGGGGATCGAACGGGGACAGTAAACGTTTAAAATCATGAAATTATTACAATAGTTATTATGGAATGCTACACATCTGTTCTGCTGAAGTTTTAAAATTAAGATTTGTAAATACCTTTGGTTTTTACGTGACATTTTAATGTCATTTAATTACTTTGCTATAATTAACCATTGTATGTTTTACAATAATAGAAATGATATACATGTATTTAGAAGAAATGTTTCTTCAACAAACTAAAATTTAAAAACCACAAAGTATAATTAAAATATTTTTTTTTTGTTTTAATGCACGCATTTGTATGACTACATTGTCTTATTGATTTATTAAAATCTGTCTTAGGGCTGAATAATTGGCCTTTACAAAATCATGTAATAAACAACAGGATTTTTGCATTTTATATTAATACTCCGTTTTACGCCCTGCACATATGGTCGCCGTTGACTATAGTGCATGGTGACAATATGTGCAATATTAAATACAACATATATTGCAATCTGCATATATTGTCGCCAACAATATATGAAGTTTTAACAGGCCCATTGTCCCCAATTTTTTACCTCCTCGGAGAAAATTTATCCAGAATTGCACATTTTCGACACAGTGTCAACTTGTCACACCAAGTAAACATAAACAGTTTGAGGTTGGGAAAGTTATTTAAAAGAGTATTGCTCTTCAAGTTGTACAATACTTATTTTCCTCTCGGACAACATTACACGTCCGTCCATAAATATTTGCGTCTCACTTTTTCCGCTTTCGTATTGTATTAAGATAAAGTTGTATGTTGCAAGCACTTTGTCGGGCCACTTATTTCTGGTTGCGGTGAGGGATCCCTTGTTTTAAAAATTCATTGGACTAGAGAAACTTGGAAGTATTTTATGTGCACTAAAAATGGGTTACAGGTTTGTTTTTGACACTATAACAAAAGGGTAAAGACAAGAATCAGTTATATTCATAAATAAACTTGTAATTTGCTTGGTTTTAATTTTACTGAAAAGACGTTTCCCCTAAAACATGTATGAACAGCACAGCAAATTTAAAGTTTAGTAAAACACACACCATGATATTTGTATTTTGCCACTGGGTGGATAATAATGTTGGCGGAAAATTGTCCTTGAGGGTAATCCACAGTCACGATGTCAGACATTTTTAATACGGCAAAGAAGTTATCATTTGTTCATAATATTTTTGCAGTGTGTTTCTATTAAAAACCGTTAGAAACACCAAGGCTTCTTTGTTTTGCACTTAGTAGATGTCCTTAGTGCTGGTGTACTGTTAGGGGCTCTTTTTATTAGAAATATTTCTTTGCTTCATCGTCCGATAGCTCAATTATTGCATATCTCAGCATTTGTTTGGTAGTACCAATCATAGTCTTAAGGAAACTCATTTACTTAAACAATATAATAAGTCAACAGTAACACTTAAAGTCGAATGCTAATTAAACACTTAAAACACCTCCAGTCAAATATTAAGTTTACCCTCTCAAGACTTGTAATAAATATAAAAAGTCCATGACAAAGGCACTGAATAATAGTATTTGTATGAAGTTTGAACGCGATTGGTTCACCGGTAATTAGTGGACAACAGAAACTGATAAAGTAAAATCAAAATGGGAATTTACTTTATTAACAATTCAATGAAATAGTGATCGGTATGCTAACATATGTTTGCACATTATGGTCGCCGACGACAATAAGGGCTGTTACTCCCTTACCCCAACCCTGTTATAATGACGTTTTGTCGCAGACCTGTAGCGCAGTGTTACTGTGTATCACGTATTACTAGTGCAAGTAAATCCACTTGACGAATTACTGCACTGATCGTGCTGACATTGTGATTAGATATATTCTATAAGGAGAAAAAATAAGCTACCGTACTCCCTAGGCATGCTTGATTAATGGTCTTCACTTCTTTATATCAACATTGCTAGTTGCCAAGACTTACAGCTAAATAAACGTACAAAAAACACCAAGTCTACCTATTTTCTTATTTAATTTTGTTTATTTTGTTTGCTTCTTGCTTGCCTTTATGTTTGACATTTTATCAAATGGATTAAAAAGTATAGTAAAGACTCATCTGTGGCACTCAGTGCCAACATTATTTAAAATCCAAATGACTAAGTTGTAGAGTTTTATTGTCAAAACCCATAAATGTTATACCAAATCCGACTAAGGCAATATTCAGCTTGTGAATAAATAAAAAAATTCCAATTTAAATTAACACAATGACTATATAATTGAAACAATCGGTTGTTAGTATATTAATGTCAGCCCCGTAGTTTGACTACTAACCTGGAGATACGATACGTAAGGGAATAACAGTCCACCAGCAGGAGCATTGACCCAGTAGTTGCAAATAAAATTTAATAAAATTGCCAACTTTATAGATGTGCGTTTCGTCTTATCAAAACTCATAACTGGCGCACAAACCCACAAATTAAAATCTAAATAATTAAGATTATCATCCAAATTATAAAAGATTATAGCAAAGCTGGCTCAAACCATCTATACTGTTTGAATAGAAAAAACCTTACAATTTTAAAAAGTGCTTTGGGCGTTTAAGGGAAGTTAATTAGACAATTTCTATGCACTGAAAGAATCAATGATTTTCGTGTCATCATTGTAGTGTGAGTACTTGGCTGGGATATCCTGGGAGGTCCACCGGAGTGGCATCAACCCAGTAGTTACAAATAAAATGTCCCCAAATATACCAAGGTTATAGAATTTACTATGCCACAAATGCGTGTCTTCTAATCAAGACTCGAAGAGTTTAAATGGTGTTAATGAGTGTAAATGATCAAAATGAAGAATAAATATTTGGATTTTGACATCATCGATATATAATTTAAACTTTACAAGCTCATTCAAATATTGTACAAAATGTACAATCTTGAGATATGTTGGCTAGCCACTTGTCTGTCTTATGTTGAAGTTGTAAGACGAGCATTACTATTTCAAATAAAACAGTTTTTGAAATTTCATACAACAAACACAAATTCACGACTAACCACAAGGACAAGAGGCAAAAATCAACGGACAGTTACAAATACGGATATAGACAATATACACAATGCAACACAAAAACAGAGATTTAACTGAACCCACTAAAACCATGGGTGTACTCAGGTGCTCCGGACGAGTAAGCAGTGCTTGCCTCTAATTGGACGCCCGTCGAGTTACTCATTGTCATGTCAGGGCAAGGTCAAATCAAAGGAAACACTACATATGTCTCCGCCAAAGTTTCAGATCGTATTTGATAGATTGATTTTCCATAACTATCAATTAAGTCATGGTGACGACCATAGAAACATCAACGTAGGTACAACAAACCTTTGTTTGAATAGTTTAGTAGTGAACAGCATTAATCGGTCTAGAAAATCGAAATACCGATCGCAGTATCAAGAATAACGTATAAGTTGTGATATGTACACACCATACGCTGGAGCTGCTGGAATTTTGCTGCTGCCGATGAAGATGAAGTTGACAATTGGAAAATTGAAGTCATCACGTTTGTCGTAGAGTCTAGTTTTTAGTTATCCTGGGTCTATTTCTAGAAGTATGGAAGGAGATATCCGCCAAAAATATGTTCGTTTGTTCTTTGTTAATGGTAGACGTGCAATTCCTTACATGTTCGGTTATTTTTTTGTCCATTGTGAATTTTTCAATAATTTATTTGAGAAATACGTTTTCCAGCTTGCTAGCCTGTATTTACCACAGTTTTTATTTGTTTCATGTCGTTTCTTTCGTGTGTATTATATTGTTTCAGTAGTTTTTAAATCGTTCTTTGTCAAATATTTCACTTTCATAGCTAGTTTACTATTACCTTTTTTGTAGCTATTTACATATTTTTCAAAATCGCCACCATAACAAAGTACCCATTAACATTGTACAAATTAGGAATTTACGCATTAACATTGCACAAACGCATTAACATTGAACAAATTAAGAATTTTCGCATTAACATTGTACAAACTAAGAATGAACATGTCACTCATGAGTGATGTTTTTACCGGAAGAGAATAAATTGGTTGGTCTCACAACATTATATATATATATAAATGATCATAACTTTTGAAGTAATAAAAATATTAACAAACTTAAAAAACTGATTGTTAAAGTAGAAATTATTAGCTTCAAAATAACGTATAAGTTTCAAAAAACATAACTAGTTTAAAGGCAAATATTCTTGACAGGATTTTTATTACGCGTAAAAGCGACCGAAAGTTCATAACGTAACCATCTTTGACGATAAATATTCTACATAAAAACTATTGTCTGTCAACAAATGCTTATATATTATTCAAGCTTAGATCATACAAATTCATAAAATATGACATGATAAATTTTGATAAAGGTAAAACAAAAAAATCTTGACACGACGGGATTTCGTTCTGAGTTACACACGGACATTTTTTTCTAGGTTTCAAAGATTGAGGCCTTATATCGTTTAAATACATGTATGTCAAAAAATGTTTACAACAACAATATTGCTTACTAAAAGAAGGCATTGTTGTTGATAACGACTATCAGTTAATCTGCATGTACCGTACAGTAGATCGCATTTGGTATAACGTTTTGGAATTTTTGTGATAAAAGCTCTACAACATCTTAATCATTTTATTCATTATTATTGTTTAGATCCACTGATGAGTCTTGATCAGCCGAAACGCGCGTCTGGCGTATTGAATTATATTAACCTTGGTATCTTTCATGACATTTTATTTACAACCACTGGGTCGATACCTCTGCTGTTGAACTGCTAGCCCCTGAAGGAATCACCAGCCCATTAGTTACACTTCTGTGCTGACAAGAATATCATTGATTCTTTCAATGATATAGTCATTGTCTAAAGGATGAGATACGATAGGGGCTGTTTTAGACCCTAATTCTTAACCTTTCAATAATATGGAGTAGGCATTGCCAAAATGCGAGCACACCAATATAATCTTTTATTATCAATATATAATGTGCATTTCATAATTGACGTTACTTCCGAACAACCTAACTGTGCCTCTAAATTCCAGTGGTCACGTGACGTCTTTCTTTGTAATGGTGACGTCACATGAAATGTAATTTGATTGTCAGTTTTTAAAGATCGATTTAGAGATTGCCAAAAATAGTATGACATTTTTGTTGTTATTTTTAAATATAACATTAACTTTTTATCGTTGTCAAATTTATTAAGTCTTTCTTTAAAATTAAATTTGCTTCTTCATTCACTTTGTTCTAGTTTTTTGACGATATCAACTTCCGGACGAAAATAAATCAATATCAGCATTAAGCCAGATTTTGATCACGTGATTTCATTTTGTTCACGTGACACGTAATTGCCGTAGAGCTCACCGCTCTTCGCGGGCAGCGAAGCTGCCCCGCTGCGAGCTGTGCTCGCTATAAATATATTATTTAGATAGATTTGTATAATTTACACAAACTCAAGTTTCAAGCTGTTGCAGTGATCGGCGCATGCTCATATGAGTCCCAAAAGAGAGAGGAAAATCAAAATAAAACAATTTTCACATGGATTTTGTTCTTTATTATTCTAACTTATCAAAACATTTGTCTTTTGAATTGACAACACATATTTTCTCATATTTGTGTGTGCATCCTCAGACTATGCGACAAGAAATTGTAAAAATAGGTCCGAAATCTAGAGAAAATGGATTTTTAGATAATTTATTGTCGTTTAGGGTCCAGTGAGCAATATTTCATCTATTTAGTGCGGTTTTTAAAGAATTGTGTGTGCTTAAACCCATTTTTGTATAAACGTCTTTAAGAACATATCAAACGTGATACTTGCAGTTAACAATAATAAATCGTATGGTGAATAAATAATTGAAGGATTTACAATGGACGAAGAAATAACTGAACATGTAAGGAATTGCAGGTCTACCAATTTACAAAGAACAAACGAACATATGTTATCCCCTTCCATATAGAAGTAGATCTAAGTAGGAGGCTGGTCTTAGTGTATTCGTGGTGTCTTTAATTTCAAGCTCGCTCAGGTAAATTGAATGCAAATAGTCATACAATTTAGCATTGTTGAGGAACAATATATCATCAATATAGCGGAATGTGAAATTAAAGGTTTTGGCCAGTGTCTTTTCTCTCTTCATTTGCAGGCCTTCTAAGAACGCAACCTCAAGCGCGTACTAAAACAGGTCGGCTAGGAGAGGAGCACAATTAGTACCCAGTAGAATACCAACAGCCTGTTAAAAAACGTGTCCTCCAAACATGACGAATATGTTGTCGATTGGAAAATCTTGCTACTTATCGAGAGACGCGAACAGATTTAAATATCAACATAATAAAAATATTATTAAATAATAAATAAACAATATTATATAACGTTGTTTTATATCACATGTAAATATGTGATAAATAGATTATTACATCTCGAATTCCATATCTGCCTTGATATCTTCCCTCGACCTATATCTGCCCTCGGCTGACTCGGGGCAGATATTGGAGTCTCGGGAAGATATCAAGGCAGATATGGAATTCGACATGTAATAATCTATACTTATCTGAATACGATATTGAGAACATTGACACTGCTTACATAAAAAATTTGCTGCTTATCGAGAGACGCGAACAGACTTAAATATAAACATAATAAAAATATTATTAAATAATAAATAAACAATATTATATAACGTTGTTTTATATCACATGTAAATATGTGATTAATAGATTATTACATCTCGAATTCCATATCTGCCTTGATATCTTCCCTCGACCTATATCTGCCCTCGGCTGACTCGGAGCAGATATTGGAGTCTCGGGAAGATATCAAGGCAGATATGGAATTCGACATGTAATAATCTATACTTATCGTATCAACGACAAAAACAACCCAAATGTTATGAATTAGACAGTGCAGCTACTCAAAGCGTCCATTTAGCTATTATTAGAAAATTAAAGCTGTTGTTAATTGATTGGATGTTTGTTTTTACATCAAGGGAGCTGTATTTCGGCTATTTAGGACAGAAACAAGGCAACATGCAATAAAATCGACAGAGAAATGGGATGGAAAGGAATACAATTTTGACTTCAACTGGAAAAGTGTGGAGTATTTGGTAGGGACGTGAAATATAGCTGTTTGAAGCTGCTACAATAAAGTACGCCAATCGCTGATTTTTCGAAGAGTGTTTAAATTTCACAATTAAATGCATCAACTAATGAAATTGCTTGAACATGTTGAAAGAAGCAAGTGTTTGGCAGTATTAATTTTTACTCATTCTTGAGTGTGAAGAAAACCTAACGAACCTAATAAATAACGCGGTAATAACAAACTATTAACACTACTGTACAAAATACACTGACTTTCACATGGTCTATGCAACACATCCGTTTGGTTTATCATAAGTTCGATCTCTTCTTATTGTCTCTTAATGATATATAATTGTTTTCGGGTACGATTGACCGTATATCGCTTAACCATACTCCACAATATAGTTCATGTTGTAAGTGATAAAATGGCTAATTAAATATTAAAGAAAATATTTCATTTAAAGTTTTGTGGTTTTGTTAAATACTTCAAGCTTTAAAATACATTTTTTGTCCTCATCTAATAAGGAGTAGTAAAGATGTGCAAAATTTTATATTAATGCGCTTTTGACCTCGCTAGATAGGATCATTGCTTCAATTTTATTTCTTGGATTATTTCATGATTTATAGGGTATGCTTAGTATTTTTTTAATGCATTCTTATCTTTACAAAATAAAATGTATATATGTGTGTTTCTTTTATTAATTAGTTAAATAATTTGATAATAAAAGGCATTTTTAGATTTTGTTACGTTGTATTACGTAATGTATATGTTAGAAAGACTGGTTCGGTTCAATTTTATCATAATATATTTTGTTTTGTTTGGATTATTTCACGATTGATAGAGCAAGCTTCATATCTTTTTTACATTCGTATCTTTACATTAAAATGTAGATGATTATAAATTAGACTTGATCGATAATTTTCAATTTTATTTCTTATGTCAGAATTTATAGGGTACTTAAGCTTTGTATTTTTTATAAAGTTTCTAATAATATAATGTGAATGTATTTGTTTTTATAGGCATTCATAAGATGATTTGATAAAAATAATGCATTTTAAAATTTTGTAGTATTACGTAATGCATGATCGATAATTTTCAGTATTTTATTTTTGGATTATTTCATAATTAGGGTAGAAAATGAAACCTTTATATAGAAAATTCATCAATCTTAAACATTAAATTTAATTTCCCTGGGTTTTAATTATTAACGATTTCGAAATCCCAAACTCTCTCGCACAAGATTGGCCGAGAACGAGGCCCGCGCGCGCGCGTGTGTAAAATAAGATTTTAAAACAGGCATGTTATTTAAAGAAATTTGATTTCTGAATCAGTGAAAAATGTCATAGACATTGGTAAATTTCTTTATAATAAAAAACACAAAAGGTTTGGATTTTTATTTAATTCAAGATTTTAAATTTTTTTTATGTAAAACTATTTTAAAAAACAAGTTATGTTTAGATACTTATAGAATTAGACAAAACATACCTCTAAGATCGGATATGAAGTCCTTTAAACAAACAGAAATTAAAAAAGGCTAAATGAAATTTTGAAAAATGTATATAATAATACAATAGAAAAACAATTCAGTCACATAAATTGTTTTGCAAAAACAGAGACATATAATAAGATGTCTCTGGCAAAAAATAAGACTCTCCTATAATTTTTGTTGTTGTTTATTTTAAGGTCTGAAAATATTATTAAGTTCTTAGCAATTTTTATGCACATGAACGTTAGTTTGACGTTTGAATACATTTAATTGCAAATTTTTTGAAAAACAATTTTAATTACTGTAAAATTAAATCAATAGAAATTGTAACTTGTGGGTTTTTTCTTGATCTTCCGAAGATGCTCGACGGAAGGACATGATAACTGCCGATCTTACCCCCCCCCCCCCTTTTTTTCCACAGAACCACGTGACTATGTGATTTCGAAAAGGTCAACGTATTGTATTGGGAGATGGTTAAGAATCCCCAAACAGGAACGAATATGTAATCATTGTAAAATGTTAGGAGACGAATTTCATTATTTCTTTACCTGTAAAAATCCAGTTTTAGCCCAATTACGAGAGAAACTTCTTCCACGAAATTATTGGATGTACCCAACAGAAAATAAATTGTACTATATGTTAACATATTGCAATGTTAAGCTATACCACAAAATTTGCTCTTTTATTAGAAAAATTATAAGAATCATTTGATACACCCACATATATATAGCTATGAATATGAGTAACCTTATGTATTATCAAGCCTTACAAATAACAAGTATTATTATTACTTATACCTATATATTTATTGATTATATATCCAAAATAATATTTAATCCTTCTTCCAAATTCAAAATTTTGTTATAAGCACGCGGTCTAATACTACTAATAGTAATTGTAAATCCATGAATGAGAGCACGTGATGTAATAGTGTACTTTTTGTCATGTAGATGTGGGACTCGAATGATTCTCTGTTAACGGATGATTGATTTCTACATTATTTATCTGTTTGTTATTACCCTGCTGCTCTGTGAAAATTGTATATTGTTGTATGTTTTGACCTCTTGTACATTTTGTGTCTGAGGATAATAAAGCATTTGTCTCTCTCTTGTTATTGTAGGTAAACATTTGTCTATTTGTTTATTACAGTACTCTTCTCAAAGTTGAGATATTATAATCAAGATGATTATTTCTTGCCTTCCACAATCGTCTATATTTGTAACCTTTAACAGCATATGATGAAATTTTAAATAAAACAAGTTGAAAAAAAACTATTAAAACAAATCGGATACACCTATAACATATAAATCGAACATCTCTGGATATACCCATATCATTTCTTGTTTACAATGGATATCGGGATATCCCCTAACCAAGTGAATGAAAGCGAGCTTTTGATTGGCTACATCAATGAAAGCCATCTACATATTACCTAACCTACATCTACACAAAATGTCAAGTGTTTTTTTGATAAAGTTTTGTAGACATCTTCATAAAATATGTCTGCTACTATTAAGCTTAAATTAACATGCCTTAAAAACAAAAAGGTTTATGCGCACCGAGAATCTGATCAAATCCATTTCGTACTGCATTTTATTCCGAGATTAGAGCGGTCTTTATAAAATCATCCAAATTATTATCTCGACATTTTGATAAGACCATATAAGATATTTCGGAGCATACATTTTCCACAATAATTTTCTTCCGAGTTGAGATGTGCAGTAGTAGCTCACCATGAGGCTAATGAAGCCCAGATTTTTGGGAGCGTGGCTGGCTAAGATGATTGTTGTGTGTACGTCAATTAGGTGAAGATTATTTTTAATAACCTTCAGTCACCGATTAGCTCGTTACCACAGGTAACACGAAAGGTGTCAGCAGATTAGGATATCGGTACCCTTCCGGAACACCTTATATCACCACTTTGTCACTTTGTTAGTGTTAGTGATGCTTATTTTTATTTTTGTTTCCACTGTTTATTACGTTTTGTGTTAATGAGTCGTCTGTTATACATTCCAAAATTTTAAAATTTCTACTAAGAAAAACTAAATAGAACCGTAAAAGCTAATGTCCACAGCTCAGTAGCATTAGCGATGACTTTACGTTTACACCCCACCACCTCGTTTTTACGAAATAAAAAAAGTATTCGGTTGCCAGATAATTATACCATTATAAATTAAACTACATTACTTTCTCTTCCAAATGTTCGATCATAAAAGAATAGACTTTTCATTGAGTCTCTTGTAGTGGATTCTGTTCTCTCTAACACTTCTTTCATTGAGTCTCTTGTAGTGGATTCTGTTCTTTCTAACACTTCTTTCATTGAGTCTCTTGTAGTGGATTCTGTTCTCTCTAACACTTCTTTCATTGAGTCTCTTGTAGTGGATTCTGTTCTCTCGAACACTTCTTTCATTGAGTCTCTTGTAGTGGATTCTGTTCTCTCTAACACTTCTTTGGGAAATCTATATGATTTACGTACCTATTTATCTCTCCCTGCAAATAAACATCATACTTTTGATTTGTATTTGATAGAGTTGTAGCATCTGTAATGTCGTTGGTAGAGGTACCTATTCTGTCGTTGTTGATAGGTCTCGTCATGAATATAGGATCTCAGAAATATAATTCTTATCACTGTATACATGTATGTTGCTTTTCCCCTGGCGCTGACTATTAAAAACTAATTAAAATGGAATCGTTTACTTGCTTCCCACCTTTTTTTGTCACCACGTCAATAGAAAAGGGAAAGGGGATGGGAAAGTGTATGTCTTTAAATTTTGTTCTAGTTACAATGACTTCTTTATATATGGATAGGATAAGGATACTCTTCAATTTGCGAGTTTGCTGTTGTATTTAGCATAAACATTGTTTGTTTGTTTGAATGGTATTTAATCATTACACAAATTTCAGCAAGTTTAAGTTATATCATGGCGTCCAGTTTTTACTGAGGGAGGAAGCCGGAGTACCATGAGGAGAAAAGCTCGACCTTCGGTAGGAAAACTGGCAATCCTTGTCAATTAAGATTAAATGAACCAGATTAAAATCATTTAAATTCAAGTTGACCGTTATGAACTTTTATAAACTATGATTTTTATTTAATTTCTTATAATCTTAAACTAGAGGCTCCCAGGAGCCTGTATCGCTCACCTGAACCTGAAACCAAACAACCCTTTTTTATCCAGCTTTTCTTTGCTATAAGGAATTGCCCAACACTTCTGCAAAAATCATTAATTTCGACCTTTTAAGGGAAATAACTCCTATAAGGAGGAGCTTTTGATGCTTAGAGGGAGAAGGGAAGTTCACTTCAAATTTGCTGTACCTGTTGTACTTTTTTAACTATCAGTCGAAAACTCTCTCGACCCCCCCCCCGCCTTTTTTCATTTTTTCTATTTAAAGCCAACGTAGCAATATAGGTAGTCAGGTGGTAGAGGACGTCCTAAAGATGATGTGTGCAATGTTTCAAAGCAGTCCTTTCATTGGTTAAAGAGGAGATGATTTTTTAAAATCTAGTAAAATTGATTAAAAAAATTTTCAAGGAGAATAATTCCTAAACGGTTCATCAGACAATCTTGACCTTTTAGTCATTTTTGTAGCCCTCATAGAGCAGAACAATTAAGCAATGCTAACTTTTTCTCTAGTTCTAATAATTTTCAAGATTTTGAGGCAAAAATGTCAAAAATAATCAATTTCGACAATTAAAGGGCAATAACTCCTATAAGGAGTCATCATACAACTTCAACCCAATGGAGTGTTTTGTAGAGCTTTTGATGCAGATGAAGGTATGTCTCTTCGGTTTTCCTGTATCTGTTACACTTTTTTAAATATAAGCCAAAAACTGTATTTTACCCCCCCCCCCCCCACCGTCCTATTTTTAGCAATGGTGGCCATGTTGGTTAATCTGCAGCCATGGTTGGTGCAAACTTGGTTGAGGACATTGGACGGATGATGTGTACAAAGTTTCAAAGCAGTACTTTCAGTTGTTTCAGAGGAGAATATTTTAAAAAATCAATTAAAACAAATTAAAAAAAACAGTTCAAGGGGAATAACTCTTAAACGGTTAATCAGACAATCTTGACCCTTAAGTCATTTCTGTAGCCCTCATAGAGCAGAACAATTAAGCAATGCTAACTTTTTCTCTAGTTCTAATAATTTTCAAGATTTTGAGGCAAAAATGGCAAAAATCATCAATTTTGACAATTAAAGGGCAATAACTCCTACAAGGAGTCATCATACAACTTTGACCCAATGGAGTGTTTTGTAGAGCTTTAGATGCTGAAGAAGGTAGGTCTGTTCGGTTTTCCTATATCTGTTATACTTTTTGAACTATAAGCAAAAAACTGTATTTTGACCCCCCTGTTCTATTTTTAGCCATGGCGGCCATGTTGGTTGGTCTGAGGCCATGATTTGAGCAAACTTGGTAGAGGACATTTTACTGATGTGTGCAAAGTTTCAAAGCAATCCCTTCAGTGGTTTTGGAGGAGAAGATTTTTGAAGAAAAGTTAACGACGACGACGACGACGACGGACGACGACGGACGCCAAGTGATGGCAATAGCTCACCTGACCCTTCGGGTCAGGTGAGCTAAAAACGCTGGTGTAGAAAATTGCATTAACTTCAGTATGTGAGCAATCTTTCTGTAAATTTTCAGGGATCTGGGTTGAAAGGTGAAGGAGTTGATTACACAAAAAATGTGCCCAGTATGGAAAATTAGGAATATCCTCGAACACTTACCTAACAGTATGTGCATAACTTCAATATATGTGCAATCTTTCTGTGAAGTTACAGATGTATGTGTGGACACTGTAGGAGTTCCCTATTTTCCCTGCCAAACTTCACCCATACTATAATCTGTTTTAGCACTTTGTGCAACCCGGCCAATAAAGCCGCACACATACACCCAATACAGTTAAAGCACAACTATGGTGTTCTTTATTTCTACTAAGTTGCTTAAAATTAAGACCAGTAGATTCACAGAAGAAGCGCTTACGAGCTGTGTTATACATTTATTTTTGAGAAATTTTCAAGTTTAACTAAAATTTCCTGTCGAAATGCACAACTAAATATGGTGTCCTTTATTCATACCTATTCACAAAATTCTGATCAGTAGTTCAAGAGAAGCGCTTACAAGTTTTTCATACATATATTTCCAGATATTTTTTAGTTCAAAGGGGCATAACTCCTATGGTTTCCTTCATAACTACCAAGTTTCATTAAAGTCTTATCACTAGTTACAGAGGTGTTCTAAGTTATCTGATCACAACTTTCCTTGTGAATAAGCACAACTACTGGCGAATTAACAGAAAACACTATGCCATTCCACAAAACTTTCTTTGGTGGGACACAACAAACTATCCGATCTCAGTTTTGGTCCACATATTTTTTAAAGGTTTTCATCAAATGGGATAATTTAACAAATAAATCAGTTGTATAAAAGATACTTTATTTGTATAATGCTTAATAGCACAATGTAAGTAACAAACTAATGTGAACATGGATTTCTTAACACATAACTGTATGATTACTTGCACACACCCTTTATATCAAAATACAACAAATAAAACACATTGGTCATCCACAAAAGAAATGCTTTTATGTTTAACTGTCATTTTAGTCGTTATCTGTCAACTATTTGATGTCTTTGTAACCAAATACATTGAACATATAATCAACAGTAAAATCCTTGACTAACGTTCTTCAATTTTTCAAAGGTCTATCAACATTCTGCTGCTGCTGAACGCCATTATTTTCAAACTGTAATGATCCTTTTTTTAATAAATAGTTGATGTCACAACATCAAGAGAGTAATGCATAAATGCTTGACATACAAAACAGCAACACAAACTGCAAATATTTGTGAATGACCAGCATGGTGAGGTCCCATTATATTGGTTTAAGTGTTTATCAGGCTTATAAACACAATGTTTATTTATAAACTATTTATCATTATTAACTATGCCATAAATGAGAAAATATTACATAAACAAAATGTATAATTAAATGTTTTGTCAGTTTATACTTCAGGAGAATTAAAATTTTAAGTCTTAACATTTTTTGTGCAAACTATGTGCACTCAAGTTAAATTGAATCTGTGAAATTGGTTTTTGAATACTTGAGATATTTTCTTTTTATTCACATTTATCAGATTTAAATAATTAAAAGGCATATTAAACAAAGACTGAAACATTTCCTACTTCCCAAACTAGAAATATTTTCTCATCGTAATTTAAATCACCACAGATCTGATCAATCATTCATTCAGGGTATGAGTGATTGGTAAGAAAGTTACAAGATGATTCAATTTCTTGTACATCATCAGATTTAAACTTTAAAATATGGAAAATCCTGCAAATGAAGCTTAAAATTTGTTTTTGTCAACAACAGTATATACAAAAAAATTGATTATTGATGTCCACACTTGACATTGACCTCCATATTTTTGTATACCAATATTCTTGCTAAACCAAATACTCTGTACTTTGGTTGACAAACTAAGCATTAAAAACTTTGAATTTTAAGAGTACTCGTCATAACTGTACAAATACGGAAATAAATTCTGATATTTGTGTAACCCAGTTTTACATATAAATCATAAAAAATCATATATATTTATTCAATAATCACTCATTAAAATGTACATTCCTCAAATCATATAAAACTGTACATATAAAATGCATTTTACAAACAAAAACAAATAAAACGTTATCATCAACTTACCATAAAATCAAACAAAAATTATAAATAAAATTGCAGTTTTATAGCAGGAAATACAATCCTGTTGTATTTCTTCTCCCTGTTTGTGTGGTACATCTTATTTTGCTATTTACCCGGTTGTATTGTATATAAAGTATGTTTCCATGCTTCATAAATCTGACCTTTATGTTAAACTTTTTTAATTGTTAAAAACTTATTTTGACTAATTCAATAGCCAAATTGTTTCAAAAGGAAATATTTGGAAATGCTACTTTAAAATAATTTTTAAAATATTGTGCATATTTGCATTTCAGACAAGTTGTAGAGCTGAATTTATATTCATTTTGAAAAAATTACTCCAACCAATCTTACAAATGTTATTTTTAAATTAATTTATGGCTATTTAATAAAAAGTCTCTGCTAGGTTAGACATGGATAAAGCAAATTAACTTGAAAAAAATCCTTCAAATTTTATTAACTTCTCTCAACTATTTAATTCTATTTTTAAATGAAATAGACCCAAATAACCTTTGCAACTCTTGAACTCGATACTTTATAACAAACATCATACAATTATTTGACGTCTTAGTAAAGTATTTACAATAGAGCAATACACTGGACGGAAACGGAATGAAGAACATGAATGGAATGACGATGAAGTTGATTTTCCTTAAAGGAGAACACCTTAAGACAACCCTGGCACAGAAGCATTATGTTAAAATACTTAAGGATTAAATTAAAAGCTTTAATATGAATACAACTATTGAATGTAATACTTAATACATTTCATACTGAAGACATAAAGACTTTAGAAAGGGATATAAAATATTAGAATATTCAAGTTTTATTTTATACATACATTTTGTAAATTTTTTACTTAATTTAAGATACACTCTGTAAAATCACATCTGCCATGAATACAATTCAACCACACATTAGAGGATGTCTGTGACAACATCAATGTAAATGTATTGGATTCTGTGTCTTATTTTATACAGAATATAAACTAAACAAGCATTTTTATAAATATACCAAGACTTTATCAAATCATAAATGTTAATTGTAACTTTTCAATAAAGTTTCAAACCACATTTTTGTATGTGATTTGTAGCACTGTGTATATCAGCAGTAACAAATCAGACATAAATGAATGCTATGATATCAATGTTGAACACTTTGAAAGTTCGATGTCTACATGATTCTTGAACACATATTTTCAATATATAAAATCTGAACACTATAATAATATTTCAATAACCTGCAAAGAATAAATGAAATTTTTCACCAACTAGTCCACACAAATCTCTAATTTTCTTCCTTGTTTGAAATCAACAATAAGGAAATAAATGTATTCTGAAAATGTGTACAATATTCATGACAAGATCTGTAAAAACAGCTCATTTTTCTAAAATGGACTTCTCAAGTCTCATTTAAGTTATCTACCAGGTTTAACCTGAGCTGATAACAGCTGATCTGCATGAACAAATAGATGAAAAGTTACAATTATTCCTTGCAGTTCAGAAGAAGAGAAAACGAAATGCACCATATATAGAATTCAACAATACATTAAAAAATCTGCATTTCATTTCTTTTCTATCATCAACACAACATCAGAATGGACAAAATTTGACGGCTTTTCCACTTTCTCGAGTGACATCCACATCATTATACCTCTCTTAAGGCTAATTGTTCATGTTAATACAACTGTCAAGTAAAGGGTGATTCTTTCGAAGCAACACATTTGCTTTGCAAATATGGCATCTTTTTTCTTGATAAATTAACAGAAAGAGGTAAAAGAAGTTTTCCAAAAATTACTATATGACATTTTTAAATTTAAGTTTTCTTGTATTCTGCATGACCAAATATGTACAGCAAATGCAGCATGGCAGTTCTAAATTTCATTCTAATAATTAGCTTTAGAGTCTTGTAATTGTCTACATAAAGCAATCATTCACCTTCTATCAAATAATTAGAAGAAATATTTCTTAATTATAAAAAATGAAAATTATATAGTTGTAATTCCAAACGTCCTTGTGAAAATTTTAAATAAATAATAATAGACTTAAAACAGATATTAACAATTAACATCTTAAATTACTCCAATACCTTTAGAATAAATAAATAAATACACAACATACATATTTCTTTCAACAGTTTAGCCATTTTATAACCATTTCATCCAAACTGCTTACAACCACAAATTTTATATTTGTGTCTGCAAAAAGACTGTACATAGAACTCGTATCTACCAACAGTAGATTGTAACTTGCACCATATTGCGTCTGATCGTTAAGAAAATTCTTATTAATCACCATGACAACACAAGCTGTGGTTCCGACACTGTCAAAACGTCTAATTGAATCCATCTTTAATTTAATGGTATTCCATTATGAGAGAGTCTCAATCTAATTTTGTTCTTTTTGTTGAGCTTTCTTCTTTCTTTACGTAGGAAATGGTATGTTTGAAAGTGTAGCGTGTGACTTCATAATAGCCTGGACAATAGGTTGAATTCTGGGAATTCTGGGAGATGCTTGGCTGTGATGTCATGCTGATGGTTGATGCTGTGCTTACATCATGAGTTAAACTCTGTGAGTCACTGATTGTAATGGTCGACTCGCTGTGAAATTCCACCAGGGCTTTCCAGATTTTATTTCTGTGACTTGTACCAATTCTCATCTTCTGAAGATCCTAATGATAAAAATAAATGGTATTATTTAGACTTCTAAAGTCACCTCTTGCTATCGAGGTCAAAATATAACTGGCTGCCTGAGTACAGAATAAAATGGCTGCCTCAGTTCAGAATAATATGATGTAGTATAATGATTACCAGTATAAACTTTAATACAATCAACAGATTTATAATTGCTTGCTTACCTCGACTGTAAAGTCATCTAACTGCTCCATGGTGTAAAGATTCTGTTGATGGAAGTTGTCAATGTACGCTGATAATCCGAGGCTCGTCAACCAACTACAAATATACATTAGTTATTAGTGTGTTGCTGATTGATATTCATTCATTCATTCATTCATAATTAAGAGTTCCTGATCAATGTATACCTGTCACATTAAGCTTTTATGAAAATCTGTACCGAGAATGTTTCTAAATTTCTTAATTTTGTTCAAGAATTAATCTGTTTTAAGTCATGGATATAAACAAACCAATTAACACATATTCAATAAAATATATTATTCACATTCATCTACACAAAATACAAATTTATTTTACTAAATACATTTTCTAAGAAATCCTTAAAAAAAGAAGTCCACATAAGTATATGTTAAATTATCTCCCCTACACCAGCAGAAACATTTTCAAAACTGATATGTAATGTGCATGCATATATCTAAAAAAACAAAACAAATATGCCTTCTTACCTTGAAATACTGTGGTCTCCATTCATCTGTTCCTCTTTAATATTGGCATGGTTTTCAGCTGTACCATTTTGGGAACTGGTCACCTGACCATTTACATCAGCAGTAAATGGAAGGGTTGTCTGACTTTGAACTGTTACATTGTCATGGCTAGGAATGGACACCAAACGTGTTGTGGACGATCTGGAAATAACATGACATGTTCTTCACTTTAAATACTCAACAAAAATCTGGTTATTTTATTATCTTTTACGAGTTTTGAGACATATTGTGAATAATTGGAAAAAAGAGAATAATCTATATTACTTTTCTTTATGAGCATTATATTCAAATGACAATGACTTGTTCCTGTCCTGAATATAGCTGAAATACTGCTCACAGGACATAAAGCAAACATCCAATCAATCAATCAAATGACAATGTGCATGATTGATATATATTTAGATACATATAAATTTCAGAATGTCCTTTACTTATCCCCTTAATTCCTTTTTATTTATTTTACAAAATAAATATGAATTGTTAAAATGTGCCATATTTAATATACAAATATTATTCAATTCTTAACTATGTAGTCACTTGTACGCTCATTTCCTAGTCAAAATTTAAACTTCACCCTAGATTGTTTGTTTGAATGGTGTTTAACACCACTTTCATCAATTGTCAGCTATATCACTGCATTCAGTTTTCATTGGGGATGGAGTACCACAAAAAATAACCCCAATCTTTGGTAGGAAAACGTGCTATACTTGTCAATTAAGATTGGATTCGAGTACACCCTGCCTGCAGCGAGACACGAACTTGCAACCTCAGTGTTGAAAGACCGCAGATAAACTAAATTTATACTGCTGGTAGTTTTCTTGTTTATTATCCGAATTATGTTCAAGATACTTTTTTCAGAAAGCATATCGTTATATAGGTATGTACATTCAATTTTACAAGACCTATAGTAAATTTCCTAATTTGTCTTTCAAATGCATAATATTTATAGTCCTACAATTGACTGATTGACATCCATTTACTCTATGTCCAGCAAGAAATATTTCAGCTATATTCAGGACTAGAACTAATTAACAAACAAAACATCAACTAAGAAAGAGAGGGACCAAGATGAACAAAGTTTTGAATGCCATGGGAAACGTATGGAGCAGTAATTTGGGAAGGAGAATTTACCCTTTTGTAGGGGCTACAATGAGGTAACTATTTTTCAAAACCTTTTTCATGCAAGGAGCATGGCACTTTCCAAACAAGTCATCCACTTCTGTCCACAGATGGGAATTTTTGTATGAATACATGATAATCACACAACACGAGGGCCTCCGCTATCTGCCACCTGGTGACGTGCTGGCAGCTCTGGTCTACTACATGAACTTGTTCGAAATTGGTTTGATATACCAAGCCATTTATAAAATAAAATGTCACTCCTTTTTTCCATCAGATAATTAAAGAAAAACTTTACACTGATTGTGTTGACTTGTTATAAAAAAATATAAATTGGCCTCGTAATTAATGCAACTATGACATATCCTGATAATTGGGTTGTCAAGAAAAACTGTCTAAATATATAACGAATGGAATATACTGGTATACAGATAAATCCTTATGGATGGGAGGTGTCCAGTTGTCTCCTTCTTAGAAGTCAGCCTGCTCATACATTGTTCATAAAAAGTATCAGGCCCCCATTTCACAAAAAGTTGTACCGACTTAAGACCAGTCATAGTTTTCAAACGCCATATAACTTACAACTGATCATGTCGTACGACTTTTTGCACAATGAAGTAAACACTGGAATATCTACACATTTGTCACAAAACCTTTGGTATCATCTTGCAGAAATTTTATATGATTCTAAGTGTCGTTTCAAACACGGATATTTAAAACAAAAAATGACTATCCTCCAGAACCGGTATTACATGTACATATCGGTTTGTATCAAAAACAGCTAGGTATACAGTGTAGTGGAGGTAAAAATATTATGGTTTATCTTCTGATTAATTTTTTATATCTTGCATTTGGAAGATTTTCAGGTGCTTTTTATGTCATATTCAGCTATGATGTTTTATTTGTAAAAAAACTCAGAAGACAAGTAAAAGTTTGAAATGCCGGTGCAAACTGGTTCCATCATATCTTTTGTAATCCTTTATTCCTGAGCTATCAGTTAACAAGTAACATGATCCTTAATTCTGTTGTAGACCAAATAAGGCAACCATTAATACGATTCTATTGCAGTGTCATTGTATTTCTGTTGTGTATTCTATTATATTCTTCTCCCTGTTGTCATGTTTTAGTGTGTGTATGCACATTTTTATCTTAAAGATGTTTTAATGTCCTGGTCCAGTTTTTGCAACACCATAAATATTTAGTTGTGTGTTGAGCAATATGTTAGCTTTGATGAATACAATATAAACAACACTTTTATTAATGTGAGTGTATTTTATTTTTTTTTCTTTGTGAACACTTCCTGTGTTCCAAGTTTCAATTTTACAACAATGCACATTTTGCAGTTTTCCAGAAACTCCCTATTGATTATATACATCAAATAAATACAGCTATATATAAATATATCATAGCACATGTTAAATATCACAAAAAGAAATAAAAAGAAATTTTCAAATTATATAAAATATTTACAATTTGTAGCACTATTAAACAACAAAACAATATTCAAAATAAGATTTTCACAAAAACGATAAATTAATTCATTTAAAACTTATTCCATAAAAATTGAAATAAACTAGAAATCATTTCTTTAACAAACAACTGATAAATCTCTTTTAACAAAATTGATGCATTTTATTATGAATAGATTTGCATATTTTTTCTATAAAAATTAGTAAAAGTTGTAGATTCATCCATAAGAGATTCTCCACACATCTTGTTCTTGGACGAAACAAATCCCAATAAATTAAGTATTTTTATCGTTTACAGTTGCCCTATGACAAAAATAACTACATCCTCCACAGACTAACAGTATGCATAATTGACACTATGGACTTTATACAAAGACCTAACAACAATGAAATGAAGTAAATTGAACACATTGTTTGCTGCCTCGGTCAGATATGAGATGACACAGTAATTTATATGGCATAATGACGGAAGTCCAATGAGATTATGTCTATAATGTTGGCCTATGGCACAATCCTCATCTCGTTCCCTGCTCACTTCATGAAGAAAGTCACATGTCAGTAAAACAGTTCCTCATACTCTTCAAGTTCTTGGTTTGATTCCAGGTCTTGGCTGAGGTCGTTTCACCTTCTTCATCAATTTGTTTTTGCTCTCCCTGGCCAGTATCATCGACAGCCACCTGCAATAGTCAGGTAGAATGGCTTAGCGATGTGACAACTTCAATTTGGCAAAGAAGAATTTCAATAGAATTCAAACTTCGGCCAAAAAGAAATCGTTTCCAGCAGAGTACTGATACTCAGCTTTGTAATTCAGGTGGCTGTCGGTGAAAAGTGAGGGAAAATGCTTGCCGAGATCCATACTGGGATAAAAATCTTTCATGTCATACTCTAATTTCTGTTCTTCGCAAATTTTTGCTTTCTTGGGTGTTGATGTAAATGAAAGCCTGAAAAAATTCAATGGTACCTTACGAAACATTCAAACAAAAATTCCTGCAAGATTCCATTAGATTTCAAATGTGCAGAGTTTTTTTTCTTCATTTTATTGTATAGATATTCCATAGGTTTCTTCACTCAGGTTCTCTCGAAATGCATGGTATGAAAGGGAGACAATCTCTTCAAGACTTATCCAAGTTGTCTCCCATTGCCCATGATCCCTCAATTCACCCCTGCCACACATACATCATTGAGTTAGATAAGCAACAACAAACAGTTAATACAGATAATCTTCCATTTAACCAGATTTTTTGTTTGTTTCTTTAAATCAAAGTTCATGTCAATTCAGAGACAATAAATGAATTATAACTAGTAAATGGAAGATCTGTATATGCACAAGTTAGAAAATCTTAACAGGAAGAAGTATATAAATATATATGCAAGACACTAAACTACGATAACAAATGAAAAAGGCAGCATAATAATATGATTAAAAATTTGTTTGAAACCTTGTGTTTTAATGTTAAAAATTCCATAACCAATTAAATAAATTAAATTTTAAGTGAAGTATCTACCTTTTTCATTGCAAGGGTATACATATGAATATATCTTGAAACTTACTGTCTATTGATGTCGACTTGTTTCTGTTTGTACAGGTCTATCTGGTTCTGAGGCACCATTGAGGACAATTCAAGAGAATCACGAAGTCTGCACAAGATTTCATAGTTTTCTCTGCCTTTTACTGTTAATGTAAAAGAATCATCATCCAATTTCCTTTTCTTTCCACCAGGAGTTACAGCTGTAATCTCATTTATGATATTCACTTTGTTTGCTGTAAATAGAGAAAAAAAAAATCAAATTTCAAACTAAAGCAGACAAATATTTATTATAAAACAACACATTATGTTTTTTTAACCAAATCTTATTAATACATTCTATACTTTTTCAAAATAATGCTTTTGCTGAAAGATCAAAATTTAATAAAAATTTTTGGTAAACGGCTAATAATAAGTATTTACCTTTCTTTGGGGACTGTTTTGATGGTGGGAGGGATGCTTTCTCATCGGCTTTACGATCTCTTCCTGGACAGGCACAAATTCTGACCTCTACTGCACGTCTCCCAAGTACCTGATTACTACAAAACAAAACATGCATAAAAAAATAGTTCAGGAAGCACACATAAAAAAATAGTTCAGGAAGCCAAAGTTCAATGACATCAAATAGTTTGCAAAAAATTAAAAATGCTGTAATTATTTTTTTAATTAGAATAAAATATTTAATAAAATTTACTAACCAGCGTGAAAAAAAAAGTAACAAACACATTATCAAACATGACGCTTACAATTAAGTATGTCAACTTACTCTTTTTCCAAAGACAAGACAATCTGTATTGGTCTCCTGTTTGGTCCTCCAACACAGGATCCAAGACACATGAACTGGAACAAATTTGTGACCCATTCTGAACCAGCTTGTGGTGTTTCATGTGGAATAAGTACACTCTGTCGGCTTGTATAAACATCCTCAACATATTTGGCGAGTTTGTGTTCGCATCTGCATAGATGTGTTGGCGCTGGATGATCTAAAAGGATGGAAAAGACATTAGATGAAGCTATGGAGCATAGGTTTCTTAACAGGTGTTAATGACCACAGACTATGTCCGATAAAGACATCTAATTACATTGACTCCTAACCATGCAGAGATATCAGACAGCAATTAATTTCTACAAATGTATAAAATGACAATTTAATTATAATTAAAAGCTTATTTTTTTATCAAGAGGGAAAGGGTTTACTTTGGTCAATTATCAGGTCCAATAGATCACCATTAAAGTTAATCCTCTTAAATAAAAGTAAGCAGGATTTTCAATATTGACAGATAATTTTTTCAAATTAGGATAAAACATGGATTCCGTCTCCTAAAACCAATTACTCACTCTCTAGGCAACTGAATTAATCTGGTGTCCTAAGAACCTAACAATAGGATTACCTGTCAATATGATATATCATTGTGATCTACCTGTTACAGGTAAATATTATGCAATTACCTGGGGCTGACTAATTAGGTGATTAACTAACTTTCATTGTACAAAATCAATGTTTAATTGAGGGATTTTGAAATCAAAAATATTTACATTACACCTGCAATTGATATCTACATGTGTAGATCTTATCAGATCAGTGTTACTGTATTATATAAATTGTCTAACAGTTTTTTCACCTACTGTTACCTTAATTACATGTTTCTTTGATCTATTTTTCCATAAAATTACTTACTTTCATTATGTTCTTTGGAGGTGGCATGATTTGGGCATCGTTTTACGGGTTCCTGAACATGTTCAGGTTTCATGAATATTGGCATTGCTCTGATCACACAACCCTGTGGAGGCTGTCTGACACATTTAAATCTGATGGGACAAGTTGTAGCCATTCTTACATACAACTTTTTGAGTGAATCTGAGTACTGAAATAAAAAAAAATAAATACTATTAATATACATTTTTAAAATTATTTTTTTTAAGCGACCAAACAAAAAGATTTGCATTCTTGCATGTTATGATAATCAATAATTAATTTCATGAAAAATATATATATATATTTTAAATCTAATCTTTTCACTTACTGTCCATGTTGTTGATTTGGTTTCTTTTGATGGCTGTGAAAAAGATATAGTGAAGCCATAATCTCCTGGATAGTCTGTGCTATAAAGAAAAACAAAATCAGAAATTAGTTTTTCCTTGTCATTTTTTTTTAATGCAATTTGATTTCTACTATGTATGGGGAAAAAAGGGGGAGGGGGTTTAGGCACAATAACTTGTAATACTATTTTACGTGTAATGACATATATATAATTTGATAGGAAATACTTTTGAAATTATTTATTCAAATCTGATCTTTAAAAATGAGCCCATTGTTATATGTCAAAAAGCCCACCATTGTAACTAGAGGTGTACTTAAATATATCTTTCAATAGAATATTTTGGCAAACAACCATGAAAATTCAATACTGAAAAGATCTAGGAGGCACAATATGGGATCTGCAATTATACATTCTTTCCTCAAAGCAATCTTTTTTTTAAATTTTTTTTATTGAACTCAACCCTCTTTAAGGTGCATAATCACACATGGGAAAAAAATTGTTATTGATATTAATCAAATTATTTGTATAAATAACCCCTTTATTGACCCCCAACAAGACCATAACATATTAATGATTACCTGTATTTACTTATGTACATTTAAAGTGTTATCAGGTTTAAGCTTGTTTCTATGGATCTTTATTCTACCCCAATAAACACTCATACAAACTTATGAATGTCTGGCGATATTTTGAATGCCTCGCTTCAGTGCAACTCTGTACATAACGGTATTGTGTACCTGAATTTCATTTAAATGACTTAACCCACAACAATTTCAATATTAAATAGGTAATCCTGAGAAAAATGTTTAAATAATATCAACTTACTTGGAAGGTACAGATGGTATTGGTGACTGCATCGATGTGTGAGGCGAATATGGTGGGGGTGATGTGATTGTCTGAAATAAAAAAATAAAAAATTTTTTTAACTTGTTTTATATATAACAATTTCTTATCTTTTAAAACCTTATTCAACTTGAAACTGTTGACTAATGGAAGATTTCATTTCCAATTTTTGAGAAATAATCTTGATTTAAGGATCACTTTATACACATTCAAACATTAAAAAAAAACTTTTACTTTATTTCTATGGATACTTACATCATTGTATGGACTTGATGCAGAGCTACCAATTATACTGGTTTGACTGTCGGGGCTCATAGATGAGACTGATGTTGTTTGAGCAATTATAGGATTCAACTGAAAAATAAACATAAACATTCTAATTTCTCAATTTTATTCATTTAATTTTTCCCAAATATTCTTAATTTATTTCAAGAGTATTATGTGTAAGCTTCGATTATGGCATGGCTGCTTGAAGGGTGTGGACATATTTAATGATTCACTATTCATTACTTAATCAACAGGCTATTGATATTGGTCATCCAGAATCAATCAACAACAAAAAGAACTCATAATTGTCTTTTGCATGCTAATTTATGAACAGCTGGAGGGCCATACTCTCAATCAAGCATTATCATTCTATAAATAATTGACTGGTTCCTTGTTTCCATTTATGATATTCTCTTAATATGCAAATTAGGGGGATGCTGATTACATTGATTTAACTATTATTAGATGTGTTGCTGATACTGATGAGGAATTAGTTTTCCTGAATTATTTATTTTGACCAATCGTTTTGAAGCACACCAGGTGCTAATGCATAAAATTTCAATATTTTATCTCTAAACAATCCGTGATAATCTAGACATCAATATCACGTCTACTTTGTACCTATCATCTTATTCTAGGTAGATAGTATTCATTATAAATATTTTAATCCATTTTAGTCTATTTATAGATATGATGTTATGAGAAAAGAAAATTTTTAGGGAAATTTACTAAACCAAGAATATAGTAAAGCATTTAATTCCTTTTCTTGTTTGGTAATTTAATCATTACAGAGTAAAATGCTGTGTTTTCTTACGGTTAAGGCAACAAAAATCAAATCCTGCCCCCCCACCCCCCCCCAAAAAAAATCAATCTTAAATATTTAAAAGAGTGAACACTTAATTTCTTTCATTCAAATCTTTTTTGTTCCGATATTTTGACAAAAAAATAAAATGAAAAATATTGTCAACATAATGTTATAGATTTCGGACATCAAATGATGATTGAAAAGAATTTTCTTACCCTATAAGTGGTAAATCCTGTTCTCTCAAATTTGATCATTTTTGGACGGAATTTGATAATAAATATATCACAGATGAAAATAAATAAAACACAAGTTACTGTTGAAGTCACTACTGAATCATTTCTACACTATACACTGACTTATACTCAAGTAAATATGAACAAGTTAAAGCTTGTTTTTCACGATGTCATTAGCAACTTGTTCGAACCTGTCAAATATAATATAATCAGTTGTCCTACTTGCGAATATATTTAAAGTCTACCTGAGATGATCACCTGACTACTTAGTCAAGTGAAAAATCATTATTATAATTTACAAATTAATATTAATGGAGTCAATAAGAAAACCAATAATCTATAAATGGTGCTGAAGCAATTTATTTTATGAAATAGCCAATAGCTTGACATTGTCATGACAACCAGGTAAAATTTGCCTGGAACTAAAAATAGAAAAACAGCATGGCAATGTTGACATAACTTTTACTATTGGTTAACCTTGATTATTAGTGTAGATGTACCTTTTATTTCTAATCTAAATTTATGATAAACAGCTTATTTCTTGTGACTATAATTTTGAACAACTATCAATGCGTCTCAAGTGAAAAACTGACAAACTGGGAAATTCTCATATTTGCCTTATTTTACTAAAGCAAACACATTTATCAAAGTGGAAAATACTAACATGAAACTGTAAACAAACTTTCACACAGTTGTTCACAATCAAATCATCCTACAAGCTGAGCATGTCAATTTGTATATTTAACAATAGCGAACTTTTAATGTTTGCTTAATTATAATGTATCTGTTTTTATAGAAAATGTCATCTTCTATTGTGAACTTTATGTGACATGCAAAAAATACACATCTAGCTTTTGATTAATCAAAATATGACATCTTTTATAATCTTCTGCTTTCTAACATTAAAGCCTTAAAAGTTTGTCTATAAACATCTTTTTTAATTCAGATCAGATAAATTATTAATGACATCATAATTCCGTAATTCAGATTAAAAAAGACAAAAGAATTTTTATCTCCACAATAGACAGTGATTTGATAAACAGAAATAATGAGATTCAAATTAAAATTATATGCATAATTAACTCAATTGTCCAGTGTATGAACCTAGACATGATTTTTAAAAAAAAACTTTAGATTTATAGCTTAGAATGTAAATACTACTATATTATTTAATGTTGAATACTTTTTCATTAAACTCTTTATTCATATTTTGCATATAATTGTGACTTATTTCACTCCCCCAAAACAAGTACTTGAATGATCCCTTACCAGTTCTGATATAGAATCATTTGCTTGTATTCTGAATCTTTCTACTTGAAGGCTGGTTTCATCATCACCTTCACTAAAGGAGTAATCCACAGATTCTCTGGATGCTATTTGAGTGTAGTCCCTGTAAAATGGTACAGCATTGTATAAATACAGAACACAACTGACATTTTTCCTATTTTTAATTAACAATTATTAGACAATTTTTTTTTATGTTTAAAAACCACATAAAAAAATTAATGCAATGAATAATGTGTTCAAAAATGACAAAGAACTTACCCTCCTTCTGTGCATTCCCCTAGTGTATTCCAAAGGTAATCAAAGGTTTCCTGGCTCAATGGAGGGCCTGATGGCGTGCAGGTATTTAGTGTTGATACTTGTGACATGATGGATGGATGGGTGAATTTTCCAAATCTGTAAAATTTAAAAAATAAATAATAATTGAAACTTTTGGAGTTCTGCATACTTGTGACAAGAAAATTTTATACCGACACATTTTCAAATGTTGTATTAATGACATGATGTTTTACCTTTCAGTTTTTACAAACTTAACTATCCTTCATTTACTCTGTAAAGTTTGTTATTATCAAGGCTCATCTCAGGTGAACTTATCAAAGAACTGTTTGAATGACTTCACATTCTAAATAGTAAATAGCTAAACAATTTTGGTGAAAACCAACGACTTTGTATAATCAGTCATGCATAACAATGGCACACCGTTAACCTATAACCTAACGGTACAATTTTCTAGGATATAAATGTAAATAAATGTAAAATAAAAAAATTTAAAAAAAAGAATAAATTAGAACATATCATTTTTATCTCTGAATTAAAAAAAAATAATAATACTGTGGAAAATAATTTAACAAAAAATATATTCAAAAGGCGAAAGGCCTAAAATTTATTCAACTTTTAGTTTGTGTAAGTTGACAATTAAAATTTCGATTTTTCTTTCGACTTTTCACAACTGACTTCAGAAGAATTTTCAAACACAAAAGCCAATACACGATTGACACCAAGATTCCAAATTATTAGCTATTCCAAAAAAACATCTTTAATTCGCAGCAATTACATTAAACATAAAATCATCCATTTTAAAGATGTACAAGACAGTTACTTACGATTATGAATGTGAAAGGTTATGATAAAACACTCAAAACTATCTATCGACCATACTATAAACAAACAGCCTGAATGAGTGAAGCCTCCATGAAACCACGTGGTGTAAAAATAAAATATGGCTGTCTACAACCGCGGGAAAACACGTCACAACATATTGCACACTTCAATACACAAAATAGAATCCTTTGATTGTAATCTTTTCTGGTGACTACTACTTTACCTGGTTTATATATTTTTTATGATGAAAATGAAAGTGATATCTTTTCCAGGTGAATGTTCTTATTTTATACACTAGGAAAGGATTAGGGGTTAATTGCTCGACCAATCAAATGTCTGCCGGTGCGATTAAAAAAATAAGTGATTAACCGTTTTGTGAGTAGAAGTTCCTTGTAAAAACAAATTTGACTACCTATTGTGTTTGTTTCACGTGGTCTATGGATTTGTAAAAACAATGACAGTTGGAGATCATCGCATTGAAGAAAAAAATAGCAGAATTTGAGATAACTGCAAATGTTGTTGATGAAGTTTGTCGGATGAATATTATTGGCGGTGTATTCAAAATGGCGGAAGCCACAAGTTGACACATGTCAATACACAATTTACATTTCATATTTCTTTATTATTTGTAGTTATTTAATAAAAGCCTGTGCCAAAACAGTCATGAATTTTTCAGAGCTGTTCCGTCAGACTAATCAACTTTGCAAATTCTCACCAGACGGAAAATATTTGGTAAGAAAGTATTTGTAAAACGAAAATAGATTGTTGATTAAATGTCAAAATCTAGGTCGTAGTTATTGTCAAACGTTTGCTTCAAATAATTTCAATTGAAATAAACTTGGAAGGTATAGGTTGTAAATGTCGGGTGGTACAAAATGAAAATATTTGTCACATTTTTTATTTTTGTGTTCTAATGTTTTGGAACAGTTAAAAAAAAGCAATTTACAGTAATGTTGGTTGATTTAATAAACAAAATTTGTATTGTCATCTTTTTCATTTGCATGCTATATATACAAACTCTCACAAGTGTTGTGTTAATACATAATTTGAATTTATGGCAGTATGGTAGAAAACTTCAATTTTTAATGATAAAATTTAATACACGAAGGTAAAGGAAAGCACAAGGAAAGCCTGCATAACACAGTTATCTATAAAAAAAAATAAGGAATTTAAATTAATTGTTTTTTATAATGTTTATAGAAATCATTACAAAATTCATTTATAATAAAGGAAATTAATGTGAATTTGTATATATATTTTTTATGATCATGTTATGGTAGTCGTATTGAATCTGACACTGATTTGTCAACAAATATTTTATTTATATTCATCTGTTTTATTCTTTTGTGATTTGAATTCCAGATATATATTAAGAAGTATTTTCATATTTTGCTCTATGTGACAGGACTTTTTTGTCCTCCTTGATATTTAGAATATGTTTTCTGGATCTCCTAAACTTCAATAAATGGTCAATAAGTAAATTTGAATAATCTCCCCTTTTCTTGTGTATTGGTTTGTTTAAATTAACATGGATCAAAGAAAGAAAGTAATAACCCAGTGTGATCAGAAAACATAACTCACTTCATCAATTTAATTATATTGATTACAGTTATTTTCTAATTAGAGCAATTACTTTGTTTTGGTAATGAATTGATTAGCTTGTATTTAATTAGCAAATGGGCTTGTGTTTTTACTGTAACAAGGAAAATATTGTAAATAGAAATAAAAAAGCGATATTTTAAGAAATATACCACATTTTTACTATGTGGTAAGAAATATATATGTTAAATACAAATATGTTTTTTATGATAAAAAATATATGACATGACAATGACATATTTAATACAAGAGAACCTGAAACAATTATGTTTTGTGTATGATATAGTGTTTAATAATTTAAAAAAACAAAATTTGGCAGCTGTAATGTTGTGTTTATAAGTAAATGCCTAATACTACAAAGAAATTTTTATTTACATTTTTTAATGAATTAAATCCCATAAAAACAAGCTGTTAAATAATTATTTATACTTAACTTTTAAACAATAGTGTCTTTAGATAGGATTTGCTTGACACATATTTTTATCATTTAAAAATTTAAAAAATAATGAAATGAGACATTAAAATACAAAAAGTAATAAATGAAGATAAAATGTTAATAATTAATATATAAGTTGACATAATTATGTTGTTTTTTTACATGTGGATACACTTTAGAAAATAAAAACACACAAATTTCTTTCAACAATTAAAAAATAAGTTGTCTCAGTACAGCTTTCAAAACCTTTTTGGGAAAATAGTTGAGATTTAATAATAAAACAACATTTGGAAATGAAGAATTTGTTGATTTTATTCTATGATCGAAGATACTGAGTATAATTCATGAAACCATAAGTTAATATTAGACAAGACTATGGTTAAAAAAAAACAGGTGATAACAACAAATAAACAGACACACAACTCAAAAACAAAAACGATTCTCACTGCAGGCAGGATGTACTCAACTCCAATCTTAATTGACAAGGATTGCCAGTTTTCCTACCGCAGGTCCGGGGTTTTCTCCGGGTACTCCGGCTTCCTCCCCCAATTAAAACTGGACGCCATGATATAGCTGAAAAATTGCTGAAATTGGCGTTAAACACCATCAAACAAACAAACAAACAAAAACAAAAAATTGAGTAACATAAACCCTACTAAACACTAAGGGTGAGTCCAGGTGCTCTGGAAGGGGAAGCAACTCCTGATTCATGTGTATCCAAGTAGTAATTTACCAGTGTAGCCTTTGCTACCTATTTTTTTGCCATAGGACCCTGAGCAATTATGTTGTAAAACATGTATTTTGCAGGCATCAGTGGTGGAGTTCCGACTGATTGTTCGAGATGTTGACACATTTCAGATACAAAACTTATACAGCTGTTTAGACACCATACAATGTATAGAGGTTTGTAATTTAGTCTAAATCCCTTTAGCTATCTTCATGACAAAAATAAATACAAACAAATATTAAATGGGTTCATTCAAGGTAACAAACCAGTTGTTGCATGAGTTCTTCACACGTATCTCCCTTCTCAAGACATAGGGCATGCTATATGAACAATACATGGATATTGATATTGTAGATAAATGCTTTTGCAGCAATAAAAAACATTTTATACAATAAACTTTACATTATATCTGTTGTATATGGATTATGAATGAGTCAATATTTATAAACTTATTATACCTATAACTTGCATGAAAACTGGATAAAATTGTGGGTTTATTTAATTTTGAAGAATAAAAAAATTGCTGTTGATAAGTTTGTTTATTTAACCTCTTTGCTATATTTTTGGTTGTAGGTTTCTTGTACTGATTTGTGGATTTTCTTTTTTGACAGTTTTTTTGTTGGTATTTTGTTATTACCTTCACAAATGTAGAAAAATTACAGAAGAAAATAATGCAATAAGATACTTCCAGTAAATAAAAATTTACTGTATATATATCTTTATTTCTCATAAACCAAACCATGGTACAGAGAACGAGAAAAAATAATAAATTAATAAACATACATTTAAAAAAAAAACATATGCAATGTCATTGCGGAGTATGATACAGGTATATAGTATATTACATTGTATAGCTACATGATGGTAGGTAAATATAATATTAAACATAGAATAATAATACTCATAATGATAACATACCCATTCTGTAATTGTTAATTTTCTACCCAGGAGATTCTAGTTTTTTTTTTTTAATAATGCGAATAAATTTACACAAGTTCTTAAGATCTAGTTGATTTATACTTTTCATCAAATCTTTGAATTTAAGGATGTTTGTGTGGTTATAGAATTCAGGTTTAATATATAATTTCCTCTCGTCAATAAGTGACGTACATGAGAGTAAATAGTGAAATTCGTCGCCAATTTCTTGGGATTCGCATAAATTACACTTTCTATTTTCTCTTGGAATATGATGCCATCTTCCAGATTCTATCAGCAACTTATGATTCATAGTTCTAAATTTGCGTCAAGTTATATAATTCTTATAATCTAAAATATTTTTCAAACTCTAATTAGTCTTTATAGATTCTATAATTAAGAGCTTTGGGTGAATTTTGGACGTTTGATAGCCAATTTTGCTTAAAATGATCTATAAGAGTTTGTTTGAGTTATGTAACCATGATACACTAGGGAAGAAATGAGTATTCCACACATATGATTTTCCACAGTCATCTAGTATAGATTTAACATATTCTATCCATTTCAAATTTTTGCATTTCTTGAGAGATAGGCGGTATAAAATAAAAGGCAGTTTATAATCCGTTCCCGTATTCAGTTTAGCCCAATACTTAACCATTCTAAGTTTTATACATAATTTGAGAGGGTATCTTTCAAGTTCACCATAAATCATGAAATCAGGAGTTGATTTTTTAGCATTTATCAATAATTTGCAGAATTTGAGATGCACCCTCTCTATTACAGAGTTATTACCGGGTCCCCACAATTCGCAGCCATAAAGAAGAATAGGTTGAATAACTTTATCAAATAAATGTAGTTGGCATTCAAGAGAAAGATTATGTAACCTTCCCTTTTGTAAGATGTCATACATAGCACGTGTTGCTTTCTCTGCGTTATATTTTTTTGCTTTAAGGAAACTTCCCGACCTTGTAAATAGAACACCTAGATATGTGAATTCATTAACTATATCTATCTCTTTACCATCAAAATTAAATTTCAAATTATTTCTTAATCGTCCCTGTGAAAAAATAACAATTTTGCTTTTATCTACATTAACCTTTAATTTCCACGTTAAACCGTAATCATGTAGTGCATTAAGCTGCCTTTGTAAATTTTCTTCCAACTCTGCCAAAAGAGCAGTACTGTGAAATAAATATATTGTATTTTATCAATTTTAAGAGGTAACAATATCTATTTGCAGTGGTCATCAGATTCCCAGTTCATTTTATGTGGATTATACAAAAGAGGAGTTGTTCAGGTATGGTTTCTATTTACTAGGTTGTTTGCTTTTTTGGATTTGCTGGTTATATCCATGTACATCTTACTATGCTTCTTGAAAAAGGAGTAATAATACCATAAATACAAATATTTTCTTCAGATTTTGTATGTAAACTTATTTAACAATCCTTCATTATTTTGTACAGTGAAGGATTCAATTAAATTTTAAATATCAAGATCATATTACAGTTGACTAATGTACCAAGATGTCCAAAATCTTTCAATGTTAACTTTGTTATTTCGACTTGACACTAATTTAATGCTTTCCATTATGGAATTCTTTTAATTTGACCTTTAAATCAGTTATAACAAACAAATTTAAAAGGACATTTTTTAGGTTTCTACTGTTATTAATGTCAATGTGTTCTTTTTTATATTAAAGTAAATAAAATGATATTTAAATATATGTAGCTGTTATATGAAGCATATTGCTTATTTATTTAGAGTTATCTCCTCATTGAATGCACACATATTGAATTTGCACTTAATATATTAATATTTTAATATTATAAGATTGTTTTTATAGCAGAATAATTTTAGTGTGACAGCTTTTCACTTTTGTTGACATTTTTATTGATGAAATAATAATTCCAATAAAAATGTGGATTAAATTATCAGTAATGTACACAAGATGAAATGTTTGTTTTATTTTGTCTGATTTTGACACCTTTAATTGTTTTTACAAATAAGTAAAAATATATAACAACATCAAAAGAGGTAGAGAAGTATTTATTTTTAAATCAGATTATTTTTACAGATTGATTATTTTGATAAAATGTATTTACCAACAAATTTGTTAAGTATTTGTAAAAATTAATAAGGATCAAAAATAAAATATTTTTTCCAGGTAAAATTCTTTTCATGTACCAGGTAGAAGTTCTTTGATGTTTTGTACATTTTTAATTAGCAGTTACATGATGTTAATCAGATTAGATTAGATTTCAGAGTAATTGTCTGAATTCTCTTAAACTCTCAGTAGGATAGGTGCTGTGTTTTGATCAACACCTTAACACTAGCTCACTTTGATGTAGACATTCTGTAATTATACACCAAGGGTATAACTGTACCCCTATAGAGTGATCACATAAGTGTGTATTATCTCACACCATGTATCAGACCAAACCCATGTAAACCAATAGGATTAGTATTCATTTAATTTTATATCTGAAATCAAAGATGAAAGAGATAGTGTTTGGAAATAGGATTTAATAAACTTTTTAATATATGTTCACAGTTCAAGAACAATATGAGGAACAAGTAGTATACAATAATCAATGTTCAAACTACTTAAATAATAAGTGAAAAAAATTAATATACTTATACCTTAATTAGAAAAAATAAAATATTTTTGCATTGAAAACTTTTGTCTTATTAACTTGTCATACAAACTGCATACAAAGTACAAAAAAATCATTTAAGAATTATTAAATTTAAAAAATAATTCTTTCTTGTGTTTGAAATTAAATTCTAAAAGAATATGAACAATTATAAATGTGTATAAATACTTCTAAGTTTGTACTTAATTATATCTACTCATTAATAATTATCTACAAATGAAAGAATAAAAATGTAAAATGGGATAACTCTTGGCTGTTAATGACACTTTTGTCCAGTTGTACCTGTAATAAATGATAAAAAATCAAATACAAAAATTAATAAAAAAACAAAAAACAAAAAAAAATTATAGATACTTATATGTTTTTTATTTATGTTAAAAGCCTTTTTCCATATGTGAATTTAGAATATCTCTCTTGCTTTACTAAGAAGAAAGAAAAACCTCTCTTTACTATATGAATCTCCAAATAATATGACATGATTACAGCAAGCTGTAAAACACATGCATATGTTTTCCTTCATGTAAGGGACCATTTTCATGATTTTTTTTTGTGTTATAGAGGCAACAGAGGGGGAATTTGTTCTTAAATGTCAGTATACATGTTTTTTTCAGGTGCTTAGAACTTTGTTTTGATCATGTCTTAGCTAAACACATGCTTATCTTTTTAAAATAGCAGCCTCTGTCTTGGTGATTTTATTGGGAAATTTGAGTCTATAGTGAACGACAGTCTATAGTGAACCACAGACAATGTGTGGTGAAAATATACTGACAATTGATTGTATACTGTAGGTATGGTCTTTAGAACAGCCAGACTGGAACTGCAAGATTGATGAGGGCTCGGCAGGACTTTGCGATGTGCGATGGAGTCCTGATGGCAGACACATTTTGACAACTGCTGATTTTAATGTAAGCAAAACGAAAAAAAAATAACAAAATTGTTTCAATGCTTTAAAAGTCAAATTTAATTATGATTGGAATCTTATAATTTTAAAGGAATGAATAAATAATCTGTGTTTTTGAGGTCTAATAAGTTTTCTTTGAATACCAGAAGTGTGTTTCACAAAATGTCGTAAGTGTAAAATACTTTGTAAGCGCTGATGTCACAATACATCTTCCAACATAGATTTTACACTTAGGACTTTGTGTGAAATCCACCTCAGATCTGTTATAAACATTGACCACTCTATAAAATTCTGCTATTTTATTGTCTTTGTGGGTTTTAAAAAATTTTTTTTAGAAAGGCATTATGGGTCATTAGTGGTTATATTAAGCCCATTCTTGGGTTTGGTCGTACCTTCCTGAAGAATTAAAAATATATTAGCCCTAATTTTTCTGTCATTCTTGTGGGAAATAACAAAAAAAATTCCCTCATTATTTGTAAAAAACCAAATTGAATTGGGAAACATAAACAAAGTGAAAAAGAAAATTCCTACCTCACATCATGTTTGATGTAGCTCGACATTTCTTTCAGAATAATTTAATACAAAAGATTTAACACATTGTTGGAATGATTTTGTTAGAACTTAATACATTATCACTTAATATGGTGGGTCAATTTTATAGCCCTATAACACACACCTTGTAACTCTCAAACTTCAAGGATAAGTCTAAAATTAAACCACTATCATGTTTGTTTATGGACAATAGGAACAATTACTTGGCTTTTATCAGTGGAACATCACATAATTTTATGACGGGTTGACAATGATGATGACATACAGTTAGTTTTAACACCCTAGAAAATTATGGTCACACCTTCAAAAATTGGTAGTTTGTTGTTGTTCAATATATTTATAGATATATCAGCAATATTGTTGTAATTGACACGTCTGCTACAATAAAATAGAACTAAAATTGAGCGAGAAAAAAAGTTGAAATTTTATGTGGAGATAATTTTATTCTGGTGTTAGAGAGAACATTTGTTCTTTCAGTAGAATGTATTAGTTTAAAGGAAATATTTGTATGGGCAATGCTGATCAAAGACATTTCTATTGAAAGAAAGATTCTCTATAGAGATTAAGCCCTCAATGGTTTTTTAGTTTATATAAAGGCACCCATAGCCTAGTTTTGTTTTCTGCTATTACTTGTCTTTAAATTGTTAAAAAAGTGGCCATCACCTTTTCAAATGCCATATATTCATGAGGTGAAACCTTTTCAAGATTTGTTAGTTCTTTTATATTGCATTTTCCAAAACTGACATACAATACTGATTTATATAGCATTTTCCAAGACTGACATACAATACTGATTTATATTGCATTTTCCAAGACTGACATACAATACTGATTTATATTGCATTTCCAATACTGATTTATATTGCATTTTCCAAGACTGACATACAATACTGATTTATATTGCATTTCCAATACTGATTTATATTGCATTTTCCAAGACTGACATACAATACTGATTTATATTGCATTTTCCAAGACTGACATACAGTACTGATTTATATTGCATTTTCCAAGACTGATATACAGTACTGATTTATATTGCATTTTCCAAGACTGACATACAATACTGATTTATATTGCATTTTCCAAGACTAACATACAGTACTGATTTATATTGCATTTTCCAAGACTGACATAAAGTACTGATTATATAGGATTTTCCAAGACTGACATACAGTACTGATTTATATTGCATTTTCCAAGACTGACATACAATACTGATTTATATTGCATTTTCCAAGACTGACATAAAGTAATGATTTATATAGCATTTTCCAAGACTGACCTACAATACTGATTTATATTGCATTTTAAATACTGATTTATATTGCATTTTCCAAGACTGACATACAATACTGATTTATATAGCATTTTCCAAGACTGACATAAAAGTACTAATTATATAGCATTTTCCAAGACTGATTAATATTGTGTATTACTTAGATTAAGTGCACATAGACCAATGACAAATCTCGCAATTCAATAAATTACTTAAAGACAGAAGAACAAAAAAAGCTACAATTAACAGATGACAAGTATACTGGTAATGGTATAAAAGTACTGGCACGGAGCAGTCACATCAAACATGTGTTGGTCTTGAATTGATGTTGTAATCATATTTTTATCTGGAAATAAGTTAATTTAAAATTCATTTCATGTAAAAGAATATATATAAATACATCTTGCAATTAAATTAAATTTATAAATGTGTAATAACCTATATAGAATTTAGCTGGTCACTTCAATGAATGCAAGGGGCTTTGGTGGCTGAGTGGTTAAGGTAGTTAGTCAACTATTGATCACATGGTCTGTCAACACTGGGGTTGCAGTTTTGAGTCTTACTGCAAGCAGGGTGTACTTGACTTATATCTTAATTGACAAGGATTGCCAGTTTTCCTGCAGGTTGGGGTTTTCTCCGGGTACTCCGGCTTCCTCCCCCAATAAAACTGGACGCCATGATATAGCTGAAAAATTGCTGAAAGTCGCGTTAAACACCATCAAACAAACAAACAAATCCTCCCCCAATAAAACTGGACACCATGGATAAAGCTGACAAATTTGCAGAAAGTTGCATTAAAAAATCTTTCAAGCAAGCAAACAAATATGTAGGCAGTAGAATGCAAATTAAAATGCTATTTTTAGCATGTAATAAATGCTTTTACTATAATTATTTACTATGTTTCACAGAACTAGAAGTTGGAATTTTGAAGATTGTATCTTGTTACGTTTGATGCATTAATTATGCATTAACAACTGCTTAAAACACATTACAATAAAAAATTTGGATATGATCCTTAAAATAAAACAGATGCTCAGATAACAGGAAGTTTTGAGCTACTAAGAAATAAATTTAGTTAAAGTATCATTAAATGTACTGTTATTACCAGTTAATGGCCATTTAAGTAGTTACTGATATTATAGTTCACTTAGGACAAACTCTCTGTTTGACTTGCCCCCTGAATGAACTGAGATAGCCAGGGGAAGTAAATCTTGTCTTATATTACAAGATGCTTTTTTTCCTTTTTAACCTTATGTTCCAAAGAAATGGCTTTTTTTCAGGCATGGTCAGAGGTGTAGCAACCAGTACCCAAAAACACAGCTGAGTACACAACATGGTCACAAAACAAATTAAATTATTGCTCACGAAAAGTTGTTTCTAACATGAGTTTAAGTTCTATGAAACTGCCAGAATGTAGAATTTGGCATTATTTTTGTCACAGTTTCTGAAGGGCCTGAGCAGTCCCTAGACACCCTGCCACAAAACCACCTTTTACTAAGTAGAAAAGCTTTTTAAGTCAATCACAAATCTTAAAATTTTTGCACTTCATATTCCTTAACATAAAAAACTTGAGGATTAACTTAAGAAAAGGCTCTCGTGTCACATGCTTTTCTACTATATTCCTAACTCTTTAGGGTCATTGTTCTCTTTGAAACATAGTCCAAGATTTTAATCTTGAGTTTTTGTTATTTCAGTTGCGAGTCACAGTGTGGTCACTTATAACAAAATCTGTTTCATACATCAGATATCCAAAGCAGTGTCAGAAAGGTAAGACAATCTTCAAAGGCTAGTGCCTTAGTGGGCAACATGTTTTGCCTAGGAAGATTATTCTGTAGTGGTCAAAACTTTGACTTTAAATAGCTGCATTTCCTATTTAGTTATTTTAAACCTATAGAGAAAGTGCCCATTATACCTAAGTACCACTTTGACTTATACCGAAGAAAATGTATACAGAAATAGGATTTTAGCTCTTAAAAGTCATCACAGGCAATATTCATTATGTAATGACTTTTAAAGGTCAAAGTCCCTCACAGGCATATTTTGAACATAGTGTTTTGAACAACTGCCCAAGTAGATATTCTGTAAGTCCATTAAAGCATGTCAAAGTAGGTTATTTTCCTTTTTTGGATTAAGATGCAGTAGCAATGCTTACAAATCAAACACACCACATGTGAGTAATTTATTGCATGCCACCTGACACAAAAGCTAAAACACAGTGAGATTTAAAGAACAAATGAATATAAACTATTTAAAGTATTTAGCAATTCAAGCTCAGAACTGGACATTAGTAATCATTGTGTCAAGCTTTGCAAATACCTAAAATTTCAGTTCAGTAAAAAAAAGAGAAAAACTTCTTTATAAGGGTCCCTGATGCCTTATAGTATTCAGCCTGTCAGTTTGTTTGTGCATCCATTATTAACAAATCATGCCCAGGCCATAACTTTGTTCTCTTTTGAGGAAAGCATTTGATATTTGATATGTAGGTACATGTAGATCATTTCAAGATGGGTTTCGCATACCATTGTTGGTGACCTTTGACATTCAATTGAGCCCACAAAGATGGAAACTCAATGATATCTAGTTCTTTGTAGTTTTCTTACTCCCTGATCTGCTATTATCTTTTTTGTCAGCCATAGATTTTAGTAATGAAGGGAAGTACATGGCGCTGGCAGAGAGACGTGACTGTAAGGATTTTGTCAGTATCTTTGCCTGCAGTAACTGGGAACTTGTAAAGGTATGATTGTATTAAGATATATATTGTTGTTGTTTAACCTTTGTTTATAAATAAAACATAGTTGCCATGGTATTTATCAATTCAACTTTTAAGAAAATTATTCATTGTACATGTACAAATGTTTGAAAACATTCATAAAGAAATCTTGAGTTTTAGATATTTCGACCAAATTTGGGTCTGTTGATTGTAATATTCATAAACAAGGAGCGGACAAACAAGATTTTTATTGTTTTTATACCAACTGCAAAATTGGGGGTGGAGAAAAAAGGAATCACCCTGTCTATCTGTCGTTCCGTCCATCCGTCTGTCCATCTGTCCACAGTCTGTCCACATCCCTTGTAAACACAACTCCTCCTAAACCACGGAAGTACATTATATGTAGATATGCCTTAAGGATTTTTATTGACCTCGGATACCATTAAGGGGAGATAATTAGACTTGAAAGCGAAGCAGGGTATCCCTTTGTGAGTGTGCTCACAGTCCACACTTTTTTAAAGGTCTTTAATGCCACTTTTGGCAATTTTTCAGTTATATCATGCCATCAAGTTTTTTTATTGGGGGAGGAAGTCAGAGTACCCAGAGAAAACCCCCAACCTTTGGTAGGAAAACTGGCAACCCTTGTTAATTAAAATTGGAGTCAAGTACACTCTGCCCACAGTGGGTCTCACACCCACAACCTTAACATTGACAAGAACAAGATCAATAATAGACTAACATCTCAGGAACCGAGGCCTGTTCAAGATCTTGAACAATTTGTGATGGTTTCTTATGAATTTAAGTATCTTGCTGTTAACATACTAATTATTGGATTCTGTACAGTTTACGTTAAACCATAATGGATGAAGAATAAAAACTAATGGTAATAACTTTGATAAGCAAGATCTCCAGGAAACACTAATATGTAGTTGATAAACTAGATCTCCAGGAAACACTTTTGTAGTTCAAACAACAAACTACAGATGAAAAAAAAACTACTTTCACATCGAGATGTCAAAAAAAAAACAAAAAAACCCCAACAAACTACAGATGGAAAGGAAGTAAACTTATTCTAAGCAACAGCGTAAAAAATTGATCATTACATAAAATATTTGAAAGTATTTAATTTTGCAGCACTTTCAAACAGACACAGATGATTTGGCAGGCGTCGAATGGTCACCAGATGGCAGAGTGTTAGGTGTCTGGGAGTCTCCATTATGCGTGAGTAAATTTGTTTTTTGTAGATTTGGATTATGAGTTACGACAGTATTATTGACAACTAGAGACAACAATATCATAGATTGGAATAAACTTTTTAGTAAGAATGTAACACAGATTGAAAATAATTTTGAATAAAGATAGTACTGACATCAATGTAGAGGGTATTGTCAACATAAAGTTACAACAAAAATCCCACCAAGACTAGTATTTTCTAGTTTTCATACATCTATGTGGGTGTGAACATGAAAAATTCTAATGGGATCTTGTTATTAACATGTAAAACAGATTAGTTTCAGATTAATCAACTACTCTGTTATCATTAATATTCATAAGCTTGGTTCCCTAAATGATTTTAAGTAGGTGGCGCTACTGTTGGAAATAGGCGGCACATTTGTGATTCATGTTGTCAAAAAAACTGTCAATTCAACCAGTAACATTCTCAGGCATTATTTCTGTTGACTAATTCTGTGAAATTAAACTCCAAAGGAATTCTTCTAAAATGAACATGAAAAAAATTATGAACTATTAATAAAAAGTATTACTTTTAAACTTAGCAATCGGTGATATCAGAAAAATCCCTGTTTTAGCCAATCAAAATCAAAACTTAAGAAACAGTAAACGAGTCTGGGATTTGTCTTGAGTTTCTTCTGAGAAATCTAAGACGGTATAGATAGTAAAATATGATCATTCATTTTTGACACTGTTTAAAAATTCTTTATTTTCAAAATCCATATAAAGTTGTTCTAGAGTTACGGAAGATGTCATAAATACTAAAATGTATGAACTATTATGATCATTCATTTTTGACACTGTTTAAAGATTCTTTATTTTCAAAATCCATATAAAGTTGTTCTAGAGTTACGGAAGATGTCATAAATACTAAAATGTATGAACTATTATTCTTTTTAACATGACAATTGGCTAGATCAATTAAAAAAAAAATCATTTTTTGCCAATCAAAACTGGAAAGGTTGAAAGAATAAATAAACAAATCTGAGATTTGTCTTGAGTTTCTTCTGAGAAATCTTAGCCAGGTATAGATATTCATTTTTGACAACATATTAAACTTCTTTATTTTCACAATCCCAAAGGTGTTCTAGTGTTACGGAAGATGTCAAAATTTTATATTGGTAAATTGTGTATTCCTTACATGCTTTTTGTTTTGTTTCAACAAATCCATTTTCAGAAAGTATCAAGTAATATCCTACATAATTTATTCTCTATAGTTAAATTTCAACAATCTATACAGGTGTTTCATGTGAAGATCATTGGTTAAAGGACTTTTGTATTTCAGAACATGCATTATCCTACCCTGACAGATTTAAAACACTTTTTATCAGTGCCCCTCTTATTAATTTTGAGTTGTCCATTCTCTAATAGAACTAGAGCCCCTAATGCCAAAGAAACATTGACTGCATCAGTATTCGGTGAGTTGCATTAAAACCCAGTATATTTAATCCTTTTTCATTTTGGTCAGTGTTCAAGTATCTGATAGCATTTTTAAAAGCAGAGTAACTAACATTTGTTCTGTATTGAAGTTGTTCTATGGAGACAGACAGCTTAGGACTGGATACCAGTCACATAGCCAAGGACTGGAAACCAGTCAATAAAATGTCCTGCAGATACCCACATGGTTTTCAGATGACTTTTAAATTAATATTTTGTGCAGCAAATGACCAAACTTAATACAATCTATTGTATTTTTGTTTTTCTCTTGTCTGGTAGGAGTTCAATAAGAGTTTTCATACATTTTCATTCAGTGTCTTCTTTTAGATGAAAACTTGATTACTACCAAACAAAATCAAACTCAAAATACAATAGATTGTCTGTAGTATAAGTACATATATAGGCAATTTCACACTACTGCAGATAAGTTTCTACAATGTTTAATCAATCAAGTTTTGTACTGTTTTCCAAATTGCAAATTTTTGTAAGTGAAATTGAGCTATATTCAAATGAGAATATTGTGTTTCCTGTTTTATTTTGGATAATTTAAGAGATATTAAATGATTTATTTTCAGGGTTAGATTTTTGCCAAAATTTTGATGGTCACAAGATATTATGAGATTTTATAGCATAACCTTATATAAAATTCTAATCTTATATGCCCAATAATCTTCTCATTTTTGCAAATTTATTTCTATTTTTAACAAAAAGTTCTGTGATATCTGGATACGCCATCTCCGTCACATGCATACAAATTATTTATATTTGAAACTTTGCTTAAGTAGCATATCACATCAAGTCTTATTAAATGTTCACATCTCCTATATCGTATTATCCACCCTTATCTTGTCATGTTAGTTTATAGCAAAACACTTGTGCTAATTATAACTTTTTCCAGTGTTTTCGTCTTTAATTCGAGACACTCAACTAAGGAAAATGATACCATGCAATTTTACACTCAAATAGGAGTTTTGACTAATGTTAGTGTTTAGAACTTTTGATTAGCTGAAATATATAACAAGCCTTGATTTATAATGTAATATTTTTTTTGACAGAGGTGATGCTTCTGCAAGTTGGGATTAGGCTACATTTTCATTTATGACAAAAAGGATGATTTTTCTGTCTGAAAAAAAGACAACATGCAATAAACTTGACGAAACATAAAAGTTTGTCTAAAAGTTAAAAGCAATTTCATACGAACAAATTATTTTAGAAGAAACGTAGCTTACATTGTCTTCTTTGTAACAATAAAAGTTGTTACTGATGTCGTGTTTATTGTATTATAATAAACATAAGTAAATAAAAACTTGATTAATGTGTGCTGGTTAATCTTTGTTTATTTCATTTTTAATCGACAGTGCAGTTGAAACTAAACTTTATAATTTGTGAGTTAAAACGCGTCATTGAATATTAAACACCAAATTGTTGAATTTATTATGTCAAAAACGTAAAGTCACTACTTATACCTTTTTATGCGCTCCGATGTCGATTTCTGTACCATATAAATAAGTTGTGAATTAGTCTTTGTGTACAAATTATATTTAATATAAAAGTAGGGTCACCAGGTACAACCACAGAACTAATTGTTTATATGTATATAATGGTTGACAATTCACAATCATAAATCAGGGATGAAAGTAGTCATAGTACTGAAGTCTTTATAGTAACAAAGTGTTTTCATTCTTAAAAGCTTACAGGTGCTATGATAAAATCTGCTATTTGTAATGGTTAAGTGAAAAGTAGCTGTTAATGGGCAAAATGTTCTCTTTTTTTTTAAAGGTTCATAAACTTTGGTACTTATTTGTTTTCATAAAAGTTAACAACGTGAAACACGAGTACAGAAAACTAAATGACCTGTGGCAGCTGAAAGTGATACTACTATGATTCTATTATTACAAGAAGTTATTGTTCATGTAACGCCCAGTGGTATGAAAAAAGGGGATGTCAGGGTATACTTCCGACTCCTGCTAAGAAAAAGTCTCTGTTTGTGATCATATCAAACACAGAAAGATGTGTGTGTGTGTTTTATTTACAGCTAGTGTAATTCTTTTGTGGTATTTAGCAGGATCATTAAGTTTTAACTGAGATTATGTAAAGTTATAGGTTATAACAGTAAACCGTATGACCTCCCATAGTTTGTTCCTTCCATTGATGGCTTTTAATTGGGAATAATTTTAAAGTTCTGATTTATTTGGTGCATCTATTGGTTTTATTGTAGTCTCTATTAATTAAAATCTACATTTTGATTGTTAGAAAAACAAATGCCAGTTCAATATACCATTTGTTTTTGTCCTTTACAGTCACTGTTATAAACACATTTTTTTGTTTAATGAGAGACCAATGGTATGTCTTCACAATTCGTTACAAGGACCTACATCTGGACCATTCTAAATCATATAAATACAATAGGAATAGATAGAACAGGTTTATATGTAAAGAGAATATAAGCTAATAAAAAAAACCTCACACTTTAAGAAATCACTTAAAAACAAAAAATAATAAAAAACTAACAGCAGAAAGGACCAGTATGATATCTTTAGAATGGTCACATTGGCCTATTTTATGGAGTTTAGGGTGGGGTGGAGGGGTTGAGAAAGAAGTAGGATTTAGTAAGCATGTTTAATTCATTCATACAGACACACACATGCACATTCACATTATATACGATAGATTGTTTGTTGTTTGAATGATGTTTAACGCTGCTATCAGCAATTTTGTAGCTATTTCATGGCATCCAGTTTTTATTGGAGGAGGAAGCCGGAGTACCGAAAGAAAACCCCTGACCTTTGTTAGGAAAACTGGCAATCCTTGTCAATTAAGATTGAAGTCTAGCACACCCTGCCCGCAGTGAGACTCGAACTCGCAATCTCAGTTTTGACAGACCATGTGATCAATAGTAGATGAACTACCTTAACCACTCTGCCACAGAGGGCCCCCCCCCCCCCCCATATATGATAGAGGGTGGTTGGTTCTGTTTTGGAAACTATTTACAGACAGTTACAATTTACACATATCAAAATCTACTGACATCTACACTGTTTTTACATGGTTCATTCATCATTGAAGATTTATTACTGACTCTGAATTACATATACAACAGTGATAATATCAATTTTTGGTAATTAGCTCTACCACAGTGACTTCCATAAACTTTTCTTTTGATAATACACAACTATGTTTGTGCTTTTTAAATTGAATGAGGGTTATAATGGTGTCCGTACAAAGAGTCGTGAGCCCCGTGCGGGATCCGGGTGGCTAAAAGAATAGACCGCAGTCGCGCTAGCTTGTCGTAAAAGGCGACTAAATAGCGCCCAGTACCCTGACCGGCGTGTCAGGTCGGTTTGCCTAAAGACCGACTGGGATGTGTGCCCCAGGTGGTTGAATGGGGTACCCCTGGCAAGCTGGGGTTGTCAGGCCATAATACGGAAAACCTGACCGCAAACCATATAAGTGCACCGTGTTGGGAAAAATGCCAGGTTCCTCGCACGTTAAAGAACGCTGCTGTAGTATTCGCTATGAGTAGGGATTTCGATCCCGCTACAGGAGGCTAAATTGCCCGACCTTATCCATCCTCCCATTTGCCAGTGGCAATCTAAAATCCGTTACCCCTATTTTTCCTTGTGTCCCATCCCATTTTCATTGGGAAGTCTAGCACATATTATTTAACAAGAGGCTGTAGCAAACAGCTGTATAAAGTGCCTTATAAAACTTTTTTGTGAAAATCGGCATGATTGCATTTGAGGTGATATGACAAAGACAATATATACCCTCTCATATCTGTAAACATATATGTAAATAACTGGTGCTTTTAATTATAAGCTGTAAAAATTGTAATTCAAGTTTTAATGGTGTAAAATAAATGCCCAAAAATAAATCAGATTAAGAAATATTTACAGGTACATGTAATAATTTTAAATTATTTTACAAGTTTGTCTTTGTTTAGCCCCCACAAATATTTAAAAAATATTAAAATGAGAAAATATAGTAATAAAATAGTAAAAAATATAGGTGAAGAGCAAAATAATGTATTTCAGAGTCCTTTAACTAGGAAGATTTCATATTTCATCAATTGCCCTAGTTATCAGAATATGATATGTATTGACTTAACTAGAATTTCACTATCACTCAATTATTTTACTACCCTGGCAGTCCTCCACAAGTTGTAGACGGGTATATTTATTTTCGGAGCTTTGTCAATAATCTTATTTATCATGATATAATGTATCTGTTTGTACTTCCTATTTTCACCTGTGTGTAATGTTGACCTATGGGATAATGTCATTGAAATTTTAAAATGTTTCTCGGTTTTTATGTCTATTTCTATAAAGGGTTATTTTCAGATATTTTTCAGTAATTATATATTTACCCTTGGGTCATTTCTAGTGAGAAGTGAACATCTTTCGTAAAATAAACAAATTAATTGTTTTGATTGGTGTTTTAACGCCACTTTCAGCAAGTTTTCAGCTTTACCATGACGTCAAGTTTTTATTGGGGGAGGAAGCCGAGTTCCCAGAGAAAACCCCCGACCTGCGGTAGGAAAGCTGGCACTACTTTTCAATTAAGATTGGAGTCGAGTACACCCTGCCTGCAGTGAGAATCAAACCCGCAATCTCAGTGTTGACAGACAACGTGATCAATAGTAAACAAACTACATACCTTGATAAACAAATTAATGCAAAGACTACATGTATATCATGGTTGAATAAGTATAAGATAGGACGCACACTGTAAGGCTGCTTGCCACTTTCAGCAGTTTTTCAGCAATATCATGTCCAGTTTTTTGGGTGGAATGCACAGTAAAAACACCCAACATTTTTGCAAGAAAGCTAGAAAAAGTTCCAGTTTTAGATTAAGTTGAGCAAACCTTGTGTTGATATCTTGTGTTACCCACTCCACCATTGCCCTTCTTTCTCACCCCATACCCCCCCTCACACTTTTGCATTGTTAACAAGCCTAATTTGCAAGTAATAGGATTAAACAAGTGTGTGACATTCTTTGAAGAATTCGTTAGCATTTTCATACACTTCTCAAAAAAAAAAAGAAAAAATTGTTTATATTAAAATGACATAAACAAAAAAGTCAAAGTGCATGCCATTAGACATAACCAGTCTAAACTAAAACTGTATTGTATTTTATAAATAGTTTCAGTAAAGTACTTACCTTTAAATTGCTGCGTCATTAAAGTACGAAAATGAAGTACTAAAAAAACTGTGCTCAGAACACTTGTCTGTTTTCACAAATTAACAAATTTGACCCCTTTGATGTTTCTGTTTTAATTTTGCTAGTTGACCCTTTACATGTTTCCCCTATTAAACAGGTAAATATTGATATTCGATCAGTAATTCAGGCACATGTAACCTTTGACCTTAATCAATCAATAATGTTATGAATGATTACACTTGTTTGATTCTTATGAATGGAGTATCTTGATAAAAATTTAAATAGCATCAAACTGTTAAGAAGTTTATAATGAAGTTAATGTCAAAATACTTCTATTGAATATTAAAAATCAACCATTTAATATTAATAATAAGTCATTGGATACGGGTATACACAATTTTTTTCTGGTGTACATTTTTTCCGAGCAAAAAATGCATTGTTAACAAATAATTATTAGCGTACATGAAACATGTGTCAATCATATTTAATACATCTTATGATCAGCCAGTAAACCCATTTAATTTATTATATATTTTTGCCGTCTTTCAGCTTGCGATAGTTTTTCATGTTTGGAGTTCAGAATTTAGATTGTATGTACTTGTGCAGATGAGTGGATGATATGTTCGGGATTGGGATTTTCCAAATGGATGATCCACTGGTTTTGTGGATAATCCATTTGTATGTTTTACAATGAAGATATGTGCTTGTTTTGAGAAGCAGTTTATGTCACTTTCAGTGAAATGGCTTCCTAGTAAATAGTAGTGAAATGAAGTACTGTGCTTATGGAAATAAAATCCAGTGTCATTTCTATTACAAGGCAAAAAAGTAAAACAAGTCAATTTGTACCCCAGTGCAGCTGAAAAGTTGTTAGTTGGACATGTTGTATTAATTTATATTAATTTAATTTCCCTGAAAATTGGAGTGTAAAGGCTTTTGTGCGATTAAAATGTAAATCCTTAAAAGCACTTTGTTTCTTCATAAATATATTTGTCAAATTCTGTTCTATGCTTATTGTACCTGTTGAAATTTTACCTGTAACGAGTAAATCGAAGGTAGATTCCATTGTTTATACATATTACCCGCCTGTTTACCAGTATTGTTTGATGTTTATAATAATCTTACTTAAAATAGATCTAGTTAAGCATCAGAATTCAGGAAAGGATTTTGTTTGTTGTTATTGTTTGTAGGGTTATTTTCTTTATTCGTTATGTTTTGTTTCATGATCACTCACTATCCTGGAATGTTAATTCTGTTATTTATGGAAAAAAATTCCAATTGTACTTTTTATCAACTTCTTCAGAAGAACATGATATCTTTCGTATTGCAATTTTTGTATTTAAAAATGCATTGCAATAAGATAGAAGCATGTGTATGTGTTGGGGCCTCAGTGGCCTTGGGGCCTCAGTGGCCAAGTGGTTAAGGTAGTTTGTCTACTATTGCTCATGTGGTCTGTCAACACTGAGGTTGTGGGTTCGAGTCTCACTGTAGGCAGGGTGCACTTCACTCAAATCTAAATGGATAAGGATTGACAGTTTTCCGACTGCAGGTCCAGGTATTTCTCCAGGTACTCTGGCTTCCTCCCCTATAAAAACTGGATGCCATGATATAACAAAAAATTTGTTGTAAGTGGCATTAAACACCATTGAAACAAATAAACAATTCAAACATGTGTTTACCACATTCTAAATTTAAAAGGTTCTTGAAGTATTAGTCACTATCTGGCTTAAGCCAGTTGAGAAGTCTAAAATACCCAGCTTAATTGATTGATTTTACAGCAATTCCAGTAATTTCATGGGATTTTTTTTTAATTTGAAGCTTAAATATGCACTTTATGTAGTAGCTTTTATTCGGATAATCATAAAACTTAACATGTTACTTTTAAATTTAAAATTTCAAAAGAAAATTTAAAAAATTGCTTGCTGGAGGTCTAAATGAATGCAGATTAAAATTTTAAGGATGCAGATTTTCAAACTTCTACATCAGATGTAAAAAGAATAAAGCATAACATTAAAGACATTAAATTTACTTGAAATGAAAACAAAATATTATTCAAATTTTTCTTTGCATAGGCACTAGACTCAAAACATCTGATAAGCTATGTTGTAAGTTTTTATAAGTGTATTAACTGGTATCTAAAGAGGTGATAAAACAGTTTTATTGGAATATTGAAGGATTGAGGCAATTATTTTTCAGTAATAAATTTAATGATGTTGTGCATACAGTGTAACCGACGAAGAATGTTATGCATAATGGTGTACGACATCTTGGGTTTATTTCTAATGAATACAACAAATACAATCAATAATTAAAATTTAATTATTAAACATTTCATTGAAATATTTTAAAACACTTAATATAGGGATAAAAAGTAGTAAATTAATCATTGTACTGTTTGTTGCCCAATACTTTGCATATACCACCATGGCAACTCAAATTTTGGAAACATGCATCTTTTAAACCAATAATAAAACATGTTACATCTAACATGCATCTTTTAAACCAATAATAAAAATGTTACATCCAACATAAAATTATTGAGACAGTTCAGTTCTTGTTTTTGTGTGGGCTTATATAGTGATATTACTGTTTGCATTCTTAGAAATGTTTGGCTTTTAATTTCTGTCCCATTGTAACATTTCTTCTCCAGACTTCTGGACAAGATTTATGTGCATGACTCAATTGAATGAAGTATGCCACACTTTTGTGAGATAATTTAACAATTAAAATTTATCAATTGACAATTAAAAATTATCAATTTTTAAGGTCCATAAGATTACGTTTTTTTTCTCTCCCCAGTTCTTGGAATATTTTGAGAACCCTTGAAATTCCTAAAAGAACTTCATCCCAAACTAAAGACCACCTGTCTTTACACGCTATATATTTTGGATAATAGATCTGATTAGCATTTTTGCAATAGATATTTAACTTTTAGTCTCTAAAATATGTTGTGTGTAAATGCATGACAGAGACTACAGTGATTTTCCTGTTTTTTCTGGTAGATTTCTTTTTTAATCAGACTAATTAAATTTTCCATGAAACTGTGTTAAGGTTTGGTTTTCCATAAAGTGTTTAATGATCTTGCTAAATTTAAAAGTGCAAATTAAATTTTCAGAAAAGTTGTGAAAAGAAGACATAAAACTTCCATTAACATCCTGTTTTAATGGTGTCCTTGTGTGAGGGGGAGTTTTCTGTTTTAATGGTTGCCATAGAGTGTGGGAGGGTTTTTCTTACGCAAATGCAAGAACGTACCAGGGTTTTTACATTCCATTGTAATTTTTGACCTGCCAAAGGTCTAGAATTCTTACCAGGCAACTCTAGCTTCATCCCATAATAACACGAGCTCCCATGATATAGCTGTAAAATTGCTTAAAATGGCATTAAACTAAATTCAAGCAAAACCGATCAATCATGTACTTACTGTAATGATGTAATAGTTACTAATACTTATATTTTTATTATTAGAAAACAAACAAGTTCAATAGTATACAAGAACATTTTTATCTGTAATTTAGAATATAACTGTATTGTATTTGAAGAGTTGCCGCCATCAGTTGGTGATTTGATGGTCAGAAATTGAGTTTACTGGGAAGGTGTAAGCAGAGCCATTAAAAAGATATTTCCAGCAATCAAATCACCAATTGATGTTGGCAAATCTTCAAATACAATACAGTTATCTCCATTGTAATGGTACAGTAATAAAAAACTAAGAAACTGACTGAAATGTTTATTTCTTATTTACCAGAAATAGCATCTGTGCATGCATTAACTTCTAATGGCATCAATCATAGAATTGATGACATGTAATTACTCATGTTATTCAATCAGAATCAACGTAATATCAAGAATTGCATTACAGTTTTAAGCATATGTCTTGAATAATAAAAATTTGGTTTTTTTTGTTCTGTTTTTATAATTTACAGATTAACATTTTGTTTGGAAATTTTCAATATATGTTCATGCATTTGTTTGTGGCTTATGTAAATTCAAATCAGTTTTTTTTTATCTGGCTGTATCATCGTTACCACTCGGGCTGTACCAAACTTTGGACTCTAACAGTGGATTTGGTACAACCCTTTTGTTGAAACAACCTAGCTGAATATTTTGGTTCTTAAACACATTAATTGTTAGCTGAAAATAGACTGCAAATTATCCCATGAAATGGGTTGTTACATCATTGATATGAAATAAAACTGCTTAAACCTGTGTACTTTTTAATCTGATTGCAAACAGTTACTAATGTTTGTTATTAATTTTATTTAACAAAAGCAATTTTTTAGCTATATCATGGCATTCGGTTTTTATTGGGGGATGAAGCCTTAGTACCAGGAGAAAACTGTCGAACTTTTGTTAGGAACATTGGCAATTCTTTTCAATTAAAGTTAAGCACTCCTTTCCCGCAATGAGACTTGATTCAGAAAGGTAACTACATACTGGATCTAGGCCATCTTGCAACAAGAGTTTTTTACAGATTAATTAAATTCAAAACTTTAGTCAGTTCATCCCAAATCACAATCTATTAGGTCACCTGTCCATTATGGACACCTGAGTGCCATTCGTGTGCATGCATATAAGCCATAAAGTAATGTTAAAGTGGAATGACATGGAGTAATCTAAATCCTCAAAATGTTTTATCACTACAAAAACTCTATATTGCTGATACTGTTTTCTGTTTGACTTTACCTTTTAAATATTAATATATGTGAATGCCCATGTTTAGCCCAAGTCAGCTTGGTAGCTATTCTTTCTTATGACGATATTCACACAATATACATCCTTTTGTTTTGTTTTTTAAAGAATTCATGTTTTAAATGCTAAATGCTGCTTGTTTAAGTATTTAGACTGGTTTACTGTCTTTTTCTGATACTTTGCTTCATCTTTGTGTATTTAAGGTGCAATTGTTAAAATAGATTTTTTTGACATATCTGCTATAACTCAAATAACTTTTTATTATTATTTGTATCAGATGAACATATGTCAATTGAACAACTTTTGAAAATTGAACGGTTCTCTCCAGTCAGCTATTCCTGTCTATCCTCGAGTTATGAATTAACCAAAATCTAAAGATTTATGAACCATGAAACATAAATATAAAACTTGTATATTTAAATAATTTCTCAATGCTAGTAAAATAAATAAATTTGAACCAACAACAAGTTGGAGAAAATCAAGGCCAACGGTAATGAGAACGCTGTCTTAACATTAACCTAAATGATATATTTTCCTTTAAAAAGATTTCTCCAATGGACTGGATAAATTGGAACCACAAAAAGCTGGTTGGACAGAAACGAGGCCAATTGTAATTGTACTCACTTAAAGTATCATTTTTGTCTTAAAATAATTTCTCTTTCTAAGCTGGATAGTAAAATAAATAAATTGCAACCACAAAAAACTGGTTGGACAGAAACGAGGCCAATTGTAATTGTCCTTACTTAAAGTATCATTTTTGTCTTAAAATAATTTCTCCAATGTACTGGATAGTGAAATAAAAAAATTGGTTGGACGTGATATTGTACTTCAGCATCAAGTTGGGTTTTTTCCTACCATTGACTGCACTTCAATCCGGGCTCATCTGTTCTATTAACTTAATCCCTCCCTAGAACTTTCTAATTAGATCTTTCTCAAGTCATCTGTAAGTACCTTAAGTCAAAAGGGCTTTATCCATATTTAACAATCAGTATTGTATAGTATTAAAGATTTATCACCAGTATATCGTTTAAGTGTCTAGTTCTCTACTTTAAACTGATGAAATCCTTTAAGTTTACATTCTTGCTTTCATAATTATGAAAATCTTTTCGTAATTTACTGACTTTAATTTGGGGTATTTTAAAAGTTGAGGTCATCACTTGAGATGGTTTGCATGAACACTTTGTTAAAAACCGTAAACATGATTCATTTCTGTTTTCTGTAGGAATTCCTAAATAATTTTTCAAAAATTTTATTATTAATTTTTTTCTGTTGGAGGTGCGCATAATTTTTAAAGCATCTTGATGTATAGTCATATTTAAAAGCCACAGTTAAACATATTAAGGATGTAAAAAAAATAATAAGTCTAAGATGTTAATGTGATAAATCTGTAAATGTCAGATTTATGTAATTAAACGGGTAAACATGAATGATTATTAAATAGTAAACAAACCTGCATCCTGGATTGTATGGTGGATAGTGGTACGGTGGTCGCATGTGATCACTCTGGGATCGTAGGTAATTCATCCTCTGATACGGGTCTGGATTAGAATTCCATATTGGCACAGGAGAAGCATTTTGTAAATCCCCATTCATCTGAGATGGCATTGTAGAGACAGTTACGTTGGACGGACGTTACTTCCTGGACGGACGAGGGTGATAAATTCACCGTGTTGGTTGTTTCTTTTCTCACTTCATTTAGTTAACTGTGAAAAAGAGAATATGTATTCAGATTAATAATGATCTGTAGGATACCGACACGGATGAACGACCCTTTTCTTATCACATCATCTTTTTAAAACGTTGGGTGTAGTTTTCCCCCATAGCAAATGAAATGGGAGATTAGTAGCATCGCTTCAGCAATTTTTAATACATTTTTAAAAGATTTGTGTATTCATTGTTGTTGACGGATATTGTTTAGTTTCAGGTGTTTTAAGTTTTATTCATTATGGGAGTTTGTTTGTGTGTGAATATATTTTTTTTTCTTTTTACAACAAAGAACAATAAATTACATGTTTTGTTATTTAAAGTGATGTAGCTCGGATTTTTAAATGGGTGACGATTTTATTACATTTGTGTGTATATGTTTCTATGGTGATAAGGCTTTTTGAGAAATTAACCTTTTTTTTTTAAATATTTGTTCTTATTTCTCAATCATGAAAAAAATTGCATTCAGGATTCAGACATTTCATTTTCCTAAATTCTTTGTAATTTCAAACAAACAAAACCAACCATTAATTGAAGTTAAATCTCTGTGCAAAAGGATGAACATTCTTATGGTTTCTTTCAATTTTACTTTGTCAATTTCTTCTACCCAAATGAACATCTTGAAAATTATATTTTGTTTTAGTTTTTTGGCCATTATGTAAAATTTAGGATTAGCTGTTAGTAAGCACCAAGAACAGTTGTACACAGTAATTAGAAGTTGGTATTGGGTAAGGACTTTGGCAGAATTTACATACAAGTTAAAACAGATAAACTTTTGTGTTGTGAAAGCATGCTTGATGCTAGCAGTGTTGCAGGTGTAAAGATTCAGTTCTTACACTATGATCGAACAGAACAAATTAAAATCAGTACTTTCTGCATTCTGAAAACACTGCATTCAGGAGGTAGAGACAGGATTGTTGTTTTCAAGCTAGAATATGTTTAACAGCTACTTTAAAATGTTTGTTTAATTCAAAACTTAGCACTGTGAAAATCTACCCACACAAGTTTGTTAAGCTCAGTACATGCTATAAAGTCCTTCAGTTATCGTTAGAACCAAGTGTGGTGTGCGTAGCAAGGGAACTTGTAACTTACGACTATGTTACACATCCTAAACTAGGAGGGGATGGCATTTTTTACATGCAGACAAAGAGACAACTGTAGAATTCAAACATTGATTTTAACCAGAAACATATCATAATGGGATGTCATAAACATTAACTGCCTTACTCTTATGTTTGTTAGACTTTGCACAGTAATAATAAAAAAGTAGTAATTTTCTTGATATTGCTGAGCAGTTGCTTGTGTGTTGTTTTAATGGTGTTTAATGCCACTTTCAGCAATTTTTCAGCTATATCATGGCGTCCAGTACCAGGAGAAAACCCCAGACCTTCAGGAGGAAAACTGGCAATCCTTGGCAATTAAGATTGGAGTCAAGTACACCCTGCCATCTGTTTAATACTAACTGAACTACCTTAACCACTCGGCCACCGAGGTCCCTTGAACAGTTGCTGAAAATGGCATAAAACCCCAAACAGACATTAACAAACCAATCAAGGACCCTGTTACAATCACAGGAATCACACTCTATTTGGATGATTTTTATACAATGTAGGCATGAGTAACATGTTTAACAATGTTTACCAATAAAAAAAATGTAGCTTACTTTGACCATGACCTGTCAAGAAATTTTCAGAATGCAAACTTGTCATATAATATGAACAAAATCATCTGTAATATTTATTTATTACATTCTTTTACAAAGAGGTATTTTCATAGACCAATAAATTAATCAAAATTCAAAATTAATCCAGAAAAATGAACTGCCATTATTCTTTATAAAATACAATATCTCAGATTGTTAGTACAGGAACCAATGATGTAATTGGTTAAGACTTTATTAAAATAATTCTTACACAATCCAGTAAAATGCTGGGAAAAAAAATTTGTAAGTCTTTTTTTTTTCTTATGACTGTTTGAATATACTGTTATCTTGCATTAACAAGAATAAAAAACTCTAGACAAATCCTAGAAAATAGCAATATCTTTGCAAACTTCAACACAAAATATTTTTTTATATACATTTTATAGTTTTTCAACACCAGTAACATTTATCTAAATGTATATATTTACCTTCAGAAGCAGTTCAAGCTCTGCATCTGACGTCTTCCCTCTCATCAAGATCTATATAAGTACTTTTACAATTGAATCATTGCAATATTTAAATATAATGGCAGTATCCTGTTTCTGGAAAGTCAGCCTACAATTTTCTGGTTATACGGTAATAAAATTAACTGTTTCATGGCTATTAAATCTAGTAATAAATTAAAGACGTTTAAAACCCAACTGTGAAGTTATCACAATTTTTTTTATAACTTTTTATACTTTTATTTTCATTATTTAGCCTAGTACACATGGCTCTTTAATTGCCTTATAACTTTGTATTTAAATCATGATGCAATAGTATTGATATACATTTATGATACACATTTTAATTTTTGTTGAACCATTTGGGAATTTTTGATTGATTGATTGATTGATTTATGTCCAGCAAGCAATATTTCAGCTATATTCAGGATGGGAATGGTTTGGGAAAAAAATTATTTGCTAATAGTACATCACAAAGTGGGGACATATTGGCCATATAGCAGATGTAAAAATAGGGGGATCATGGTCATGATATATAGCAGAAAGACATGAAGACCCCGATGTCATACATAGCATCCTTGGAAATATTTCTTAATATAGCACATATCATCGACAGAACAATTCTTCAAGTAGCACAATGGACAATGGACATGAAAAAAAATTGAACAACAATCATTTTATGGCACATGGCAAAAAAAAAAGAATCAATAACATTATACGGCACATAGCAGAAATAGAAAATGTTAAAATAAGGCACATTGCAAGACGGTGTCAAGGTCACGATAATGTCCGATTTGTCTTTGCTTGCAGCTGGAAGTCTATGAACTAATTTTAGCATTTATTTGCATATGGTGTATAAACATAATATTATAATTGCATGTTCTTGCACTTTTCCCCCCAAAAAATTGGTGACCATAAAACGGCTAGAGAGTTGATGAAGTGTCTTTATACACTTTACTGTTTAAACTAACTCATGACAGACAACACTCAAATAGTAATCCTATACATTTTATAGATTTTAATATTTATCTTGTTCTGAATGTTTTGGATGTTTTACCTAGAGCTGCATTTTCGTTATTGACATTTCTGTTTTAATTATGATAAAACTATTTATTGAATTGCACTAAAATGATTGTTTGTTTAAAATAAAAGTGTTTTCAATTGAAATACATACCAAATATGTCAAGTTTGCACTTCTTCATGTGTCATTTTCTGATTTTTTAAGAATAACATTGTAAACTTGAAGAATGTTAAAAGTTAAATTGTAGTATTTTGAAAAAACAAATCAAAATATTTAAGCACAAACTTGTCTATTAAATTTTTGAATCAATTTTTTTAAAATTCAGAGAACTTCATTTGACTAATTTGAATAATTTACTTGGAGACAGGTTAAACAATTAAAAACTGTAAAATAATTGATAGATAGATGCAAATAAATTTATTATAATGGGGAAAAGTTTGGAGGGTAGGGTGTGCTTGAGCAAAAGATTTTTTCTTTTGTACTTCAGGAGACAAAAGTCCCAGGCCCTAATTGGGGCAAATAGTTAGTCCTTATGACATTTTGTTTTTACTGCAGACCTAAATCATAGTGATACAATTATGAAAAATACAGGATTTTAACATTTCTTTTCCAAATTTAAAGAAAATGAAATTTGATAAAAGGATGTTTTCTGGTCGCATCATACTATAAAATACTTGTCAGATATGACACCAACAGTTTAAGAACATGTGAACTTGGTTAAATGAAAACAACAGTTAGAAAGCTCAATTTTGTGTAAACATTTTGAAAACAACTTTACTTTTTTTAAGATTGAAAAAACAATTTAATTGGAATTATGTAATTGATCTTGAGGCTACTATCAATATTTAAGTACCATCCATTTGGATTTACAGTTTATATTCATTGTACTGTAAAGGTCATAAAATGTGACAAAAGTTTGTTTAAAAATAAATTGATACAAGATAACATTAATTATGATCTTTTGATATCTTTGTTTGGACAGCAAAATTATAATTTTGATTATTTAATAGAAGTCTTATAGTAACAATTTGGCTTTAGTATGGAGATATAGAACAGACTAGAAATGCTCTTGTGTAAGATAATAATAAAATCATGGAATTTTATTTCTACAATACGAATAATTTAATGGAAAAAATAAACAAGAGAGGAGGGCAGGCCACTCTTTAACTAAAGGGTCTGGTTGAATTGTCTACAAGTCTTTTTGTATGTAGTTTGTAGATCAGATATGTGAGGCTCATAATAGGAAATGGGACTGTTTGTGTACTATACCATTTGGAATTCACAAATTATTTTTATTTTTCATTTAATTAAAAAAATATGTAATTAGATTTGGTCTCCGTAAATTACATATCTATTCCTGCATGCATCCAGACACAGAGTGTATATTTTGCGGCTGAGTGGTTAAGATAGCTAAAATTTGCTAAAGTGGCATTAACACCATTCTGCAAACAAACATACATACCTTATCTTATTTTTGTTCAGAATGTAGCTTAAATTTAGCTCTCTGGAAGCAAACTTTTATTTAACCATATATTATTTTTATTTATTTTACAGTACAAGGTACTTCTTTACTCTGTGGATGGTAGATGTCTTTCAAAGTACAGTGCTTATGAGAATGCACTTGGTGTTAAAAGTATAGCCTGGTCACCTACCAGTCAGTTCTTAGCCATTGGAAGCTATGATGAAAAGGTAAAAAAATAATAGAGAGTTGTAATACTGAATGGCTGGTTGCAGGTCTTATGTACCAATTTTAGGGTACCAGTTCAGTATTTACAAAAAAGATTCTTCACCAATTCGTACACAGTACTTATTGATTATTTACGTTTTTTGAAGTGAGATGCGTTTTCTCATCCATATCTCATCGTAGGGCGACAGCCCTGAGATGAGATGATGAGAAAATGCATCATAAAACGTAAATAATCTGTTTATCGCTGTTTTGTAACATTGTGACGTCACAGGGTTTACTTAACGACGTCTTGACAGGGAGCTGAGATGGGCCCATCTTACCCTAGTAGAGTGAGATGGAATAATATGGCACACAAAGATCAAAGGAAAGTACTGCAAAATAGTGATAATATATAATATGGCTATCCTTGGTGACATTATACATGTATTTATTTCCCTTTCTAAAGGAAGAAGGAAGATATGAACATTTTTGACCCAAGAAATTAGATGTCTCTGAGGACTTGCTGTAAGGGTGAACAAATTTTCATATATCTTAATATTGAAAGAGAAATGATATACCACTATACATCATAAGTATTGTGTTATGTGTGAAGTTTATAGTGTTTTTTGTTCAACAAATTTTCATGTGTTATGTCTGTCAGTAAATGCATCTATTTTGCATCCCAAATTACAATTTTAACCGGAAGTTTACAGTGGTCTGGTCTGCAGTGATAGTTCATCATGGAAGTTTCTCATTTCTGTCATTAAATTTGTAGATGTTCTGTACAATAAAACAGTTATTGCTTGCACATTAGGTGAACATGTTTGGTTTGTTCCCACTTGTTGTGTTCTTTTCTTGTGAGGTTGAAAACTCTGCATCAAAAACCGCATGGTGTCTGCACATGGGGTGACATAATAGTACTCGTGGGGAATATGATATAGTGCATGGGGTGACACAATGATTTGTTACCTGTCGTGTGACCTTTTCTAGACCAATCAAATGCTCTGTTACTGCAATTCAATTATTATAGTGGAACACTTAGTTTTATCTAATATAGTAACTCATATCCAACAAGTGTTTCTTCTTGTAAACAAACACAACTGTAATTTTGTCAAGTTATTACTAAGTTCTGTCATATCTATTACGCCATTATCAAAGTATCTTATTCCAGGTTCCATTTGTCACAACTTTTTTATTCTTTTGAACACTAAACAAAAAACATCCAAACGACTCAAAATATTCTTCAAATAAATGAAACAAGTCACATTTTTGTTTATGTTTCTTACAAAAATGCTTAATAGTCATTAACAATATTATTTTATCTTTTTACACAAAAAATCTTATTTGCTTTAAATGTAGGTTCAATATTGTGATCTTTTTCATTTTGCAAAAAAAAAAAATCTTGTTTGTTTCAAATGAAGTATCATTAATCTGGTTCCAAATGATGCATGATAACAAAAATCCCTAAAACACATGTTACCCTGTGGTCAGTATTTACAAAGGTATTTTTGTTTTGGAAGATGTTAAAGGAAAATATTTTGAAAGTTAATTATGTCGATAAAAATAAGAACTGTTTAAAGAACTTGAGTATTCCAAAGGCTTACCAAAAACCCTCAAGTGATTTTAGTCAATGGGCAGTATGGGTCTTACATTGATAATGGCTTATCGTTAGTAAAGTTAGCTGTTTAAAAGATAAAGCGTTTTGCATCAATACTTGTGAACAAATGATAAAACTTTATGTAAATAAAGATCAAATTAAAATGGAAGTCACAATAGATAAATCTTGCCATAAACAGTGGTCAAAATTGAAGTGTTTAAAACATTGATTCTCCTTTTAAACCCTGTTTATTTATTTTATATCTTCTAGATAAAATCTGTTTACTGGTAAGTTAGCATGGCTGTGTGACCCGGATAGATGATACCTTCTATTTAGGAAGCTGAAAATTGATCTGATGAAATCAATTTAAAATTCTTATATTCTGGTTTATAGTCTCCAAAATGTTTGAAATAATAATATCTGCCACTTAGGTGTAAAGATTAATCCTGACATTTCTTATACACCTGCTTAAATATTTTGAATACAAATTTTATAATTGATGGGCGTATATTATTTGACACATCTGAAGAACAGCTTGGACATTTGATTTTTATTTGGGTATTGTTCACATAGATTACAAAAGGAGTTCAAATTTAAATGGTTCAGATAACGGTCGACTTGGGCCTCTTGCAGATATTTTGACAAGAAATCCCCTCGTTGACATGAATATTAAGAACATCAGCGATGTTAATAACCTGTCTGTACCATATTTAACCTTATAAATGCTCATACATGTAATATTGCAATTGGTGTTTGATTAAATTTATAAAAAATAGATGAGGAGATATGCCAAACAAAATGTAAAAAACATGTCAACAAAAATCACTTGAAATAATGAAAATACAACTTAAACAAAATTATAAGAACAATAAATGACTTGGCTTAGAACAGTCATGAAAAAATTTATCTTATCTGGCCTCAGTTTCATAAAACTTCTCAAGTTGAGATAATTCTCTAATTCTTGAGTTTTTCTTCAAATTTGACTTTTCCAGCCAATATTTAAGTTAAGGAATTCTTACGTTTGAAAAATTTTTTTATGAAACAGGGCCCAGGTCAAACTTGTATTAAAAGGAATCCTCATGTTTTTGTTGGTAAATCTGGCAAAACTTTATTACTGGAGCTTAAAGCAATAGGTCCCCCTGCACAATACTGAGCCAATTCTGAAATTCTGCAAAACACAGAGCAGACTAAATTTAAGTTAAATTTATATTATTTACGAAAATATTTTCTGAACATTTTTGTTATTGCAAAAAGGCAATTTGGGAATAGGGTTTGGTGTATTCTACATATTTGTCCTTCTGTCTGTTTGAAGATACTGTTTGGCTGGTAGTTTTTTAAGAAATAGACTAATATATATGTATGTACTTCATTTCTTCATTGTTGGTTAGCTTTCTTCTGCCCTGAATACTAAAATACTGTTTGCAGGTTGTTGCAATTATTCAGTATTAGACCACCATAAGAAAAGTGAAAAAGAAGGTTAAATATTTGTTTTTCTAGCAGCCTTCCTTTTAGTAGTATTCTATTGCACTGTAACTGTTTTAAAAGAATCATTTGGTTTGATATTTAACAAAAGGAAGTGTTTATCAGAACATGTATGGTAAATATAGGCATCAGTATTTTAATCTTATGGTAAGAGGTGTATTAATTTATATACTATTCTATTTGAAGGCATTCACTCTAAGTGTGACATGTAATTGTCCTGTATCTAAAGACTGCTCCGGATCCATAAAATAAATAGTTTTTGTTGACTATGTAAAATTTGCCCTTTTAAACAAGAGATGTCCTTCTTATTCGCAGACATCTTTTGTGTTCTGTTGACTTGAATGTCGTCTTAAACAGTTAATATATAGGACTAATGATATAAAGCATACATCAACACACATTTCTTCATTTGCAACATTTTTAGATGACATTCCATGAAAGATTTTAAAATTCCAACGTAAAATTTGATACAACATTTCCTGTCACTAATGCCATTTTTATAGTCGGTCTGTTCGTCTCAGATACTGTTCAGTTAGTCTGCTATACCATTGTTACTATGGATACACAGTACTGTATTCTAATTTAAGATGGATTTTGATTGGATTTTACTTTGCATGAAATCTACTTTCAATAGTCTGTTAAGGGTTAGACAAAACTACGTATGTTTTTTCTATTCAAGCCCTTTAAAGTTGTTGAAATAAAGTAATTGAAGATAATTGTTCTATATTGGAATTTGCAGACATAAATCTAGGATTTTACTAGTGCAAATATTCATTTCATTGTCTCCACTGATGTGTTTGCGATATATGCAATTCGGAACAGTAAAGTCCAAGATAAACATCGGCACATTTGTCATGTGCTTAACATTTATCTCTTAATTTTGGATTTGCTATAATTAATGAAAATAGAAACTTTGTCAGCACTATGTTTGCTTGTATTAACAGAATTTGTTTTAGATATTTTTGTTTGTTTGAATGGTGTTTAAAGCCACTAACAGCAAATTTTCAGCTATATCCAGGTATTCGGTTTTCAGGAAGACGAGGTACTCGAACCTCAGTAGGAAAACTTTCAAACCTTATCAATTAAGAAACCTACAGCCTCACTGTTGACAGACATGTGATCCAATAGTAGTAACCACTATGTGAGTTATAAAAAACAGATGACTGATGACTGCTGGAACTATAGTAATGAAAAATGAAAATAATGAGAAAAATCTAAATAGTTTCCAATTTTACAACTTGATGTAGTTGTAATTCTTGAGAAATAGGTCTTGATTTAAATGCTAAGAAAGTTTGGTCTTACAAATATTGGTAGAAAAAAGAACGAAAAAACTTACCATGATAGAAATTTGCCACGTTACATACAGGTGTAGCGACCACGTATGATCAGCGTTTATCAAATTTTACACTTCATTTTGTCAAGTGGATGAAGAGATAGAAAATCTCAGCAGAAATACCTCGACAAGCCTTAAAAACTGTACGATTTACATACAGTTTGTTGATATAGATAATTGTTACCGCTATATTTTGTTATTTTGGTCAAGTATGTATTATCTAATGACATTGGACTGTGTTCAGTAGAAGTTTATAAATTATAAAGATTGTTTAAAAAGTTTCATTTTTATCATGTTTAAATACGGTGAAGGACAAATATAGTATGTAACACATGTAAATAAACGAAACAGTCCAAACACAAAACTGACCACTACTAGTACAAAATAACTTCAAAAATAGATCTAGAACAAATATCCTCTGTTGACCTCTCCAAACAAATAGCCAATACAATCCTTGTATTATTTTATCTGGAGGTGATGGACCAAAAGCTCCTACAAATGCTGAAAACTGGTACAGTAAAGTTTTTATTGCTTTTGATGGGAATATTAGACTGCTATTGAAAACAGATCTTACCATTTTATTGAATACTGAAGTAATTTCTGTTTGTTTTCAAACACATGAGCAATTCTTTCAAGTATATTTTTCCAAAAAGAGGAACTTTAGAAAACAAAAAAATGACATCCCTTCAATTGCTAGCCTTTATTTTAATATTTAGCTGTTATTTTTGGATATATTTCCTTGATAAGGCATTAAGGTTTATGCCGAGCCACCAACAAAATATAATGAGTGGTTAAGGAAGTAAGTCTACTGTTGATCACATGGTCTGTCAGCACCGAGATTGCAGTTCAAGTTTAACTTCGAGCAGGGTGAACTCAACTCCAATCTTTATTGACAAGAATTACCAGGTTTCCTACCAAAGGTCAAAAATTATACAGGTACTCCAGCTTTCTCCCCCCAATAAATGACAAGAATTATCAGGTTTCCTACCAAAGGTCAAAAATTATACAGGTACTCCAGCTTCCTCCCCCCAATAAAAACTGGACGCCACAATATAGCTTACAAATTGCTGAAAATGGCATCAAAACATCATCAAACAAACAAGTATAATGGCTACTCATGATAAAATATGTAATGAATCATGGCTTAAAATTATTTCTTAAATGAAAAACAAGTGACTTTTTTAAAATCTTTTGGTGAAAATAAATTTACATGTACTCAGGATGAAATTTGTTGTACCGGTAAATATTATCAAATTCAATTGACAAAAACAAATGATTTAAACAAACACTTCCAAACAAAATAATTTAGTTTTTAATTAAAGATAAAAATTGTACACTTAACCATATATTTAAGTTAGTCTGTAGCAAGTATATAGATGAATAATATATAAATAAAGCAGGATTTAGCCATTTCTTGACAGGAAGTCTTGGTAATATGTGGATGATACAGTATGTCACTGTTAATCCTAAATAACAAAATAATTACATTTAAATGAAATGTGTAGTACATGGATCTTGAAAAATCTAATTTGTGTGGGTTTTGATATCCATTTTATTTTGCCATAAAACCATGTTGCATGCATTACACCTTATAGCTATAAAAACAAGTTGCTTTTCTTCTAAAAAGCAATCGTGGGCGCATATTATTTTTAATAAGTACAATATTTAAGATTTTGTGGTTCAATTAAAAACTTGCTGAAGGTTGTAAGTACAGCGTCACCTAAGAATCATGCAAATGGTGATAAGGGTATAATTTTTGCCAGGTCTATAAATGTTCGAAAATCATTCAGCATACAGCCTTGATCAATAAAAGTCACATTGGAGGTTTGATCAGTGGAAATAAAATTTAACTAGTTATAATTATACAGATTCATTCCGGCAAAATGAATGGAAAATTTTCATAACATATATTTTAAAAGTTCCATTTATTTTATTAGTAGAAATTGTCAACTACGCAATAAACATTGTTTTTAAATTTCCCTTTATGAACCTCAATCTCTCAAACGTCCTCGATTACTGTCCTAGATATCTGCAGTCCGTCGCCATAGAAATAACCCAATTTCTTGCAAGATCACTGTGAAGCTGTACTGACCGATATTTCTTACATAATGCATTGGTCAACACGTTCATCGTTTGATGTCTTTGATGGCACAAATTTTTAAATAAAACCGATCGCCGATTCGGTCAGGAGGTCAAGATAATTTTGTCTCAGCAAAGCGTTGATTACGGGCTGGGATTACGGTATATTCCAAAGAAAAAGAAATATATTAAAGTTAGTCTTGATAAAATATATTACCAAGATTTATTCGTTTTTACGGTATATATTCTAAAGAGAAAAGAAATATATTAAAGTTAGTCTTGATAAAATATATTAACGTGATTTATTCGTTTAATTACAATGTCCAAGTCTATATTTAAAATCTTACATTTAACATTTTAACGTGTTACAGGTCTAATAATTATATAACAGTCAATAGGGTTGTAAACTTCCAATATAAACATTGTAAATTCGTCTGCATTACAGGTTGTCAAAATTGATTACCCGCTAGCACAGTCTGTTAACCTAATTAAATTATGTTACAATACACTGGCTAATAAATTATCATAAATGTAAACTGAACAAAATGCACCTGTAGATGTTTTCCGTTTCCCCTTGGGGCGCCATGGCTTTACATACTTTATCTATTCTCCTTCATTGAGGCACTTACCCACAATTCTTCAAAGTCACGTGCCCCTCCATAGCAATTTCTCAACATCTCTAATTATATATTGCGTGGTCGCTAAAGCGCCCACGCAAAAACCTAAGATATCAACATTAATTCTCAGCTTTGAGATGCATACTTCTTAACTAGTTTTAATAAGTTATAAATTCCTGATTTTTTTTATATGATTCAGTTGCATTTTTTTTCATAATTTTCTTAAGCCATCAGAATATCTGTCATTTGACCAGTTTAGTTGAAAGGGATCAAAAAAAGCCTAATAAAAAGTCCAACTTTTAAATTTTTATTCAATTTTAATTGGGATTATTTTATCATTTATCATTTATCAATAATAAAGCATGCTTATTCCTATGTTAGACTTTATTGTTTTACAAAGCTTACAGAACTGTTGTTAGCAGTTTTTAGTTTTTATTTTATTATCTTTTGAAAATATAAAAGGTCAAACAGAGCCAAATTTGGGTTTTCATCATTTGGATAATAAGTCAATTTTCGATTTGATTTTGGGGTTCTATTTATTAGATTCATCATTGTGCCAGCTTCAGTATTGCCTCCCTATCTTCTGCTATTTTTGACACAAAAGAGGGAGACAAGTCATATTTTCCTTTCAGTCAAGTAGGTCAATATTTTAAATTTTATGTTCCACCATATGTTCCAAGCGAGACATCAGTGTCCCAGTTTCTATTGGTATATGGATGTACATTTTGCATGCATGTGATTCTTCTGAGATAAGGTAAACAAATAATTTGCATGCATGTGATTCTTCTGAGATAAGGTAAAAAAATAATTGGCTTTTGTTTGCATAAAAAAAGAATTTCTATTGGACTACAATAATATTTCAGTTTCCTCCATGAACTCTAAATTGTCAATTTGACAATTTCCGACAGTATATTTATTGAAGTTAAAATGCTAGGTTAATAGTACACATTTAAAATTGTATACCGGTATTTTACTTTATTGTAGAATTAAACAATCACACCTTCTGCGACGTTTTCAGAAATCATTTCTTCTCTTTCTTTACTTTTAAAATTTTTACATAAAAGTTCATTTCAACCAAAGGTTAATTAAATAATAATTTACTTAGAAGTAATGGTAATGTTAGAAGTACATTGGTAATGATAAAACAGGATGGCCACACGGAAAGAGTCTTCTACTAACTGTTACAAGGGTTTTTATTAAATGTCATTAATTGAAGATGTTTTGATTATATGCTAAGTATGTATACAATAGTATGAACAATTTTCAAATTAATAGTAGTGCGTAGATTGTTGATTATGAGTCCAAAGTTCTAATTGGAATTCTTAAACTTTTTCTTAGAAGTGAATGAAATTTAAGGCAGTTATAAATCACTTTTAATTGGCTGATAAAACTATGCGATTGTGAAAATTATCAACTCCTATATCAGATATTCTATACAGTATGTATCGATATTAGATGACCTTCCACAAATTTCAGTTTTCAAATTTACATTTATGGCTTTGATGCATTATTATTAAATGGAAACCAAACTAATTTACCATGAGATTCAATCAGTTTTTTTTCCTCAAGGTTTTATCAAAGACAGGAGAAAGGTATTGTGTACCCTATATACAAAATTACCAAAAACACATCCATCTGCTTGCAACCAGCAGATATGAGAGATATCTGTCATCCACCATGAGACAACCATCTGCTTGCAACCAGCAGATATGAGAGATATCTGTCATCCACCATGAGACAACCATCTGCTTGCAACCATCAGATATGAGAGATATCTGTCATCCACCATGAGACAACCATCTGCTTGCAACCATCAGATATGAGAGATATCTGTCATCCACCATGAGACAACCATCTGCTTGCAACCAGCAGATATGAGAGATATCTGTCATCCACCATGAGACAACCATCTGCTTGCAACCATCAGATATGAGAGATATCTGTCATCCACCATGAGACAACCATCTGCTTGCAACCAGCAGATATGAGAGATATCTGTCATCCACCATGAGACAACCATCTGCTTGCAACCAGCAGTCACACTTCCAATCTCCGAGAAAAAGATTCTGGGTACCCTACGTCAACCACAATCACCTCTGCCACACATTGGTTAATGCCATGAGAGATACCTCTCATGGTGGATCCATGAGAGATATCTCTCATGGCAGATAACCTTCGCCTAAAAATGCATTCATTTGAACTGTATCAAATGTGTATAAATAGACTATATAAAAATAATATGATCTTGTGTATTATTTTACATCATTCTTTGTTTACAAACGTCACGAGCATACAACAAATGTAGTCCTGCAGTAAACGACGGATGACATGATGGCAGAGGTTATATCTGTGAACCAGTTTTGTGCTCTGTGCTGGAGATTGTCACACTTCTGTATCAAATACCAATAAATCAGTGATATAGTCCCCAGAGATAGGTGTTGTCTCCCTTAGCTAAGATAACGCCAGTACTGTTAAAAAATAGTCATGGCAAATTATCCAGTGGAAAACGTTGATTTAGATGTGTTTAGATAGATTTACGTATATTTACTGACCGTAAATTCTGAAAATATTTTCTAAGGCTTGTCTGTTAGCAAGGAGTAGACGACTTTAGCTAGATCTGGAAATTTTATGATAAAAGCACTTCATTATCAAACTAATTTGGGGTCTTCAGTATATTGGGATTGAATGCCATTTATGATTCTTAGGACCAGGTAGATACATGCAAATTTTATAAACCTTGGCATTTTGATGACATTTTTCATTTGACGTGGACTTTTCAAATGTGACCAATATCAGTTTTTTACTCCAGTAGGGAGATGTTTTACATTGAAATCAGACATCAAGGGTACATGTCAGTTCATTTGAGATAGATAAATGTGTTGATAAGTTTAGTATAGGAAAATCTATTAATATCTGTGATAAACATTCCCGAATTGTCACAATTTGTTGTTTATTTTACAATAGTGACAATACAGCGTTGCTAGGGATTGTTGACAAGTTTAGAATATTCACACTGAATGAGTATGAAATTTTAAAATGGTAATTATATCTTGCTTATTATTATAAGGTTTTGGATAATTTTTGGTGATTTCAATCTATGCCAATCTGCCTTGTGCCGTCACAATATGACAATGCCCTCTTTACAGGCAACTATTGTATAATTGAGTTTTTCTCCTCCAGAGTATAGCTTTAATAATGCTTGGTTAAAAAAATAAATCAATCTTCTCGTAACTTCCATGTGTAATGTTCTATTTATCCAATACTGGAGTGTCAGGAATCACGTTTACTTATTAACAACCAAGACTGTATTAATAGCAGACTTTCAAAAAGTCGGAAATCTCATCATATTTCTCTGACTGACCAAACAAACATTTAAATGGACAAATATGTAATTTTATTGAGTCTTCTAGCATTTTTGTGTCAGAAAATTGACTTAAAACCTTTGTGCAAAATTTGCCAAGTCAAGTCCAAAATTTGTCAGGTCCTGTGCTTTGGGGATATTTCCGGAATGCTTTTCAAGTGAGAAAATGTTTGGCAATAAAGAATCATTCGCAAATTGGATTGGACAATGGGGTTAATGAACTTAACTGTCATTTGTATAGAGAAAACCAGTCACTATCAAGTACTGTTGAAAGATGTCTTACACACAGAAAGAGCATATCATTTTACAAACTCCGGACATGCTGTATTGTCCCCAGAGATCCAAAGGACGAGTAAGGTATTAATGCTCTCAACACCCCACGGGTCCTGAAATAGGAAGGGTAATTCTTGCTAACTAAAGAAACTAGTATTTTTTAGTGATTGACTTCTTGTGAATAATTGACTTCAAAATAGTCCACTCAAAAATGCTACATGTATGACATGATGTTTATCTGACCTCTTTCTATAATTTTATTCATGAAAATATTATTGTGCTCTTTGTGTTGAAAATAAATTGTATATTTTATTCTTGAACATAAATATTTTTTTTTTGGTGTTAAATTTCCGTCCACCCATGGTGTTTGATTTTGAAATTGTTTTTCATTAAATTTTATTGAAACATTTTACAACAATACAAAGTACCCGTATAACAAATCTTTCTGTTAATTAAGCATAATATTTTTTGGCATAATTAAAAACTGATATATTGTAAAAAATTTTAAATGTAATTTAAGATTAGAATTTTAAAAATAATTTTGATTGTAAACATGAAATGTTTATGAATGTTGAATCCCAAAACAACTGCATGCAAATTATACCCCCTTGAAACTTCAAAAACAAGATATGTATCAATATCACTTTGTACTGTCAGAATTTTACATAAATCATCGGAAGCTGTGCAGTATACAAAAAGAAGTAACATATTTATATTTCAAATGTATGCTAATGACATTTAAGATATTGCTATGCTAGCTATATAAATTGATGGTTTCCAGTTTCTATTGGGAATAAAGACAGGGTATGTGTTGAGTACCCGGACTTTTGCTAGAAAAAAATGTCACTAGTAGTTAATTGAGGTTGGAGAATTGTAGTAGCTAAAAATAGCAATTAGTTGGAGTCTTTTGTGGAAAACAAAACTTTATTAAATGATCTTCTAGAAATGCTCCATTATAGTACTAGTACTGAAATTATTCTGAAATTCCAAATTTTTCAGTTTCCACAGAACCCCTGTTAGTATGTGGGGCCTCTGGTGTCAAATGATCTAGATATCTACTATAGATGGTTAGTATACCAACACTGGAATTGAGAGTGTAATCCTATGCAGTATGATGTGCTGGACTGCAAGCTCAATTGACAATGATGGCTAGTTTCCATGGGTTCCTATTATACTCCCACTCCCCTTAGGTGATACAGGGTATACTGTTTTAGGTCTGTGTTCTTACGTGTTTTAGTGCATGTGTCCTTCACCATTTTCAGTCACATTTTTTCTCAGCAATTGTTTTCAGCTGTCTGTATACCATTTTCCGTCTTTCTCAGCAATAGTAGGTGAAACAATACTGAAGTTTTGTCTGTAGCTTTGTATAATCATGTCATTAAATATATTGTGTGGTTTATTTTCAGACTCTGTTGACTCTTAATTTCATTTTTACCGACAATTTTTACCTTTGATGATGGTTTTGTAATTTTTCTCACATTTTTCTCAGCAATGAAAAATGATATAATTACAGAAATTTTATCAGTACCTTTCTACTATCATGCCATATATATGACGGATTTATTATACCACCTCTCCCCATAGGGAATAGGAGGTATATTGTTTTCAGTCTGTGTGTGTTTAAAAAGAGAGGGGGTATCATCAGGGAGCATGCATTACCTGACAGAAGTACTTGTTGGGTACTGTATAGAACATTAATGACATGATATTGTTTAAAATAGGTTGAAATGTTAAATATCACATATTAATATAGAATTGTAGAGGACTGAGATATAATGTATTCATTAAGTAGAAAAGGGACAGTAAATAAAATTTGTTGTAATATGTATAGTTTGTTTTTAAAATAAAGTGATGTTTCTTTTGATCAGTACTTGGTTATTTATACTGGCAATGCAATTTTTTAACAAATGAAGCCAGAATATTGTAATTGTACAAGGGATGGGTATCACAGAGTAAATCGTATCACAATATATCATGGGGCCTCTGTGGCTGGTTGGTTAAGGTAGTTTGTCTACTACATGTGTATTAATTACATGGTCTGTCAACACTGAGATTGTGAGTTCGAGTCTCTCTGCAGGCAGGGTTTACCCGACTACAATCTTAATTTACAAGGATTGCCAGTTTTCCCACCGGGTACTCCGGCTTCCTCCCCCAATAAAAACTGGACGCCATGATATAGCTGAAAAATTGCTGAAAGTGGCATTAAACATCATTCAAACTTACAAGTAGAACAGTTGTAAAAGCTATTTTCAATAACAAATAGGAGTTTAAATGACGTTTTTAGAATTTGACTACAATTTTCAAATTTTTCCGAACATACCATTTTCAGAGACGGTAACAATACATTGTGGTGTATTGTATATTACTGTACTAATACACTGGGTGTATTGCATATGACTGTACTAATACAGTGGATGTATTGCCTATGACTGTACCAATACACTGTCATGTATTGCACCAATACACTGGTGTATTGCATATGACTGTACCAATACACTGTGGTGTACTGCAGTGTATTGCATATGACTGTACCAATACACTGTGGTGTACTGCATATGACTGTGCCAATACACTGTGGTGTAGTGCAGTGTATTACATATGACTGTACCAATACACTGTCACTGCATGTGGTGTAATGTTTGTTTGTTTGATGGTGTTTAACACCACTTTCAGCAATTTTTCAGCTATATCATGGCATCCAGTTTTTATTGGGAGAGGAAGCCGGAGTACCCGGAGAAAACCCCCGACCTGCGGTAGGAAAACTGGCAATCCTTGCACTGTGGTGTATTACATATGTCTGTTCCAATATGCTGTGGTGTATTGCATATGACTGTACTAATACACTGTGTTGTATTGCATATGACTGTTCCAATATACTGTGGTGTATTGCATATGACTGTACCAATACATTGTGGTGTATTGCATATGACTAGTACCAATACACTGTGGTGTATTGCATATGACTGTTCCAATATACTGTGGTGTATTGCATATGACTGTACCAATACATTGTGGTGTATTGCATATGACTAGTACCAATACACTGTGGTGTATTGCATATGACTGTACCAATATACTGTGGTGTATTGCATATGACTGTACCAATACATTGTGGTGTATTGCATATGACTAGTACCAATACACTGTTGTGTATTGCATATTACTGTTCCAATATACTGTGGTGTATTGCATATGACTGTACCAATACATTGTGGTGTATTGCATATGACTAGTACCAATACATTGTGGTGTATTGCATATGACTGTTCCAATATACTGTGGTGTATTGCATATGACTGTACCAATACATTGTGGTGTATTACCTATGACTAGTACCAATACACTGTGGTGTATTGCATATGACTGTACCAATATACTGTGGTGTATTGCATATGACTGTACCAATACATTTTGGTGTATTGCATATGACTAGTACCAATACACTGTGGTGTATTGCAATTGACTGTTCCAATATACTGTGGTGTATTGCATATGACTGTACCAATACATTGTGGTGTATTGCATATGACTAGTACCAATACACTGTGGTGTATTGCATATGACTGTACCAATATACTGTGGTGTATTGCATATGACTGTACCAATACATTGTGGTGTATTGCATATGACTGTTCCAATATGATGTGGTGTATTGAATATGACTGTTCCAATATACTGTGGTGTATTGCATATGACTGTACCAATACATTGTAGTGTATTGCATAATGACTAGTACCAATACACTGTGGTGTATTGCATATGACTATTCCAATATGATGTGGTGTATTGAATATGACTTTACCAATACACTGTGGTGTATTGCATATGACTATACAAATAACGGTGTTGTGTATTATAACCAGAATCCCAATACACTGGTATATACCAGTAATACAGCTCACCACTAGTTTGTACTACCCTTGTAGTGAACTCAGAGTTATGTTTTACTGCATTTTAACTGTCTGTTAATATTTGGTGTTTTTTACTTTTATACCAAAGTTTGTTATTTTACAGACTTTTGAAATGCGTGGTTTCTGCTAACTGAAATATGTGTCTACTACCATGTAATAACAAACATGTAATGTTTTATATGACTACCAATACAGAGAGATTTTTTTGTCACATTAAGTTATCTATAATATGGTGTATTAAATTCCATTTTAATGATTATTAATTTGAAAATATTTTTTTTTCTGAGAAATTGGTAAACGACCATTATATTTGATCTTACATGTAACATCAGTTTAACAGTTGTATTAATATTCATTTCAGATTTTCTTTGATGTCAATTAATTTACATAATTATTGTGAGTGATATACCGTAACCTATTATTTTCCAAAAAATATGTCTTATAAACTTGTAAGTGTATTAAACTAATTCCTATGTGGGGCCTAGTAAATTTGTAAAAAAATCCTTTCGGAGAAATATATGGTAATTTTATTTGAACCTGATGTAATAGATAAATAATACCTCCAGCTAATAATTATTCAAAGTAGTTAAAAAGGTGTTAATTAAATAATAGTGATATACATTGATGGATACTTGATATCAGATATCTAAAACCATTAATAATCTAACATTTCTCAAATTTAATGCTGCATGTCTAGTATTAATCGTATATCAGTATATGATTGTTGGTGGAGACTGAGCATGGTACAACAATGCTTTTATTACGCAGTAATATTCATTATGTATTGTACGTGATGTTTATTTACTAACACATTTATGTAATGAAATTGCAGTTTGACGGTATTCCGACTTGACATAAGACATTTATAACAGTAGTTTGAATGGTATATTACAGCACTTGAAATCTAGAAACAGTGTTATGCCAACCATATGTAAGACTTCACAATGTTCTGTTGTATAATTTCTACGGTTTTCTCACCATTTGCAAACTTGTGGAAATAAATCAACTTAACGTAAATTACAAATAAATTCAATTTAAACAAAATGTTTATTTAGTATTAGTGGTCACGGTCACATTCTTCACGAGGCTGACACATTTGGGAACGCTTTCACAACAAGAGAACTTCTGTGGTAAATATTACCTCACATAGGTCAGGAAATCAGGAGTTAAAATTTGTGTTTAGAGAAGGGTTTCGACTTTCAAGCCAACCATACCACAAGAGGAAAGAATTTAGGTCAAAGTTTGAAGGTAGCAATAAGACTGCCAAACTAGATTTATCCTGCAATCATCTCATTTGCTGTCCAATAAAGGTAGCTAAATAAATCTTGCTATATTTCCTGGTACCCTTGTCCTAGCTTCTTATGATGTATAGTATTATGTTCTGGTTTACAAAATGTTGTTGAATAGGATATGTGTTTGTGACTTCAGCTATCACTAGAATTCGTGCCTAAAATTTCAAGTCAGAAACTGTCTAGAAGTGTACTTTTTCATGTTGTCCATTTGTGTAAAATGGAGTTTAGGGTTGCAGGATAAAAACAACATTCATAAATTGTCAGAAAGTTTATTTGTATTAATCATGAAATGGTTGGGAAATCTTCAGCAGATCCTAGCTCTCACTTCTTCCTGTTCGGACAACGTATGAATAATGTATATATATGCATGTGGTATGTTAACAGACAGTGTTGTTTGGTTTGTTTTTTTTTTTTTTTTTTGGGGGGGGGGGGGGGTTGGTGAACCTGATATTGATTGTTTAGGGCTGATTATATTTTTACCAAAAACTGTAGAATATGTTTACTTATGCATATTATATGTCTAATGTATATTAATCTGTGTATTTATTGGAGGAGACCAATACTTAATTAATAGGACACTATATTACATGCATTAGGATTAAGTGTACCCATTATTGCCTCAAGGTGGATAATAGTACACTATATTACATGCATTGGGATTAAGTGTACCCATTATTGCCTCAAGGTGTGTGTCTCTGTGGGTTAATAAATCTTAAAAACTGACAAATGCTGATAGTTAACATTTAACACCAGTGTAAAATGATTTCATCATGATCATTTATCATCATCTGTAATAGAACTCTACCAGATATAATAAAACTTTCTCCTGTTGTACCTACAAATGCCTAGATGTGCCATTAGACCTACAATTTAGACCACTATTTCCATGATGGGTTCTGTTACAGTTCCCAGGGCTAAACCAAATGAGCTGTCTTCTGTGTCCAAGGGTATCGTGGGTTGGAATATGGAAAGTTTCAATGAGGAACATAGTAAGTGATGTGTTGGAGACTGCAATGCTCCTTGCTTGTTAAAGACCCAATATGTCAATTTTAAATAAAGAGTACCTGCATTATTCTAGCAGACAGTAAAATTCTTAGTTTCTGCCCAACTTTTCGTAATATTGTGGCTGTCAAAATTTCAGGTCCATTTATTTTATTTGTTCATCTCGTCTTCCATCCTTATTGTTGTTTGTTATAGTTCTTAATTAGCTTAAACAGCACTATCTGGACATTAAACAATAAATATTAAACTGCTTGCTAAATGGGTTATAATTAAACCCCCATAATGTACAACATATTAATTTCATTCTGTCCTTGTTTGTTGGTATTTAGATATTTCATGATAGCTAATAATTTTGAAATTATAATGGTATTTTATAGTATTATTTTCAAATCCTGTCTTTCACTGTTAAATTTTTTTTATAAATCTAATGCTCTGCTCCTATTAGGATCATTGTACTTGCTGCACCAAATTATGTGGGGTTTTTTGTTTGTTTGTTTGTTTTTTTCATATGTTCTACTAATTCCTGACAATCAAGAAAATCACTTGTACACTTTATTTCATTATGGGATTGTTCAGCTCCTTTGGGGTGTCTTAACTGACAAATGAAAATTATCTTATTTTATCTTATGACAGCAGATAATGATGTTGCTTGCCCCGATGTCATCAATAGATTAATATTTAATGCAACATCTTATCTTCATTTCTCATTTTTTCTTTGTACACAGAATAGCAAAAAAAAGTTGTTTTTCTTTGTACACAGAATAGCAAAAAAAAGTTGTTTTTCTTTGTACACAGAATAGCAAAAAAAGTTGTTTTTCTTTGTACACAGAATAGCAAAAAAAGTTGTTTTTCTTTGTACACAGAATAGCAAAAAAAGTTGTTTTTCTTTGTACACAGAATAGCAAAAAAAAGTTGTTTTTCTTTGTACACAGAATAGCAAAAAAAAGCTTTATGAAACTGAAGTGTTGTAAATAAGTAGATATTCTATATTTATTCCATAGATATTAACTATCTTACATTGATAATAAATATTCAAACACTCCTTATAATTTACATGTTTAATTTCAAAAATAAGTGAGCATTTAAAAGCTGTCGTCTTTCGAAATCTCCTATGGGTATTTAAACTTCCTGTGATCCTTCTTAAATATTTCATGATAAGAATTGACAGTGTAGTATTACATGGCGTGTTACCGGACCTCACATAAATACAACCAAATATATATAAAAGAGAACTGTTATTTTCAAGTGGCTTGTCAATTTCATTCATAGTTTTTTGTCAATATTTAATGCAAAGAAAATTGGATTTTACTAATAGCATAATTATTATTAATGAAAAAACACGAGTGCCTCGCTGAGCTTGAATGAGAAGCTCCTATCCTGTAGAATTTGTTCTTCACCTCTGCTTTTGAATTTTCTATGAGGGCAGATGGTTAATCTTCCTAATTTATGTTTTCTTTGATCTTTGTATCTGGTCACCTAGGTTCATAAGAAAAAGTTAGTCCAGAGAAATTACCATTTTTGTGTACCTATAAGGTGATAGGGATTACAAAATAAGGGGTGAATGCACATTAAGACTGTTGACACCACAAAATATTTAATGCTTACTATCATTGCCATTATTCTTAGAGACATGGAATTGTGACCTTATGAAAGGGGGTTCCTCTGGGGTGAGAAATAATTTTGTTAAGAAATAGTTTGCAGATGTGCCTTTTGGGAACTATGGTAATGTCATATATGATGGGGACTATAATGTGCTTTACTGGACTGATCCCTTGTCTTATTGGCAGCATGCTTGTCTAGAGTATTCCATTGTTTTATTTCTATTTGGTTAAATATGTTATTTGTTGTACAAATGTACAGAATCAAAATATAGTTTCATATTAACATCTATGGTTTATCAATTTAAAAGATATTAAAATTTAGATTGGAGTAACATGTCAAGGGTCAGACTGAGTATGTGATAGCTTTATATACATTGAAACCTGCTTACATTGAATTCTGTTTTGATAAATAGTAACTATCACAAGTGGAAAGGTGGACAAGAAATCTGAAATCTTTGCCTGTTGGTGAGAATTGCTTGAATTGGATCTCCACAAGTGATTTGATACTTTTTCTCACCAGAATACAGATTTTTTAGGTATTTTGTCAGTATGTTTGGTAGCCATTTGTGTATACGTAATTGTGTTTGATAACAATGATGTCATACGAAGCTATCTCACCCAGTGCAACTGAGAAATCTTCCCAGTATGGCAACAGGAAGTCACAATATATTTCTATACCTCGGGTGAGAAAAAAAGATTTCATTCAGAATAGAAAGGATTTCAGTGTCATTTACTCATGTTCAGTTTACACAGGCTTGTGATTAATTGAGTTTTGTTTAACAAAAGTGTGTTGGTCTAGTCAAAAATGGACGTTCCGACACTAAAGTCATGTTTTTATATGATGTAGATTGAAAATAGATCACCATGCACGAAACAACAAACACTATAGATATTTTTATTTTTAAAGGTTAAGACTATTTATTGTTGAAAAGTTGACATTTAAAAGAAATATAAAACTGAGGGAACAACTGTGGGCAAATTTATTGATGATATTTTCATGTTAACTGACATCTTGTCAATTACAAACTACTTATATACCAGACACCCTTCCTGTAGACCACTGATATTAGAAGCACTTCCCTTAAAAACCACGGATATCATAGATATCTTTTTTTTTTGGCAGACTATTGATATCAGACACACACCTCTTGGCCGACTACTGATATCAGAAACACACCTCTTGGCAGACTACAGATATCAGACACACAGTTCTTGGCAGACCACTGATATCAGACACACACCTCTTGGCAGACTATTGATATCAGACACACACCTCTTGGCAGACCACAGATATCAGAAACACACCTCTTGGCAGACTACAGATATCAGAACACACACCTCTTGGCAGACTATTGATTTCAGACACACACATCTTGGCAGACTATTGATATCAGACACACACCTCTTGGCAGACCACTGATATCAGAAACACACCTCTTGCCAGACTACAGATATCAGACACACACCTCTTGGCAGACCACTGATATCAGACACACACCTCTTGGCAGACTACTGATATCAGACACACACCTCTTGGCAGACTATTGATATCAGACACACACCTCTTGGCAGACCACAGATATCAGAAACACACCTCTTGGCAGACTACAGATATCAGAACACACACCTCTTGGCAGACTATTGATTTCAGACACACACATCTTGGCAGACTATTGATATCAGACACACACCTCTTGGCAGACCACTGATATCAGAAACACACCTCTTGGCAGACTACAGATATCAGACACACACCTCTTGGCAGACCACTGATATCAGACACACACCTCTTGGCAGACTATTGATTTCAGACACACACCTCTTGGCAGACTATTGATATCAGACACACACCTCTTGGCAGACTACAGATATCAGACACACACCTCTTGGCAGACTACTGATATCAGACACACACCTCTTGGCAGACTATTGATTTCAGACACACACCTCTTGGCAGACCACTGATATCAGACACGCACCTCTTGGCAGACCACTGATATCAGAACACACACCTCTTGGCAGACTATTGATTTCAGACACACACATCTTGGCAGACTATTGATTTCAGACACACACATCTTGGCAGACTATTGATATCAGACACACACCTCTTGGCAGACCACTGATATCAGAAACACACCTCTTGGCAGACTACAGATATCAGACACACACCTCTTGGCAGACCACTGATATCAGACACACACCTCTTGGCAGACTATTGATTTCAGACACACACCTCTTGGCAGACTATTGATATCAGACACACACCTCTTGGCAGACTATTGATTTCAGACACACACCTCTTGGCAGACTATTGATATCAGACACACACCTGTTGGCAGACTACTGATATCAGACACACACCTCTTGGCAGACTATTGATTTCAAACACACACCTCTTGGCAGACCACTGATATCAGACACGCACCTCTTGGCAGACCACTGATATCAGAAACACACCTCTTGGCAGACTACAGATATCAGAAACACACCTCTTGGCAGACCACTGATATCAGAAACGCACCTCTTGGCAGACCACTGATATAAGAAACACACCTCTTGGCAGACTACAGATATCAGACACACACCTCTTGGCAGACCACTGATATTTATAGGTTATTTACGTTTTTTGAAACGAGATCCGTTTTTTCGTTCATATCTCATCGAAGGGCGACAGCCCTGAAATGAGATGAAGAAAAAATGCATCGAGTTTCATAAAACGTAAATAATCTGTTTATCGCTCTTTTGTAACATTGTGACGTCACAGTGTTACTTAACGACGTCTTGACAGCGAGCTGAGATGGGCCCATCTCAAGCTAGTAGAGTGAGATGGAATAATATCGCACACAAAGATCAAAGGAAAATACTGCAAAATAGCGATAACAGAAACAAACCTCTTGGCAGACCACTGATATCAGACACTCTTGGCAGACTACTGATATCAGACACACCCCTCTTGGCAGACCACTGATATGAGAAACACCTCCTGAAAGACAACTGATATTAAAAACCAGCCTCTTGGCAGACTACTGATCTGATATATTACCCTCTTGAGACCACTTTGTACTGTTATTGAACTCTAACCTACTTGAGGGATCACTGATATCGAAGGCCATTCATTTAAAAGATTGCTGTTGTCAAAGACCACCCACTTGAGAGACTGCTGTTGTCAAAGACCACCCACTTGAGAGACTTCTGATGTCAAAGGCTACCTCTTGAAAGACTGCTGATGTCAAAGGCACCCTCATGAGAGACTTCTGATGTCAAAAACCACCCACTTTAGAGACTTCTGATGTCAAAGGCCAACCTCTTTAGAGACTTCTGATGTACCCTTTTGAGAGATCACTGATATTTAAGTCCACCCATTGAGGGACTGCTAATATCAAAGGTCACTCTCTTGAGAGCATGCTGACATCAAAGGTCACTCTCTTGAGAGCATGCTGACATCAAAAGTCACCCTCTTTAGAGCATGCTGACATCAGAAACCACCCTATTGACTGGTGATGTCAAAAACCACCATAGTAAGAGAAGGCTGATTTAAAAGATCAAAGATTAGCCTCTGGATTATCCGGCCTCCTGAGAATCCATTAATATCATTTGCCAATATCTTAAAAGGCAACAGATTTTATATAAGACAATTTTCTGGATACACAACTGACATTATATATCGTTCTTGTACGAACACTGGCAAATCTCGCCTGAATATAGCTGAAATATTGCTGCTCGGGCATTAAACACCATTAATCAATCAATCAATCTAATTAATATATATCTACCACCTCCCATAAAAGACGATAATTTTATTATGGGTTATAGTCATTCTTGAGAAGATTAAATACATCACAATTCAGGCTATTTGGAAAATTTACATAGTTGTTTAGAATTACAATACTAATTACCTAAACAAACCAATTTTGCTTTGTGACAGTGTCATACTTGACATTGACCTATATATAACTGGACTAATGATATATTATTGGTTTGAAAATATTAGCCATTTTTGCGTATGTTAAGCAAAAATTTGTGGACTTGTTCAGTCATGAATAACCTTACAGTCAGCTGTTATCTTCAGCGGGACAAGGTTGTCCTCTAATACTGATCTTTTGTTGATCATATCGTGTAACGGTAGATACATATACGGGATGGTTTTCATTACACCCAAACGCATCAGTTTTCACAATTTTGTATAGGTCTGTAAATCTTTACATCTATGTACAATCTCAATGGCCTGTTCAAATTTACTCAAGCAAGTAAATGCTTTGGTATTGGATGTTTCCGTAGATACTGATGTTTGTTTATTTTTGTTTTGAAGTGTCATGTTAATGTCCTGCTGTCGTTGACGGTTTGACATTGAAATTTAAATTTAACAGATTTTTGTGAAATGTAAATACCTTCCTAGTAAGCACTCAAAATGAAAACAGTGATAAATGATTTTGAAAATTAAGCTTTATGTATACAAGACCTAACCAAGTAACAGAAGAATTTAAATAAAGCTGACAAACATGGAATTTTTACTGGAATTAAAATAATCTCAGTAGAATTTGAAACCTGCGATGAACATAAATAGTAAATAATTCTGGATAAATAATTTAAATAAATGCAGTTGAAACTTTAAAACATCTATAAATTATGTCGTTAAATGAATCTTAAACGGGGCTAGAAGATTAATAAAGTAGAATACGTAGACTATATAAATGTTTACATAAAAGGAAATGCCAGATTAAGTACGTGTATGTAAGCATACATTTATTCAAGTAAACATGTTGACAAAAATATTTGTCAAATGCTTCAATACAATACTAAGACTTCCTTTATTTCATTGGATAAAAGTTGTGAAAGAGACAATCTGTTCTTACAGTCTGAAAGCATTGGGGTTGTTTTTGTTGGTATTTTTAGACCTTAATTTCAATTACTGATTTTCAAATTTACTGACATTTGTCAACATTGTCTTAAAAAATAAATACCGATGCATTCTAATATTGATGTTTACATTTTAATCTTGTAATGTGTTATATGATCATTTTAAATAGAAAATGAAAATAAAAAATATGTGGAAAAAAAAGCTATGAATTTGTTTTTAATTTTACAGGGAGACTACTCAAAATGATCAATTTAAACAGTGCATACTGAGTTATCCCCCATTGTTTAATTATAAGAAAGCACACATATTACACAAAAGATATATTACTTCTTTTTCAGGTTAGGATTCTAAACCATATTACATGGAAAACAGTAGCAGAAGACAGTCACCCAGCAACACTTGACTGCAGTAATGTGGTAAGTAGCAGAAGACAGTCACCCAGCAACACTTGACTGCAGTAATGTGGTAAGTAGCAGAAGACAGTCACCCAGCAACACTTGACTGCAGTAATGTGGTAAGTAGCAGAAGACAGTCACCCAGCAACACTTGACTGCAGTAATGTGGTAAGTAGCAGAAGACAGTCACCCAGCAACATTTGACTGCAGTAATGTGGTAAGTAGCAGAAGACAGTCACAAAGCAACAATTCACTTCAGTAATGTGGTAAGTAACAGAAGACAGTCACCCAGCAACACTTGACTGCAGTAATGTGGTAAGTTGCAGTAATGTGGTAAGTAGCAGAAGACAGTTACCCAGCAACTCTTCACTGCAGTGATGTGGTAAGTAACAGAAGATAGTCACACAGCAACACTTCACTGCAGTAATGTGGTAAGTAACAGAAGACAGTCACCCAGCAACATTTCACTGCAGTAATGTGGTAAGTAACAGAAGACAGTCACCCAGCAACATTTCACTGCAGTAATGTGGTAAGTAGCAGAAGATAGTCACACAGCAACATGTGACTGCAGTAATGTGGTAAGTTGCAGTAATGTGGTAAAGTAGCAGAAGACAGTCACACAGCAACACTTCACTGCAGTAATGTGGTAAGTAGCAGAAGACAGTCACCCAGCAACACTTGACTGCAGTAATGTGGTAAGTAGCAGAAGACAGTAACCCTGCAACACTTGACTGCAGTAATGGGGTAAAGTAGCAAAAGAAACTCGCCCAGCATGGTTATGTAGCAAGTAACAGAATAAGCTTGCATACCAAGTAATGTGGTAATCAGCAGAAAATGCTTACATATCAGGTAGGCAGCTTCTCTGGTAAATAACAGAAGACAGCCAACAGTCCATTACAGAAGTAAAGCAGTATATATATTTAAGAACTCACATTGCAAACCTTACACAGTGAACATGGCAAGTGATAAAAAAACAGCAATAGTTTGTTATATAGTAGATGACAAAAAAAAATGACTGCAAAAATGAAAGAACTAGCATAAAATAGTAGAAATCAAACAATGGCTAAAATCAACACTTTATTGCAGTGAATCTGAATATTAGAGTTATTTTCTAATGACATCTCAAATCTTCCATTTATTGTTCTAAATGTCAAAAGTGGAATCACATATTTTGATTTTTGTTTGCCATTTCAGGTTGTATATAAAGAGGTGGAGACTAGAGCTCCCTTACCTCCAGGAAATAACATAGATGCTCCTACAGCTGCACTGTTCACTGCCCAAAGCAAATGTAAGTATTCACTGTAGCAGAATGTTTTCAATTAAAATCCAAATTAAACTTTGAAAATTTACTGTCAGTTTGAGTTAGGCCAACACTGCTTACAGTAAGACTCGAACTTGCAACCTCATTGTTGACATGCTGGTGGTCGACAGTAGATGACAAACTACTTAAGAACTCTGCAAACAAGGAGTGATCTCGGTTGGAGAATGGGATTCTTCCAGAAAAAATAGAACTTGCTTTTCTCCGATTGTTGACACTGGTAGAGGAAAAACTTCCTAAACCTCCATCTACTGTGAAACCTGTCTACACTGAACCCACAAAACTTAGAGTTAACCAATGTCAGAATCATTAAAATCTTTGTAAACTACTAGAAAGTAAATTAAAAGGTACTGAGGAAAAAGCAAGTACCAAATTACAAAGACATTGCTAACAGAAAACTCACAAACCCACACTCTAAATATACAAAATAAACAAAGGGTTGATATATCAGGTGTTCCGGAAGGGTGAGCATATCCTGCTGACACCCATTGTGAAACAAAATAAAGTAGTACAGTCAACCCTCTTTACAACGACCATGTTAATTTCCCACCAGCATTGACATTAAACTGAATTTGCTTTTATTTGTATTTGTTGTACTTTGAATATCTCCCTTTTTATTTGTGTATATTGAAAATTGTTCAAGTCTCCTCAATACCCAAGCTTAATAACAAACAAACAAAAAATTGCTTTTTTTCTTGTCAATATTTAATTTAAAAAAAAATTTTTTAATTAAAATTTTTTTTTTTTTTAATAAAAAAAAAATTAATTGTTAATTATGATTATTTACATTAGACAGATTTTCGGTAATTACCCTATTTCTGATGTGCTGTGTTTATCTTAACACGCTTGTAATTAAGCAAATAATTTTATGAAATATTTGAAGATTTAATAGTCTTTGACAACTTTTTAATGAAGCCATATCACTGTCATTGATTACTTTTGTAACGCAATTGTCACGCAAGGTTAATTACGCAATAGCAACAGGTCGTTAGAAAAATCTTTTAGCTGGACAAAGATAATCTTTCACAGGTAAATCTTCATTCTAATGCAGTTCTTGATGTAACGTCAATTCTGATTGGATAACATGAATAATTTCATGGCATCAATTCCACGATTGATGCCGTCAGATTTTAACGCAAACGCAGACGTTATTTCCGGCAAATAAAAAAATCCAATTTTAATCAGTTAATTTTGTTTTATATTGCCGTAGCATTAGAATGGAGATAACTGTATTGTATTTGAAGATTTGCCGGCATCAATTGGTGATTTGATGGTCGGAAATATCCGTTTACTGGCTCAGCTTACGCGTCGCCAATAAACTCAATTTCCGACCATCAAATCACCAATTGATGCCGACAAATCTTCAAATACAGTACAGTTATCTCCTAATTGTAATGAATTATTTTATGCTTGCTTTGGTATATTTGTTACCAATATGTGCAGTCTGAGTCGTAAACTGAATATGTCATTGTATTGAGCATAAACAACACATGGACATGTTTGTTACCACTGAAATCTGGTCGGATGTCGAATATTCTGATAAATCATATGTCGTTGTAACAAGGGTTCACTGTATTGATATTGTCTTTCCTTTTATATTCTGTTTAAGTATTTCTTTTTTTAAACATTATTTATTAAAAATTGTTGCTTGTATTTTGGTTGTGTGGGGAAATTTTCCATGAGTAATAATTATATTAAATACTTTATTTATGGTAATTTTCAGTTGAAGTACAGCAAGGCATCGTGAAAATACCCATCACAAAACCAGATATCAACAAAGCTAATCCCAAGATAGGAGTCGGCCTCGTGGCATTCAGCTGGGATTGTAAATACATGTACACACGAAATGGTAATGTTAATAACCCAGTAACCATGTATTTTGTTCGGTTGGTTATATATATATATATATGTATATATATATATATATATATATATATATATACACACATAAGCAAGTCAAATATTAAAATGCCCACAAGAAACTGAATAAATATCAAACCAATTTTTTGAGTGTCATCACATATTTTGTGGTATTTCTGTTCTGGAAGTATGTCAGAATCAGATTGTCAGGATCCACCTACCTACTATTCATTTTGACACAAAATTTTCAGACTACTCCTTAAAGGAGTTATTGCCCTTTAATGACATATTTTGTAATTATTTGTTGATTTTACTATTACTTTGCAAACTACAATAGATAGATTGAGACTCTAAGTAACAAAAATGATCCGCAGACTAGAACTATAAATAAACATATATGACAAATATTTACTGATTCCTACTAGGAGTTGTTGCCCTTGAATGTTAGAACTATTTATCTTGTGTCAACATTATCTTTATACATATTTCTATACTTCTAAGCAAATTAGAACTGATTACCAATTGACTCCTAATGGGGGTTACTGCCATTACAGGAATATATGTCTTTATTATCTTTAACTTTAAAAAATGTCCTGCTTCTTAGCCAATTTAAAATACAGAGTGGTCAGAATTATCCTTATGTTGACTGTTGTTAAGTCTGTGATTTTTCATACCATCGACCAAACAACATAATCGCCAAGAATGGTACAAATAAAATATAAAGTTAAAATGCAAGTCATTGTGGACCATCTCGAAAACCATAGCAGAAAGAGAAAATCTAACTGATACAAAAAATGCTTAAAATGTGTTCCGATTTTCCTATCATTTATTTAGACCAAATTACACCTGTTATAAAGCATACTGCCCTTTAATATCTACGTTTTAATTTTTTTGCAATCTTGTGTATTATCTTGAAAATTATCATAGATAGATAGTAAACAGCTGAAATGATCAGCAGGACAATATCTACAAATGAGTCAACAGAAAGATATTGTCAGTGGACTCTGTATAGGAGTTATTGCCCTTAAATGACTATTTTTCTTATTTTTTATTATGGTTTTTAACTATCAGCTTTAAAACTATAATGGTTTGAGAAAACAGCAATACTGAACAATCGCTGGTTTTATGTAAAATCCCCATTGTATGAACATAGGGGGAATTAGGTGGTGAGTGTTTACAGGCTTCTGTGATCCTTGATAATTGTTACTCCGAGTCAAAAATTTGTATTTATAAAATCATGAATTTGAGTTACACGCCAGTCATACTTTACATAATTTAACCATAAACCTTGGTAAAATTAGAAGTTTGTTAACTTTATAATCACATAAAACAGCTTGGCAGAGGAGTCACACATTTCTTCCTGGTTCTCTAATGCTCATACAAAAAATATATTTTTCATAAATATAAATATATTTTGCATATCAGATTCAACTTAACTTATCCATTAGTTGCAATACTGTTTTATTTGAAGTATGGGCAGTTGAATTTTCAAATTTTGGAATATGTATCAATTGATGACAAATATAATCTTAGTAAAGTAAAGCTGCATAGGAAAATGATTAAATGGAGACTGCAAAATGTTTTTTTCTGAAATGATTTAGTGGGAAACTACAATTGTGGTTTAAAAATTTATTAAACTGGTGTTTACTGTTTAAATGCACATAGAATGTAAGAACTATAACTTCATCTGTTTAGACTTTACAACAAAGCTGCTTAGTTTATTCATGTTTGTCTCTGTTGCTATGGTTACTTAAATCACAAATGACTGTGCCAGTAATTCAGTTTAAGACACAAATAATTAGACTGGACAGAATCTTAGGATTATTATTGTAAAGTTAATGATATCACAATATACAGGGCTCACCACACTGGGCCATTTGTCGCCCTTCTAGGACCTGAAGTCGCCAAAAGCGAAGTCGAAGTCGCCCTGTCATTTTGCTTAAGTCACCCGATGGTTCACATAAGATACTTGTAAATCTGGTCCAAATACTTCACCCAGTCTACCAATTTATCATTAAATGTGTATAATTCCAATAAAAAATGGCAAACAATATGCGTATTTAACATATTTTCAAACAATTTACGTCTTTCAAATGTATTACGCGCCATTTGTTTATTTACCGGATGTGACTAATTACCGGAAGTGAACAACGAAGAAAAGTAATGTACAACGGCCCATAATGAAAAATCGTAATTTTTTGACAAACAAACACTTTTAATTGGTTTCAAACTTCAGTTCTTTCAAAGAGTATTATACTTTAACAATTTTATATGATAAGTTTATGAGCTCCACTTGAAAGAATAAAGATGTATAGTAAATTATTGACATCATGATAAGTTCTGTAGATGGGTGTCCCATGAAGCAATTTGGATCAGCACAATGTTGTCCAAGTGGAAGTGTCCTGAACAGAAGAATTATTTCTGGGTTTAATGTAATGTTATTCTATCTATCTTCTTTGGAAATTTGCTCAGATAAACATGGCATGTTCATAACAAACTGTTAGGAATATTATGATACAAGAACTCATGAATGAAGTTTATGTCTACACATATACAAATATTTTTGTTTATCTATTTTTATTTGTGAATACCTTGTACGGCTACAAGTACTGAAGTAGATAGAAAAATAGTCCCTATATCTGGTGTTTTTTTCATCGATTAATGATAAAGTCAAAAGGTTATGGTTTTAAAACACAAGAGAAATGATCCTGGAAATTGATGTAAATAATGAACAATGTATGTAACTATTGCAAAATTAATTATTTGTATTTGGTCCCCCTGACTTCTCCCTAGTGTCTCCTGAAGTCTCCCTATCAGGGCCTGACTTCCCCCTGTTTGGCTGCCAGGGAGAAGTCACTTCTCCCTACTTTTTTAGAGTGTGGTGACCCCTGATATATCATGACTCAGGCCAACAGTTTAACAATACTTATTTTTAAATATTGTTGGGACTAACCTGAGCATTCAATGATTGGAACATTGTTTTATTTTTAAATGAATGACAAACACCCTTAAGAAAAATAACATTTGTTGTTCAAGAAAAAAGGACTTGTCAGTTTTAACATTGTATTTGTTTTCTTACGCCTGGGACGTATCATTATGTGAATATATGTCACAGGTATCATGTTCTGTAACTGGTAAAGACCACAAACAATAGTTATCAATGTGCTGACAAAAATTGGCCAAAACCATCAGCACAGAACTTGAATACTGCTGTGGCCAAATATATCTTCACAGAACTGGAATACTGCTGTGGCCAAAAACATCTTCACAGAACTGGAATACTGCTGTGGCCTAAAACATCTTCACAGAACTGGAATACTGCTGTTGCCAAAAACATCTTCACAGAACTGGAATACTGTTATGGCAAAAAAACATCTTCACAGAATTGAAATACTGCTGTGGCCAAATATATCTTCACAAAACTGGAATACTGCTGTGGCCAAAAATATCTTCACAGAACTGGAATACTGCTGTGGCCTAAAACATCTTCACAGAACTGGAATACTGCTGTGGCCAAATACATCTTCACAGAACTGGAATACTGCTGTGGCCAAAAACATCTTCACAGAACTGGAATACTGCTGTGGCCTAAAACATCTTCACAGAACTGAAATACTGCTGTGGCCAAATATATCTTCACAAAACTGGAAAACTACTGTGGCCAAAAATATCTTCACAGAACTGGAATACTGCTGTGGCCAAAAACATCTTCACAGAACTGGAATACTGCTGTGGCCAAATACATCTTCACAGAACTGGAATACTGCTGTGGCCAGAAACATCTTCACAGAACTGGAATACTGCTGTGGCCTAAAACATCTTCACAGAACTGGAATACTGCTGTGGCCAAAAACATCTTCACAGAACTGGAATACTGTTGTTGCAAAAAACATCTTCACAGAACTGAAATACTGCTGTGGCCAAATATATCTTCACAAAACTGGAATACTGCTGTGGCCAAAAACATCTTCACAGAACTGGAATACTGCTGTGGCCAAAAACATCTTCACAGAACTGGAATACTGCTGTGGCCAAAAACATCTTCACAGAACTGGAATACTCCTGATAAGATATTTAGTAAAACAATCAAGTTTATAATTCTATTATTTTGTTGCAGATAATATGCCAGGAACTCTGTGGATATGGGACATCCGACGACTAGCACTGTGTACAGTAATGATACTGAGTTCACCAATCAAAAGTAAGTTTAGTTGATAACAAATCGGTGAAAAAATCATTTATTTTGTATCATATTTTATGGCATATTTGGGTCTCTGTGTGTGTTGATAAGTTTCTCTTTGAATTTATTCTGGAAGGTTGGTCAGCAAAATTCCACCCTGAAAGCATCATTTGGTCCTAAAGATTCAAATATGTTCTATCATAAAATCACTCTTGAAAACTTCTTTCAAGATGTACTCCAGTAATGACTTAACCTTGTTTTCACTTACAATCCATTTTTCACTGATTGTTTAGTATGTATTTTTGTTAACTTATATTCCTATTTATCAACATACACCCCAAAACATTTCTGATATAAAGATGCTTGTAGGGGTAGCTGGTCAAATCGCCCCACGGTAAAATCACTCCCGTCAAAAACTCCCCCACTTTTTGAAAAATCTCCCCCACTGTAAAATCGCCCACTGTAAAAACGCCCCCACCTAAAGCAAAATCGCCCCGTCAAAAACACCCCCACTTTCTGCAAATTCGCCCCACTTAACAAAATCGCCCCCACCAAAACGCCCCACTTTTACAAATTACTATAGTAAAAAATTGTCAAGTTGTTCAAATATTTTCTACTTTAATGAGTTATATTGTCGCTGATTAAAATGTAGAAGTGTTTTTATTAATAATGATGGATTATGTCGTTATTTTGCTTTAATAATTGTACAATTATGATAATTACCTTAATGAACTATATTAGTAATGATTCTTTTGTAATTACGATTAAATAATCAAAGATTTGTTAATCTTAATAAACACATAAAAAAAATAATAAAAAAATAAATAAGAATTCAGCCTGCATGCACTAACAATGATGTTGAGTCTGGCATCGAAGATTAAACCACAGTTGTAGGCGCAAAGCCTTTAAAACACGTCATATTAGAATTATGTGTTTACCTCTTGTTTAATAGTGCAAACTAAAAAACAATAGTGCATAATGTGTTGTTTGTACACATTGTTATCTTGTTATCTGATAAAATAAAAAAGTTGAAATTGTTATTGTCGTGTCTTCGTCTTTTCAAATAAGAAGAACGATTAAAAACTGTAAACATACATAACAAACAAACAAGACACAGAAACAGCACAAATTTATCATTTATCTTAACTGAAATCATAACATATAATCACAGAAAAATGAAATTATGACCTAATAAGCGATTTATTTAAGTGGGGCGATTTTGCTAAATGTGGGGGGGGGGGGGGGGGGGCATTTTTACACGGAGAGATTTTACAGTGGGGCAATTTTGCAAAAATTGGGGGCGTTTTTGACCGGGCGATTTTGCTTCAGGTGGGGGCGTTTTTACAGGGGACCATTTTACTGTGGGGGCCATTTTGCAAAAAGTGGGGGCATTTTTGACTGGGACAATTTTACCGTGGGGTGATTTGACTTGTATTCCTTGTAGGTAAGAAATATGTCCTAACATAAAATTATTTTGGATCATGTTTCCAAGGTTTCCCAATGCAGACTGTTCAAAATTATCTTAAAAAGGCGAAAAAACATAGGAACGGGTTGCTAAATAGGAATAAATGTTAATAAAAATACATACTAAAAACATAGTTCACTTTGGTTCCAATTACAGAAGTACTGTATAATGTTGACATCAGTAATGTTATATACCAAAATGCATATTTTGTGATCCCTAGCCAAATATTTATATATTAAGTTACTGTCATGATTACCAACTCAAATTTCAAAGAATTAATTTTTGTAAACCTACTATTTTATATACTATAGGTAAAACCTGCAAAAATCCTATGTGGTCAGATAAAAACATTTACTGTAAACTATGAAAATTGTATTTTTGGTTTTCTAAATTTGTTGGTTTCAGAATAAAATCATGAAGAGTATACTAAGAAAATTAAAATACTTTTAAATATGACACATACAACTTTTTGAGAGAAAGCAGAAACAATATTTCCTAATATATGTATGCCCCACTTGAAAAGTGGGGGTATTATCAGTTACCTATGTTATAACCTGGGTATATGGAAATTGTACCACCTGAAAATACTTCTAGACAGCCTTCAGCCCCGCCTCAGGCTGTGTAGAAGTACTTTCAGGTGGTACGTTTCCATACACCCGGGTTATGACATAGGTAACAGATTTATCCCCGGCTTACAAGAGTAAAATGCTGAAAAATAGGTTCTTCTGTCCTCAGAAATGAGCTAAATGGGCAATGTCATCACAGTTGCTCCCAAAAAATTATACGTTTTTAATGCAGAAAATGCCCATTTGACCAAGTTAAGGAACCTACCTCAGACTTAGTGAGTTTAGAGTTTTTATTTTGTTTTACATTGTTTTTCCTTCTTTCTGTATTTTGGCGCCTCAAGTCACGCTATCATAACATCAACAGACAATGGTGTCAAGTTCTGATCTCATTCATATTTATGTGTGTCAGTGTGAATGTAGGGCATCTGCAGTGTTTGAAATGAAGTCAAATATAAATATCAAAGACAGAAGACTTTATGGAATAGCATACACTGGTACTCTAGAACATATCTTAGCAACGCAAAAACAATACACCGTAAGACGTTTGCAATGCAGCCGTTAGCATGGGATTCGTACCAACGGGTAACCAACCAATCAAAAGTCTGCAAATGTTACAAGCCGGGGATAAGTAGTGATGTAGGTGTCATTCTGTCTTTACTTCTTTCTGTCCCTCCATTACAGTTTGGGGTACCCAATTCTTACCCTCCACTTTACCAACACCACTTAATGGAATTAGATGAAGCTTTCACAGAATCTTTGTCACGTAATGCATTGTGCAAGTGATATTTTACATTTTGATCTGAATGATATTTGGGTTGGGGATGATTAGTTGGTGAGCATTGCTCAAAGTTTATTTTGATGGCCGAGTTTGTCTACTAGTGATCATGTGGTCTGTCAACACTGGAGTGGAGCTGGTGTCGAGCTAACTGCAGGCAGGGTGCGTTCCACTCTTAATGTCAATTGACAAGGATTGCCTGTTTTCCCACTGCATTTCCAGGGTTTTCTCTGTGTACTCCGGCCTCATCCCCTAATAAAAACTGGATGCCATTATATGTCTGAAAAATTGCTGAAAGTGGCATTAAACACCATTAGAACAATCAAAACAAAAACAGTTTTTTTAGTTTAACATATAATTATTTTATAGTATAATTTTGGTTCAATGTATCCTACCACAGTGAACATTATTGTCAAGACTGACCGATTCTTACCCAGAATTCCATACAAACTGGTTATATTTATAAAGAGTGAGTCACCTCTTGTTCATGTGGCCTTTTGACCTTTATTGTACTGGCAGTTCAATTATTATTCATATTTAATCAAATTAAGCATAAATGTAATTTTATTTGGTAAGCAGGTATAAAATTTTTAAATAAATTGTATTATTTCAGATGTACAATGGGACCCTCACCAAGCAAGACTGGCTGTAGCAACTGGTACCAACAAGTTATACATGTGGTCCCCTGCTGGATGTTTGTCTGTAGAGGTACCAGTAGAAGGTGGGTCATTGTACACCATATATGGAATTACAGCAAACTATTGGTGAACCCTATTTAATGTGTAGTTTTCTTGTGTTTGTAGCATATATATAAATGAAATGCCTATCTATATCAAACAAAAATTTGGGACCATTCCAAAAAATGCTATATCTACTAGTCAGGCACTTTTAATATATAAATCTATGGTAAATTTGCATGATTGTTATGTGTAACATTTGAAATATGGACTAATTTACTTAGGTGTGGTTAAGAAAAAGTGCCTTCTTATTTGGGGGTATATTTCTTAACCTTCCAGTATTTTCTGGAACAGCCACAATAATAAGTCTGTTCAAACAACAGTGGTTCTTGAAGACCACAATATTATCACAATTATCACATTCTTTCCCTTTAGAACATTTTCTAATACTTACACAGTAACACAGTAAGCATAAAAATTCCCAAACTATCAAACCTAAACTTTAAAAAAGCAATCTTTTTATTTTGAAGAAAAGTATATGGAAATACTGCCTATTTCTGTTCTATGTAATCTCACATTTTGCAGACTGCACTAAACCAGCTACTGCTGTAGTTTATAATCGTTCTGATATTTTCAAGGTAACATACAATTGAAGTCCATAGGTGTATTATTTATTCTTGCACATCACCATTCATTATTGAACAAAAATGCTCTAATTACACCAGTTTAAGGTCTGTTACAAGATTTGGCACATCAGAAAGATAATTAATCATTGATGGGTATTGTCTCAAGTCATATGATATGCTTTTTTCTCCGTACTGAATTTGTAGCAACAAAAAGCAGGAAAAAGGGAACTAACTCTTGTTTTTTGTTACAGGATCATTCCCTGTACAAGGTTTACTGTGGCATCCAGAAGGAAACACTATACTGTTACTAAGTAAAGATCAGATGTGTGTTTGTTACTTGACAGACAATACAGCAGAAAAAGCTGCTTAAAACCAGTTCATTCCCGTAGAAAGACATTATGCCTTTGGAGAAGTGTACATCACCTTAGTGATGTCATGTTTCTAATTGGTAAAAATGTCACTAAGCATACACAATTCATTAAAATTACTGCCAGACATTCAAGACTTTTATGCATTTAAGAATAAATTATAGTTGTAGTTTTAAGACATTTAATTTGATTATGTATGGTAAGAAGTGTGAACTTAGTGTCTACTAGTAACATTTTATACTTTTCATAGTACAATTGTACATGTTTATGGCATGGCAGTATAGTTGAAAAAATGGCTGAAAATGAGGTAAAAACCCCTCTTTCATTAAATTTCTCTGTTTATTGTATATTAGGACATTTTTCTAGAAACATCTCCACAACATTTACTCCCTAAAGATGACTGTTTTTGTTGCTTAGTTCTTAATACATTCCAAGTAATATATATTCCGTCCGTACTATTTGTTTACATATTATTATTATGCAGTTGCAGCTTACGCTAGGTGGAGCTGCTGTAGGGGAAGTCATTTCCTTTACATGACACTGGTAAATTTTTTACCCCAAAAATAGTATTCATATGAAAATACAGGGATGCATCAGATTGGATGTTGGGGTTCTGAAAATAGCTAAATTTATAAAAAATATAAACATTATCAATTGAAAATCTTCTATACCTGGAGAACATTTATAAGAGACTAAACAATCAAGCTTTTTAAAAAAAAAAAAATAAGGGAGATTAGACATTTTGTTAGTTTCGTTCATTGCAGATTTGTTCACCAAAATTTTCTGACATTTTTTGTCACATGACATGTATTTCTTGGTACCAGTTCAGAAATTACTTAATATTTCTCTGCTCAGTGGCACACCTAGCATTAAGCGGCAACACTTTATTATTGTAACGATCATTAAGTGGTTTGAATAAATCATGTTACATTTATATGGAAAATATTTTATGTTTGTTTATGATAAGTTAGACAAATGATAGATGATGCCACATATTGAAGTATACTGGCTCTGTTGTTGCTTTTATCTTTTCCAGTAAGCCATTTGAGCGGTTTCTTTAATATTATAACTCTGGCTTCGTCTATTTATCAGAATTCTGTGGAAAATTTATTGTTTGTTTTAATGATGTTTAACACCATTTTTAGCAATTTTTCAGCTATATCATGCCAGTCTTTATCGTGGGAGGAAGCCCGAGTACCAGAAGAAAACCCCCTGACCTGCGGTAGGAAAACTGGCAATCCTTGTCAATTAAGATTGGAGTCGAGTACACCCTGCCTGCAGTGAGAATCGAACCTGCAATCTCAGTGTTGACAAGACCATGTGATTAATAGTAAACAAACTACCTTAACCATTCGGCCACCGAGGCCCCTGAAACAATAATAGATATGGCTACATCAATAAGTGCAAAAGGAAGTAGGGGGATGTCGGATCTAATATTGTTTTGACCTCAAAATACATAATATTTATTTGTTCTATATTACTCTCACAACCTATTATATTTTCATTAATTATTATTTAAATAGGGATGAAATATTTTTTCCATTGAGAAATCCCAGTAAATCGTTTATTTTCATTCTTAAGTTCTTTCCCACCAAAATGGGATCATCAAAATTAGGATTAACCATTAAAATCTGACAAGAAGAATTCTACTAAAAAATAAATATGATGATCAGATGCCCTTTGCATGATCATATATTTGATATTCACTCCACCCAAATAATTAATCTATAATTATAATTCCCTTGGCGCAACCCCAAGCTTGGTCACCTAAGGCAAAAGAAGAAAGACAAGTCCTTGTAAGTTTTTATCAATTTTAAGGTTGAAATAGTGTATTGAATCCTCTATCTAACAATATTAACTTTACAAAATGATAATAATATGGGCTCTATCTGTGCCCCATGTTAAACTAAATAAACATTTACATGTATGGCACAGAAAGTTTGCATATATAATGAACATAGTGAAAAGACCAGTCAAATTGTCCGTCATTAATGTGCAAACACCACCATGCTTGAGCAAAAACAGGAAATGTATCCTGTTTCACTTCGCGTTGTATACCATTTTATTGTCATTTCTCTTAAAAACAAAAAGTGCAGTGTTAATTTATTTTATAGATACTGTTTTTTCTTAAATATAAAAAGGCTATTTAAAACATGGTTCATTCAAAAATTTGAAAATTGTTAAAATTTCTAATTTAAAATTCTAAACCCATGTACAATTGGTCAAGTTAAAGATGATATTAACAACCTTTAAATAGGGAGAATAAATTGAACATTTCTCCATCATTCTTATTTTCAAGGTGCATACTCTTTGACCAATCCTCAAGTTCTTCCAGTGTACCTACATTTGGAAATTTTTTAATTTCATATCTGGTTAATGCATCCCTAAAATTAAACAGGTTAAACAAGATTCTATTTCTGTAGTGTTTTAGAATCAGTGGTAACAATATCTATTCTATTTGGCACAGTACAAATGAACAATTTTGCAATGAAATTTAAAAGGTTGCAGAATTTGTTTTTCAGGTCCTATAAACTACAAAGCATTAAATGTTGTTTGCATTTAAAAGAGTGTCATACTACCTTAACTACTCAAAAACATGCAAAAAGTGAAAAACATGATTTGACTGGTCTTTACAAAATTAGTCTAAATTTTGCACCAATAATAAAACAAAAACCAAAACATCAGCCATATCTTGGAAGCAGTTGTCTGACTTGAATACAATGAACATCTGTTATGGAGCTATTAATTTGTTAATTTTATTGCACGTAAAATTATTGGCAAATAACAATTTTGTTACACAAAGCAATACTTGTAATCATACATAATGCTTATATAATATGTATTAAATACACAGATGTAGAATGAAATTTACATAAATGGGTATGGCCTTCTGGGTAATATATATGGATACCATCTTTAACACGCAAAGTCTGTAATACCAGTACTGCTACTTTTAAAACATTAATATAATATTTTCCATTTGTAATACAACTTTTTAAGTTTGCTACATTTACACAAAAGAAATCTTCAGACATTTTATCATCATCCAAAAAAATTAGTAATGACAAATTTCAATGACTGGAGCAGTTTACATATAATACCAGGCTCCACTGCCACAAAATATTCTTAGCAAAGATTTTTCCATGTTCTCATTTTCATCCAATCAAATCATTAGATTACCGTTGTTGTCAAAATCGTTCAAAATATACTAAATATTCTTATTATTATGGCATCAGCACCAGTCCTATGTCAATACTGACCAGACAACAATTCCATTTAAACTTCACAACCGACTACCATTAGGGGTTTATTTTAAATGCCCTGTTTCACGAATATTTAAGATCAATGATATGATTATGCATGTTACATATTATGCACAAAATTGATACAAATATGCACAATTGTATCCAGAACATTCTTAATGGGAAACTGTCATACTATATTACAGATATATATTTGTTTTTTGTACAAAACATGCTAGAACATTTTTGAAATCATTAAATAAGAATATTTGTTTCCAATAACCACACAAAAATTACCTTGCTGTCAAAACGAGGCCCAGTAATGTTGCCAATAACCACACAAAACTAACTTGCTGTCAAAAAGAGGCCCCGTTTGTTTCCAATAACCACACAAAAATAACCTTGCTGCCAGTTACCTATTGATGCAACTTATAAATACAAACTTGAATTGAAAGCTGATGGAGAAATTATACACATGTAATTTAATTATTGTATAATAACTAATCCAAGATTCAATATGGCTAAATTATGTCAAATTGTTTTGTCATTGTTAATGGGTCTCGCCACCTGTAAACCTTTTTTATTGGTGATTGCAGTAGTAGTATTGGAACTGGCAAGTAATTTTCATTGTATCACTTGTGTGTGTGTCTATATTAAATGTCCACCTTGAAAGAATGATTTCGGATTTAATATTGGAATTTTTTATTCAACCATAGTGATGTATGGTTTAAAACTAGAACAAGTTAGTTTGTGACTATTTCAAGTTACCCCATCACGCTACCAATAGCTTTGCTTCAAGTTAGTTTGTGACTATTTCAAGTTACCCCATCACGCTACCAACAGCTTTGCTTCAAGTTAGTTTGTGACAATTTCAAGTTACCCCATCACGCTACCAACAGCTTTGCTTCAAGTTAGTTTGTGACTATTTCAAGTTACCCCATCACGCTACCAACAGCTTTGCTTCAAGTTAGTTTGTGACTATTTCAAGTTACCCCATCACGCTACCAACAGCTTTGCTTCAAGTTAGTTTGTGACTATTTCAAGTTACCCCATCACGCTACCAACAGCTTTGCTTCAAGTTAGTTTGTGACTATTTCAAGTTACCCCATCACGCTACCAACAGCTTTGCTTACTTGCAAATGCACACGAAACAAGGTCAGTTTGAAGTTTACAGGTAATTAAAAAACAAAGGTGTAATAGAACAGTAAAGAAGAAATACTGCTTGACCAATACTGACATTGAGCAAACTATTTACTAAACTACATGTAGTATTGCACAGAAAATAAAAAAAAAAGAAATAAAATTTTGAAAACTTAACATAGCTAAATGAATACTTATAGTAACACACAAGAAAATAAGAAATACACAAAACTTACTGACACGTGTGCCTCCTTCTAATTTGCATAACTACAGGTTATTTATAGCATGTATGAATATCTGAGAGATACCAACATAAATAGTACATGTAACTGGTCATATAACAAATGGAGAACTTAATTGTAAAAAAGGTGTTTCAGTATCAAAAAAAAAAAACAAAAACGTTGAACTCGCATTACGACAAAACAATTTGGTCAAGCAAAACTTAAATGGTCCAAATTATGAATCATCTTTTAATTACATTGTTGCAGAGATCGTTATCATTTCAGAGCCTTTCATCACATTATAAGTCCTGTCATATCTGTGATAATTCTGGTATTTATAAATGTTCACCATCTGTCATTGTTCCTCTTAATGTGGTCAGTCAGATGAATGGTCATTATAATTGGTGTGTTTAGTATTTGAAAAACAGTTACCTTTAAAGAATGATATATAGAAAGGCTCCCTCAGATGAAAAATTTCATATTAATGTTACCATAACAACACAAAATGAAAGCTTCCAACAGAATTTAAAATCATATTCCTCAATTTTGATTATAGGAATTATATATTGAATCACTCGGAACACGTTCACTCCATCTAGATATAAATAGTCTATATGCAACACATTTTCCTTCAATACATCCACTAATTTCTTTAAAGCACCATTTCTTAAGTTTAATTTCAATATTGCTAATTACAGCACAACTTGCATACTTTCATCAGAACCAGTCATTTCCAGTCTATAAATAGACAACACATTTCCAAGAAGTCTAAAAATAGACTACAATACATTCTATAGCTACACATCTATTATTTCTGGACTAGATAAATTTGACAAAATATGATTGGCTGCTCGCTGGACATCCCAGTCACATGCCATTAAGGCTTCTTTACACAGAGTTATGTCCCCTAATTGAGCACTTAAAAGTTGCTTTAGTTTGACATATTTGATTGCCATGGGAACATTCCACTTAGTCTCAGATAGGGCTTGCTGGCAATCTTCAATGCTAATCTGAAAATATAAAAAAATGTCAGCCTCATAATTTTCACGAAACACAAACAGCACAATTTGTCATCAGAGATATATGATTAAAATCAAGAGACATAATTTCAGCTTAACAATAATTGTTTTGCATCCTATTGTAATTTTGTTTTGTACTAGATCACAGAAGAAATACTCTATTTAAATCTCATACTACTACCACATTATACTGTAGTATCTGGTTTTACTGCTAAGGAGGGAAACCACTGAGTTGATGGTTAATCATACTTTTTGTAACAATACAAAATGGTGCACATGTGTATAGCATAATAGACAACACTGATGACTACAACTAATTACCACACAGTATTTATTTGTAAACATAATTTTTGAATTGTTCACAGCATAACTGCATATTAGATCTACCGTTACTGATGGTCCGAACTTTGACTTGATACTTACCTCATTTTTAAAGACAGTTCTCATCATTTCTATCTCCTGGCAGTTCTTCTCCCTGTACATGTATAAATAATTAAAGTTATATCCAAAGCTGCCATCACCAACGATACACAAGAAGCCCCTTCATACATGTTTTCAAAAGTCATGTCCCATTTTTAAGCAATTTCCATCCTTCAACATTCATTAAATAAATAATATTTTTTTAAGGTACATGTATGAAATATAAAGCTTATAATTGTATATACGATTTGTCAATGTATACTATAATAATTAAGCATTGATGAGGACAATGATGATATAAATGCTGCATCCTGTTTACAAGTTTCTGATTCATGCATTTTATTAAGCTTTTATAGCATTGTTCATAGCATACACAATAAATGTTATGTTCATTATTCATAATAAAAATAGCATCTACTGCAGTGACTACAAGATGATCAATTTAAAGTTCATTGGAAGTGGTCTGTATGTGGCTGTCAGTAAAGTTGAGTGTTCTGTATTCCGACCTGTCATGTCATGCAGCAATAAAAACTTGCTGAACCTTGGCCCATCTTATCCCCTTGCAACTCCCCTGATCACTGGTCCATCCAAACCACAATCATTGGAACATCTCACCCAAGCCCCTTCATAATTGGCTCATTTAACCCCATAGGGATAATTACTGGACTTGTAGCTTGTCTTGTCCCCAGAATGGCTACAACATGACTGTACTGGCTGGGCATCAAACATGGAATAAACACTCAAATTCATCCCTTCCCTTATTTCAATCGTATTAATGTTTTCTGTTTGTTGTTTTTGTTTGTTTTAATATGGTTAAACTCAAAGTCAGCAGTTTTCTTGGGACGAGGAAACCAAAGTACTGAGTGAGAAATCCGTCCATCAGCAGAAAAAACTGGCAATCCTTAATTTTCAATCACAGTTAGAGTCAAGCAGGCCTTCCCTGAAGTTTTTGAACTCACAACCTCAGTGTTGACGCACCAGTGATCAATTCCCTACTTGCGATAAACAAGATTTATCTCCCATTTGCAGAGTTATCTGTTCTTTAGAGCAGGTACTTTATAGTACCTACTGTGGGTAAAAAGTAGTTTTTCTACAATATTGCAAAGCATCCGGTAAAATTTATTATGATATGCAAACTAATTCTGCAGTTTTTTCAGTTGTACTGGAAGAGTCAGTCCACAGACATTATTTTTAAAGAAATAAATACGTGATTTTTCCCTATCTGTTCAATACCATATACCTGCTGTTATGAAAGACAACTCTTGCAAATGGGAAGTAACTCTTGTATTCTGAAAATAGGGAATAGTAAATGATAAATGGCTAACTACCTAGACCACACAGCCACCAAGGCCCCTTTTTCTATCTGCCTTGGTTGGGTTATATTATATTAAATGCACTGTATGTTAATTGATGTTAGAGAATGCTATTTAAAACATTGTTACATTTTTGCATAGTTACTTAATTCTACATATATTTAAGAACATTATGTACCAGTGTTTAATTCACATATAAAATTCTCATCTTGCGTAAAAATCTAAAATCTATACAAATTACAATAATCAATTTAAAACTATCACTGTAAATAATTTACTATATTTTAATATACAAAGGTATTTCAGATTTCCCCATATAGAACCTCCATGCTGTTAGTTTAGTGCGACAGTGACTGGACCATTCGAAACTTAATTGTTACAGTACAAACAAAAATTTCTTAAAATTCATCTTTCCACCTGACCTGTACAATAATTCTATGACAAATGTGCCCAGCATTCATGAACTTCATTTCTGCAGGTCATTGTGGGATGAAAATTGACAATTTAAGAAATCTCTGCTTTACTGTAACTGTGCCCCAAAAACATTTGCTTGATATTCATGCAAGACTTTAATGTTTATTATTCCTTATTCATTCTTATTGGATTAAGGTGTAATACACACACTGCTTTAAGAAAGATTCTGATAACTGACCTAATATTGTATAAAAGTACTGCCTTTGTCTTATTTAACAAACACGACAATGAAGAGATATGCCTGAATTAACCATTTAATCTTCAATAGCATCCTTTAAAATTTTAAGCGCTATAATTAAAATAATGCTCAGGCTTAATTAAAAGTATACATTCAATATGAAAGATAGAGATCTTTAGGTGATCATTTCTTTCTTTATATATAATTGATATTTACGTATAAATTGAAATACTCTCTTAACTTGAACAATTTTCTCTCAAAACAAAATTTTTTTGTTTTTTCTTAAATTTATGTTTATGATCTCTACACTGTTGAAAATATTTAACCCAAAAAAATAAAAAACTTACCAATGGTTTTAAAAGTGGTTATGGAACAGTTTTTTTAACTGCTTATACAGTGAAATATTTACATAGCTGTCATATCTGTTTCTCTATTTATATGTTTAATCAATTTCTTAAAAAAAAATTAACTCCCCATATCTGCACCCTGATGAAGCAATAAGCTGCTCTTAAGGTCCACATGGGAACATAACGAACAGCTATTTAGGTCAACATGGGAACATGGTGAGCAGCTTTGTGGATCAACCTGAGGACATGATAAAAATCAAGTCCATCAAACAGATCAACCCGAGAACATGACAGACAGCCAAGTCCGTCAAACCGAGCAAAATATATTTCATTTTTTGTTCTAGTTAAAAATGTTAAAAAAATATATTTATGATGGTTTAATTAATTATCAGGAATGGGAGGCTGCCATTAAAAAAAGGACATCACAGAAATCTGATATTACCTGCCCTATTATCAAAAAGTATTTACATGTAAATAAACAATTTAATTAAATTACAGCAAACACAAATATCATTTATAAACAATGACATCATTAGCAGCAAATAAAAATTAGAAATGTATAAAATATATTTTCAATTAATTATTAGTTCTGATTTTGCATGATATAAGAAAAATGAAATTTGACTGTATGGCATCATTAGGCTTAGAAAAGAAGAGAGGAAAATATGAGGATTTAGCAACATAAATAAAATTCTATATAAAATATATCATTAAGTGCCATTAGTAGATAACTGATTTACATTGTAACTAATTAAATAACCCTGATCAATGTCATTCATTTGTACTTTAGGACAATATGACAGAACTGCCATTTCTTGTGATCTTGGGGGTTAAACATTCACCGCAGTGGACTATTTTTTAATATATGCTAAATTTAAAGTTACAATCAATCAAAGTTGGTGTGATTTAGATACATGTATAAGCAGCAGTTTCATAAATGATAGACATTACAAATTTAAAATAATAGTATGACTTAATATTTATGTAACAGTACAATTTGTGTAATATTTTCTAACAAGTTTTTTTTAAATACTGTATATTATGGGTAAGTTTCTCTCATTACATTTAATTGTTTTCCATTTCCGAGGCTTAGCAGCTTAAACCACTAGATTCACATTCTCTAATTCCTTTAATTTTATATTTGGCAGATTACTAAGATCTAAAATTAAACATTACTTACTGATCATTTAACAATTTGCCTCCATCTAATTATAAAAATATGAAAATTCCATTTAGTAAAAATCTATCACTACTATTAAGGAGTTTCAAGCATGCTGCCTCAATATAAACAAGCCTGTCACTTCAAGTTTGTAAAGAGTTCTGGTTGCCAAGACTACCAAGATTTTTAATTTCAAATATAAAATTTATTTTTTTTTAGTTTGGTAATCAATCCACAATACAAACTTAACAGACTTTAGTAACCATGGCAGCAAAACTAATAAACAATTAGTCCCTAATACTGACAACTACAGTGCATGACTTAATACCAGTAAGAATGACATTGACCCTGACCATATACCTATGAAAGCAGCCTTAAAGTTCCAGATAAAATGCTGAAATAAAATACACAACAATCAGTGTCAGTGATTAAAAACAAAGCAGTGTGTTCTGTAACAACAGGCCAAGTGTCGTCTGCAGAGGACAGATGTCAGGGATGTTTTTGTAATTTAATAACTAAAAAAATTAGTTTTAAAGCAGCTTTCAAGAAGATTGCAGCTTTGTTGCCGGAGGAATTATCAGTACCAAATGGGATCTACTGATTGGTGAACTTATCAGATTAGTCTAGGGTCTCAATTTATATGGAGGTCACTCCTTTAGAGGGGATAACACTAATGTAAGATTTCATATTTTTTTATGATTTGGGAATTATCAAATCATACTTTCTGTTTAGGAGGATCTCAGTATTTCCTATGGGAATACTTCCACTTCATAAAAATTAGAACTGAAACAAACTCTCTTCTCGTATTTTGTGTTTCATTTTTCATTTTTTAAGACACTACAACCCTTGGGTTAGGTTATTCTTCTGTCTTTCTATGCATCGTTTTTTATCCACGATGGTTGTGCAAGATGCAATGTTATTTGCATCTGTAAAATTTTTGTTGTGATTTTTTCATTTGCCAATATGTATTTCTATTAGCCAATCAAAACCAAGCCTAGTCTGGGATATTTTAGCCATTTCCAGTAGTGAGAACATAACTTGTTCCCAGATATAACCTATGCCACACCTCATCTGATGTTTACTGGGGACTACATTAGTCGTCTGCACGTGACGTTTGTAAACAAAGAATAATGTTTGTAAAATAATAGGCGCCATCTTATTAATTATTATAAAGTCTATTTGTACACTTCTAATACAGTTTTACATTAAAATTACTGTGTTTGTACGCAAAGCATATCCGCCATGAAAGATATCTCTCATGGCATCAACCATGGTGTGGCAGAGGTGATTGTGGTCGACGTAGGATACCCAGAATCCTTTGCATGGAGATTATTGATTAATTTATTGATTTTCTGTTACTTAATGTGGAGGGACAATAAATAAACCATACTTTAGTTTTGCATCATATTACCATAAGTTTAAACAAAGGAGGAGTATATATTCAATATGAAAAACACCAAAATAAATTAACAGTCAAGTCAATCAATGAAGTTTTATGAGAAACAAATGTTGAATTGAAAGCATGAATTATTTGAAAAAGTGTGATTTTCACATCAAATGGGGGAAATCTTGGGTATAAGTGGTTAGAAAGAATGCTATGACCCTTGACCTGATGTTACAATAAGCTGGATGAAGGAGTTAAATCAAAGATGGAGGCTTCACACAGCAAAGATGCCATACCTATCAAATGCAAAATCAAGCAAGTCTTCGTAGCTGACACCTTCCGAAGTTTTGTAGTTAGCAAGCATGAGTGGCGATACCTCCTCCGAGCTACCCCTATCTGAAATATTTCTACCAGCAAGAGTTAGTGTTTTCACCCAAAATGGATCTTTTTGGTTGTAAAATCCCAGTTGTTCAAGATTACACTTGACTTTCTGAATCTGAAATTTTACTCTTGGAAATGTGGAAGATTTTGATGCACTTTCAATTATCAAACTGGGTGGGGTTATATCATGACCCTCAAAGACATCATCCTCTTCATCTAAACCACTATCAAATGGTTTTTCGTCAATATATTTTTTCAGGGGAGGGGGAGGGGCTGGAGGAAGTGCTTGCTCATGTTGCGTCAATTTGGTGTTCTCCGACCATGCATTTTTTCTAACAGACGACTCAGTAGTTGAGTTGCCATCAACGTTGCTCACATCAAGTTGAAGTGGAAACTTTCGTTCCCTCTTGGCACCGATAGGAGTTGAAGTTCTAAGTGGCATCCTAGGTGGTAAAGGCAAGCTGTTATTGCCGCCACCTCCACTAACACTGTTGGACCGGGGTGGTATAGCAGGGGCTCGAGTGGGACTTGGCAAGTTAGCAACCTCTTGATCTTTGACATGCTGAATGTTAATAGTCCCCAAATCTACGCTCACTGAGTGATGCAAAGTTGGTATCTTAGCTTTTAATTTAGAATTATGAAGAGAAGTTTTCATACCTTGACCAACTCGACCCCCACGAATGGGGATAGCGCCACCTCTTAACATTCTTAAAGGATTAGTATCCACTTCCTCTTCACCTCCATTAGTTGATGAAACACCTTTACCAGGGATACCCTGAGGTTCTCGAATGCTACGAGAAGGTCCTCCATCGTCACTACCCAGAAAGCCACGCTGATGATCAAGAGAGCGTCTTATTCGACTCTCCCTAGCAAGTTTGTTCATTATTTCACGAGGGGACGGTTCAGCAAATTCTTCATCAAAAAGACTCGAAGATTTGTGTGAATCACGTCTTAATTCATCTTGCCTAGTAACATCAGTAGCACTATTGACTGATTCAGTACCTGAATCAGTATGAACATTATCTGAATCTGGTTCGTCGATTCTTAATACTTCAATGTTGTTTTTAAGATCATCAGAGTCACACTCTGAAACATGTTCACTAGAAGTGTCTAAAATTTTTGGCTTATAATCCTCATCTGGCAGTTTCACTTTGAGATCATATTCCTGAGGAATCTCTGGAGGTGGTTTTTGAGGACGAGGCACTGGTTCTACTCTCTGAATAATTTCAGGCCGTGGCTTTGGTGCTGGTACTGGTATCTCAGACCGCCTAATCTCAGGTCGTGGCTTAGGTATTGGTCTTTGACCATAACTTATATCTGACGGGTCCAAATCAAAGTCATCTGCCATAGCTAGAGGTACGCCTTGTAAACTAGTTTGCCTCACAGGTGTAACCTCCCTTTTAACAGGAGTAATCTCCCTTTTTGCAGGTGTTGGTTCCCTCTTCACTGGAGTTACCTCCCTTTCTTCAGATGAACTGTTATAAGATGAATTTGATTTGTCCTTTATTGATCCCCTCACAACTAACATATTATACGCTTCTTGTGCCTCTGGTGGAACATCTTCTAAACTTTCTGATTTATTTTTTATTTCCTCAGAAAATGTACGCTGACGCTCCATCTTTGGACTTCGCTTGAATGAAAATTTAAACCTTGAACTATTGCGAGGTGAATCTGAATCACTCTCTGAATCAGACCGTGACTTATCTGGTGATGGACTATGAAGTTCCTGTTGAGCGTGCGAGCGGGATGTTAGTTCATTAGCCATAGCAATAGCATCATCTATCATTTTTTCATCAGAAGCTGACATAGGTTTGACCTTTGCTTGCTTCCTTGGTTCTGGCTTTGGGGGCTCTTTACGGGGTTCCTGCAAGTTAGAAAATGAACATGCACAGTGATACATATAGAATCATGCTATTTTTAGATTTTAAATAAAGCATAGATATCAACGTAATACAATAGACATATTGCTCTATTTACCCAGATAAAGATAATATAATTGTTGTGTAGAAATGATTATATAATAGCATCCCTCCCGACTACAGCAGTTGTTTTATAAATTAGTTTAATATATGCATCATCCACAATCAGTGTATACAACTATTGTTTTCTGTGATTTGTGGTTTTGGTGCTGTTCATAACAAACTTTTTGACAGACAACAGAAATATATTTAAAAGTCTTTTAAGTGACTTAATTTCATTTTTTTATAATGTCTTTGATACTGATTATTTAGAAGTAATTGCAAATTGTCTTATTTACTTAACAAATTCATAGCATATTAACAGTGTGATGATTACTATTTAGTATTTAGTAGAAAGCAGTTAGCATTAATTACCAAGTTCCTAAGACTCGTGTACAATTTATCTTTAACTTACAAAACATAAACTATTATATTTCTGCAGATAATGGTCAAAAAGTAGTGTATTCATATGTAATATTTATATTTTAAAATTTTTTACATTTGATACCAAATTTAATCTAAAACTGATATGACACACTGTTACACATCCAATTATATATTTTTTACTGATGTTTTTTTATCTCTTTCATGAGTACATGTACCTTTTTTTATCTTTTTCATGAGTACATGTACCTTTTTTATCTCTTTCATGAGTACATGTACCTTTTTTATCACTTCCACGAGTACATGTACCTTTTTTATCCCTTTCACGAGTACATGTACCTTTTTTATCTTTTTCATGAGTACATGTACCTTTTTTATCTTTTTCATGAGTACATGTACCTTTTTTATCCCTTTCACGAGTACATGTACCTTTTTTATCCCTTTCACGAGTACATGTACCTTTTTTTATCTTTTTCACGAGTACATGTACCTTTTTTATCTTTTTCATGAGTACATGTACCTTTTTTTATCTTTTTCATGAGTACATGTACCTTTTTTATCTCTTTCATGAGTACATGTACCTTTTTTATCCCTTCCACGAGTACATGTACCTTTTTTATCCCTTTCACGAGTACATGTACCTTTTTTATCTTTTTCATGAGTACATGTACCTTTTTTATCTTTTTCATGAGTACATGTACCTTTTTTATCCCTTTCACGAGTACATGTACCTTTTTTATCCCTTTCACGAGTACATGTACCTTTTTTATCTTTTTCACGAGTACATGTACCTTTTTTATCTTTTTCATGAGTAAATGTACCTTTTTTATCTTTTTCATGAGTACATGTACCTTTTTTATCTCTTTCATGAGTACATGTACCTTTTTTATCCCTTTCACGAGTACATGTACCTTTTTTTATCTCTTTCATGAGTACATGTACCTTTTTTATCCCTTTCATGAGTACATGTACCTTTTTTATCCCTTTCACGAGTACATGTACCTTTTTTATCCCTTTCATGAGTACATGTACCTGTAGTTAAACAGCATGTGCTATTTTAGGCTTATAATGCACGAAATTTACTGCCATGAAAAAAAAATTTATTTTAGCAATTTATTATCAAATAGTAATTTTGCCATCATGCTAGAGCTAAATGTAGATAATAAATTTAGAAATAGACAATTTATAAAAAGTGTTCATTCTAAATCATTCAAACAGACTTAGGCAGATAAAATAAAAGTATCGCTATAACTACATAGAGGAAGTAGAATTAGCTGTGAACCTACAAGTCTAGGTGGCTGAACAGGAAGTGGTGGCAGTGGTGATTTTGAGCCATTTCTGCCATTTGTCATCAACTTAGGTGGCTGTTCTTGCAATGGTGTTGTAGTTTCTGATGACTCATTTGATGAGGAGTTGGTCAGTTTGGCCTCCTTCTCATTTATAGCTTTTAACACTTCATCCATGAAAGAGGGTCCCAAATCGAAAGAACTCTGAAAAAAGAATAAATTCAAACTAGAGAAAGTCCTTATAGCGATCACTGATACCTCACTAAATTTTTAACACTTTTTGTCTACTGGTGACCTTGCCCTTTAATGGAATTCCTCAGCATAAAAAGGCTTTCCACTCACCTGATATGTAATAATACCCTAAAGTTTCATTGAAATTAAGTTTAGTTATTGTACAGAAATGCTTTTTTGTAAAAATTTTTAACAGTTTTTGTTAACTGTGACCTTGACATTTGAATGATTTCCACCAAAATCAATAGGCTATTGATCCTCCTAATATGAAACTATATCCCAAAGTTTCATTGAAATCAAATGCAAACTTTTTGAGTCTGGAAACATCTTGTTTGTAAAAATGTCTAAAGTTTTTTGTGGACTGTGATCTTGAAAGTTGACAGATTTCTTCCCAAAATCGATAGGCTTCTTACCAACCTGATATATAACAATATCCTATAGTCTTTTTTCAAATCCGATGTGAGATTTTTAATTATTATTTGGAAACCAATTTGGACAGACAAAATAACGAGGGGATGACCAACAGACAGGCATAATGACCACTATTTACCCCTTGCTCTGTCCAGCAGGGGTATAAAAACATTTAGTGACCTGGCATAGATTGTACTTTTTATTAAAATTAGTTATTACTACAGATATTATATGGCTGCATCATGACCTGGTTAATCCATATTAAATTTGGTCATAACGTCTAACTCCAGATTAAATATTTTCAGTGTTTTATCAATTTAAATTACTGACTTAAAATTGTATGTACTTGAAAGTGTTTTTTTTTCAATTACTAATGTATTTCACAGAATAACCGAATCTTATGATATTGGCTTTGTGACATGTGACGATTATTCATTTCCTTCTGATTTCTTACTGATTTTTAATTTTTTTAAGTTCATTGTGGTATACAGTTTTGGAAATCCAAATCCAATTCATTATTATGTTGTGTAAGTAATAATAAAAGCATTAATATCTTTGGGTATACAGAACAATGAGAAAATTATGTGATTATAAAAAAAGTGCTTTATTAAAGATCTTCCAACTTACCGAAATATCAGGCATTTTAAAATCAGCGAAAATTGAATCATCATCAATATCTTGGTACTGGAAATCTCCACCGTCTACTTCATCTGTCCTTGTTACAAAGGCACTGTCTATTGATTCCTGACTTATCCATGAGTGTCCGTTAGTGCCAAGGGTTCCATTCATGTGACCATCACTATGGCGATCTGGACTATCTCGGTTTAAACTCACTGTAGATATACGACTTTCGCCTTCTTTTCCTAAATTTAAAAAATTAGTTTTTTAACTATTTTATTGTCTCTGACTTTGAAGTGGACAGAATGGGTTATAAAACTACTTATAGTTCTGAGGTTTTAATCAAAGCAATGCAATCAATGGTGGAGGAAGAGGCATTAATATCAAGTGATCCATTTAAATTCCAAGAAGTCTGTGTCCTTAGTAGTGTACATTGATGTTATATATGCACATAGACCATTCTAATTAATTTTAAACCTATTAGAAGCCTTCTGTTTAATGCTCACCTAGGCTGATCAGATGATGTTTGTTTTGTTAGTTTGATATTTGTTTAATGCCACTTTCAGCAATGTTTCAGCTATATCATGACGTCCAGTTTTTATTGAAGCCAGAGTTCACGGAGAAAACCCCAGACATGCGGTAGGAAAACTGACAATCCTTATCAATTAAGATTGGAGTCGAGTGCACCCTGCCGCAGTGAGACTCGAACGCCTAACCTCAGTGTTGACAGACCATGTGAATAATAGTAGACCAACTACCTTAACCACTCGGCCACCGAGGCCCCAGGCTGATCAGCTAATCTTATAAGCATAAAAGTCAGCATTATGCAGAACTAATTAAGGCAATACAACAAAAGGTAAATTAAAAATTTTTATTGATTTTATAGAAGTGTTCCTGGTTTTTTGCATGTACTTACCTGTACTTGATACTTTGACAGGAAGTTTGTCGTAATTGTCACCGATAAATCCAACGTCCCCGAAAATAGCACCATCATAACCAATATGTCCCGTGTGACGCAGATCATTCTGTGGCACACTTATCATGTCTGCATTTATCTTTCTTAAAGACTTCCTGTTGGATTCTGCAACAACAACAATAAACTTTAATTGGTCTTTTATACAGCTATTCCTCAAATAGTTATTCAAAATAAAAAAAAGTAAAAATTAATAGAATAAACACACAAAAACACAAATACATTGATAAGAAATTTTTATATATTATTTACATACTTCCCAACAGTTGGCTTCTATAAAAAGAAACTAAAAATTATTTAAACTTAAATCAAAACTTTTAATTTAAATTATAAAAAAACTTTTGTAGAAAGGATTTAAAATACTTTATGTAATTTATTATTTATATAATATTGTTATTGAGACCAAATACCCACATACATATATATTTTATGATAAGGATTAGTTTTTTGGTGAACGTTCAGACTATTTGTTTTTGTCTTGCAATAGTCTGGATGAAAGCATTGGAATGATAAACCAAATAACAATTTCTAAAACCTGAATTTCCATTTGTCAGTCCATTGTACTTAAATTTTAAAATAAATTTCTTTTTCAACACAAACCATTAACCAGGAAGGATAATGTTAGTCTGGGAGGGTCAAAGGTCACTACAAATAACTTTACTCCATTGGTTAATATTTCCAGAAGCCGGAAGCCAAACTAGGTCTTAAATTATTGGTAACTTATCTGTGCATGTTAATACTAGGTTATGGTTCTTCATAGTTAAATCAGCAGATGTCATATCTTTCACTTTTGCTCATCACAGGGGAGGCAACTGATGATGAAGAACAGCAACCATTTGCTTGTTGCTATACTTTTCCTTCATTAAACTTTGTCAATATATAATGCTTCTAACAATATTTTTGTTCTACTGTTTTTTGTTATGTAAAAGTAATTTAAAAATTCTTGTATTAAAATCAAATACATTGGATGTTTTCATTGTACTATAATATATCGATGCTAATCCATCAATTTTTAAAACAATATCTGACGATGAGCTACTGACAGTTTTAACACACGAAGCATCTGATTTGACAAGCCTTAGTGCTATACCACACAAGCGTGAAGCTGTCTGATTGTGTTAGGTGCCACAGTACACATCTATTTCTCCCTGATACCTTCTTACCTTTCTTATCTCCCTTTTTGGGGGATTTTTCTTTCTTTTCCGATTCTATAAAAAGCACAAGTAATTGGAAAATTTGAACCCAAAAAATACCATTTTCAAAAAGCACATGATATAATGTAGCCAAAACAGTTAATTAAAGTCAGAATTTCACAATATCTCAAATTTATTAGCAACCTTTAGAATAATCTACAACAAACAGACAAGAAATTAGTCAAACGATATGTCTTGTTCTGAGATGTTTCTGTAGGGCAAGTTAAAACACTCATATCACATTCTTCCTTGCTGAAATCTCTAAACAAGCAGAACATGTGCTGGCATGCATATACTTGGATTTGTGTGCTGAAATATAATTCCTACAAACATGTCAAGGTAATATACAATAGTCAAGATACAGAAGGTTGGACAATATTTGAATATAAATGCAAAAAAGTGAAGAATGTGTCCATGGGTCACGGATGCCCCCGCTAAATGAAGTCCTAAACAGGAAGTAGTTGTCCAACAGGTCTGAAAGTCGCTTAGGACGTACAACTTGTGATAGTGAACCACCCTGCTAAATTTCAAATTGTTCTTATGTACGGTTTCTAAGAAAAGCTTGATGGAAATTTTCATACTAGTGTTAACACATTTTCATATCGGCCCAGTCGCAAACAGGAAGTAGTTGTCCAACAGGTCTGAAAGTCGCTTAGGACGTACAACTTATAATACTGAACCACCCTGCCAAATTTCAAATTAATCTCATGTACGGTTTCTGAGAAAAGCTTGACGGAAATTTTCATACTAGTGTTAACACATTTTCATATCGGCCCAGTCGCAAACTGGAAGTAGTTGTCCGACAGGTCTGAAAGTCGCTTAGGACGTACAACTTGTGATACTGAACCACCCTGCCAAATTTCAAATTGTTCTCATGTACAGTTACTTAGAAAAGCTTGATGGAAATTTTCATACTCATGTTAACACATTTTCATTCGGCCCAGTCGCAAACAGGAAGTAGTTGTCCGACAGGTCTGAAAGTCGCTTAGGACGTACAACTTGTGATACTTAATCACCCTGCCAAATTTCAAATTGTTCTCATGTATGGTTTCTGAGAAAAGCTTGACGGAAATTTTCATACTAACACATTTTCATATCGGCCCAGTCACAAACTGGAAGTAGTTGTCCGACAGGTCTGAAAGTCGCTTAGGACGTACAACTTGTGATACTGAACCACCCTGCCAAATTTCAAATTGTTCTCATGTACAGTTTCTGAGAAAAGCTTGACGGAAATTTTCATACTCATGTTAACACATTTTCATTCGGCCCAGTCGCAAACAGGAAGTAGTTGTCCGACAGGTCTGAAAGTCGCTTAGGACGTACAACTTGTGATACTGAACCACCCTGCCAAATTTCAAATTGTTCTCATGTACGGTTTCTGAGAAAAGCTTGACGGAAATTTTCATACTCGTGTTAACACATTTTTATATCAGCCCAGTCGCAAACAGGAAGTAGTTGTCCGACAGGTCTGAAAGTTGCTTAGGACGTACAACTTGTGATACTGAACCACCCTGCCATATTTCAAATTCTTCTCATGTACAGTTTCTGAGAAAAGCTTGACGGAAATTTGTACGGACGTACGTATGATGGACGGACGGACGGATGGACTGACGGACAAGAGTAAAACTTAATGCCCCCCGACATGTCGTCGCGGGGGCATAAAAAAACAAAATTTTTTTAAATCTTAAAAAGTGAAATAAAAATCCATTTTGCCTACCAATTCCTTAAACAACAGACTGACTTGCAACGGCTTCAATCATTTATTCCTTGAATTATATATTTCTGTGAATTTCCCTAATCTAAATGTTCCTTTTGTCTCTACATGAGGCTAAAAACTTGATTACTTAATAAAGAAATGTTGTATAATACAAACAAGCTACTCTGCAGCTGAAGTCAATTAAGAAAATATTTACGCTTTCTAATTTTAGTAAAAGTATACCATAAAACGTCGAGGAGAACTGTGAACAAATATTTCCTAAATAAACTGCCAGCGACATGAGTTTCAATAGTGTCTCTTCTAGATAAGATAATCCCCACAAAAAATTAAGAGTATAAAATACTGTTGTATTGCAAAAAAAGCCCACAATCAAAGAAATGAAAACAAATACATGTATAAATAATGATATTACAAAAAGAAAGAATAAATATGACAGAATAGTAACTAACTAAATATTAAAGGAACTCCAAGCAGGTCCATAACCTTTACAAGAGTAGGAATTTGTCATGTTTATCCAGGAATAATTTCATTTGCTTTGTAAGCTGAAATTTGATTGGTCAATTCAAATGTAGAAACCCATATTATACCATATAACTTGTGATGGTCACATGCCCTATTCTTTTGCCAATTCAAATAGTTCTATGACGTCATTGCTGTTTTTAGAGAAAAAATTTTTTCAGGATTTATAGTTATAAATATAAGGAATATTTCAAATTTTCTGTTCACAAATTTGAAGTATTCCTTAAACAATATGAAAAGTATATTATTATATCTTCATCAGATTTAGATGTCTTCCATATATTTTAAACGGAGATAGAGCCGTGGTGTCAATATTAAATATAGGCATATGCAATCTAAAACAAGTGACACTAGGTTTGTTCTAACCAATCATAATGTTCCAATGTGCCTGTAAGGGTGTGAATAAACCAAGGGATAAAAGCAGGAATACAGTTAAGCGTATATTTTCTAGCATTACTGGTACAATATATTTCTTACCCTTTCTAGTTAGTTTAATCATTGGAGAGTCAGAATCTGGTTTTTCTTTTTTCGAGTCTATGTGAAAGAATTGATTCATATAATGAATACCTGACATCCTTTATTTTGATGTCATTTCATGTTGACTTAAATTTCTGGTACAAGTTGTATTAAAAGAAGTGGTTCTTATTTTCAACAAAACCAAAATTAATATTTTAAGCAAACAAGCTTTAACACTGTGTAAATATTTTAACAATAAAGTCTTAAACAAAAATATAATAAATACAAAATACAATAAAATAAATAATTGAGGTTAATTATTATTGTCATAATCAGAAATTCACTCAGTAAACAAAAGTTAATTTATAATACTTGTTGTGCAGTGAGATCCATCTTACCTTTTCTACTCAGTTTTATTTTGGGCATGTTTGTGTCTGCATTTTCCTTTTTAGAGTCTACGAAAACAAATGAGTACAACAGTTTCACATTTAATTTTGAAAAAATATTTACACCATTGTTTTCCAATTAACTGTTTATTTAAAAATAACAAACTAAGTTTTGTACAAATTAAAAAAAATATTCAAAACATTTTGTTATAATTTTTTACACAGAATTTGGAAGTGTTAAACAGAACATATGTTATATTAAAACAAGCATAAAGTTAACATATTATAAATAAATAGACTGCAAATTAGTCAAACAAGAGTTATTTCCCTTTTGATAAAAACAAATTTCAAAATATTAGGACACAAGCAAATAAAATTAAAAAGCAGAAATAAATTAAAAACAGACAGAGGATATGGTTAATGCCCTGTTCTACCCATTAGCAGAGATAGTTTGTGTAAATCTTACCTCTACGACTAAGTCGTATTTTAGAGAGGAATGAGTCTGGGCTAGCTTTTTTAGATTCTACGAGAAACAATACAAAGCTTATAGCAGAATATTTTAAATAATTTACCACAGAAAATGTTTCAATTTTATGAAAATATCTTATGATCTGGATGTTAAAATTAAAATATAATACAAGTTCTTTTTAGTTGACTTTTCCTTCTCCACACATACAATGTCAAATGATATACTTTGTCTATACAAAACCTAATTCAGATAATAATGTTCATGTATATATAGGGAACACATTTTACTGTCTGAAATCTTTCTTTTCAACATTTTTTTTTTAATCTAGTATTGTATCATCAAATTTGAAACCTTTTAAAAAATCTTTTATTTTCTTTTGTTCTTTAATTTTAATTGAGGAATTTGAGAAAAAAAAGAACTCATGGTAAACTAAAACATTTGATCTTTTTAAAATCATTTAAAAAATTTATCTATACAAGTCATAAATATGCAACATATATATGTACAAAATACAAAAAAATCAACATTTAAAAAAAAAAAAAAATAATTTAAATTAAAAAAAATTATTTTCTCATGAGTTTTAGATGTTCATGTTTTAAACTCATGTTAGGTAAATTCTTCTGACTCACATGAATAGCCATTTCACACCAAATTCATCTGAATGAAATTTGTCCGTGTAATAGAGGCAACTTTGAACAAAATTACAGAAAAGTTACAGTTTACAATATGATTGATCAATTCTAAAAAAATAACATATATGAAAGTATACTAAGAACTAAGAACTGCATTTAGTATACATAAAAAGCTGACATAAATCACTGACAAGCTAAAGAAATGTAAAAGAATAAAAGAAGTGTTAGACATGACTCTTACCTTTACGAGTAAGTTTTATTTGTGTGTCACCATTTTCCCGTTTAGATTCTAATAAAAGTTGAAAAATGGTGATTAAGCTATCTACACATCTATATATTGTAAGTTGTTTATCCGTCATACAACAACAAAAATAAACTTTTCTGTTCTAAAGAAAATGCATGCACTCATTCATATTCTAAACTAATTTGTCCCTCAGTCAAATTTACTAATTTAACTTATGCTCAAATGTTACAAGCACCTGTCTGCTAAACACAAATATGTTAAAAATAGAATTTTATATCATCAATCCTAAAATGCTAAAGCACATTTCTTAGTGTAATTATAACAATAAACAACCAAACTATTTATATGATAATGATTCTTGCCAATACACCTAATTTTTTTTTTTTCAATTTTTTTCTTAGCTGCTTCTACAAAAAAGTAGTGTATCAAAATGTTCAATTATAAGTACATTGACATTTCCATGGAAACATATATAACATCTAGTTAATATGTGTATATAAGATGATAAGCCATTTTTGAATTTTGTTCAATGACAGATCATGAAACGTACAATTCTAAACATGTGAATAATTTCTGCAAACATGGCTGAGTTATGTACATGACATCACAGCCTTAATTGTGTAGCATTTGATGTATCTATTTCATTGCATATATGTATACCACAAGTTCTTTGTTGTAGTAAAAAAAAATCAAGGTATATTTCACTGAATGGTAAACAAATGTTGTTATTGTTTACCTGCATAACCTGTAAATAATTGTTAAAAAGAGACAATATGTGATTAATTTGAAACAAGATTCATTCCTATCAAAAACAAACAAACAAAATACAAATTCTATAACATCCTAAAAATAAACAACAAAGTACATGCATGAAATTAACCTATAAGATATTCTTACCTTTTCTGTTAATGATTGTCTTGGGTGCACTGGGGCTGTTTTTATGTTCAATTATTGGCATGGTATTTGCAGGATCAAAGAACCCATATTTCCCATTTCCGAGAACACCTTTCCATAATCCTGGTGTGGGGCAGTATTCTGGACTGTTAAATGAGAGTTTAAAATGTTCAATATTGTATTATTAATCCATGTGGAAAACATATTCTACAATAGAGGCATAATTGTAAAAGACAAATGTTGGTCTGATAAGGATTGTATGCAATTTTAGCAATGTTTCAGTTCTATAACGGTGCTCAATTTTAATCAGTGTAGGAAGATAGAGTTTTGAGTGAAAATCCCAGACCTATGGAGAAAACATGCAATCCTTGTGAATAAAAGATGGAGTCGAGCACACACTGCCTGAAGTCAAGCACATACTCACAACCTCAGTGTTGACATGCCTGTGATCAACAGTAGATGACCAGTAGATTGTTTCTGTATTTCTTGTTTGACATATCAACGATTGCAGATTTAAAAGCAAATTCGCCCAATGAAAAATAACTATTTTTTTAACTTTAAGTGTGGATTCATGATTTTCCAGAGGTTGGTTCAGAAATCATGTTTCCCAAAGTCGTATGAATCTTTCTTAACTCTCTGTTTTATTGTTCAAATTGAAAAACCACCCGATTTAATACAATATCACAGAATAAACAAAAATAATACCAAAGGACAAGTTATTTTTAAGGTCTGTTGTTCTAGCATGAATCCAACAACAGGGATGACCTTATGAGCTAAGCTTGTACATTCAGTACAAAATGTCTACAAATCGAGTGAACCTGATACAATTGTTTTCAATATCTTGTTATACTCCCAAATTACACATTATATAATCAAAAATGGTTCATGCTCTTAAACTTTCCTTAAAAGAAAAACTTACTTTTTATCTAATACATAAATAACATCATACGATTTATAGAACAGGAAGTCCTTAGGAACAATGACTTCTGGGAAATCTTTCATAGCTTTAACCTGTACGGGTCTCATCTGAAAAATAATTTGACATTCTTAATCGGGGTAAATAAAGCCAAATAAATGTGTTAAATGTATGTAGTAGGTAGTGTATGTGTATACAATTGTCCCCTATGTGTGTGCAAGCTTGTGTTCTGTATATGCCTTATAAGGTCTTCTAAAGCATGTGTAATGTTTTGGCATGTCTAATTAATAACTTTTTATGAACTTTATCCAAGTAAACCAACAGTTTCAACTTACAAGACATAACATTACATATAATAATACACAGATATGGTATAGACAAGTCATATTTAGAAACAAATAAAATTAGAAGTGACTTAATCAAAGTACCATCTGTTTCGACTCACCTGAGGTAACATTACAAATAATTCACTAAATAATGGACGTCGGTCTGGATCATGTTCCCAACATTTGGTCATTATCTGGTAGTATTCTTTCGGACATAAATCTGGCCGTTCCAACCGTTGACTGTTTGGTGTGTCTATTGCTTCTAATATCTAAATTTAAATGAAAATATTAAAATGATAAATCTCCAATCTTGTCATAATCTATAAGGTATAACCTGTCTAAACTGAACTCTATAAACATTGTCATATAAGCACACTTTTTGTTTGTTGGCTCCTGAATTAACTGCATATAAGATGCCTGTGACACAGAAGTGTGATTAACCAATCTACTGTGTAGATATCCATGCATTTTCTAAGTGAATAATACATATAGCAAAATGAATTATTTCTGTTCACTGTCACGTCAGTTCTCTTCTTCTGTCCACAACAGTCCTATGCATGAACATGTACATTACTAAGTTATTATTATTCAACATCATATATATATTTTTTTTACTGTTAAGTAAGAAAACAAAGTTTACTGATCTCTATTATAAACAGTAGAACTGATCAGGCTTGCTGAACATAAAAAATAAAATCTGGCCCCAATTTCACAAAACACTGTATGACCTTTGACCCATCATAAGTTGTAGGGTTTGAACAAGATTTACAACGGGATGTGTCGTGAAGATGGGCCTGGCAGTATAAAACATTACTGTGGATTGGATATGTCCTGAAACTGGGCTGGCTGTATAAAACATTACTGTGGATTGGAGATGTTCTGAAACTGGGCCCACTGTATAAAACATTACTGTGGATTTGACGTGTCGTGAAACTGGGCCTGCTGTTTAAAACATAACTCTGGGTTGGATGCATTGTGAAACTGGGCCCGGCTGTATAAAACATTACTGTAGATTGAACATGTTGTATAATTGGGCCCAACTGTATAAAACAATATTGTAGATTGGACATGTCGTGAAACTGGGCCCTGCTGTATAAAACATTACTGTGGATTGGATGTGTCTGGAAACTGGGCCCCGCTGTTAAAACATTACTGTAGATTGGATGTGTCGTGAAACTGGGCCCTGCTGTATAAAAAATTACTGTGGATTGGACGTGTAGTAAAACTGGGCACGGTTGTATAAAACATTACTGTGGATTAGACGTTTCATAAAAATGGGCCCCACTGTATAAAACTTTACTGTGGATTGGATGTGTCTGGAAACTGGGCCTCGCTGTATAAATATTACTGTAGATTGGACGTGTCGTGAAAATGGGCATGGTTGTATAAAACATTACTGTGGATTGGACGTGTCGTGAAACCGGGCACGGTTGTATTAAACATCACTGTTGATTGGATGTGTCATGAAACTGGTCCCTGCAGTAAAAAACATTACTGTGTATTGGATGTGTCATGAAACTGGTCCCTGCAGTAAAAAACATTACTGTGTATTGGATGTGTCATGAAACTGGTCCCTGCAGTATAAAACATAACTGTGGATTGGATGTGTCATGAAACTGGGCCCTGCAGTATCAAACATTACTGTTGATTAAATGGTGTCATTTTAAATTTGTGCAAACTTGTATAAGGTATGCACAGTCATATTCATTATATTCATCATGATTATTAGTTACGGATTAAGTACAATTTTGCTATTTTATTTTATAGGTATCTTTCCCATAATTCTAACTGTACAAACCTGTAGACCTGTTAGCCCTGCCCCATTCTGGAACCTATATTTCCCATAATGCTAACTGTACTTACCTGTTGACCCTGCCCAAGGCTGGAACCCGTATGTAAATATTTCCCATAATCCTAACTGTACTGACCTGTTGACCTGTTAACCCAGCCCGAGGCTGGAACCCATAAGTAATTATTTAACTGTACTTACCTGTTGACCTGTTAACCCAGCCCAAGGCTGGAACCCGTATGTAATTATTTAACTGTACTTACCTGTTGACCTGTTAACCCAGCCCAAGGCTGGAACCCGTATGTAAATATTTCCCATAACGTTACAGCAAAGGCCCACACATCACTGGCAGATGTGAATTTTAAATAATTTATACATTCTGGTGCACACCTGAAATACAAATCTAGTTTGAAACTATTTGATGAAAATGGACGATTTTGTAAAGCAGCCAAGTCAAATAAAAAAAAAAGAAAAATAGTAAATGAATTATCTCTCCTAGACCAATTATGCAAGATGTTTGTTATAATTGTTGCAGATATAATAGATGTTCTTTTCTAAACTGTTTTCACATTTAGAAATGTACATCAATGTCTTCTAGAATATTTGAGCTTTGCTTCATCGCAATACTACTGTGTGGGGAAGGGAGAAATACATTTTAGTATATTTAAGTAAGCTTCCAAACCATAACTCAGATCAAACAATGTTGTTATTGTTTATACAGACAAAAATATCAATAAAAAAACAAGGGTTATCTCCCCTCAGATTAATACTGTAAGTGTGAGAATATTAACATTTTAAATTATTCTCCCATAGTTTGCAATATTTCTACAAAAAATCATCTCTGTACCAGACAGAAAAAAACACAAGCTGTGGTGTGATTTGTATGTATAACTTGTTTATAAGGAAAATAAAACTGAGCTTAACAGAATGCTTCTGATAGCAGCCATAAAGTTGCAGATGAAATGCAAAATACAACAGTTAATGTCCATAATAAAAACTGAAAGCTGTCTAAGTGTACAAGCTGAATATACAACAGAAAATGTTTTTATGAGTTTAAACTGCATACTGCTTAGTAGTTGTTCTGAAAGCAAAAATAAATTTAACCTAGAAATAATGTACATAAAAATAAAACTCACCAAGCTATCGGCAGTTTTAAATTTAAACTAAAATTACTTTGGTAATAATCTTTTCCGACACCCAAGGCTCGAGATAATCCAAAATCACTTATTTTAACCTGTGAAAAGAATATTTAAATCATGAATGCAACAGCATTTATTCCAGTAAATAATGCATGCCATCATGTAATAAATGAAAGAATGTACTTTATGACATGAAGGGACCAACAAAGAAATTACAATGGATGATTTTTGTCACAAAAAACATCTCACAAATTTAAAATAACTATTTAAATTTTATTCAAGTAAATTCTGATTTCATGTTGGGTAAAATCCACAATCTTTCGATTGTTACAGTAAACACAGATGATGTCCCCAGCAAATTTTTAAAAATGTCACAAAAAAGGCTCAAACCTGCATAGTAAAATTACCGAATTGTGTCTGCAAGGGTTGATAAAGAGATCAATTATCTCATAAATATTCATACATAATGTGAAAAAGTAGGTCCCTGTCATACTATAAGAGACTTGTTCATGGTTTGGTCATGTGTATATCTTTGCAGTCTTCATGAAATCTTTCCAAAGAATGGTGGACATTCGGTCCACCAACTTCTCCAGAAATGCTGGACAGAAGCAGCTTTTGCCGAACCAAATTTGTCTGATGTTGCCACTGTTTACATTTAACTAACTACCTTATATGCATGTAGATACAGACATATACATTAAAGTTTTGTAAACATCAAACTATTCATAACTGTTATAAACAAGCTGTGTATATCGGGACAAAAGTGTCAAAAGAATATAAATAAAATAACATTTTATTATACACAGAAATAATTCACAAAGCTGAAAGCAACTGCTCCATGGGAAACCCATCTACAGAAATTATCATCAGGTCATTGATAACCATTTATTTTTATTCCTTCAATTTCAGCTTACTAGTATATATTTTATATATTATCAAAGCCAATGATAAAAGTAAAAATATGTTTTAAACAAACTTTTGAGTTTCAACCACATTTTAAAGTGCTTGTTTATTAAACAGTTACAATTTTTCAGTACAGGCCGATGTAGTCTACTTTTTTCTCATTTCTTGCTGTTGGTAATTAGACGAATCCCGGAAATAATCACATGGAGCGTAATCCATTTGCCAAACTAAAATGTTTAAAAAATTAGTTAAATACGCAGGATCTTTGCAATTTTATTGGTTTTACATATTTACTCAAAAGTTGGAAATCTGTGTGAATCAGTACTACCAGATATATGAGTATTTTCTGTTAACCAACCATCAGGGCAACTTGAACTTCGATAATAACAATGTTGGACTTTCAGACCGCAAAACACGATTTTTTACCGGTCCAAGCGTTATTATATCGGTTTTGTCCATCGGACAGACGCATTTCGTGAAGACTGTCTTTGCAGCTTGTAAGGTGTGATTTGTTATTTCACTCAGCAAATCTGGAAAGTTTAAAGCTTGAATGACAGTAAACCATGCATATTTCATAAAACTTTTAGAATTGAGACTTTTCAAATCTTCCTTCATATTCAAAATTTTTTATCAATCTGATTGGTCAATATTCAACTTAAGAATAAGTTGAGGAAATCCTCAAGTATAAAATGTTTTCTAAAATTGGGCCCAGCAATATATCCATAGCATACCCACATTTTTTTGACTTATTCTGTTTCTACCTCCAACTGTTGGATTTGAAGTAGCTAAAAGAATTCCTAAATCCACAAATATTATTTGAAAAATGTACCTTTGACTTGCTGAACACCAATATATTCCTAGCAGCTAAATCCCTATGAATTAATCTTTTACTTTCTAAATAACTCATTCCATCACATATTTCTTGAGCAAAATCACAAAGTCTCGGTAATGGAAAGTCAGATCGTAATGAAGGCTCCTTTAGGCACTCTAATAATGATCGCATGGGAGCTAACTCTGTAACCTGCAACAAAGTAAAAGAGTGTTAGTTTTGAGGAAGAACAACATTCTGTACAATTTATGTTTTCTATAACATAGTCAAAAACATATCTTTTCTGTGATCTATAATAAATTTATATTTTACACAATGTTCCTTGTTATCTGGTTTGTTAGTACCTATTAGTCAAGTTTAAAGTACTTAAAAAATGAAACAGACAACACAATACTCATTTGTTTGTTTGTTTGTTTGAATGGTGTTTTAATGCCACTTTCAGCAATTTTTCAGCTATATCGTGGCGTCCAGTTTTTATTGGGGGAGGAAGCCGGAGTACCCAGAGAGAACCCCATACCTGCAGTAGGAAAACTGGCAATCCTTGTCAATTAAGGTTTGAGTCAAGAACACCCTGCCTGCAGTGACAATCGAACCCTCAATCTCAGTGTTGACAGACCACTTGATTAAAAGTAGACGAACTACCTTAACCACTCGGCCACCGAGGCCCCCAATATTCATTTGTAAATAATGTACTGTTATTTTGTCTGTTTCGTCTTTTGTGTGTTCTAATTGATGATAGATCAATGTTTGGTCTTTAAATCAATAAAATTTACTTACTTTACTTACTTATTAAGTGTATTCTTATGCTGGACTTTCTGCACAGTATAATTTGCATGTACATGCATAATTGTTTTATGCGGCTAAAAGGTTCTAGCCATTATTTAGAGTATATGGTCTGTTTGAGTGTTTATCACAAAGCCTAGTTTTTTGCATTCTTTTATGGTCCCTTATAGTGGCTCAACACCCAATATAAACTGATGGCCTAATACAACATATTTTTGCATTGATAGCTATTAAAATTGTCAAAGATCTGAATTCTGTTGAAATGCCTGCTAGATAGGGACTTACTTTAATCTTTATTCTGTAGAAGAGGTAATTGTGTACACCATATCAGTTTCACCATTATTATCAAAGAGTAGATAAAACAATGAATGGTGACATGTCTGATTTCTCATATTTTATGTTGTGCACTTGAGAAAAGTGAAAATTGTACTTAGATATCTAGACATTGTTGGATTTATTGCAACGAAGGCTTCACAAATCAAGAGATAACAACCAATCAGCAGACAGCTTATCACATATGATACTGGTGTAACAATTTGATCTGTCCTTATCGGGATTTATAATTGGCTAATGTGTTCAAAAAGATGTAACAAGCTGACAGACCAAAATGGATCCAAATGTCAGATTGGTTTTTCTAACATTTTCCCCATTCTATCACATTTCAATCTTTGTTCTTAAATGCTTAAAATTATGTTCTTCCATCAAAAGAACAATCAGTACCTACCAACATCAGAGATTCATCTTTATCTAACACTACACCATACATCCTCACTATATTTTCGTGATCAATGTTCTGCATAATGTTTGCCTCCTTTAAAAATTCTGTCGTTCCTGTGTGCATCTTTTCTTTTGTCAGACATTTTATGGCAACTTGAATCTGAAATACCATATCATTTATTACCAACTTAAATCACAATCACATAAAACAATACAATAATTTAATAATAGATCAAAATATAATTATACATTGAGGAAGCAAAATAGCAAGGAAACAGACAGAACAAGAGCCAAATGTCCAGGAATGGTTACAAATCCAGATTCAGTCAAACTTACACAAGTCAAGACAAAAGCCAAAAACAGAGTATAAACTAGATAGCAGTGAGATGGAATCCATCTACGTTGGCTCTGCTGACCTTGAGGTCAAAGTTCATGGTCAAAAGATTATCAGCCATGATATGTGACAGATCACCTTGATATTATCTACCCACATACCAAATATCAAAAGCCTATCTCAAAAGACAAAAAAGTTATAGGCCAGACAATATTTGGGCAGGACAGACACAGAGATTGTTCACTACAGAACATCCACAACAAAGTGACAGGGCCCTAATTATTTCTCCTGACCAATGTGTATTGCCTCATTCTTACTTTATAGTTGTAACATTTTTTCCTTTTACCGGTATGTTGTGCTATAAATATATTTGAAAAAAAAATCAACAAATAATTTGCCTTGGCCTAAATATTATGTAATTTTATACACAGCTACTTTACTCAAGAACAAACTTGATCTGAAGTATTGGATGATTGATCACAAACTGAGTCCTATGTTACTATATAGGCAGCAATCATGTGCAGCATCTAATATTTAACACTAACGATCTCACCAAATCAAACGATCTGATATATCCTGGATATCCATATGGCCAAGCCGATCATATTCTGTTTTAATGTTGTGTGACTCAGTTTTTTAGACATATTGTGGAGATGAGAAAATAAAAAAATTCTTAGATGTATTGAATAAGACAAATTACAGTCATGGCCAACAGAAGACTTATAATAATGCTGGTAATCAGAGTTACACTGACATATGTCATCTCAGAATTACCTTTTCTCCAGTTTCGGTAGTCCATAAACCTTGTTGTACCACCCCAAATTCCCCTTCTCCAAGAGTTTTGTTGATCTGGATTGAATCAGAAGGTATAATCTGTTTACTCGGTGGTCTTATGTAGGATGAAGGTCGTGATGATCTTTGTTCTGGAGGTGAAGGACTCAAAGTCCTCACATCTCCACCTGATCTTGTGAGAATAGCCTGAAAAAAAATCACTTCAATATCAATAATTTAAATGAAGTAAATTAGCATGAAATTGCTTTCTTACAATTTGAACCTAGGAAGCACTGCTAGTGCAATGATAACAACAGATTGATTATGCTGGGACTTTTAAACTTCATGTCAATCATCATTCAATTGTTTTATCAAATTAAGAAATACTGAAATTCAATTAATGTTCGTTTGTTTGAAATGAGTCGAGCAGCATTTTCAACAATTTATAAGCTATTTTATGGTATCTATAGTTTCAGTTGGTAGAGAGCCAGTGACCAGTCCTTTCTGTTGTCTGCCTTATAGTGAGACTGACTCAACCATTTCACCAAGGATGCATTTTTACTACAGTAAAAACTTTATCGAACCCTGAATAAATCAGGATCCAGTGTAAGTGAACAGAAAACTGTGTACTAAACATAGTCCCAATCGACTTGGGTTTACAGGTATCCATGTTTATCACTGGAATTTGATGCTGCATCAAGTAGAGAAGATAACAACATTTTTCTATCAAAGGTCTTGAATAACAGGCCATCTTTACACTAAAGCTTGCAATTGACAACAGTAAAACAAAGGTTTATACAAGACAACATAACTGTATATTTACAGTCTGCTTAAAACTAAAAAAATAACATTTTTGCTTTTGTAATTATACATGTGTACAGCTAAATCCCATATTTTACTGAGTAAAATAGGAATATTTGTCTGAGGACATTATGGCTGAACTTACTGATAAACAGAAGACAAAATTACACTTACAACACATAAATGTTTTAATGTGTTATGTTTGGCCTGATCTAGGGTGATTATGTAATAATCCTATTAGTTCCATTCTATTAATTGTATGGTGGCCCTTTAATACCAAGGACATGTTTATTGCACCTGTGTTATGTCAACAGGAAATACTCTATTTCATAACTTATTATCTTTTATAAGAAGATTAATCACCCAAACATGTTTTTTTTAATTCAGTGAACACAGAGTTTCTTTGTGTACTGTGCTTCTTGCTGAATCAAAGAGTTTATCATCTCTACGAACACATATAACATGAAGATGGCTTTTGTGATCAGATCTAAACTCTGAAAGCAACAACACCAAATACTAGTCAACAAATTATCATAATGGCCAGCCAACAGGAACTTATTTCTGGTCAGTTAATTATAGTTATATTACTGGTGTAAAGTACCGATAACATGAAAATGATAAGGGGTCGTCCATAATTGATAATTGTCAACCATTTTCATAAGTGTGCAAACCGCACACTTGATGGGGGGGGGGGGGGTGTTTAAAATTTCGACATTTTTGTGTACACTTTTTTTTATCTTCAGAAATTTTTCATTTCCGTGGAGTTTGGTTTTTATATATTTTTAGTTTAATGGTTGATGTACACTTTTTGATAGGGGGTGGGGGGTCTCAAAAATGTGAAAATGGTTGACAATTATGGACGACCCCTATCAGGTTCCCATTTTAACTTTTTAATGGTTAACTACAATGCAGTATATAAATTTACTCTTTAAATTTTTTCAGAAACCCTTGAATTTTATTTTAAGCCCTCTTGAGGTGAATCAAATACATTAACAGAAAACAAAAATAGTTAACTACACCAAACCTACCTTATCAACGTAAAAAAAAAAAATTCAATAATTCATTTTCATACCCCTGTGAGGGTCCCCATACATGTAAACAGAATGCAAGACTAGTTGGATATACTAATTACCTTATCAGAAATAAATTTTTAAGATTATTTTACTTGACCCCCTCTTGCAGGGCCTCATACATGTAAACAGAATACACTGACAATTATTAAAAAATAAAAAAATTGATGAGGATTTAAAACATAAAGTGTTGAAAAACACATTCCATGTGTATATAGATAACGACTATCGTGTCCTATAACTCAAAAGGAAATCAAACTACATATATATTTGTACTTGTTCTAATTCATTTAAAATCATAGAAATATAATTCAAAAGGAAATTTACATCCTGTCAATTAATTTAATCAAAATCTAAATATATATATATATTTGTATATATACATACAGAGAGTCTCCTGAAAGAATTAAAACGTTTCTTCATTCTTCAGAATATTAATTTCCTAGTACACATTAAAACTTATCTCCTGAAGACATTCCTAGTGGAGGATATTTATGTAAAACTGACAGATCCAAATTTTAATCTGCAAATGATTCATCAAAAAGTTTTAAACCTATATAATTAGGGGGAAGTAACTGGGAACAGGATTAAAAAGAGATTTAATTGCAGTATTTATTGCAGTTATTTTAAAGGTTTAATAGAACAAGAAATGCAAGCTCAAACAGAAATATCTCAGTTATTTGGATTATGGTGTTAATATTTTAATTCTTAAGAAAAACAAATTTAATCTTTTGTTTATATGTATATTTGTGAGAAAAAAATATTTCAGGATTAAGAACCTCAAGGCCATGTTTGTCTTTGATATAAATATGTTTAATACAAATCAACCTAAACAAAAATGCAGAATAAACAGGTTTAGGTGAGATTCTATAATGAAATGTGTTATAATGATGAGCACATAGAGTTAAACCCAATATGTAAAACTACTGGCAATGGTAGATAACGTTGGCTGTGCCACTGGTTAGGAATAGTAAACTGGTACCCAGAACAAGTACACAATACTTGTAACTATTCAACCAGTTCATAATAATTGCAGGTATCTATACAATTATTTTCCTCTTTACAGATTTGATATTGCTACTGTTTCATGTATAAACCAACAGCATGGGTGTGATTTTTATACTTCTATCATATCATATCAGGGTCATAACATAAAGAAAGGAATATTAAGCTAAATATGAAACTAAGGAAGTAGCAAGTTTGAAGAGATCAATTTGGGAAGAACTTAATCTCAGACACTTTATGCCAGCATCCTGACTATTAGGCCAAAATATAAAAATATATAAGTTTCCAATCTCCTTTCCTGCCATGAAATAATTTTACTTTTCGTGTGAAAACTTGTATTATTATTATTGCCACCGATGACCAGCCAAGGAATGTCATCCAATTTCTTTGCAAAAACCCACTGGTTCTGAAGAGCCTATATTGTTCAACTGATAGATATGACATTGAAGAAATAACCAGAAATTTCTAGAAAACAATCAAATTAACATAAACACATTGTGTGTTCAATCAGCAGTGTCTGTAAGGAGGACATTAAAATAGTTTCTGATTGAGCCATATGTAAACTTAGTTCTGTTTGTTCGTTTGTATGGTTTAATCCCACTTTCAGCAATTTTCCAGCTATATCATGGCATCCAGTTTTTACCAGAGGAGGATGCCAGGGTACCCGGAGAAAATCCCCGATCATTGGTAGGAAAACTGGCAAACCTTGTCAATTACGACTGGAGTACAGATCAACCTACCCGCAGTGAGACTTGAACCCGTGTTGACAGACCATGTGATCAATAGTAGACCACTATGCCACTAAGGCCCTAAACTTATACCCGTGTTGACAGACCATGTGATCAATAGTAGACCACTATGCCAACAAGGCCCCTAAACTTATACCTGTGTTGACAGACCATGTGATCAATAGTAGACCACTATGCCAACAAGGCCCCTAAACTTATACCTGTGTTGACAGACCATGTGATCAATAGTAGACCATTATGCCAACAAGGACCCTAAACTTATACCCGTGTTGACAGACCATGTGATCAATAGTAGACCACTATGCCACCAAGGCCCCTAAACTTATACCCGTGTTGACAGACCATGTGATCAATAGTAGACCACTATGCCAACAAGGCCCCTAAACTTATACCCGTGTTGACAGACCATGTGATCAATAGTAGACCACTATGCCAACAAGGCCCCTAAACTTATACCCGTGTTGACAGACCATGTGATCAATAGTAGACCACTATGCCAACAAGGCCCCTAAACTTATACCCGTGTTGACAGACCATGTGATCAATAGTAGACCACTATGCCAACAAGGCCCCTAAACTTATACCCGTGTTGACAGACCATGTGATCAATAGTAGACCACTATGCCAACAAGGCCCCTAAACTTATACCCGTGTTGACAGACCATGTGATCAATAGTAGACCATTATGCCAACAAGGACCCTAAACTTATACCCGTGTTGACAGACCATGTGATCAATAGTAGACCATTATGCCAACAAGGACCCTAAACTTATACCTGTGTTGACAGACCATGTGATCAATAGTAGACCACTATGCCAACAAGGCCCCTAAACTTATACCCGTGTTGACAGACCATGTGATCAATAGTAGACCATTATGCCAACAAGGACCCTAAACTTATACCCGTGTTGACAGACCATGTGATCAATAGTAGACCACTATGCCAACAAGGCCCCTAAACTTATACCTGTGTTGACAGACCATGTGATCAATAGTAGACCATTATGCCAACAAGGACCCTAAACTTATACCCGTGTTGACAGACCATGTGATCAATAGTAGACCACTATGCCAACAAGGCCCCTAAACTTATACCCGTGTTGACAGACCATGTGATCAATAGTAGACCACTATGCCAACAAGGCCCCTAAACTTATACCCGTGTTGACAGACCATGTGATCAATAGTAGACCATTATGCCAACAAGGACCCTAAACTTATACCCGTGTTGACAGACCATGTGATCAATAGTAGACCACTATGCCAACAAGGCCCCTAAACTTATACCCGTGTTGACAGACCATGTGATCAATAGTAGACCACTATGCCAACAAGGCCCCTAAACTTATACCTGTGTTGACAGACCATGTGATCAATAGTAGACCACTATGCCAACAAGGCCCCTAAACTTATACCCGTGTTGACAGACCATGTGATCAATAGTAGACCACTATGCCAACAAGGCCCCTAAACTTATACCCGTGTTGACAGACCATGTGATCAACAGTAGACCACTATGCCAACAAGGCCCCTAAACTTATACCCGTGTTGACAGACCATGTGATCAATAGTAGACCATTATGCCAACAAGGACCCTAAACTTATACCCGTGTTGACAGACCATGTGATCAATAGTAGACCACTATGCCAACAAGGCCCCTAAACTTAGTTGTTAGCACCCATTTTAAATTCCAACTGACAGAAATAATAAACTTTTAAGAAAACCATCCCATGAATATCACGGAAACTGTGGTTTCAGTTCAAAAAGTGTTCTATTTCTTTGTATGTAAAGCCAGTCTTGCTTTGGGTGAGTACAATGGAAACATCTTGCCGTATTCTGTTTACGGGGATTTTGTGGTGACAGATATTGAGTAACTTGCTCGTCTCTTTTCTCTATTTTGTGAACTCTAATAGATTTTGACCAAGAATAACACAATAATGAGTGTCACTAGTGAAGCAGAATATGTCAAGTCGTCAAAAACACCTAATTTTTTGTTGTTGTGCCTATTTTTAACTCATGGCCATGTAATTTACTAGCAGTTCTTGGACTTAGCACTTTATTTTTTTTTTTTTTTACTTCTCCTAATTCTGATACAAGTTTATACAATTTATTTTGAGAATTATTATTTCAGGGCAAAATACTTGTAGGTTAATATGTTGACATCATGATCACCACATCCTGTCTTACACAGGCAAATATTTGTTCAATGCCAATTACCGGTACATGTACATGTATATTATTTCACAACCTAAATTTTGACCTTTTGTCCCAAAATAAAATATACCTTTAAAAAATATCCCTGGAAATATCTGCAAAGATAACACTTTTTCATTAACCTGTGAATGATTTATAGATCTATATCACTACAGAACATGATTGTCCTTAAGAATAATATTGACAAAAAATGTGTTTAGACCAATGGATGTCAAGTACTATAATTTCTATTGTTAATACTATGTTACTAACTGTTTAAGTATAATGTACATCTAATATACCAAGAAATAAATGTGAAAAAATAATTTCCTTACCAAAAATTTCATTTTCCTGTCACTACCTTTGTTCATAACTCCAAAAGGATTGTCAAAAAGTGATATTTTGATGCAATGACTTCACTCTCTTGAAAGAAAACAATTTACACAGGTGTATGACATCATTTTCCGGACAGAATATAAAAACGTAAGTATAACCACAACACGTAAAGAATTAATGATAGTACTATGTGGTTACACAGTTTATAGGTATTGTCGTACAGAGTACATGTGAAACAGTTCGATTAAAGTTCCCATAACAAAATTTCTCTTATTGATTTCATGACTCATGCTCAACAAGTTTTCTCCTAATGACATGCGTTATATCTGGATGCATGCATTTTATCAGGATTCTCTGCATGTGTAATGCATTATCATATTGCAAAATGTTGCACATGTTATAATTGATGCATGAATACCTTCATGCTTTTCTTTCGAGGAACAAAAACAGTTTGTATTCAATTAGAATGAAACAAAAAAAATATTATTCATCCTAGGCCATAGAAATACAATATTATCGGTATATTTTATATAAAAAAAACTTATACTGGGAGCAAGACAACTGCACCCTCATCCCCCCCCCCCCCAAAATGTTTTTAAATTATCCAAGAAAATTACATATTCCTAGGGGACATGACAACTAGATAGAGGGCAGTTGTTCTAGGAGGCAATTGTCTGGAGGGGGGAGTTGTCCGGGGGGCAGTTGTTCTAGGCCCACACACTTCTACTTAATGTACACAACTTTGAGATGGTCCCTATCTTCATTACAAAGTTAATATTTATTCAAAAGCTTTTAAAGAAAGTGTAAACAGAATTGAAATATTTTAATTTAATTGATGTTTAAAAAATCTTTTAGAAGTATAGCATTGAAATAGAATGAATTAAAAACAGTAATTTTCTCATCTTAATTGACACATACTTAATTTTAACTGTTAATTGACAAGTAGCAGTCATTGACAAGATCAAAAATGTAAGTATTATATATATTCAACTTAGGTAAATAAAACTGAAGTGCAATTAGATCATATATAATTGATTATTCTGAAATTTTAAATGAAGTATTACTTGTGTTTCTCTTTGATGTAATGAATGACAACACAACCTTACAAGAAGAGTTTTTTTTTCAGACCATTGTTTTGATTATTCACTGTTTATTTGTTGGCTTATTTAAAGTTTTACACCATCAGAAAATGTTTCAATGAATATAAATAAAATGGGTTTGGTTTGTACAAAGAAGCAGTGACGAAAATTAAAATGAATCGTGGAGCTTTATACCCATTTCGGAAATACTTATCTATATGGCCATGGCAGGTATCAACAAACAGACTTTAATATTTTTAAGAAATCAATGATTTAAAAACTGATTGTCCTTGTATAAGCTTGTGGTGTTCTATTTAAAAACATTCCCAATGCAGTAATAATGGACATTTTCCAAAAAATGACTTCATTACATAACTTGCATGAATAAATCAAAATGAACCAATCTATGTTTTGTATGTGTGACATAATTAATCACTGTCCCAGTCGGCTAACACAATAAAGTACACACATTTGTTTATACCATCCTCGGTTATCCAATTTTAGGTCATATTACATAATGCAGTAAAATAATTCTCAAATATATCATATCAGTCTCCAATTATATCCTAATTATAAGGATACCCTTGAACTGAACACAAAGGTTGTCATGGCAATCTGGCAATAAAATATCATACAGTGCTCTTGCTGCCACTATCTTAAGCATAATAAGAATCGATAGAATGGAGTTTACTGCCACTAGATCAGCTAACCCCCATAATACTGAGAACTTGTGGCTCAACCTGGTTTACAAAGCTTTACCAGTTTTCTTGCAAAAAGTCAAGGTTTGTAGTGGTTACCATGCTTCCTCACCAAATATAAATTGGATGCCATAACATACATATATCTGAAAAATTTCTGAAAATGGCAAAAAACCTAATTTAAAAAAAACAACAAACAGAACTAATTCCATCAAATTTAAAACAAAAGTAAAGAGACAAAGAACCTTTGTGTAAATCATAAAAATATGTTGGTCTGGTCAGAACAATACAGGATCCCTCCACACTTCCTGTGTATTCTCTCAAACAAGTACATTATACCAACTCCTACATGTAACATAAAATAGTTCATGTGAATGAGTCTGATAAGTGCAATCTATGATAAATGTTTTGTGCAAGTATGCCATGATGTTCAATTAAATCCCTATCTATGATCTTAATTGACAAGACAGACACACAGATTATGATTTATAGCAATATTTTCATTATTAAAAAAAAAATTATTGAATTTTAAAATTCAAAGTACTGAAGACTGATATGTAATAAAGGGTGGTCTTACAAATCATTCTTCAATTTTGTAGATAAATTAGTTTGTACTATGTGGCCTCGATGGCTGTCAGAATATTTGATCATCGACTATTGATCACTGGAATGCCTACACAGTGGCTGTGAAATGGGCAAGGCCTCAGTGTTCAGTGGCTGAGCAGTCAGAATATTTGATCATCAACTATTGATCACTGGAATGCCAACACTGGGGTGGTGACATGGACAAGGTCTCGGTGGCTGAGTAGTCACAATATTTGATCATCGACTATTGATCACTGGAATGCCTATAATGCAGATAAGAGATGGGACTCCAAAGTGTAATGGATGGACGGATGTACACCCCCATCACTATATAACCCCACTTTTCAGGGGAAGAGGGGAAGGTATAAAAATACCTGGCATATATTTAACTGACTGCAAACTGAATTGACGTTTCAATACATTTATAAAGCTTTAGAATGATAACATACTAGATAAATGTCAACTTGTTCAATTTAAGTCTAAACACAGTGAGGTGTTCCAAAGATAAAACAGGATAAAAATTATAATACATGATATCTTTAGAGCACAATTGCTAATGTTATGAGTTTCTACCTTTTTTAATTTCCCAAGAGCACCAGCAGGAAATTCCTTTCTATACATCTTCTTCAGTCGTCTCATCTCCGGCTTTGTCATTCCGATGCCTACCAAATCGTCTTCCTCCACATACTTCAGTTGGTGGATTGTGTTAATTTTTAACCGATCCTTCATGGCATTGTAATAATGATCCAATTCAGCCTCCTCCATAAAATCATGGAGGCTCTTCTCCGTCGTCATGGTGATATGATATCACCTGACCTAAAAAATGAAAATGACTGTTGAGTATTACGAGTCTTTCCTACTTAGCATTCAGTAAGAGTACAACTACTATTTGGACATATATTTTCTAACCTATTTTTGGTCCTTGCCCATCCAATCCAATCCAATGGACATATGAAGACGATAAACAAATGTATATACAAACTCCTATCAAAACGAGATAATCCAGAATGGTAACCTTTTCCTACACCATTGATGAATGAAGGTACTAACAAAATACTGAACACCAAGAAAACTGTCCAGAAGGCAATTACCCAAATCAAAATCCTAGAACCAGCAAACTTTAGAACCAACAACCCATCTTGCAAAAAGAATTGTTTGCAACTAATTCCATTTCTTTAAGTCCAGAGGTTCCAAGTATATGTTCCCTCCCTCAGTTGTGGGTTTGCAAGTCCATTCGAGTGAACATAGACTCAGATCCCCAGAATTGGGAGGATGAGTTAAATTATATGCACGACAGAAAAAAATCACCCCAAGGGTGAAATTTCATATATTTCCTGTCATAATAAAAAATTTTAAGAAAGTTTCCCATCCCAAACAAAAACAAAACAGGTAATTCAAATAACTTTCTAAAGCTGTTCTGATCTCTAATCTTTAATTAATATGTCCAATGATATAGTAATAGATGTATTTTATTGGATGAATTGAGGCAGTCCTTTATACAAATTATTCCAACTGCTCCATCTCCTTTGTACTGTGTACTTATTAAATTATACATTTTGTAATGTCTGAACAAACCCTTTATTATCTACCAGGAAACCATGTTCAAAACGCAAATACATGTACAATTTAGGAACAATTTTCTAGCATTTCTTTGATTTGGTCTGGTTAATTGTAGAGGCATTCATCAAATATATACAAAGATAACTTAAAGTATTCATTATAAAAATTAAGGATATCAATCTTATTAGATTCTAAGCCCACCAATTATATCTAACAAAAGCCGACCTGGTACTCATTTTTGGTTCTGTTCTAATTTTATTCCTGTTTATCACTGTTATTTTCTGTTATTTTATTATCTTTTTCTAATAAGCACATTACTCAAATAGAAATGAAAACATTTTTGAAACACACACCCATTTTAATGCATGGCAACTTTTCAATTTCAAAGCGATCATATCTGCACATTTTTGACTGACATGATACTGACAGAAGTTTCACTATTTGCATGTGTGTAGTTATCAGGGGTAAATATTTGATCTAATTTAAGCCTTATCATGCAATAAGGATATTTTAAACATACATCCTGTATTAAACAGAAGCCATCCAAAATTACATGTAATTACTTCTAACTTATATCTGCTTATTTCTACATGAACTAAACAATGATCTGAAACAGTCTATGCTGTAAACCACCAATGAGGTCTCCTGTATTTGGGCCAATGAAACACTCCATGCTGTATATAACACCATGGAGGTCTTATGTATTTGGACCAATGATACACTCCATGCTGTATATAACACCATTGAGGTCTCATTTATTTGGACCAATGATACACTCCATGCTGTATATAACACCATGGAGGTCTCATTTATTTGGACCAATGATACACTCCATGCTGTATATAACACCATGGAGGTCTAATGTATTAGGGCCAATGATCTGAAACTCTCCATTCTAAAAATAACACCATGGAGGTCTCATGTATTTGGACCCATGATCTGAAACACCCCATGCTGTAAATAAAACCATGGAGGTCTGATGTATTTGGACCACTGATCTGAAACACTCCATGCTGTAAATATCACCATATAGAGGTCTAACGTATTTGTACCAATGATCCAAAACACTGCATGCTGTAAATAACACCATGGAGGTTTCATGTATTTGGACCAATGATCTGAAACTCTCCATGCAGTATATAACACCATGGAGGTCTAATGTAATTGGACCAATGATCTGAAACACTCCATTTTGTAAATAACACCAAGGAGATCTGATTTATTTGGACCAATCATCTAAAACACTCCATGTTGTAAATAACACCATGAAGGTCTAACGTATTTGGACCAATGATCCAAAACACTGTATGCTGTAAATACTAGTAACACCATGGAGGTCTTATGTAATTGGACCAATGATCTGAAACTCTACATTTTGTAAATAACACTAAGGAGATCTGATGTATTTAGACCAATGATCTGAAACACTCCATGTTGTAAATAACACCAAGGAGATCTGATGTATTTGGACCAATGATCTGAAACACTCCATGTTGTAAATAATACCATGGAGGTCTAACGTATTTGGACCAATGAACTGAAACACTCCATGTTGTAAATGAAACGATGGAGGTCTGATGTATTTGGACCAATGATCTGAAACTCTTATGTATTGAAACATCCTATGTGATATAAATATACCATGGAGACTATCTTCATAACTTCTTGATTAGACATATATACCAGTAGCACTCTAGGGCAGTATGCTTATGTTCAATCAGCTTACTGCATTTGTACTAGTGGCCTCTTGCAATTAATTTAGTTTTGTGAGCAATGGTTTTTTGGTTTGAGAAAACCTAGTTTCTGTGATACTCATTTTTATCTGCTTTTTTCTTCAGTCAGAGGATTTCAGTGCATTGAAATCCACAATAATAGTATCCTACAAAAAATGATAAATCCAACTGGACTCTGGATATGATTTGTGAATGTAGCTACAAACTGTGACAACTAAAACCTTAAAAGTTGATAAATAAGCCTTTAAGTTGTAAATGTTTGACACAACTGATGAATTCATGAAGAAAGAATTAACATTAAATAAGATAGAGCTTATCAATGAAAACTGTTAATCCACTACAAATATTTGGACTTTTATCAGTGGGTTATCCTGGCATCCACCTGTTAAACTGTTTTTTCTTTGATACTGACAGGTGCTCAAATACTTCAAATCAGATTTCTTATCAAGCTATTTCAGATACAATAACAGCATTCTGCCTAATAAAAGGATGAAAGCCAATCAACAAGTATTTAACAGGCCATTGAATGAATCTAACAGAATATATCTGAAATACCCACTCAGTGGTAGATGTTTTTTCTCAAAATTCACTGAACTCAAAGCATGAATTTCCAGGTAGATTTTGAATTTCTGTTATGTTAAATATATAGTGAGCAATATTTCAGCTACATTCAAATGAGGAATTTGTAGATAGTACTCCCAAGAAGATTAGCAGAGGAAGCCCCATATTGTACAATATTTGTATGATACAATTCATTGTGTTATATCTGCCTTCTTATTTAACATTATGAAAAATGTTAAAAGATATGAACATATTGACCTCAGCAATTCCTATCCAGGATATAAACACTTCATGCATTCATTGAACATCGTCTTTAGTACAGAATTAGCAGGTTAGTACATAAAGATGTATCATCAATCATTAACTTCTGGCTTATTAATTAACTTTTTGGTGATTCCAGGGGAGATAAACATCTGCAGGTGTTGAAAAAGTTGTTACACATTTGAGATGTTTTATGTGTCTGACCTATACACAAGTTTAAAATATAGCAAATAAAACAGCTTTAATTGGATTTTTTTCAGAATTTTTTCCTTAATATATAGATAATAATTTTTTTCTGAACAAAAAGCATCTATACATTATAAAATGGTCTCATTAGATATACATTTTCACAGAAATCTAATAAATTGGTACAATTCAGTAGTGTTGCAAAGACATCTGTGTCCAGAAAGTTGTTTTGCAAGAGGGCCAAAGAGCATTACAATATTAAACAGAATATTTAGAGGTCAAGGCCATCAATGGAGAACTACATTCAGAATCAAATTATTTATATACATATTTTTAAGATGACTGTTGTTTTCACACCATTTTCAGTTTCCTATCAACCAAAAGTAATCCAAAGTACCATACACCTAGATAAACCATAGGAGTCGGCCAGAAAACTGTATCAAATGCTGTATATCAGGTGAAACTCATTCTTTTATTGTACAAAAGCAGGGCACACATTTGTTGTATAACTTATAATTCAATTAAAATCTAATTATAATCAAATTCTAGTAGTTTTTCCATTCCTAATATCATATGTGACACAAATTAGATAAAAGGGACGAGAAAAGTATTAAATTTGCTTTAAATAGTATAAAAAACCACAAACAAGAAAAAAAGTTTAAAAAACACAGAATATGTACATAAGACTGCATACTAACCAAATCAGATTATGTATTATGTTCCATCATTGCAACATACAGTTTTGTCTTGTATTGAGATCGCCACAATTTGACTTCCAATCAAATCTTCAAAGTAAATCTCTCTTTTTTCGAAGAGGAAGTAATTTCCAATTAAGGAAGCTAAAAACTTAAAAAGTTTCCTTCATTCTAAAATCAAAGTCACTCCTTAAAATCGTTATCAAACATGACATAATTTACTTTTAAATTATGTATTCAACTAGAACAATAATTTTACAGTCGATTGATGTTGGTTATAAACATGGTCTAGGTTATCAAGTGCAAAAAGCCAAACTAATTTAATAAATTGTAAGAGTTTTATCAACAATTAGGCACAAAATGGTTCAGTAATTTTATCTAGATATTATGCAAAATTTAGATTAACCATGACATGAATTCATGTAACCAGAGGTCAAAAGTTTGAAAGGGTTAATTACATTTTCTGGACTATAAGTTTATGTAGACTGTGTCTTATTGTTTGATTGCAGTTTTATGCTATTTTCAGCCAGTTTTCAGCTATATCATGCCAGTTTTATTGGTGGAGGAAGTCGGAATGCCTAGTTAAAACATCTAACCTAATTGTCAATCAAGGTTTCAGTTGAGCACACCCCTAATATTGACTACAGTGTCAACATGCCCCATAACTCCTTTATCTACTGACACTGAGGCCCTGGGTCTATTTAACAATTTCTCCATAGGCTTTTAATTGGAAATGCAACCATTTACAATATAAAACTGTTAACCTATAGACAATATAAAAATTTTACCTTTAAAGAGAATACAGCATACCTATATACAAACTAAATTATCTGATGATGATACATTATTTAATGAGTACAGTGTCATTCATATTTGTATTATAAATAACTAACACCAGTTTTGTCAAAATGATAAAAGACATAACTTTGCCAAACAAAGGTGCATCCAATAATCATTCAGTAACATGATTTTTATTGGTCAACCATTATTGTTTATCAATAGACTGGATTTAAGTGTTTAAAGAATACATGTTACAATAAAATAGGGTGTTCATTTAAAATATACATATTATGGTTCATTATGTAATTAAAATATGACTTTTAATTCATTTCAAAATAAAGCCATAAAGCCAAGTCTATAGGGTGTACACAAACTGACACATGACTGCCAAGAACTGAATATCTTTTGTTAAATGCATAAAATGTGTGAGCCTTCTTTAGGTACATGTAATTGTTTGTTTGTTTGAATGGTATTAAACACCACTTTCAGCAATTTTTCAGCTATATCATGGCATCCAGTTTTTATTGGGGTGGAATGCCGATTACCCAAAGAAAACCCTCGACCTTCGGTAGGAAAACTGGCAATCCTTGTCAATTAAGATTTAAGTCGAGTAAACCATGCCCGCAGTGAGATTGGAACCAACAACCTCAGTATTAACAGACCACATGTAGTAGAAAAACAACATTAACCACTCGGCCATCGAGAACCCTCTTCAGTTAAATCAGAGACCTACAAAAATATTGTTGAGAACCCTACTTTCAAAAGATGTACTTGATTGGCTCACTAAAATGATAAAGCACCCCCCCACACACACCCCTCCCCCACTGCCAATATTCAAGATATTTTAGTTGATATTTGTCACACACTGCAAGAATGCCAATAATTAAAAAACATTAGTAAGTCCCATATCTGCATTAAATTTACTGGTTAGTGCATGTTAACCAACTTAAACATGACCCAAATGTTACACCAAACAAACTTCCTCTCATGAAGTGAGACTATGTAATTAACAAATTAAGGTGTCTCCAAGAGCTCAGTGAGGTAGATAAAATTATGATTTTTAAATAATTGAACATGACACTGACTTCTTGACAAAATAAAACTAGACCCTTTAATTTGTTACACTCCCATCCTATATGTCAAAACTAATTATTGTCAATTTCGCTGATGTTGCTTTCTGTGTTGTGTTTCACCCACAATTGATATTTTATTAAAAGGAGGCAATAATACTTTTGGTTATTACTGACCGGATATGTATCTGAAAAACAATGTCAAAACCAAGATAAATGAATTGAAACCAATCACTGAACCAGGAAATTACAGGTATATGTTGTTGATTCTCATTTGTGGTTTGAAAGTCCAGATGAAAATTGTTTCCTACTAATGCATTTAATAAATTCATAGTATTTAGACATGTCCAATAAAGGAAAATGTGCCATTCTGCAGCCAACATCACTAAAATCATTGTTATTCTGAGTAGATAGGATAGGTATAATGATGACCACAGGTGTGTTGTCAATACAGGGCTACTGTTACTGATAATCTGAACCAATATTTACATATTAAATGTAATTTTCTTGTCATAAGCCATTTATCTGAGGGTATAATCCTTCCATTATTGTTGACATTTTGAAGTGATGTTATTTGAATATACTCAAATTAGGCCAAAAGAAATGAATATTTTGGTAAGCTCAATCAATGTATCAGTGTTATATTTTTAATTTATATTTTTAATATGTCTGACTTAGGTACATGTACATATACAAATAGAAATTTACAGTAATATAGTTTTCAAATAGGGGGGAAACATTTGGAAGGGCTGGGGGTGTAAATACACAGTTAATTTTCTAAAGATTTGCTTATCTGTGAGCTGATAGATACTTTGTCTATATTCATACTGGCTCAATTTGTGACAATCATATCAGAAGCTGATGACTGCAAATTGTCAAATTACATTTACAGTCATCTCCTTATCATGAATATGCTAGATATTACTATCCCTGAGACCAATACACAAAGCCATGAAAGTGCAATTTCACTTTTTAGCTCATCCATACTAAAATACACATAATCTAAATAATTGGGGTACAAAGTTTCTGAGAAGTGTGTGATGCAAGATTGAAGAATAGATGGGCAGCAGATACCCCACACCAGTATACCCCACACTTCTTCAAGAAGTAGTACATGTATATACACATGTATATATTAATCAGCAATGATTAAAAAGACTTCTGAAGAAGACTATCCAGGGTCATCATAAAATGCTGATAGCAATCACATACTATCACTTTCTTAGATACAATTGGAAACCTGCTCAAGTGTTAGTAAACCGCTGGTCTTCTGCTCTCTCTTGTTAACTATTTTTGACTAAATACTGAGAACAAAATAGATCCTATATTGGTGGTCCTTAACTGTAAAAAGCTGTGTAATAACATTTTTGATTCGTGTTTTAGACTAATTGAGTAACATGTACCCTTGACCTAGTATCACTACATATAAGAAAAGTAACAACATTTTTATAAAGGTTAACTTAGTAATAAAACAGAACTGATGTGAATAACTAATAGATATTTCTTCACATGGATGACTCAAACTCCACTGACAGACACTGAATGAACTCTCATATTAAAATATCACTTTAAAATTTACATTATAAAATATTTTTATTAGACAAGCTATGGTTAGCCTTTGTTACATGTGTTTATGACTGACTGTAATTGTACAACACAGATATGACCAAACTGGGTTTTGTTACTTTTAAAATTAAAGTTAAGTTTAATATATAACACTACACCCCTCCCTACTTTTAATTCTGTTGCAATGACAATGCCACCCTCCTTAAGTCATAAAACTACCCAACACAATATAATCTTCACAGTAACACAGTTAATTACAAAACGAAGATTTAACACACTATTGCATTTTTGTAATGTAATGCAAAGTTACTGCGAAATCTGTGACAAACACACTTGACTACAATTTTGTTTGACAAGAGTTGCAAGTTTTATGTTGAGGGTCTGGGGTTTTCACCTGCTTCCTCCCCAATTAAAACTGGATCCCATATTTTATAAGAACTCATATATAAAACAAACGTAAACATAACTGTGGCCTATATTATTGACATTACCCAGCTGATGTTGACAATTTGCCTATTGCATGTGTCAATTTCATGCCCTCTGACTTTTTCAGCTATAAACTGAAATTGAATCTTTGTGTATATGTTCCCCAAAGAAACTGAACCTCACCTAATGTATTTAAACCTACTAAAGATAGAAACCCCAAATTCCCACAGACAGCTGTTTTACATGCTAAGACCACAAATGTCACAGATTGATCATTTTTTATTAGAAACTGACAAGACATTACTGTTTACAATTTGATTCTGTGCCACAAAAGAGTTTCTAGAGACAAAAGTCTGATACATCAATGGTAATGCATTGCATTTGATTGCTTTGCTATTTTGTTGTGGACTTTTAATAGGGAAGTTTACATGGAAGTTCCTATTTTCAGTTCAATGATGGTATCTCACATTAACAAGACCTGAGGACCAATTTAAACATAAATGTACTCCAGTAAATCTGAATACATGTAGGTCATTTATGGTATCATTTTCAAAGCTAGCATACATGTATCTGTACTTTTCCACTATTTTGTGGTTTTTCATGGTCAATTAAATTCATGGAATGTCCCATTCCATTACTCTATGGTATAACTTGGTCAAATCAGTGACTAAAAGCTGAGGTCTATTACTCTCTGTTTTTTTCTACAAGATTACCTAAGAAAATGCTTGGAAAATCTAGTTGGGGGCCCCAGCTGGTACACAAGGGCAAGTTACTATGGAAGTTGATTGGCCTCTCTGTCTTAAGACCTTTGGATTTATCTCATGTATATTAATTTTGGTTTGATAAAAGTAACTTTTTGGAGATCCATCACTTTAGTGTTTTGTTACTTACTTATATTATGGAAACCGTTAATCTACATTTCACTGACAAATGTAATTTGTGGTTTGCTTGTACACATGAAACACAAAAAAGTAGCCTACACCTAGACTTGCCACAAGTCCCTTTGAATTTGCTATTAGAAAGATACTACTTCATTATCAACATTTCCTAAGTGGATAGTATAAGAAATGTTGAAATCTATCTCTCTAATAGCAAAAAAAAATTCAAAGGGACTTGTGGCAAGTCTAGCCTACACCTAATAATAAATCCAAAATTTTTAATCAATTTACTTACTGCAGATTGAGTTGTTTACTATAGAACAAACATGAAAAACCATTGCAAAATGTTGAAATAAAAAGAATCAATCAACAACTCAGCATAGGACAAGGTGAAGGTCACATTCTGTGGAGGGCATTAGACTTACTGACCGTTTACTAGCCTACAAATTCTACATATTTCTTTTTCTATATAATAAATCACAGATAAACTTATGAAAGCAGTATAAATATTACAGAGATAACAGCAAACAAACTCAGCCAATTTATTCTATTCACTTGTGTATTTTCCACCACATGTATTAATTTTCCTATGGAATCTAAAGAATTTTACTGATTCAAATATTGATATATATTAAACTAAAATCTATAAATACTACCAGCAGTTGGTGTTCATTGATTACAACAAACATTCTTGTGATCAAGACACTGATAAATACATGAAACAATTATAAAGTATATGTAACAACATAACAGATATTATTATTAGCAACAGTAGAGCTCAAATGGATTATATTATGCCTTCTCATATACAGTAGACAGCACACCAATGTCTACTCTGATTTGATCCTCATGTCCACCCATCCACAGTGGACAGCACACCAATGTCTACTCCGATTTGATCCTCGTGTCCACCCAATCCACAGTGGACAGCACACCAGTGTGTACTCTGATTTGATCCTCGTGTCCACCCAATCCACAGTGGACAGCACACCAATGTCTACTCTGATTTGATCCTCATGTCCACCCATCCACAGTGGACAGCACACCAATGTCTACTCTGATTTGATCCTCATGTCTACCTATCCACAGTGGACAGCACACCAATGTCTACTCTGATTTGATCCTCATGTCCACCCATCCACAGTGGACAGCACACCAATGTCTACTCTGATTTGATCCTCATGTCCACCCATCCACAGTGGACAGCACACCAATGTCTACTCTGATTTGATCCTCATGTCTACCAATCCACAGTGGACAGCACACCAATGTCTACTCTGATTTGATCCTCATGTCCACCCATCCACAGTGGACAGCACAACAATGTCTACTCGGATTTGATCCTCATGTCCACCCATCCACAGTGGACAGCACACCAATGTCTAATCCGATTTGATCCTCATGTCTACCAATCCACAGTGGACAGCACACCAATGTCTACTCTGATTTGATCCTCATGTCCACCCATCCACAGTGGACAGCACAACAATGTCTACTCGGATTTGATCCTCATGTCCACCCATCCACAGTGGACAGCACACCAATGTCTACACTGATTTGATCCTCATGTCCACCCATCCACAGTGGACAGCACACCAATGTCTACTCTGATTTGATCCTCGTGTCTACCAATCCACAGTGGACAGCACAACAATGTCTACTCTGATTTGATCCTCATGTCCACCCATCCACAGTGGACAGCACACCAATGTCTACTCTGATTTGATCCTCATGTCTACCAATCCACAGTGGACAGCACACCAATGTCTACTTTGATTTGATCCTCATGTCTACCCATCCACAGTGGACAGCACACCAATGTCTACTCTGATTTGATCCTCATGTCCACCCATCCACAGTGGACAGCACACCAATGTCTACTCTGATTTGATCCTCATGTCCACCCATCCACAGTGGACAGCACACCAATGTCTACTCTGATTTGATCCTCATGTCTACCAATCCACAGTGGACAGCACACCAATGTCTACTCTGATTTGATCCTCATGTCCACCCATCCACAGTGGACAGCACACCAATGTCTACTCTGATTTGATCCTCATGTCCACCCATCCACAGTGGACAGCACACCAATGTCTACTCTGATTTGATCCTCATGTCTACCAATCCACAGTGGACAGCACACCAATGTCTACTCTGATTTGATGCTCGTGTCCACCCATCCACAGTGGACAGCACACCAATGTCTACTCTGATTTGATCCTCATGTCTACCAATCCACAGTGGACAGCACACCAATGTCTACTCTGATTTGATGCTCGTGTCCACCCATCCACAGTGGACAGCACACCAATGTCTACTCTGATTTGATCCTCATGTCCACCCATCCACAGTGGACAGCACACCAATGTCTACTCTGATTTGATCCTCATGTCTACCAATCCACAGTGGACAGCACACCAATGTCTACTCTGATTTGATGCTCGTGTCCACCCATCCACAGTGGACAGCACACCAATGTCTACTCTGATTTGATCCTCATGTCTACCAATCCACAGTGGACAGCACAACAATGTCTACTCTGATTTGATCCTCATGTCCACCCATCCACAGTGGACAGCACACCAATGTCTACTCTGATTTGATCCTCATGTCCACCAATCCACAGTGGACAGCACACTAATGTCTACTCTGATTTGATCCTCATGTCCACCCATCCACAGTGGACAGCACAACAATGTCTACTCTGATTTGATCCTCATGTCCACCCATCCACAGTGGACAGCACACCAATGTCTACTCTGTCTGATTTGATCCTCATGTCCACCCATCCACAGCGTACAGCACACCAATGTCTACTCTGATTTGATCCTCATGTCCACCCATCCACAGTGGACAGCACACCAATGTCTACTCTGATTTGATCCTCATGTCCACCCATCCACAGTGGACAGCACAACAATGTCTATGCTGATTTCCACCCATCCACAGTAGACAGCACACCAATGTCTATGCTGATTTGATCCTCTTATTTTATAGTCGGTTAACAGGAAGTAAGTGAGCGACAGACCTGAAATCGAGTCCCACGTTATGGGAGGCTATGCTGATGCTGCATTCCAAATTTCAAGAGAATGTGATTGGTAGTTGCTGAGAAAACTGTTACCAAAAATTTTTCCCCGCCATCACCTGGCCCGTCTCCCCGCCCGCACCCAGCCTGTCCCCCTGCCTGCCCGCCTGACATTCACCATACTAGTATAACCCGGATTTTCACTCTGTGAAATCCAGCCAATTAGTAGACACACATGCTTATCTACTTTTTCAAAGGATTATATTTGCAAGTTTATGATAAACAAAAGAAATGTCACACCTACTCCTAGGAGCATACAGGCAGGGAAGACAAGCTACATATTTTGTCCTCATTAAGCCAACTCCACCTATCGTCAGGTAGAAAATCAAATCAGTGTATTTTCCACCATCTGCCTAATCCCTGGCTTTTTGTCATCTGTTTACATCCTGTGAGTGGTAAAACATTCTGGATTTTATTTCATTCTCCACCAAATTTTCATGTCAAATGATTCGTTTTATCAACAAAACTTATTTCCCAATTTAAAAAAAGACTGTCATTTATTTCAACTTTTTTTGAAAATGAAAGATAATTAAAGTTTTGCCAAAGTTTTTACATTCTGTATGCTAAACACATATTATTTAAAAAAAACACATATTCAGTACATTTACTATGAGATTGCATGAACAATAATCACACAACTTTTAGCCATTTTTAAGCAAAATCTATATGACTAGTTCCCTAATTGTAGTTAAGCCAAAGTACCTAAAAAGGAACAAAAACACTAGCACATTTTTGGTGGATTAAAAAAAGTTATGGTACTGTTTGAAGGATAGTTAAATTGATTGTTTTATCATTTGTAGTAATCCAAGCAACTCAGCAATGGCACAGTGTAAAGCATTAAAAATCCATTGTTTGCTGGACCCTATGCAAACAGGTATCCCATGAATAATAATGTTCTTGTTTGTTAGTGGTTTAATGCCACTTTCAGCAATTTTTCAGTTTCCGGTATATACAGGCATCCAGCATTTATTGGGGAGGAAGAAGGAGTACCCAGAAAACCCGACCATAAGTAGGAAAACTGGCAATCCTTGTCAATTAATATTGGAATCAAGCGCACCCATCTTATAGTGATAGGTTCGATGAATATTAATGAATCACAACACTGTTAATGATGGTAGTAATTAATTATATTCATAAAGCAGAAGTTATAAATTAGAGAAATAAAATGTTATGTCACAAATCTCTATGACTGAATACTAATTAGAAATGTTATAATAGCATCCACATGCAATCTGCTGCATATTTTGTGCCAAGATAACTGCTTCGTCAACAACATATATATATATATATATATATATATATATATAAAAGCAACAAAAATCTTATCTTCTGACATTGAGCAATTTATTTATGCAAAACTACCATCATTAACTGGTCTGCCTTAAATGTATCAATCTGGGCAAGCTCATATACTGTAACACCGCAACAACATACCAAATATGAACTTAGCTAAATAAAAGACTAGGGGGGTGGGGTTGGGGGGGAGGGCAAATTGTGCCAACTGATACCCTGAAATTTTCTTACCAGTGGTAGCAATTGCCTGACAAAAGATGAGGGGTTTAAAAATAAAATAAGAGGGTTAGTACTAGTACCAAAACCTACAGTGTAAAAATGAACATCATAAACCTAATGAACTTCTTTGTGAATAAAATAAATACTAATGATAAGTTAAGACTGGTGCAGTCATATCAATAAAACTGCAATGAATAATTAAATAAAAAAACACCTTAACTTAATAGTCTAAATAGAACATATCCATAAAACCACTACTTTTAGACAGAAGTGAAAATTAGATTGTAAATAAATGTCTTTTCTTACCATACAACTGTTAATTAATAAATGATTTAAATCCACGAATTGTCAACATGAAATATTTACACACCGTTGGAATAAGAACTTTCATCTGATTAATAACACACTAATCTACTGTAAAACGACCATTCTTGTATTTATTCCTTGAATTCTTTGTAAACAATCCACACATAAAAAACAACAAAAAACAAAGATCCAAGTAAATTATATCAGGTAATTTTGTTAATTTCAGGTGTTATTCAGGTAAACAATTCAGGTAAGACAGACAATCAAGTGTGCCATTCCCCTGTAGATCTATTTACATATGTATTTTGACATTGATAAGTAGTCAAACATTCAACTGAACTAGACAAAACAACTCAGAAAGAAGCTTGGGGACAGTTTCAAAGTTTTAGTGTTTCAATAACTCTTGATGGTCCATATTGTCTACAGAAGATTTTACTTGGAGATAATAAGGTAATTGGATCGGCAGATTATTAACGTATATGAAAAGCCATCAGAGGAGAAAATGATAGTCTTTACTTAACAAATAATGATCATCAAGACTGTCACATTTCAAGGGACATCCATTGACATAAACCAAGAAAACCCTGATCTTTTTTCTGTAATTTGTGTCCATTTCATCTCATTACGATGATCTATGACTTTTAAAGTTATTCTATACCATTTCAAATGACAGCTCAACAACAGGAGGACACATGCAAAAAATGTGTTTCACTTCTTTTTAAATTACAAGTATAATTGAAATCTTGTTATTTTTTGAAGTAATACAAAGGAATAAAATTATTATTATCCTTGCCCCTAGGACACTAGCATTTAATTTACTCTATAAAATAGTTAGCATATTTCTGTCCATTTTCTAAATACCCTCCAATACATTTAATTATAAAATACTTTATAAACACCCATATCACCTGTCCTGACTATAGATTAATTTCTATTTTTCACACTATGGGGTAGTTAAGCTTTAACCATTTATTAACCTTGGATGTCTAGCATTATATCTAAAAACATTAGTTTGTCCTTCAATTTTCAAGGTCAATAAAACTTGCAGTCTAAATAATTATCTGCAATGCATTCTATGGTTTATATAATGTCTTCACAAATGGATGAAAAATTAAAAATCCCCAAATATTAAAACAATCAACACACATTTGTTTTGACTGTAGCAGTTATAGGATTATCAATTAGCAATTATCTGTATTAAATGAACATCGGCAACTAAAAAATTCATAACAAAAACATCAAAATACAAAATAATCATCTTATTAAACCTTAATTATAGACCTTATAGTTGTTTTTAAATAAACCTAAGAAACATTTCAATGACCACTTACAAGTTACATATATAATAAGGTACTATATACTAAAGAATTATAGAAAATAAAAGTCTGACATTACATGAACTGATGGACAGAACAGTTTAAATCTCAGCAAGCAGCATTTCAGATATTTTCATTCAAGCTTAGAACAAGTTAACAAACAACTACTCAGTTATGCACAGATGACCAGGGACCAGGGACAAGTAAACTGAGTATACAATATTTGTACATTGTCAGAAAATAAATTTGTAGGAGCCTTAGAAACTTGTAGAAATGCCAGCCTCTACCAAGCATTTCTTACCTGTTTCACGATTAGTTCAAATAAACTCTATTCAAATATTGTTTTTATCCCACAACAATAAAATACATGTTAATCAACAACAAAAAAATAAATGAAAAAGAGTGCACGTCTAGTAGATTGTTTGTTTGTTTGAATGTAGTTTACTGCCACTTTCAGCAATTTTTCAGCTTTATCATGGCATCCAGTTTTTATTGGGGTGGAAGCTGTAGGAAACTGGCAATCCTTGTGGCTGCCTGCGGTAAGAATCAAACCCGCCATCTCAGTGTTGGCAGACCACATGATTAATAGTAGACCAACTACCTTTACCACTCAGCCACAGAGGCCCACCACTTCTAGTAGATTTTTGGCTTGAAATTTTTGTATACTAGTGATAACTTGATCTCAAAAACAAATATTGTATTCAACAACATGTCATGAACCAGAACAGAATACTAAATGTCATTAGACTTGAGGACATGGGTACCAGGAGACTTTATTTAGTTACAAACTGGATAAAGCAAACAATTTTTTTAAGACACCTTTATTGTACAGCAAATGTAATGTCTAATATTGGGGATAGAATGGATAAGATTCGAAAGATACTTTGTTAACTGAACTCGTTTATTGTACACCTAAAAAAATTCAGGTCAGTTTGACTAAGATAATTACATGTATTTGCATGCATAAAATGATCACAAAAAGTAACTTACCTTTTACTCTATTTTGTGTTAAATTTTACTCCTTAATATGTAAAATTGCTGGTTTAAGATTCTAAATAGAAATCCTCTGTGTTATATGATACACAATTAAATTGATTTGTGAGAGTTTTATACAAAAAAATATTTTTAAAAATAGAACTCATCTATATAGTTCCCTTTGATATCACAGAATTACATGTCAACTTAGACGATCTGAAATATAGATGTCATATATAGATATTAATTTAATAATTGATTTATTTATTATTAAATTGATCCCTTTTCTGTCTACCAATTGACTTATCTCATTAAAAGATAAAAGATTTCCTAATACAGGTGTAAAACAAGGTAGTCCTCATTAAATTAATTGTTATTGCTGTCTCAATTAAAATGCTGACATTGAAATTTTCATGTTTTTACCTTGCGTACTATGTATGTAACATTTTGTAAATTGTTGTTACAGGTAGAAAAGTGTTGTGGAATTCATAAATCTATCTGCAATAATGTGGATTCAGATAATACCTTTTGTGGATTTTGAGAACAATAAAAATTGAACAAGATTCCACACTCTCTGATTATTCCTGAGACATCATTTTAAACATTCAAAGATATTTTATATAGGCATAACTCACTAACAAATCTTAATTGACAAGGATTGCCAGTTTTCCTACCGCAGGTCAGGGGTCCTCTCCGGGTACTCTGGCTTCCTCCCCCAATAAAAACTGGACACCATGATATAGCTGAAAAATTGCTGAAAGTGGCGTTAAAACACCATTCAAACAAACAAACACTAACATGACTCATCTCACTGAGCCATCATTGAGAAGAAGTTTAAAGCATTACCATATATACATAAACCTTGCTCTAACTTGTGGCTGAGATAAACAAAAACTGTACATGAGTTATGGGTTCCTAAAGCAGTCATGTCTTCCTTGTACAAAAGCTTTTAACATGAATTCTAAAACATAACTATGTTTTTCTTGAGACTGCTTTGTGAAATGTGAATCTAGACTTTAATATGAGATAGACATGTGTAAAATATCATGCAGTAAATAATAGGTTACCAGTAAAATTATTGTTTACATTTGCTATGAGCCTCCACTAATTAGACAAGTCCAGAATGTAAGAATCGAGCCACCTTTGAACATAGACTATAAATGATTTATTTTAAACTGATTCTCTATTTTGATGTTTCTCTGTGTAATTTGATCCGAGCTACATGTACTGGTATTTATTTTAAATATTTAAAAGAACTTAGGTACAGTTTTTTAAATAAAAAAGAGGAAAAAGTTTGTTAAGTTCGCAGGTTTCCTCTGTCAATAAAACAGGTCTGAATAGGTATTTATATTAAAGTTAATTTAACCAAACCATAGAGACATTAAGGTCTATCAGTAGTATCCATTTGATAAAGTTAACTAGTAAATGTGTCTCAGCGACACTGATGTCGTGCTTCATACATGTTGGTAAACATCCCCCTCCACAGTGAAATTTCCACACAATTTTGCCAGTATATTGTAACTGTGAACCAACTGCAAGTTTCATGAAGATGTGAAGTAATCTTCATAAAAAGAGCTTCAATGCAATGTAACTAAGAATGAACTAAGGAACAAACAAACAGATCGACAACAACATAAAAACTTCGGATGATAGAAAAGTGTAAAAATGTTACAATTCCTCTAAATTTATTTGTGCATTAATTTTCAAATGTAATCATCTACATAAAAATCAGTTAGCTGAACACATATAAAAAATTAAAAATCACACAAAGTACATAAGAAAAACTGCAAATGATTTTATGTGCTTATAACACTCTAATGTGTTCAACCTCAAACAGATTGTATAAACCTATAAACATCCTACCACATCAAACGCTTTCATCAGCTCCTAATTTTTTGGCAATCATTTTTGTATACAAATGATCTGAAGACTTGTTTTCTTGCTATACAACTGTGTGATGCAATAGAAAAACCAGTAAGTAAAAAGAAGTTACTTGATGTAACTATTACTAGAATTTTTCAGCCATATTGTAATGACCTGAAGTTGATTTAAGAAAATGTGGTTAGTGTAAAATCTATCGAAAAGGAAATGCTGGGTGACATATGAGCACTTACGATGTATTTTAAGTACTTTTGTGAAAAACCATTGCTCTTATATTGGTGGTAGAAGTAAACAGTTTTCTGAGTTGAGGGGCCAGTGGTAATTGGTCAATTTTGTCAAACCAGGTTGTGATTTGCTTGCACCATGTATGTATTTTTGCAAAGTTTAGCAAACAATTTGAGCAGTAATAATGTATTTAAAGTGAATATTCACCAAGTACATTCTAGTAGTGAGTTCCTAAGTCTTATCAACACTACAAGGTGCATTCAAGTACTGGGCCCCCATGCAGAAACATACTTATCTCTATGCTTATGTCTACTTATTATATATGTGTATACAAGACACTTTACAGAGAACTCTAAGCATAGTTGAGGCCTCAGTGGCCGAGTGATTAAGATAGTTCATCTACTATCGATCACATGGGTTCAAGTCTCACTGTGAGCAGGTCTGCGCTTGACTCCAATCTTAATTGACAAGGATTGCCAGTTTTCCTACCGAAAGTCCGAGTTTTCTCCTGGTACTCTGGCTTCCTCCCCCAATAAAAACTGGACGCCATGATATAGCTGAAAAATTACTGAAAGTGGCATCAAACAAAACAATACAAGTATAGTTAGTTATAAATTAAACTGAATAAAGGTGTAAAAGCTATGAAAATTCAAATATTTCCACAAATGGACTACTGTTTAGTTAAATATAGTGACTTATTTACTATCAATTCAGAAATGTAGCTTTCCGATCACACTGCTGTATTTTGTTGTAAATAGTAGACACCACTGTAAAATCAGCATTTATATATATAGTTTCCAATAACAAAATTTAATTCATGTTTCATATTTCCATTAAAGTTTGGAGTAAACTTTGTTTTATTAAGGCATATATGTTGTAGCAGTGTGCAAATTTAGTATTGGGATTCTACAATGTACTTTGGGGAAACAAAAAACAAATTACTAAACACATTATGTCTTTTCATTCTTGCAGTAAGCAGAATGAACCTACATTCAATGCATATATATTATACAAACTGTTAAAAATAGCACATAAAAGTACTTCAAAGGAAGCCTAACAGTGGTGTCTTCTAAGCTTCTGTCAACAAAACTTTTCAATCAACAGGCACAGATTTGAAGTTACTTTTTTTTTTATTTCTAATTATAGTGTAGAGGTCGGGTCTTAATGAACTATAATACATGGTCCAGTATAACCATAGAAAATAATTGCTTCATTCAACAACAACAATAAGTTACAATTTTAATCCACTTATTTTTATCTGACACTCACCTTTATATATTTTTATCAAGTTTTCCACTACATAAATTACCTTTATCATATACTCATGAAAAGTTAACACTCAGACACAGTTATATTAATCAGGTGTTAACTTAATTGATGTTTAGAAAACAATGTAATGGACAATTGACCAATCTGTTGATCAGGTGTTTTTATCTTTTGACCAAATCAACCACTGACCAGGGGCAATTTTACATCTTGTACTTAACCAGGGATGGATATCGTGTTTCTACCCTAAAATAAATCATGTCCATAACAAGTAAAACAATGAAAACGTTGACTTTGCATTCTTATTCTGTTGTTCTGAACCAATGAAAATTGTTTGTAATTACATTTTGTTCCTGTCACAATACAAGCTGAAATTGCCCAGAAAGGATGAAAATAGGAGTAAAGTTCACAAAGGACAATTTTTATGACCAACTATAGCAACTTTCAGAACTTTTGAAATAAAAAAAAAACCTGAGTAGAAACAAAACTGAAGAAAATCGTTTCCAGTTAATTTAAAATCTATTTCACCGAAATTGACAAATTTCTCAAATGTATGCCTCAAATCCAATTGACAGGAATTTTGTGAGTTTAAATAAAATATTTTAAAATATAGTTGTTATAAAAACAAATTTAATGTAATCAAAACCTTAATTGGTTGTTATTTCTTTAGTTATTACTTTCATGGGGTTAAGTATTTTAGAATTTGACCGATTCTAAAAAATCTTGAAATCTGACCATGTTACAAAAATGCAGGGTAAATATTTATTGGTGAAATTATCACAGTGCATCCTGTTACAAATATATGTATACTCATTTCGTTTTTTTAAAAGAATTCAAAACACATTTTTTTTTTTAATTTAATTTTCAGAAATCTATAATAAAGAGTTGTTTTTAAGTCAAGATATCTCTAATTTACAAGAATTACAATGTTGAATGTTTTGCAAGTTATTGAGTTCTGAATCTTATTATGTTTCCCAGTTTTACATTTCTTTCATTATATTCACCCAAACAAAATTATGATTACTCACCATTACAAGTTTCATTCAAATTAATCCAATAAAATAATGTTACAAATATCAGATATTCATAAAAATATTATAAACACAGCATAAATCTCACATCAGAAATAATTCCCAGGATACAACAGTACCTGGAGTAATTATATTTACCATAGGATAACGTCTATCTGCATATTATTCCATGTTCAACATGCAAGTTGATCAATAAAAATGTTGTGATATGTCTATTGTATTCCTTTGATTGATTTGTTATGGACACCTCTGGCTATACATGTTTCTGTGGTCAAATGAGGTCAGACTTGCACCATAAATAAGTATATAGTTACCTAGTTAGCTATAATATGCTATCCTATTTTAGGGTTTTTTTGGGGGTTTTTTTGGGGTTTTTTTTGTGTTCATTTTTTTTCTTTCAATGAAGTCTAATACACCTTGCCAAGTCAAACAAGAACTCGGAACTCCAATACTATTAAAAACTTGCTTGGCCATTTTGCCATAGAGGCCCCATCTTGGTATGGTGTCTCCTTTTTTGCTTCTCTTCTTCTTACACTATTCCCATGATCCCCCCCCCCCCCCCCCCCCCCCGGAGAAACAGCCATTTTGAACTAAAGAAACCAAATCCATCAATCTCATGCACTGAAGACAGATAAGTAAACCACTGCCTATAGAGGTGGTTGGAACAAATGTAAATGCTATTAACACACAAATAATAAATAACATATACAAGGGAGATAATTGCAGGCCTATTTTCTGTAATTACTTTTCAGTACCACAGCAATTTGTTCTCCTCTGTATAATTGATCAGACAGATAATGTGGATTTACTGGTATTTAGACACATAGATCTTCAAAAACATTCCTAATTAGTTTGCTAAACATTCTTAATTAATGAACATATCCAAACATACACATACACACTTACATACATTAATTTAAATTTGATGTGTACAAATTTGCATAATTTGATTGTCTGTTTAAATGCTAATTTTAATTCCATTGTCAGCAATTTTCAGCTATATCGCAGCAGCCAGGTTATATTGGAGCAGGAAGCTGGAGTACCTGGAGAAAACCCCAAACTTCAGTAGCCAAACTGCCAATCCTGGTCAATCTAGAGTCCACTTGGGGCAGCTGCATCCTCAGACTCGTGATCAAAAGTAGATTACTAACTACCTTAATCAGGACCCTGCATGGTTTGAAAAAATCATTTATGTTAAAATTGTGTATTTCGTTGAAACTTAAATCCATAGCTTGTCTATAACCTCCATAATAAAATTCATGAAACTTAGTATCTCATAATTAATAATAACTTTACAATAGTAAATCACAAGGGAACACAATAATAATGCAACTCAGAATTCATGCCATGTATCCTGTACACTGTTTGGATGAATACAGCTGCATTAATGTTTTATCTTAGAAAATTATTTCTGGATGCAAAAATTTGCAATGAGGCCTGCATGGTACTTAATAATGAGAATCTGGTTCATGTCAGAACTTTATTTCACCTGGGTGTGAATGGTAACAATACAGCACTCTGATAACACTGATTAATCGTGCAGTCAAACTTAATGTAACTTGCACAGCATCAAATAATGATCATGATGTGTTCTGGTTTTAGTTCCACTAAAGCAAAATTTGTAACCAGGTACTGAAGTTAAAATGAACTCTCATATGCATGCTGTCTTCAGAGTTCCACAGTACAAAGAAATACTTTCCATGAATCAGACTATTCAAATGAATACCTGCAGTATTCACATCTAATGGAAGACATCATTGGACCTTGGGGACATGAAGGTTGTTACTTATTATAATGAGCTAACTTTTCCTGTCTCAGGAATACTTACATAAAGTCAATTATATTAACTTATACCTTTTGTAAAGAATAATCTCAAAGTAGTATATTTGGTCAAAAAAAAAATAATTATGCTTCTACAATTCGAGTTTAATTAAAGTAGTGTTTAATCACAATATAATTACAATTATATCTTCAGTTGGCCCCCCATGCCGCCTTTTTTGCGGGAGCCAAGTGAAGATTATATTTTGATTGTTTTAATTATGGGAAATCATCACAGTTCAAAAGGACATCAATGAACAATGGCCTAGTCTAATACTACAACCCTCTGTGTGTCCTCAATGATAAAACACACATGGCCTTATCTTTCAGACCTGGATGGTGATGATATGTAAATATAAAGTGTATCTGTGCATTCCTTAGGCATGTTGTAAAACATGGAGTGGAGTCTGGAGTCAAAATTGGAGTGGAATCTGGAGTCAAAATTGGAGTTGTATTTGGAGTCAAAAATTAAAGTTCCTTTCAAATTTTGAAGTAGTTCTGTGTGATGATTAATGTCTTTAATAGCTCATTAAAATGTTATTTAATACATAACTAATTTAAAAGAAATTCCTTCTCTTATCTTAGTCTGATCTCGTCTTAGTATGACCTGAAGATAATATACATGGATGCTGAAATTTAGTATCTGTTCCATGAAAGTCGTCAACATGTCATTTTCATGTAACATGTTTTCTGCAAAGTTACATGGAACCTGTTTTTAATTAAAGGTCTGACAAAAAAATGTATAATTTGACTATTAAGTCAAGTTAGATTATAAAACAATATTTTCTGTAATTGTAATATAATCATATAAAGAGTTTAGATTGTTACTAGTTTAAGGATTTTATCATATATAAATAAACCTGTTTGCATTTTTTTTAGGCTTATATCCGCTCCTAAAATAAAAATAGCATTTGTAAAGAATGTGAAATTCTAGCCACCTTGTCAGCAAGATATTGGCTAACAGTTTTAGTGCAATTTTATCACACATTTGTCAAAATTAATTATTTTTATTTCTTTTGTTTTCTGCCCTTATTTTAAGACAATGCAGAGTTTACAAGTCATTTCGTACACATGTGGAAGTTGAAAATATGTTACATAAAACAATGAAAATGACATGTTGACGACTTTCACAGAACAGATATTAAATTTCAGCATCCATGTATATTATCTTCAGGTCATAAAGTGTGAGATCAGTCTAAGATAAGAGAAGGAATGACAGGCAAACATTTTGTGAGATTATTGTTATTTCTTTTAAATTAGTAATGTATTAAATAATATTTTTATGAGCTAGTAAAAACATTAATCATTCACACAGAACTACTAAGAACTCCAATTTTGACTCCAAATACAACTCCAATTTTGACTCCAGACTCCACTCCAATTTTAACTCCAGACTCCACTCCAATTTAGACTCCAGACTCCACTCCATGTTTTACAACATGCCCATTCCTTATAGCCTCATTTGTTACTGATTGTCAGGAGAAATTAATAGGCTGTTTGTAGAATACTGGCAGTGAAGTCTTACATCAAAACTGAAATAGCAAATATCTTCCTGGACACTATAAACATTTTTGACAAAATTAGTCTCTAATTGGCTGTGGGAGTCTGATGAATAATAAGTCTCCTAAATCCCAAAAGTGGCCTCTGAACACATTGCCACTGTGATTGTTTTATGAAGGCATATTGTAACATCTAAATGCTGCATTTCTTATTTTTGTAAATTTCACTACTACATGTACATCTATAATAAGATCAAACCCTTAGTTATATCAACACTCAGACAAGTTTCTGACAATTAGTTTTCAAAGAAACAGCTAATTCAAGGAAAGCAGTACACTTGCCACAAGTCCCTATGAAAATTTTGCTATTAGAGAGATACATCTTTATTATCAACATTTTTTGTACTATCCACTTTGTACACAAGTGGATAGTACAGGAAATGTTGATAATAAAGATGTATCTCTCTAATAGCAAAAAATTCATAGGGACTTGTGGCAAGTCTAGGAAGGCAGCATTTTGAAAGGTCAGATAGGTCATTGATACCATCTGAGATTCTATTGATTGCATCTCCATATTCCTGTTATTGTATTTCTATGTCACAATGACTTCATGTCATTTTAGTCTGACACTGAGAAGATTACTAGAGACCTACAAAGCAGCAAAGCCCCATGTGGCAGACAGGAAGCTCTCGAGATGGGAGAGGGATGGGTTTCGAAAAGCCTGGCTGTGAACCTATGTTTGAATTGGACATCCCCTTTGTTGATGGTATGAGACAACATATAGTTGAATTTGCAGCCACTACAAAGGGCAAATTTTCTGTGTCTACACAACTCTTCATAATTCTTTGTATAATTTCTTGCCCACAGGTCATCTCAATTCCTCATATTGAGTTACTGGCTCTTAACATCTTCTATTCTTAGTAATTCATATATTCAAAACAAAGCCTTTTCTAAGTCACAGTGATCGCTGTACTCTACTGTAAGTCTCAAATATAGACTTGCCACAAGTCCCATTGAAATTTGTACACAAGTGGATAGTATAAGAAATGTTGATAATAAAGATGTATCTCTCTAATAGCAAATTCAAAGACTTGTGGCAAGTCTAGTCTCAAATATTATGACTATAAAATGTAAAAATGGTTCTAATAGCATTGGTTTTTCATGAACACAGTGAAGTCTTCATGATAATCTAAAGCATCATTCCAAGAAACCATGACAGTCTGTATTTTTTATAATTCTGTGTAGCAACTAAAATCTAAATTACAATAAAGCTACACTGTCAAGCTGTTTGACTATATAAGGCTTATAAACTCTATAGAAGTAACAGTAAATGTTTGCACTTACAGCGCCCTCTACTTCCCTTTATCTACATAACAGATGGTCCCCTGTTTAACTAATTATACAGTTTATCCTATGTAATTATGAGGACATTATAAGGATTATAGATTTTTACACATTTTATCCAAATTTACCATTAACAGCTGGAGGCACGGCCCAGTAGATTAACATCACATGTCAGAATCAGCCATATGCAAATAATTGTACTGTGCTGGGTTTGTCTTACAGATTTAACTGTATTGAAAGCCCTCCACCCCAGTAAAGACTTAATTTGTTTGCACAGGATGTTACAAACACAAGTAAAATCAGTCAAGGCCCTTTTCCAGATTAATTTCTTTTTTTTTAAATGTGTTTTGTAATGTTTAGAATAAAAGGTAGAGCCACAGGTACCCACTTGTATTCTAAATCCTAACAGTGCATATATGTGGTTAAACTTAACTTAACATAGGATTGGGATTACAAAATACAAATTACCAGTTTGATGTTTACATAAAAACTGTAGAACTGACTGTGACTGTGTTCTTAGATACTATATACAGCTAAACCTTCATTACCAGTACTTGTAATCAAGATCCCAAAAACATCTATAACAGACCAGTCCATAGCACCCACATTCCTTTTTTAATCATGCAATGACAATTGAAGGCAGTAGATACCAGTAGATAGAAAAACCATTGAAATCTGCTAAATACCTAGTCTCTAAACAGATGAAAATTCTCTTGACTAAATACATGCATTTTGTATGAAAAACATATTCCGCCCCATGTAACATCTGCAAAGATCTTAAAGAATATGTTCCACTTTAAACTAAAAAAGAGAGCTACAGCATTTATATAACTTTTCAAAGAAATATAAATTAAAGTGTTTGAGTGGTCCCAGTAAATTTGTGATCTGAGTTGTCTTCACTGGTGCTTTGTGATGACAATTAAACGAACGCAAATCATTGTGCAGAAAACATGACATCTTCTTTTAAAGTTGTTACAAAAGTTTTGTGTGAGAGTCTTGTCTCACGCCGTTAGAGTGTGAGGACCTTCAGAATTGCATGAGATTTTGTCTCACGCCGTGAGATATCACATGCCAACATGGAGCCAAGTGTGACTCCAACCTTAACAAGTATTGGATAATCCTGCCAACAGTAATTGACCAAAAAATATGGTTGAAGTCATGTAAGAATGTTATGATCTATGCTCACTACAGTAGTTTCCAATAAGTATCTAAGAATGAAAATAGACCATTAAAACAATCTACTTAATATTTAACTAAAACATACAATTTTTGTCATTTATTTTACCATTTACTAAATGTCTTGTTTTGTCGATTTAATGGTTTGAAAGTTTCTCTGATGATCCTCCAGAAGGGCATATGATTACCAACATGTTCATTACTATGATGTCACCATACTTTGAACAAATTGAAGCAAAACACAATACACCATAAAACCAATATTAAGAATCCAGTCAAGGGAAGACAGGTGGTCATTTAAATGAATTATATATGTCATCATTTGAGTGTACTGTATATATTATGTATTGTTTTTACAGTGTACATTCGGTAAAAAGCTCATAAGAGCTTATGATTATTTGTTATTACCATGCCGAAATTTGTCTATGTCTCTGTCTAAAATCAACCACAGATTGATAAAGGTATATAAGATAGGTGTTCGCTAGACACAGGTAGTCTTTTCATCTGTCTACAGTTCAAAAATATTACCATTCATGGCTTTTTAAGATATCAAAATTTTAAAACTAAACAGGGTAGAATTGGAGCAACAGTATACAGAATATATCCAGACTTTTTTGTATTTTGTACAGCCACTACCGACTAAGAAGTTTTGACTCAGTTTATACACTAATGTATATAAATAAACTGAAGCAAAAAAAAAAAATTTAAGAACATTATATCAGTACAATAAATAAGAATCCCCCATGTCAAACTTTATAATAAAACAAACTCAAATCTTAACATGTATTGTAATAAATAAATTAAATTAAATACTTACTTATACTTTACTTATCATTTGACTATAGGCACCAGTGTGTAGTAAATCCAAAATGGCTCCTCCTTTACCAAAATAACTACTTGTATCAACAGATCAACTCGAAAATAAATCCATTAAACACACAAAACTTATCTTCTTAGATACTTCACAAATATTCCAATAGCTGATTAGTTCTGAAAATACATAAAATACTGTTTATAAATGTGAAGTTTTATAAAGTTTACATCTACTCTGAGAACTACAGCATCCTGAGCAGGGTAACATGATCCTTCTCTCTACTTATCACTGAGGATCACCACAGGGGGCACTTAATGCAACATTCATTCACAATTCTTAATATTAATTAAAGCGGCTTCCAGCAAGGATGTTTTCTAAGTCGAACCACAGGGTTCTTAGGAATGATAATCTTCATAAAATAGTTATAGAATATAAGTTTATAATGATAAATACAGAGGTCCACTAAAGGAAACATCTTTACAAAATAATTTTCTTTAAAAAAATTATTAATTACTCAGTAAACAATTATTTGTTTGTTTAATTACTTCATCTATTTACTAGATGTTTTTTTTTCATATTTATTTATTTTACCTTATACATTTCTATACACCTATCAAGGTACCAAAAAACTAACAACAACGAAAAATGTATTGCAGGACAGTATATACAGGTAGTATATCTTGTACATCCCTGTGGACTTCTGTTACACAATGGATTCAAACATCAATTATATAGTCTTTTAAATATTAAAGGCAAACAACACAAGTATATTTTTCTATGATGCAAATATGATTAAATGGAAACAATATTATTGTAATATTATATGGTTATTGAGCAAAATGTAATATTGCACTAGTCAGTGAGTAATATTCAACAATATTGACATCCAGATTATTGTATAACAGACCTCAAGATAGATCATTCACCAGTTGTATAAATTGTATTCTATAAGAAAAATTATTATTGTAATGTTTAATTTGTGAAATATCTTAAAAGATAAGGTTTGTGCCTTCAATGGATTTATTTTCTAGTTCAGATCTCCTATTATCTATAGAAATTGTAATATTATCATTTTCCCCATTTAATAATACAGTTAAACATTCCATTGCATAATTGCAATAAACTAGTAAGTTAGTTTGTTTGAATGGTGTTTAACACCATTTTCAGTAATTTTTCAACTATATCAAGAAATCCAGTTTTTATTGGGGAGGAAGAGGTTTCTATTAGAGTCCAGTACAACCTGCCCGTAGTAAGATTGGAACCTGCAATCTCAGTGTTGACAGACCACGTGATCAATAGTAGACCAACTACCTTAACCACTCAGCCACAGAGGCCCCTATTATACTAGTAGGTTTTAACCCCACCTTTACAGAATTATGCTAATGGACAGTCCACATCCTGTTATAATGGCATACAAATGTTCATGAAGATGTCTTTTTCATCAAAAAAAAAAGCTTCACTGCAAACGTGAACCTGTGGTGGGATGGTCATATGGCGGACAAACAGACCAAAAATCCACATATCTAACTTTTGTTGGCGGGATATAAATAAATTAGAACTAATAACAACATTTTCTACTCAGGGGTAGGGGTCCAGGATTTCCAGTTTTCTATAGCCAAGAAGACAAGTTTAATTTTTTCAAGAATTAACCAAATAAATTCTTCTTGCAATTTTAACTAGCCAAAATCGATCTAGCAATCACAGATACCACTGCTTAAATTTTGCAGAACTTTTTTGGAAAAATTTCTAACATTTTTAATGACTGGTGACCATTGATGAAATACCTCCAACATCAATTGGCTTCATTCTTACCTGATATGTATTATACATCATAAAGTTTCATTGAAATCAAATGCACACTGTTTGAGTTATTGTATGTAAACATTTTTTTTGGTAAAAATTTCTAACATTTTTTGACAAATTGTGACCTTGAAATTTGATAGATTTCCCCCAAAATCGACAATCTTATGATTAAACCTAATATGAAACTATATACCAAAGTTTCATTGAAATTAAATGCAAACTTTTTGGGAGTTATTGTCCAAACATGTTTTTTGTAGAAATTTCTAACATTTTTTGTAGACTTTGACCTTAAAATTTGAACGATTTCGTCCACAGGCTTCTTACCAACCTTATATATAACATCCCAAAGTTTCATTCAAATCCAATGCAAACTTTTTTGAGTTATTGTCCGGAAACAACTTTTTTGTAAAAATTTCGAATGTTTTTAGTGGACTGCAACCTTGAAATTTGACCATTTCCCCCAAAATGGATAGGCTTCTTACCAATCTGATATATAATAATATCCCAAAGTGTCATTCAAATCGGATGCAAACTTTTAAAATTATCATCCAGAAACCAAATTTGGACAGATGTACGGATGGACAGATGGACATGACGACCACTATATACCCCAAACTCTGTCGAGGAGGGGTATAAAAATCTTAGCTCACCTCAAACATAATAAAATGGATTATCACATATTATGTGTATTTCTGAATGGTTAATATAGTTGACCTTTTGACTGATCCTTTGTAACATAAAACTGTAATATCCCTAACAAGGACACATAAATAGCATTACCATACTTCTAAACAGAAAAGACATGAAGATATTAATTATCCAGGAAGTGCATATTCAAACCTTAGTGTATTGTTTCTAAACAATTAATCTGATCTTCTTCCACTGTTAGTCAACTATTGATTGTTTCTTCAAATGGAAAACAGAACCATCTGCCTAGTTATTTCTAGTCACAAATTAAAATTTATTGGTAATTTGATACAATATTATGGGATTCTGATTAAATTCTAAGCTATTTTTGTCAATACAATCCATTACCACTAACAATGAATTCTAATAATACTTAAAGACATATGTGTCAATGTTGTCCATTTAAAGAATTCACTGGGAAAATTGTAGGATAAAAAGATTGATTGATTGGATGTCTGCTTTACCTCCAGCTAGCAGTATTTCAGCTATATTCAGGACGGGAACAAGTTAACAAACAATAAATCAATGGAAAATGGGGTGGGATGGGTCACAGGGAATACAATTTTGACTGCCACTGGAAAAGTATGGAGTTTTGGGTAGGGGCGGAAAATTTAGCCTTTTGTAGTGGCTACAATGAGCCTACTCTTTTTCGAAATCTACAAAAGGGGTCTTTATCGTGCAAGGAGCGTGGCACTCTCCAAACACGTTACACACTACGGTCCGTGGTCAGGCTTTCCGTATTATGACCTGACAACCCCTCCAACGAGAGGGTCTCCCCTATCCACCACCCGGGGATGCACTGGGCTGCTCTGTGGTTCGAGCACTGGGAACCCTCCCAGTATGGTCCCAGTAGGATAAAAAAAAAGGAAGTTGTATATGTACAACACACATTTGCTTGGTTGTAATGGCATTTCTATGGTATTACCTTAAAGAGAGCTTGGGGGGGGGGATTATATTTATAGGGGATGACTTTATAGGGACATCCTCTTCCTTGCCTAAATATTCTTGGCTGCACAGAAAGGTAATAAATGCCAACAACAAATTGTATATGCTTACCGTCAATTCTGTAAGAGGAATTAACCCATAGTTCTTAATAAGGACCACTAATACCATGATTTGAAGTGTTTACATCATACATGGACAAACAATGATCCCTCGTTGGGCAAACTAATGCTTTGGACAAGTAACTGATTAAAACGACAGAGACATTGTATAAACAAGTGGTTAACCACAGCTTTGTAACAAATTAAAACAATACTGTATTCAATTCTCTTAAGATAAACAAAGTAGACCAAACACAATATCTCAGACTGACAGCACTATCAATAAAGATCCACATGCAGAAAACTGAATAAGTACACAAAGGTGGAACTTGATTTTATCCGTACGACCAAGGGCATTAAGTTGTCAGTGTAGGACGAAAAAACTCTCCAAGTCAAGTCTTTCTTTTATCATAATCTTCTAGGACAAATGAACTGGGAACAACTTCCTGAAGCAGTATTATAACAGATTTGTAGGTAACCATCCTCACAAGTCAGTGTTTCTGTGTCCACATGTGTCAACGAAACCCTGACAAACTTAGCTAGGAAATTCCCGGGCTAGAAGATTTTCATATGACGTCAAACCTTCAAAATATCAACTAATGAAATTGCTTGAAAGAAGCAGGTGTTTGGCAGTAGTCATTCTCACTCATTCTTGAGTGGGAAGAAAATGTAACGCAACTAATAAATAACGTGGTAATAACAAAATATTAACTCTACTGTACAAAATACACCACTTTCCACATTGTCTATGCAACACATCCGTTTGATTTATTTACAATCGACATCGGGATATCCCTAACCAAGTCGTGAATGAAAGCGAGCTTTTGATTGGCTACATTAAGGTATGATGTAGCCAATCAAAATAGTGACTTCTAGCCCGGGAATTTCCTAGCTAAGTTTGTCAGGGTTTCGTGGACACATGCTGATGTGGATACAGAAACCCTGACTTGTGAGGATGGTAGGTAACTGACAACCAATGTTAACTTACATACATATATGTATAAACACTACAAAATACCCAAGGTAGTTTAACAAATTTGAAAAAAAAATAGTTTGTTGTTTTCCAACTCCCCTTGGAGCAGGGGGTAAGTTGGTAGGCAGGATTATTTTCTTCCCAGTTGAAAAAAGACAGTCTATGTATATATAGTAAAACTAGTCCAAGAATCCTCTGCTGTCCAATGATTTTTTTGGGGACGCAAAAAATAAAGCCTTGGACAGCAGAGGATTTTCAGACTAAGTAAAACCATGCTACATTTAAACTGAATACATTTTTGGGGTATGGCAAAACTTGCAAGGAAACAGCAAACCAACAATTGTTTATGCATACAGGAAACTGAGTACAAAGAATAATGCTTGAAATAGATATATTTTTGACAAATAGATTTTCCCATGTTTTCCAAGCCTGTTGACAACAGAGATAATATACTATATACAACACTTAATAAATCATAATAAAAAAACTGTTGTTTTATGTAAAGAAATCTCATAAAACATACTCTATTTGTGCAGTGATAAAATACACCCTGACAATTTATAGCATAACCATTTCATTCATCATAACAACACTGAGACCAGATGTATTTTATAATGGGGATGTTGACTTGTTAGGTCACAATGACTCAGATTTATTAATATTAAAAAGTTCTGTCCTCCTTAAAAAACAAAAATAGCTAGTTGATAAAAGGTTACAGACCTGTATTCCTGCATATATTTAATGCCAAACGTGTCCATTATAAATGGCCCTGTAAACATATATACCGGTAAATACCTTGTAATCAATATTCCAGTTCTTGAGCTAAAATTCCTGTGTTTGAGGGCAAATATCATACAAGGAGCTCATTTTTATTCATAATAAATGCCAATAAGTTATAGTTAGTCAGGAAAACATGTCACCCAATTCTAATACATTCTGATGACTTTACACCAAGCAGTGCTTACTCTGTCCCATGTGACCACAGCAAAGAAGCAGAATGCACCAATTTGTTAAATTAGAAGATATGTCATTTACCAAGTATGGTGATATTAAGAGTTGCTGTTACTAGTCTTTCCCCATAGCGATTGATTTTTTCCCAACTTCAACAGACATGAAGCTTATATATAATTTTCTGGGACCATACTGGGACAGTTCCCAGTGCTCGACCCACAGAGCAGCCCAGCCTGGCCGCAGACCATAGTGGGTAACGTGTTTGGAGAGTGCCACGCTCCTTGCACAATAAAGATTTCTTTTGTAGATCTTGAAAAAGAGTAGGCTCATTGTAGCCGCTACAAAAGGCTAAATTCTCCAACCCTACCCAATACTCCGTATGTTTCCAGTGGCAGTCAAAATTTTGTTCCCTGTGTCCCATCCCACCCATTTTTTAATTGCTGTATTGTTTGTTAACTTGTTACCGTCCTGAATATAGCTGAAATACTGCTCGCTGGACATTAAGCAAACATCCAATCATAAATCAATATAAATATTTTTTTTAATTTACAGAAAATTTTACTTGATATTAGAGAGTGATTCTGTGCAATACATTTTACATATAAGAGTTATTAATCCTTTCTTGGCTTGTCAAAATTTAGGTATTTTCGTAACAAAATGCAGAGAAGCCAAGATATCAACTATAAAAAATGCTGATGTCCTGCTTGGCACATGTTGGTAAACACACACAAGCCTCCTTTCTACATTTACTCAACTGCCCTACAGATATTTTCCAGTGAAGAGATCTCAGTATGTTGTTACTGTGTTTTGAGTTTCATGAAGATGTGAAGTCATCTAATAAAAAAGACCTGAGGTGTGACCGATTGATGAACTAAACCATTGGACAAATGAACAGACACACAGGCCAGAAAGCTATATGTCCCCCAACCTTCTTTGGTGGGACATAAAAAATGTGTTCAACACTCTAGTTTTTTACCTGAAGAGGCCCTTGGGATACTGCAGAAGCTCATTCACAGTCTAAAAATTAGAACACCAAATGAAATTTACAACCATTCTGAATATATTATAATGTCAGTGTATAAATACACTACAAAACTGTCAAAATGGGAGATACCTATGACAATGCATTTCTTTTTATTTTTATTATTTTTTTATGCCATTTTCTAAACACTGTTAATTCCAGAATAGTTCATGCAAGACCTCAAAAAAATAAAAATATTAAATGCCTTGCTTGTCATGTTTACCTGGCAGCATTCAAAAATTTGTTTTCTACCAACTGCATTTTTATAGACTTGACATGATTAATTCCCTTTGAATTTTGGGCTATTATAGAGTTAAATTTACTATGAACTTTATGTGCACACATGTGTATAGTATAATATATGTTGATATTTCTCTCATTGCAAAAAATATCAAAGAGCTTGTGGCAAGTCTATGATTTTCTGAACTTAACTTTAAAGGTCCATATTAGAGCACTTAGCAATGGCCGGATGGATTTCTGTATAGTCATTTTTATCTATTAAGACTCCTTTAACTTTTTAGAATACAGTGTCATTATTTTCCTTGATCTATCCAAATATGTTTGAGCATATTTTTTAGTGAAAAATGAGAATTTACAGATCAAAAGATGCCCAACATAATACTAAATAACAAAATATAGAACACATCATTATAATGCTATCAAAGGTAATCAAACCTTTAAATGGTGCGAAATTTGTCAGTCAGATGTAAAATCTTTATTTTATTCATCTCAAATCTTGATGTTATCTTTTATTCTTTATAAAGAAGGTTACCAAGATATGACCTGGGTTAAAATACTTCAACTGTTTGAAACTATTTTCTGTTTTTATAAATACTTTCTATATTTATTTGTGATTTACTGCATATTTCTTCAAGCCTTTTTTTTAATGGCTAAACAGTTGCACATGGGTTAGTATTTTGAGTCAGAAAATGAATTCATCCCTCAGGACAGTTTGTAAGGATTACAGAAAGTAGTTACAGCATATTAAATTCTATAATAGTTATATAATACACTAAATTTATGATCAAAATGGGAATCATTGGACAGAAATATAACATTTATTTGCTGTTTAATCTGTTACTACACTGTTTACTACCAGGACAGATGGGATCTTACATATAGCACACATTGGACATACCAGTTTACCCCAACAATTATTAAAAAAATCTCAGCATACAGACTGATCTAGGCAGACAGTAGGCCGAATTTTACTGCCACTATAACCCTAAGTTAGTTTGGTGATTTGTCGCATTAAAAAAAAAGCCAGGGTACGATTATTCATTCTAGAAAGACAGGACACATATCAAATATAAATTTATATCATTTCATACAAGAATTAAATAACCAGAGGAAAATAAATGGAAAACAATTGCTTGTAGTCAAAACATAATTTTTTTTCTTTCTATCCAAACTTAAAAATCCATTGGAAAGAATAAAAGCTGACGTTGAGCATTATTCTTATGAAAATATTTAACTAAATAAATAATGCACTACTACTAACAAAGAAAAGTGCTGAGTTTATTAGTCTGGCGAGTAAATTACCCCCATTATATGGGTTAAAAAATTATCCTGTACAACCATAAGAATAACCTTCTGGACAATATTATTATTACACATGGTGTGTGTCTATAAGGCTGTTACTGATGACCAATCCAATGCACAAACTAAACAAACTATTGTCCTCCTCGGTGACAAGTTTTTTCTGATTTTCAAATTACATAAAATAATTACTTGTCAATACACAACTAAATATAATATATCATAAAAGAGACCAAGGTTTAAGTTATATAATATCTCCAAACTACCAGCATTTCATCTAATGGAAATTCACCAGTGGTACTTAAACCAACATTACTGACTGTTTGTTTGCTTAAAAAATGTTTAAAGCCACTTTCAGCATTTCCAGTATTATGATGGTTTCCAGTTTTTATCGGAGAGGAAGCCTGAATACCTGGATTAAACTCCAAACTTCTGTCAGAAATCTGGCAAACTTTGTCAGTTAGGATCAGAGTCAAACACACCCTACCTGCAATGAGACTTAAACCCACTATCTCAGTGTTGACAAACCCCTAGTATACCAACTAAACCTTAACCATTCAGCCACCGCACTTACAGTGGACATAGAAACTCGGTCTTGTAAGGATGCAGCCACCGAGGCCCCCAACAAAGTTGAAAGTCCAGAACTGTAAGCCATTTCCGGTCACTTGTGTGGTTGGATGGTGATGGGACTATAAACTGTATTGACCTACCAATTAATCAAAGTCTATATTTTGGGGTATTGTGATACAATGTCCTGCTAATTAACAACGTTATAAAAAATTTTAATTCTTTTAAATACTTAATAGTTGAGCAACATTGTCCATTTGGTTTAATCTAACTTGGCATTTTGGTACCTGGCTGATTGATGATGTCACAATGACATACATGTATCCGTGCGCAAACAAATGACGACGCTAAAGATTGTGAGTTGCAAAAATTATTTGATTGCATCATAAACATTGTTTTTGTTATTTCTTTTTATAATATTTAATTTAAAATATAAGGATTGTTTTCAATTGTTGGTTAGATTATTGGAAATATACAACTTTGGATCACTTTACACTCTATTTATTACCATAAACCAACCTGGGGCCTAGCTGGTCACTTTGGTGCAATTATATACTAGTAACCATCTGTAATAATGATGTTTTTTTTATTACTCTGGCAATTATATTTTTCTCATTTATTTACCATTTGAACATTTTCATCTCAGGGGAGATAACTACATTAACAACTGCCCAAAATGCTGATAACCCTAGTCTTAATTAGAAATGCAACAGTTGTAGGTGTAATTCATATTGATGGTGTCCATCTTGCACCTGTTCAAACATTTCTCACCTTTGCCTTGATTAATTAATTGAACAATTGCATGTAATTTGTCAATTTTATCTAAAATGTGTTAACATTCAAGCAATCATTTTTCATACATGTTAATATCATTTACCTTTAAATAAATTATCAGACTTAAATGCAACTGAGATTTAAATAATTATATAACATACTCACATCTGAGGCAAAATGTATGATTAAAGAAAAATAGCACCAATGTTCAAAACTGCCATTTTCAAAAATACTATCGATACTTAATACACCTGACCATGAAACCTAAAATAGTACAATGTGAAAACTAGCAGCTCTTTTCCTTAGCAACAAAACTCTCATTAACCAATATAAGATGTTTATGTTTGATGAGAATTCTGCCATTCTTCTAATACATTATGTCATTATGCAATACCTATTCTGCCAGATGTTAATTTAATTACATCAATTTCAGTCATCTCTAAACATATGTTTGTATCCTGGTAGGTACTATGATACTTCACAGTTGGATGATTATTTGTTTATTTAAATTATGTTTAATGCCACTTTCATCAATTGTTCAGCTATAAAGAGGTGTCCAGTTTTTATTGGAGGAGAAAGCCGTAGTACCAGGAGAAACCTGCCCCTCCCCCCACAACCTTCAGTAGGAAAACTGGCACTCCATGTAAATTAGATTATATTCTAGCAAACTTTGCCCACAATGAGACTCGAACAGAACTACTAACCCCACAACCTCAGTGTTGACAGACCATATGATATTAATTGTAGATGACTAACTACCTTGACCTCTTGGCCACCTAGGCCCCCAGTAGATGATATTTATACCCCCTGCTTGAAAAGCGGGGGGGTATATAGTGTTCATGGTGTCCGTCCGTCCGTCGCGCCGTCCGTTACACTTTCTCTTATTTGCAACTCCTCCTACACCACTGAATGGAATTTGATGAAACTTACACAGAATCTTTGTCACATAGTGCCATTGTGCAGGAGATATTTAACATTTTGATCGGAATGATATTTGGGGTTTCCCATAGAAAAACATGGACTTTGTCATTGACCTAAGGGGGTCCCTATCTCTTATGTGCAACTCCTCCTACACCACTGAATGGAATTTAATGAAACTTATGCAGATTCCTTGTCACATAGTGCCATTGTGCAGGAGATATTAAACATTTTGATCGGAATGATATTTGGGGTTTCCCATAGAAAAACATGGACATTGTCATTGACCTAAGGGGTCCTCATCTCTTATGTGCAACTCCTCCTACACCACTGAATGGAATTTAATGAAACTTACGCAGATTCCTTGTCACATAGTGCCATTGTGCAGGAGATATTAAACATTTTGATCGGAATGATATTTGGGGTTTCACCATAGAAAAACATGGACATTGTCATTGACCTAAGGGGGTCCTCATCTCTTATGTGCAACTCCTCCTACACCACTGAATGGAATTTGTTGAAACTTACACAGAATCCTTGTCACATAGTGCCATTGTGCAGGAGATATTTATTATTTTGATAGGAATGATATTTGGGGTTTCCCATAGAAAAACACGGACTGTCATTGACATAAGGGGATGCGACTCCTCCTACACCACTAAATGGAATTTGATGAAACTTACACAGAATGTTGTCACATATTGCCATTGTGCACTAGATATTAAACATTTCGATTGGAATGATATTTGGGGTTTCCCATAGAAAAACATGGACTTTGTCATGGACATAAGGGATACCCATCTCTTATGTGCAACTCATTCCTACACCACTGAATGGAATTTGTTGAAACTTACATAGAATCCATGTCACATGGTGCCATTGTGCAGGAGATATTTAACATTTTGATCGGAATGATATTTGGGGTTTCCCATAGAAAAACATGGACTGTCATTGACATAAGGGGATACCCATCCCTTATGTGCAACTCCTCCTACACCACTGAATGGAATTTGATGAAACTTACACACAATCCATGTCACATAGTGCCATTGTGCAGGAGATATTTAACATTTTGATCGGAATGATATTTGGGGTTTCTCATAGAAAAGCATGGACTTTGACATGGACATAAGGGGATACCCATCTTTTATTTGCAACTCCTCCTACACCACTGAATGGAATTTGTTGAAACTTACACAGAATCTTGGTCACATAGTGCCATTGTGCACTGGATATTAAACATTTTGATTAGAATATTATTGTAGGTTTCCCATAGAAAAACATGGACTTTGTCATTGACATAGGGGATGCCATTCTTTGGGGGATTGGGGAGGGTTACATGTTTTATCTGCAACTTTGCCTTCATGTTTAACTAGATAAAGTTTCAATTTCATAATTAAGAACACCTGAATTTTCAAAGTAATTGTGAAGCGGGGGGTATCAATGGTGAGCATTGCTCACAGGTTTTTTTACTCTTAGTTATATTTTATATTGAAAAAGAGACATAGCAATGCTATACAATTATATTAGCAATATTTAAGCTATAAATATCATATCATCTAGTTAGTTAATATTGAAGAAGTGACACAGCAAAGCCATGCTATTTATTCTCAGCAATTCCAGCTATATATCACATAATCTTGTTAGGTTATATTGAACTAGTGACAAAGCAAAGCCATCCAATATTTTCAGCAATTTTTCAGCTTTATATTTACAATATCATCCAGTTTTCACTGGTAGTGAAGCAGGGACGCCCGAGGACTAGGTTCCCTGCAAAAGTGGCAATCCTTGCCATTACTGAGGCTGAAGTCAGGCAGTTTCCCAAAATCAGATTCATCACATAACCCTGTTGTTGACATATGAGTAATCAATAAAATTACCTCTGGTCAATTATTAAAAAGATTATTGTGCAACGATTACTGCAGCATGGTGAAAAACAAAATTTTAAGCATTGTAATTTATTTAGCATTTTTATGTGCAACTTTTTTTTCAGGACAATATAAGTACATGTAGTAATATTGTCCATGTAACTGAATTTAAATGCAGATGAATTCGGAGAGCACCAAATTGTATAGCATTAAATGGTTTTTTCTAATTTAGACATAAGTCAAATATTGCTGATTGACCTGTACAATGTTTCTTGTTGTGTTTTTGAATGGTGTTTAATGCCACTTTCAGAAATTTTTTATTCATATCACAACATCCAGATTTGGGAGGAAGCCAGAGTACAAGGAGAAAACCACAAGCTACAGTAGGAAAGCTGGCAATCCTTGTCAATCAAGTCAAGTACACCCAGCCTGCAGTTAGACTCGAACCCATAACCTCAGTGTTGACATACCATGTGATCAATAATAGATGACTACCTTAACCCACTTGTCTACGGTGCTCCGTACAGGCACAATGCACATGTTAGATTAGATTGAAGTACATAAATATATTAACTATCTATTAATTTTAATACACAATTCCATACATTTATTACCACAGGTTTCATACTATAACTCTTAAGATACCTCAGATGTGGGATACTTTAACCTATAAATCTACAAAGAATATTGTACCTTAACAAGACAAAGGAGACAGACTTGATTAAAAATACCAGAGCAACAACTGCAAGAACCAACAAAATCTACACAATTTCTACAACCACAAATGATGAATTGTTATGAAAACATCTGGCAGAGGAATCCCTGTCTTTACAGAGATCAAATAAAACTTGACATTGTACAACAAAATGACAATGAAATCTACACAGACTTACAGCGATACATACATTCCTGTGAAATCTACATGTGTTAGGCTGTCTTGATACATGGTTAATATCCTCTTACAGAGGTTGTAAAAAATGTATTATGTGGTCAACAAGTATGTCTCACAAAAAATACTGTCCATTAAAGTGTACATTTAAGTCTCGTTATGTTCATATTTTGTTTATTCCTAGATTTTGTTAGAGCATTATGTGTATACATTTCTTTTTTTCGGTTTATTTTGAATCGATGTATTATAAACCACCTCCTCAACTGGACTATTTTTTAATGGATTGCAATCGATTTAAAGTGTTTACATTAGAGAGAGATCGATGCATTTTTAATCGATCTCCAAAAAGATCGATCTTTTTCCTCTAGTGTAAACACAGCCTAATACATCGATTCAAAATAAACTGATCTATTTTTTGGTGTAAACACGTTGAAATCGATTGCAATCAATTTAAATTACGTAAATGATAAGTACGCATGTATGGCACCAAATATCCAAGTGTATTTTTCCCGGGTATTTTATTGCAAAACCAAAAAAAAAAATGACAGAGCGAGCAGGAAGAGGTGAACGGTGAATAGCATTGTTCTTTTACGTACATGGTTGATTGTGTAAATACCACACGTTTAAGCATTACACGTGTATTTAAAATTAACAATGTGATAACCGCGGGAAAATGTGCATAAATACGTTCTAAAAATAATTATTTGTTTACACATGACAGTTAAAACCTATCGATTTATATGATAGTGTAAACGTAGCGATTTAAAATAAATCGATTGCAATCGATTTCGCCTTGTGTAATCTGAACGCATAACGGTTTATATATAGATCGATTTAATTTGAATCGATTCTTCCTAGCTCAAGTGTAAACACGGTCTTATAGTGTGGCTAAAGGGAGGTTCTGTTTTTTCAGGTTGTTTGTCTGTTTGTTTGGTGCTTAAAGCCACTTTCAGCATTGAACAATTTTTCAGCTATATCATAACATCCAGCTTTTATTGGTAATAGGAAGCAATAATAGTACCCACTGAAAACTCTGACCTTTGACAGGAAAATGTAATCCTGCCACTGTCTGCCAGAACATTATTTTTCTGTTGACAAGTTGCATGTAAATAATTATGTTTGAAAACTGAAAAGAGAAAATAAGGCCATTTAACTCCAGTGAAGACCAAAAATGATTTGTTTCATTCTTCTTACTACTACAGAAACATTATACATTTGTAAACTTAATGAAAGGTGTTTTATTTCAGATTTATTACCAAGATGGTACTATCAAATTTAATTTTACATAATTTATTTACATTGTGTCCTACTTGGTAACAAAATAATGTTACAAATTAAAAAGTCAGTCAATTATAAGGTCAACAGCCATAGAAGGCTTAAAGTACAAGCTTATGGACAACTTTGTAAATAAAAATATAACAGTAGTCAAGTCATGTGTTCAAACTCAATAAGCTTTTCCTGCTTTTGGCTCAGCCAATTAAGTTTTCAATAGAAAATTTTATTCCATTTGACTACATCTTGTTGGTGCTTCTGTATTATACAAATGAAATATAAATATAGGATCTGCATGGGAAGCACACTCTCTGCACATAAATCAGCACAAATGCCTTAAGTTGCTACTAGGTGGCTAATTTGAGCATATGTTTTCTGGCCCTTCACTGTTACTTCCTGTTCTTGTTTGTAATTAGTTTTACCTGAAGCTGTACCCCTTCCTTATTGGCACCTCATAACTGATTAATTGTTAACTTGTTATTTACATTAAAAACTTGACATTTAAAATCAATCAATGAATCAATCAATCAAACAAAAAAAAGTTCACTTATCAGTACAACCTTTTCTTGGTGTGTTGTAAAATGTTCACCTCTGAATAACTGAGGAGATTCCAACCAAATTCCGATTTCTTTCATCCATCCTTACACAGCACAGCAGAGTTTTCCCAAATATTAATTAATAAAGAGCACATCAGAAGATCTAGTTTGGTCAGATAAAGAACACATTTCTTTTTTAAAAAAATTTCCACACAACCCAAAAAAGGAAACTGCTAGTTTACTGAGTTAATCAGAGCATCCAACAAAATTCTTGGATACAAACTTGTTAATGTTAGTCAGAGTTCCAAACATGATTCTTGATATAATTTGTATGTCATTTACTTAACAAGAAAATATGCAAAAATTGCAAATTTTACCTAATATCAGAGATGGGGGGAAAAATGTCATAAATCATTCAAAACATCAAATTTATGTCTCACTTTTAAAACTCCGACCAATTATTTATCTATTAATAAATGTTTATGTACATACTTTAAATTTCATGAGTTTTTCAGTATCAAATTTGTGCATATTTTTGCAACATAAATTCCTCCATAACCAATTCAGTGTATTATGTGATCTTCATCATCATACTTGTAAGAACTGGAGGAATTTATTCACAATAGGAATCTGTATTGTGTCAAATTTATATAGCCATTAAATTTCCATCATTTTACATACAATTTAAAACATAATTTATGAGCCAGATATTACTTTTGAAATTAAACAGCTTTACCACCTGAGTTTCTCCTGTATGGTAACAACTTCAAATAAAGTATTTGGTCTGTCTGCTGTATTTCTGGTATCTTATTATCTCCCTTTGTTTTTGTCCTTTTGGTTTTTGGAATGTGTTATATTAATTGAATACCAGTACTGTTATGGTCTACCAAGGCTTCAAAAGAGATTTCAAATTACCTTAGCTCTTTTGATCAGCATATACAAAAATAACAAGTAACCTGTAAGCCATCCTCACAAGTCAGGGTTTCTGTGTCCACAAAACCCTGACCAACTTAGCTAGGAAATTCCCGGGCTAGATGTATTTTGATTGGCTATGTTCACCTGTATGTAGCCAATCAAAAGCTCGCTTTCATTCACGACTTGTTTGGGGGATATCCCGATGTGGATTGTAAATAAACCAAACGGATGTGTTGCATAGACCATGTGAAAATCAGTGTATTTTGTACAGTAGTGTTAATAGTTTGTTATTATGGCGTTATTTAATAGTTGCATTACACTTTCTTCCCACTCAAGAATCAGTAAGAATGACTACTGCCAAACACTTGCTTCTTTCATGCAATTTCATTAGTTGATATTTTGAAGGTTTGACGTCATATGAAAATCTCCTAGCCCGGGAATTTCCTTGCGAAGTTTGTCAGGGTTTCATGGACACATGTGTGACACAGAAACCCTGACTTGTGAGGATGCCTGTAAGCTACTGCTCACTCAGTATACCCCGCTATTCACATTATTGAATTGACTAAGTCGGTAAACAGGAAGTAGATACGCGACAGACTTGAAATTGGTACTCGCAATAAAGGACCATATGATAAGGTCACATATAAAATTTCTATTTATTGTGATAAGTGGTTGCTGAGAAACTTGTTACAAAAATGTTCATCCATTGACAACTAATGTTGAAAATTGACTGGAAAAAGTCTGCAACAGGCCTGAAATAGGTACTCACAATATAGGACCACATGGTTAGGTCACAAATACAATTTCAAGTGGTGGTTATAAGTAGTTGGTGAGAAAACTGTTACGAAAGTTATGTTGCGAATGGAAGGATGGAGGAATGGAAGGACAGACGGACAGGGGTAAACCAGTATACTCCCTCTTCTTCCAAGCGGGGGTTTATTATAATGAAACCAGTAGCAGTTTTATGTTAGTTGAACAGTTAGTTTGAATTGTTCTGCAAACACCCCAGAAATGAATGTACATGTACCTTGAAACAGCTGAAACAAGATTGTCACAATGGTTCCACAATAGAATCTCTTTATTTCATGTGAAATTATGGATATAAATTGGCAACCATTCAATTCTGTCTGTTCTATAATGTTTACTTCAACTAGATGTTGATGAAGGTTTGCATCATTACCTCATCAAAACAGAAGGTTTATTGTCAATGTAATTCTTGGTACACTAATCATTTCCTTCATTTCATAAAAATGTGAGATCTAGTACAACCCACTCTTTAATGTCTGTTTCTCTATAGTACATGCATTAGTGCAAAGTCCTATTGTTGTGATAGAAAGCAATGAGCTGTAGACAGATATGTGATCATCCACTGTGTCCTCAGAGCTGAAGACATACTTAGACTGCCCTAGACAGATATGTGATCATCCACTGTGTCCTCAGAGCTGAAGACATACTTAGACTGCCCTAGACAGATATGTGATCATCCACTGTGTCCTCAGAGCTGAAGACATACTTAGACTGCCCTAGACAGATATGTGATCATCCACTGTGTCCTTAGAGCTGAAGACATCCTTAGACTGCCCTAGACAGACATGTGATCATCCACAGTGTCCTCAGAGCTGAAGACATACTTAGACTGCCCTAGACAGATATGTGATCATCCACTGTGTCCTCAGAGCTGAAGACATACTTAGACTGCCCTAGACAGATATGTGATCATCCACTGTGTCCTTAGAGCTGAAGACATCCTTAGACTGCCCTAGACAGATATGTGATCCTCCACAGTGTCCTTAGAGCTGAAGACATCCTTAGACTGCCCTAGACAGATATGTGATCATCCACTGTGTCCTCAGAGCTGAAGACATCTTTAGACTGCCCTAGACAGATATGTGATCATCCATTGTGTCCTTATAGCTGAAGACATCCTTAGACTGCCCTAGACAGATATGTGATCATCCACTGTGTCCTTAGAGCTGAAGACATCCTTAGACTGCCCTAGACAGATATGTGATCATCCACAGTGTCCTCAGAGCTGAAGACATTCTTAGACTGCCCTATAGACAGATATGTGATCATACACTGTGTCCTTAGAGCTGAAGACATCCTTAGACTGCCCTAGACAGATATGTGATCATCCACTGTGTCACTATTTCCTCAGAGCTGAAGACATCCTTAGACTGCCCTAGACAGATATGTGATCATCCAATGTGTCCTTAGAGCTGAAGACATCCTTAGACTGCCCTAGACACATATGTGATCATCCACTGTGTCACTATGTCCTCAGAGCTGAAGACATCTTTAGACTGCCCTAGACACATATGTGATCATCCACTGTGTCACTATTTCCTCAGAGCTGAAGACATCCTTAGACTGCCCTAGACAGATATGTGATCATCCAATGTGTCCTTAGAGCTGAAGACATCCTTAGACTGCCCTAGACACATATGTGATCATCCACTGTGTCACTATGTCCTCAGAGCTGAAGACATTCTTAGACTGCCCTAGACAGACATGTGATCATCCACAGTGTCCTCAGAGCTGAAGACATACTTAGACTGCCCTAGACAGATATGTGATCATCCACTGTGTCCTCAGAGCTGAAGACATACTTAGACTGCCCTAGACAGATATGTGATCATCCACTGTGTCCTTAGAGCTGAAGACATCCTTAGACTGCCCTAGACAGATATGTGATCCTCCACAGTGTCCTTAGAGCTGAAGACATCCTTAGACTGCCCTAGACAGATATGTGATCATCCACTGTGTCCTCAGAGCTGAAGACATCTTTAGACTGCCCTAGACAGATATGTGATCATCCATTGTGTCCTTATAGCTGAAGACATCCTTAGACTGCCCTAGACAGATATGTGATCATCCACTGTGTCCTTAGAGCTGAAGACATCCTTAGACTGCCCTAGACAGATATGTGATCATCCACAGTGTCCTCAGAGCTGAAGACATTCTTAGACTGCCCTATAGACAGATATGTGATCATCCACTGTGTCCTTAGAGCTGAAGACATCCTTAGACTGCCCTAGACAGATATGTGATCATCCACTGTGTCACTATTTCCTCAGAGCTGAAGACATCCTTAGACTGCCCTAGACAGATATGTGATCATCCAATGTGTCCTTAGAGCTGAAGACATCCTTAGACTGCCCTAGACACATATGTGATCATCCACTGTGTCACTATGTCCTCAGAGCTGAAGACATCTTTAGACTGCCCTAGACAGATATGTGATCATCCACTGTGTCCTTAGAGCTGAAGACATTCTTAGACTGCCCTAGACAGATATGTGATCATCCACTGTGTCACTATTTCCTCAGAGCTGAAGACATCCTTAGACTGCCCTAGACAGATATGTGATCATCCACTGTGTCCTTAGAGCTGAGGACATCCTTAGACTGCCCTAGACAGATATGTGATCATCCACTGTGTCACTGTGTCCTTAGAGCTGAAGACATCTTTAGACTGCCCTAGACAGATATGTGATCATCCACTGTGTCACTGTGTCCTCAGAGCTGAAGACATCCTTAGAATGCCCTAGACAGATATGTGATCATCCACAGTGTCCTCAGAGCTGAAGACATTCTTAGACTGCCCTAGACAGATATGTGATCATCCACTGTGTCATGTTGTCCTCAGAGCTGAAGACATCCTTATACTGCCCTGGACAGATATGTGATCATCCACTGTGTTACTGTGTCCTCAGAGCTGAAGGCATCCTTAGACTGCCCTGGACAGATATGTGATCATCCACTGTGTCCCTGTGTCCTCAGAGCTGAAGACATCCTTAGACTGCCCTGGACAGATATGTGATCATCCACTGTGTTACTGTGTCCTCAGAGCTGAAGGCATCCTTAGACTGCCCTGGACAGATATGTGATCATCCACTGTGTCATGTTGTCCTCAGAGCTGAAGACATCCTTAGACTGCCCTGGACAGATATGTGATCATCCACTGTGTTACTGTGTCCTCAGAGCTGAAGACATCCTTAGACTGCCCATAAGAGATATGTGATCATCCCCTGTGTCCTCAGAGCTGAAGGCATCCTTAGACTGCCCTGGACAGATATGTGATCATCCACTGTGTCACTATTTCCTCAGAGCTGAAGACATACTTAGACTGCCCTAGACAGATATGTGATCATCCACTGTGTCCTTAGAGCTGAAGACATCCTTAGACAGATATGTGATCATCCACTGTGTCACTGTGTCCTCAGACCTGAAGGCATCCTTAGACTGCCCTAGACAGATATGTGATCATCCATTGTGTCCTCAGAGCTGAAGACATCTTTAGACTGCCCTGGACAGATATGTGATCATCCACTGTGTCACTGTGTCCTCAGACCTGAAGGCATCTTTAGACTGCCCTAGACAGATATGTGATCATCCATCATGTCCTCAGAGCTGAAGACATCTTTAGACTGCCCTAGACAGATATGTGATCATCCACAGTGTCCTCAGAGCTGAAGACATTCTTAGACTGCCCTAGACAGATATGTGATCATCCACAGTGTCCTCAGAGCTGAAGACATTCTTAGAATGCCCTAGACAGATATGTGATCATCCACAGTGTCCTCAGAGCTGAAGACATCCTTAGACTGCCCATGAGAGATATGTGATCATCCACTGTGTCACAGTGTCCTCAGAGCTGAAGACATCCTTAGACTGCCCTAGACAGATATGTGATCATCCACTGTGTCACATTGTCCTCAGAGCTGAAGACATCCTTAGACTGCCCTAGACAGATATGTGATCATCCACTGTGTCACATTGTCCTCAGAGCTGAAGACATCCTTAGACTGCCCATGAGATATATGTGATCATCCACTGTGTCCTCAGAGCTGAAGACATTCTTAGACTGCCCTAGACAGATATGTGATCATCCATTGTGTCCCTGTGTCCTCAGAGCTGAAGACATCTTTAGACTGCCCTAAACAGATGTGATCATCCACTGTGTCACGTTGTCCTTAGAGCTGAAGACATCTTTAGACTGCCCTGGACAGATATGTGATCATCCACTGTGTCACATTGTCCTTAGAGCTGAAGACATCTTTAGACTGCCCTGGACAGATATGTGATCATCCACTGTGTCACATTGTCCTCAGAGCTGAAGACATCTTTAGACTTCCCTAGACAGATATGTGATCCTCCACTGTGTCCTCAGAGCTAAAGACATCTTTAGACTGCCTAGATAGATATGTGATCATCCACTGTGTAACTTTGTCCTGAGAGCTGAAGACATCTTTAGACTGCCCTGGACAGATATGTGATCATCCACTGTGTCCTCAGAGCTGAAGGCATCCTTAGACTGCCCTAGACAGATATGTGATCATCCACTGTGTCACCATTGTGTTATATTTTTTGTCAAAGCATTTAAAATTTTCAAGGCATATTACATGAACATAGCATTGGTCTAAACATATCTGGCAATAAACAGTTGTGAGCTGAGCACATGGTACACCCACTTGAAGTAAAGGACAATTAATAGAGTGTGTAACTTTATCTGGACTTATGAGCAATAATCACAACCATCCCTATCAACAATGCTCCAAATTTTCAAGAAAAAGCTTTTTTAAGTTTGAGCATGAAAATTAAACCCACCCCCCCCCCCCAGGTCCTGTAACTCTATGACAAAAAATCAGAATTGTACCAAGAAGGACAGCAAGCTCACATCTATCAAAATATTAAGAAACTCTGTGAAAGCATTCTAAAGATACAGAATGACATGAGGACGACACAGGGATGGACAGACAAGACAGGTAGACATTTCTTGAATACTACCTTCGTCAAATATAGAGTATAACAATTACAAAAAAAAAACAGAAATAAAATCTATGCAAAAACAACTAAGCATCAAGGCCCCCACAAAAATATGTTGGTTCATAATATATAATGGGACATTAGGATTGCTAATGCGATATATATATACAAACATAACTCTCCTTTATTTTTAAGTGCAGAGAATATACAGGTGTGACTTTGAATGCCAATAACAATAGCCTATTCATAAATATATTCTGTTATGTACTGCAATGTTAATCATTGCAAAGGATTCTCAAAAAGGCAAATCATTTATTTAATCCATTTGTTGTAAAGCAAGTATGCAAAATAAAACCCTAAAATTGTTTAGAATAATAAAACAAATGCAAAAGGAAGAAACCCATATTTGAAAGCTAACACCAAGTTCATTATTTGTAAGTTTTGATCAGTAGGGATATTTTATTCCAATTGGAAAGATAATCCTTTGTATCTTCTGTCAAAGAGCAAAATCAATATCAAACATGTGCATAAGACATTTTAAGCCTCTGTAACTGTCAGTGAGCCATCTTCATCAGCATTTACAATGAGGATCTACACTGTGTTAACTGGGACATATAAACAGGGCCACCAAGTCTCTGTATGTCAATGAAACATGCCATCCTCTTGTCATCTGGTCATCATAAAAATATTTTTAGTTTGATGTTTTCCAGACCAACCCACCAATTTGGCCTAAACCAAAAGATTAGGGTTTTTAATTTACATTTGTTAAACTATTCATTATGTCTTACAACAAAAACATTTTGGATATGTTCACCTACCCATCTACCTACCCACTTCTCAAATTATGAATTGATAAACAGACAAGCTTTTTATGAAGATGGCCTAAAGACATTACAGTCCATTTCACAGACTTAAAGCTTCCAGTCCACATATAATGTGTTCCCAGCTGGATCCTCATTTTATTGTAAAATCAATGAAACATGTGCAGTTGACATACTCATTCAACAAAGAACTTAAATATTTCAGTTAATATATTCATGTTATAAATGGTACTTGAAATTAATTCAGTTAAATGATTTCTTTCTTAATGGAGGCAAGAGGTGTTTAAATTGTTCCTCGCCAATGTATTGATCTAAAATTTCAGTATTTTTGTTGTTAAGGATTTAACCAATAATCAAATTTTAGCAAGGTTTTGATTCTATTTGGAAAAAGTGGATTTTCCACAATCAAAAGACAAAAAACCCACCAAAAGACCTGAAGCAACTGTTATAAAAATCAATTCTCTTCTTGTAAATAGAATGCTAAGGAAGAATTTTAATGTTTGAAATTTGAGAACACTGTGGAAAAGTAGTTTACTTTGAACAAAGCACAATTTTTTTAGTTTGATTGAGAAAATATTTTGTCTGATATATCTGATTAATCTATCATGTAACATTAGAATGCATGGTTAAAGTGCCTTAAGTTACAAGACTGCTAGTTAAAAATTACATTAATGAAGCTTATTTACATTAATTCAGCTTAAGTTATGTTTTAAATGGAGCTTAATGCCACGTTGAGCAATTTTTCTGCTATATATTGGCACCCAGTTTCGGGTGCTAGTGCCGAGTAATTACTGAAAACCATTACCTATAGCAGGAATACTATAAATCCTTCTCTCAATAATATTTAGGAATAGTTGTTCAATTGGTTTTAGGTTCAGGTGAGCAATGCTAACTTTTTCTCTAGTTCTAGTAATTTTCAAGATTTTGAGGCAAAAATGCAAAATCATCAATTTTGACAATTAAAGGGCAATAACTCATACAAGGAGTCATCATACAACTTCGACCCAATGGAGTCTTTTGTGGAGCTTTTGATGCTTAAGAAGGAAAGTCTCTTCCATTTTCCTGTATCTGTTATACTTTTTGAACTGTAAGGCAAAAACTATATTTTGAACCTCTTGTTCTATTTTTAGCCCAGGCAGCCATGTTGGTTAGTGTGAGGCCATGATTTATGCAAAGTTGGTAGGGAACATTTTACTGATAATGTGTGCAAAGTTTCAAAGCAATCCCTTCAGAAGTTTTGGAGAAGATTTTTAGAGAAAAGTTAAGTATATTGTTTGTTTTAATGAGGTGTTACACTGCTTTCAACAATTTCAACTATATATCACATAAGATTTTATTGGGGAGGAAGCTGGTGTACTGGGTGAAAATCCCTAAACTTTGGAAGGAAAACTGTCAATGATTGTCAGTTAAGGTTAGATAGGAGCACATCCTGCTCGAAACCCACACCATTTGGGTTAAAAAGCAAGTATTATATTAATAATAGAAACAGTAAAACCATACTTGAGTGGAAAATGTCTTATGCTGCAAATAAATTATCTTTGTGTGATAAAAAAAACAAACATAAGATTATCATAAGATTATCAATTAAATATCATATGTTAAGAACTACTAGTAACATAACATATTATAACGCATTTCCAATATGTTCAAACATTTTGCTTTCTGGAAAACATGCCTCAGCTTAAATGTTTGCACTACTGATATAGATAATTCAATTTGTTGACATAGATACGCCAGTTTCCAATATGTTTTTGATAAATATGAATGATTTGTTTGATTTGTTTGAATGGTGTTTTAACGCCACTTTCAGCAATTTTTCAGCTATATCATGGCGTCCAGTTTTTATTGGGGGAGGAAGCCGGAGTACCCAGAGAGGACCCCCGACCTACGGTAGGAAAACTGACAATCCTTGTCAATTAAGATTGGAGTCGAGTACACCCTGCTTGCAGTGAGAATCGAACCCGCAATCTCAGTGTTGACAGACCACGTGATCAATAGTACACAAACTACCTTGACCACTTGGCCACCGAGGCCCCAAAATATGAATGAAGCATAGTATTAAATCAATGGCATTATTTGAAAAAAACACATGACTGAAAACAGAGAAGCTGTGTATTTACCATTAACTTATTTTTCATCACTGACAATGCCTTTGATTTTTCACTCTAATGCCACCTACTCAATTCAAGGTCCAACATACAAGTACTAAGTACAACAGCCTCTTTTATTCTACAATCTTACCTTATTGTTCAAACAAAATATGCTCTTTTGCAGTAAGAAACCAAATATTCCCCAAAAAAAAATTGTTAAAGGGTATTATTTATACTTATTAATAAATAACACTAACAATAACCGACATTCTCATAAATGTGTCCACCTACTTAGTATTACTTTAATGACTTCCATGAATGACAATCAGAGGATCAATTTAGTGATCAATTTCCTGTTGGCCAACATACACTGGACATTATAAATGTTTCTGATTGGATTCATTTAACAATAAATTGAGTTACAATAAAGTTTTCATTTGCAGAACAATACATCCAATGGACTTGGTCAAGTAGGGGTCACTGGCATGACACATACATAGTAGCATCGACTGAACAGTGAAAAAGGCTTAGATATGCATGAATGATTCCAATCTAGAAACTATAAAAGCAGAAATCATTAGGGCTCTTCCTGAAGTAATAGAACACAGTTGAGGTCAGGAGTCACATTTTGTAGACCCCTTTACCATGCACAAAATATATTGTTCCGTACACATCTCTGTCCTAAAACAATACCAAGCCCTCTTTAATAATTTTATTATTGAACTGCCACCTGCCAGCACACCCCTCAAAGTTGTTTGATCATTTCTGTTATAGCCCTTACCAGAGATTTCACAAATTTGCAAGACAATAAAATCAATCCCTCGTTATAATGTAATTGTTTCCTTAGACTTAGTCATCAATGCAATCAACTACTACAACAAAACACTAAAAAATAATTTAATGTGGTTGTTTCCTTGTCATTTTTCAGACTGACATTTGGGGATCACTTCATCTTTTGGAGAATTCTAAGAACAATTTCTGATTTCATAAAAGCATTGAAGATCAACTGGAAAATTAAGCCGTCTCCTATTAATGTTTGTATGAGAGAAAGGAATCATCCAAGGGATAATCTAGTCCTCTTTAATTAGAGCCAACTCAAATGCAGGTAAAGCTCACACCTATTAGATACAGACAGAATTCAGGAAAAGCTAACACCTATTAGATATAGCCAGAACTCAGGTAAAGCTAAGCTCACACCTATTAGATACAGCCAGAACTCAGGTAGAGCTTACACCTGTTATAGTCAAAATACAATGACCTGTCAGGTATTTTCTACCTATTGGTCAACCAATTCTTAATACAGATAACAGCTGTTTAGAAAACTGCTTCATTCTGTTTTCTTTTAAGCTCTTCATCAGTGATAGCTTGGACATTTAAATAACAGCTACTCATGCGTGACTCAGGTAACATTTAAACTTCTAAGGTGTTCCATCTACATTGTACTCTATGGCCAGATTAGAAGTTTGAAGTTACCTGAGTCATGCATGAATAGCTGCAATTTAAATGTCCAGCTCTTTCTTATTAAGAGCTTTAAAGAAAACAGATTGAAGCAGTTTTCTAAACAGCTGTTATCTACTTTTGAAATTGATTGAGCAATAGGTAGAAAATACCTGACAGGTCATTGTATTTTGACTATAAGTACAGACAGAACTCATGTAAAGCTCACACCTGTTAGATTCAGTCAGAACTTGGGTAAAGCTCACACCTGTAAGATACCGCCAGAACTCAGGTAGAGCTCACACCTGTTAGATACAGCCAGAACTCAGGTAGAGCTCACACCTGTTAGATTCAGTCAGAAGTTGGGTAAAGCTAACACCTGTAAGATACAGCCAGAACTTTGGAAAAGCTCACACCTGTTAGAATAAGCAGTTCTAAAATGTAAATTTAGCATCGTGCTCTAAATGTTACGAGAAATTTTAAACTTGATTTTCACATGAGTAGCGCAACAATATCTGCTGGAAATATTAAGTAAAAAGTAAACAATCGTGGGAAGAAAATTAATTAATATGCTTTAATTTTGATATCATAACAAGGATTATAAATAAATAAATCTCCACGAGATCATGCCAAATATATCCCAGATTGTTTGAAGTATGTGACTTTTGATTCGTTTGTTTCTGCCCTGTTAAAACTATACAAATAAAAACAGAATTTCCATGGCCATCTCAGCATGTAGTATTGAATACACAGTGTTGATGGTCAAACATAAGAGAAGTAATAGATATATACATATCTCACATTATTTTCTATCCAGGCACAATACTGCATAAATAGAATTTAGTAGACACAAGGGAGAATAATTTAACTGCCATTACTTCGTCTAGACCTTCTGAAAATATATTCAGGTATGTGACTGACAAGCTGTAAAAATGTATATACATGAGCCAAACATGGTGTTATCTGGCTAAGCTCTGTTCTAATAATTCACTTTTCCTGTGCTGATGCTTAAGTCCAAATAATTATACATCTATATAGATAGGTATCACAGGGTACGTGTATGACAAAATCGTGCAATATGGGACTGACATGTCACCATAAGTACAGCAATATATTGTTGGAATTGACCTGCTCATACTGTTGCATTTAAACCAATTATTCATAATAAACTGAATAATACAGTTAATTTGTGGTATTTGTTAAACAGTTGTAAGACTAAGTTACCGAAAATCTAAAATGCATGCTGTGTTATAACAAACACAGGGTCAAGTGTGTGTGACTGACCCTAATATATATATAAATATAAATCTTCACCTAATTAATCTGGACACAAGGATATATACTGTCACATATAAAAAGTTCATGGAAAAGTTGCAGGTCGAAGTTTTCAATGATTAATATTATATCCCAATACAAAACACAACTTAGCCCAGGTACATGCATGTCATGAACAAATATATCTGTGAAAATTTAATCTAAGCTAGCCCAGGGTGGACCTGATCATAACCCTTGGCTAGGGAAGATGTTCATCACATGTGTTGCTTCAGTGTTATCTGGTAAAAAAAAAGTCAAAAAGTTTTGTTATTATAAAAGTTCTTATTTCCAAGAAGATGTTAAAGTTTCTGTATCATTCAAAACACAATACAGGATGCAATGAAAAAAAATGGAAACATTCTAGTATCCAAAATGTATCAATTTAAAATGTGTTATCCATAAGTCAAACATCAAAGATACATGTAAATAAATTCCTATTTATCCAAAAAAATGTGTATACAAAGGTCAAGGTAAAATGTCCATCAGAATCATCAGGGAATGGGAACCAATATTATACAAGCACAAATGCCACATATATGAAACAAAAATATCTAAAGGCTCTACATGGTCACAGCAGGCAGTGAGTACTTGACTCCAATCTTAATTGACAAGGATTGTCAGTTTTCCTGCAGCAGGTCGGGGTTTTCTCCGGGTACACCATGATATAGCTGAAAACATGCTAAAAATGGCATTACACACCATACGAACAAACAATAAACAATCTACATAGCCTGTACTGATCATCTAGTTGATGGAAATGCAAGGTCCAAGTAGGTCAACTTTGTTCAGGAAATCATACACTTAAGTACTTAATTCCAAGCAAAGCTACAATTTATTTGGCCTGGCTGTGTCTGGAGCAATTTAAAAAAATTTCAGACAACCTGCAAGGATTCAAAATGACAGCCATGGGTTCTGGGTGCAACAACACAATAAATGATCAACTGTAAAGGATGGCCATGATGGTATTCAAACACTTGCCAAATATATACCACCATGAAAAGATAAAAATCATTTCCTGATCTAAACACAGTTGTACGTTAAGGAAAATTCAGGTTAAAACAATATGTCTCCCATTGTTAAGGAGACATTGTAAATGACTTATATCATGCCTTCATCACAGCAAAGAAAGAATGAAGGCAACTGGGATCCAGTCTGCATAGCCAAGTCTGAGTTAGGAAACCAGATAGAGACAATACAAATGACTTATATCCTGTAAATATCCCAGCACAGTAGGAATGAAGGCAACTTTACAAAGCTATTAAAGTTAGGAAGTCCATATAAAGACGATACAACCTCAAGACAATATAAAAAGGATACAACCTAAAGACAATATAAAGAGGATACAACCTAAAGACAATATAAAGAGGATACAACCTAAAGACAATATAAAGAGGATACAACCTAAAGACAATATAAAGAGGATACAACCTCAAGACAATATAAAGAGGATACAACCTAAAGACAATAAAAAGAGGATACAACCTCAAGACAATATAAAGAGGATACAACCTAAAGACAATATAAAGAGGATACAACCTAAAGACAATATAAAAAGGATACCACCTAAAGACAATATAAAGAGGATACCACCTAAAGACAATATAAAGAGGATACAACCTAAAGACAATATAAAGAGGATACAACCTCAAGACAATAAAGAGGATACAACATCAAGACAATATAAAGACGATACAACCTAAAGACAAAATAAAGAGGATACCACCTCAAGACAATATAAAGAGGATACAACCTAAAGACAATATAAAGAGGATACCACCTCAAGACAATATAAAGAGTATATAACCTCAAGACAATATAAAGAGGATACCACCTAAAGACAATATAAAGAGGATACCACCTCAAGAGAATATAAAGAGGATACCACTTCAAGACAATATAAAGAGGATACAACCTCAAGACAATTATAAAGAGGATACAACCTCAAGACAATATAAAGAGGATACAACCTCAAGACAATATAAAGGGGATACCAACTCAAGACAATATAAAGAGGATACCGCCTCAAGACAATATAAAGGGATACCACCTCAAGACAATATAAAGAGGATACTGCCTCAAGATAATATAAAGAGGTTACAACAAGGAGACAATATAAAGAGGATACAACCTCAAGACAATATAAAGAGGATACCACCTCAAGACAATATAAAGAGGATACCACCTCAAGACAATATAAAGAGGATACCACCTCAAGATAATATAAAGAGGATACCACCTCAAGACAATATAAAGAGGTTACAACAAGGAGACAATATAAAGAGGATACCACCTCAAGACAATATAAAGAGGATATCATCTCGAGACAATATAAAGAGGATACCACCTCAAGACAAAATAAAGAGGTTACAACAAGGAGACAATATAAATATTATACAATCTAGAGACACACATATTTGTTGTTAAAGTTGATAAACAATTATTTTGATACATCAATTTATCACATATTTTCCTCCATCTATAATTAATCTGACCCATGGAGAAACCCTATTTTATATCCTTGATTGAATAAGCAAATGTAATCTATCAAAGATTCACTATACTAACCAAATCTGCTAAACAGTTAATTTGATAAGAATGCACTTCAAAGTGTCTGATAAAGACTACTGCAGAGAAAATGTATTGGATTTTGGAATCACTAAAATTGCATGCATTAAATTGTCAAAGACTACTTTATATGATGTTACAGAAAGTAATTTTTTAATTTAAAAGTAACTGCATTTTTCTTTATCTTTATCTCTAGATCTGATATCTCAACAGAATTTCCCAAAACTATTCATTACAAAAAACAGGTATCCTGGTTGAAGAATGTTGCTGAAAATGTACTAAGCTTCACAGTCCTGAAATTCAGCAAATAAATGCATCCAAAATAGAAGATAAGGTGGAAGTTAGGCAAACTAGATTCTTTGCCATAACTGTACCTATCTCTATAGTGGATGTGTGGAAGGTAGACAAGCTAGAAGCCTTGCCGACACTGTACCTATCTCTACTGTGGATGGGTGGACGGTAGACAAGCTAGAAGCCTTGCCAACACTGTACCTATCTCTACTGCTGATGTGTGGAACGTAGACAATCTAGAAGCCTTGCCAACACTGAACCTATCTCTACTGTGGATGGGTGGAAGGTAGACAGTCTAGAAGCCTTGCCAACACTGTACCTATCTCTACTGCTGATGTGTGGAAGGTAGACAAGCTAGAAGCCTTGCCAACCCTGAACCTATCTCTATAGTGGATGTGTGGAAGGTAGACAGTCTAGAAGCCTTGCCAACACTGTACCTATCTCTACTGCTGATGTGTGGAAGGTAGACAAGCTAGAAGCCTTGCCAACACTGTACCTATCTCTACTGCTGATGTGTGGAAGGTAGACAAGCTAGAAGCCTTGCCAACCCTGAACCTATCTCTACTGTGGATGTGTGGAAGGTAGACAAGCTAGAAGCCTTGCCAACACTGTACCTATCTCTACTGCTGATGTGTGGAAGGTAGACAAGCTAGAAGCCTTGCCAACACTGAACCTATCTCTATAGTGGATGTGTGGAAGGTAGACAAGCTAGAAGCCTTGTCAACACTGTACCTATCTCTACTGTGGATGTGTGGAAGGTAGACAAGCTAGAAGCCTTGCCAACACTGAACCTATCTCTACTGTGGATGTGTGGAAGGTAGACAAGCTAGAAGCCTTGCCAACACTGTACCTATCTCTACTGCTGATGTGTGGAAGGTAGACAAGCTAGAAGCCTTGCCAACACTGAACCTATCTCTACTGTGGATGGGTGGAAGGTAGACAGTCTAGAAGCCTTGCCAACACTGTACCTATCTCTACTGTGGATGTGTGGAAGGTAGACAAGCTAGAAGCCTTGCCAACACTGAACCTATCTCTATAGTGGAGGTGTGGAAGGTAGACAAGCTAGAAGCCTTGCCAACACTGTACCTATCTCTACTGTGGATGTGTGGAAGGTAGACAAGCTAGAAGCCTTGCCAACACTGTACCTATCTCTACTGCTGATGTGTGGAAGGTAGACAAGCTAGAAGCCTTGCCAACACTGTACCTATCTCTATAGTGGATGTGTGGAAGGTAGACAAGCTAGAAGCCTTGCCAACACTGAACCTATCTCTATAGTGGATGTGTGGAAGGTAGACAGTCTAGAAGCCTTGCCAACACTGTACCTATCTCTATAGTGGATGTGTGGAAGGTAGACAAGCTAGCCTAGAAGCCTTGCCAACACTGTACCTATCTCTACTGTGGATGTGTGGAAGGTAGACAAGCTAGAAGCCTTGCCAACACTGTACCTATCTCTACTGCTGATGTGTGGAAGGTAGACAAGCTAGAAGCCTTGCCAACACTGTACCTATCTCTATAGTAGATGTGTGGAAGGTAGACAAGCTAGAAGCCTTGCCAACACTGAACCTATCTCTACTGTGAATGGGTGGAAGGTAGACAGTCTAGAAGCCTTGCCAACACTGTACCTATCTCTACTGTGGATGGGTGGAAGGTAGACAGTCTAGAAGCCTTGCCAACACTGAACCTATCTCTACTGTGGATGGGTGGAAGGTAGACAGTCTAGAAGCCTTGCCAACACTGTACCTATCTCTACTGCTGATGTGTGGAAGGTAGACAAGCTAGAAGCCTTGCCAACCCTGAACCTATCTCTACTGTGGATGGGTGGAAGGTAGACAAGCTAGAAGCCTTGCCAACACTGTACCTTTCTCTACTGTGGATGTGTGGAAGGTAGACAAGCTAGAAGCCTTGCCAACACTGAACCTATCTCTACTGTGGATGGGTGGAAGGTAGACAATCTAGAAGCCTTGCCAACACTGAACCTATTTCTACAGAGGATAGGTGGAAGGTAGACAAGCAAGAAGCTTGTAGAAATTTTGGTGTGTGCACACATGCCTTAAATGCCTAATGGCATCTATGCCCTTGACTGTCCTTGACCAACCATCCACCCACTATAACCATTCGTTCTCCCTGACCAAACATTGCTAAATGACCAAACCTTTGAATCAACAAACAATATAAATTATTACCTCAATTTTATCTAACTTCTTAAGATGAAGTTTATATTTCAAGTTAAAGAAATATAAAACACTTGTCATAAACATTTTATAACACATCTGTTAAAGATAATTTAGACATCTCATAAACAATATATAACTTCTTTGAAGTGTAATAATATTTTAAAATATTTTTATCATAACCTTTATCTAATATTACTGGATGAACTGACAGAAATGAAGAATATAAACTTAAAGGCCAGAATTCAGAAATACTGAATCATTGAGACTGGAAACTGATACATGTATCAGACAAATTATATAAAGTAAAAGAGAAAATACAGCAGCTAAGACCAAATATGCCGATTAATAAGACAGGAACATTATTTATTTCCAGTTTCTATAAACTTCAAACAGAACATATCCCGAGGTAAACACATCAAGTTGTGTCTACTTAAGTGTACATGTACTGATTACAGTAGCAGACACAGCAAAATGGAGATGATCGATAAATTGTTCTTCTAGACAAACCATTTCTTAACACTTTATTCTAAGCTGTATCAGTGTTATAGTTTTATATTTTTATCTTGGATTCTGACCACTTATTACTTAAGAATAAAAATGTTAAGACATAAAATGCAGCCTACCTTTTTTCTCCTTGTAAAATCCCCCGTCATGATTGAAAATCAATATATTCAAATCCAGCTTTTTTTATTGACTGTGTGAATTACGTAAGCAGTAAATCTTATTTCAATACTCTTAGCAGCTAGGAGAGTTATTTTTACCTTTGTGTTTGTAAAGAAAATGTCAACGGAAATCTTTACCACATGAATCTAAGATATAATGAAGCGTTCATGCTTTATGTTGTTGCAGTAAACACATGACAGAGGAAATTGAGTATACTGCTAGTGTTAGAACAACAAGCTTGGATTTCTCAAAACAAACCTAAGTTAAATCTAAGACTTCTAAAACTGGGATTTTAACTTGAATTAAGCTAGGAAACGGTGCCAAGAATTTCTCCAAACAAAGTCAAATCTCAGGCTTATGTTATGAGTTTTTTTCTCAGCTACCATAGTAATATTAAACTCTCAAGTTCTGATTGGCTAATATAGGGGTTTGAACTCAAACAGCTGATTATTTGAAGAAATCAGGACATGGTCTGCCCTCTGCTTCTTTAAATCACAAATATTACTCACATAAACAATACTAAAAATATACCAGGGAGTCGTTTCATAAAGCGATCGTTAGCTTAACGTGCACGTTATCCCATTCAAATTGCATGGGATAACGAGCATGTTAATTAGCGATCGCTTTATGAAACGGCACCCAGGTTGAAATGAATAAAAGGACATCTTAAAAGGAGACCTTGACAATTGTGTCAAAATGTGTCTTAAAAATTAAAGAGAAGTGCCACGATCCTTAAATAGTTAAAACTATAAGATTTCTTCCTTAAACGGACAATTTCAAGTTGAGATCACAAACAGAGTCCACTGCCACTCATCTCTACTGTTGCATTATCCAATCAAAACTCCTAAGACATAAGACATTTTATTACAATACTGTAACAGGAATGCAACAACATTCTTGTTTATGTTGGGTATTAAACAATAGAGTCTATTGGACTTTATGATGTCTAAATTGTCCAGTATGGAAGGTATAGGTGCTTTCATGCATTTTTCATGCATTAATTGTCCATGTTTTTTTTATCATTTCTATCACTCATGGAAGACCATGCACATGTTCTTTAATTCTCACAAATGTAAGAACCTAATATTCTTTTGGTAATACAGTTTTCAATATTTTAAGATGCTTAACTCTCACCATATGCAACACCATGATTGAAGGACCATGATTCATCTTTTAACATTTTTACATCACTTTCTAAAAATCTGCCACCCCTTGCATAAGGCTACATTATCAGTGCAGAAAAATTGTTTTCTAAATAAAAAAACTACTGTTTAGTGAAACTGGTAAACCTGGAATACTGTAACAGATAAATAGGGACTACTAAGACTAGTTACATGTGCATAAACCCTGTAACCAACTACAACAGGGTCTCCTCAGCCTGATTTCAAGAACAAACCTTGAAACTATCTACAACAGAGACTACTCCGACTGGTTCCTTGTGCATATAACCTATAGTAAGCCACAACATAGACTACTAAGTCTGGTTCCTTGTCCATAAACCATGTTACAGATAAAAAAACAGAAACTACCCAGATGTTCTATGTGCATAAACCCTGTAACCAGCTACAACAGGGAAATCTGGGTTGAAAAAGGATGAGATGATTACACAAAAAGGTACTGTCTCCTGCAATAGTTTGAAAAGTGACCAAGTTTCCAAGTCCAGAAAAATTTCGAAAAAATCCTTGAACAATTTCATAATAGCAAGCACACAACTTCAAAACATGAAGTTTCAGAGATATGGGTTGACAACTGCAGGAGTTGATTACACTAAATAGATACCCTATTTTCCCATGCCCGCTCGACTTAACCATGAAAAGTGACCAAGTTTCCAAGTCCAGAAAACTACGAAAAAATCCTTGAACAATTTCATAATAGCAAGCACACAACTTCAAAACATGAAGTTTCAGAGATATGGGTTGACAACTGCAGGAGTTGATTACACTAAATAGATACCCTATTTTCCCATGCCCGCTCGACTTAACCATACTATAACCCAGGTTTACACCCTGCTAATTATAATTGTTATACATTATAAATGCATCAAAATTGTAGGAGCTCTTTTTTCCATTTTAAACAAACATTGTCATAACTATAGACATAAAAATATAAGGTTGTCAAAATTCATATAGAATCTGACAATTCTCCTGTAACAAACATCTCTTCAAAGCATGTATACTATAAATATAAAAATACACATATACATTTTATTACCATTTATTTTCGAGTTCACATAAGAGATTAAAAAACCATGACATATTTAATGTATTTTTAACTGTTAACTTTTAAAATTATCACAAAATAAAAGTTGACAGGTAATGTACCTGAGATAATGAATTCTAAAAAATGACATTGCTGCATCAGTTACAGTCACAGTCTGGTGAGTACAATGTGTGAGGGGTAATATAAAATAAAAGCCTGTAAGTAAACAGGAGTTTTATGGATTTATGAAGACTTTTGTGAAGTATCCAATCTATTTAGATAACAATATATTTTAAACCCCTGTGATCCTGCCACAGGACAACAATGTCTACAAATTATCACATTTTATATTTGTATTTTAGTGCAGGAAGGTATTTACTGTATTTACATTTAATAATTTATGTACAAGTTATCTGCACTACACAGTGTTGTATATTAATCTACCACATGAAACTACAGAATTATGAAAACTTGAATCTGGGAGTGGACTGACTGAAACACTACTGTGTATAATTTTCACTTTTTTGCTTACAAGATCTTTTGATCAGCATGGGTGAGTATTATACTACAGTTCTTCCCACCTAGATATGATTCTTGTACCATTGCTACATGTACATGTACCTTGGAATGAGATCTGTCTTTCTTTTTCTATCCCTTATGTCCTACATGAGATATTATGGGTATATTGCAAAACATATGGTATACTAGTATATACTGAACCCTTGGTAATGACAGATTTAAATTTTTAACTAAGGGTTATTATTCCTTAAACATAACCACAAGTTCCACAACTGACCCCAGTTCTTCCTTAAATTGTACCCATGCATGCACAGTAAATTAAGTTCCAGATATCTACTTTCAATTTATACCATAATTGGCAGTATAGTCCCATCAATGTATAACACACACCCAACCCATATTTGACTTCTTGTGTATAATAGATCATCTAGGATGTAAGTTTCAAGAGAACCAGAGGCCCTTGGAAGCCTCTATCACTCATGTGATCTGATGAAATTTCCCACATGGATTTTTGATCAAATTAAAACATAAACTTTAAAGAGGACCATTCAAAAAACATTTACATACAATATGGCTTTCAAGATGGCAATACACAATTCCAATGTTGAACGAAGTCCAGGGTGGTGACCTTTACAGTTAAAGTAGTAAATTTAAACCTTTGTAATTGGGTTTATTGCTAGTTCCATCAATTTAAAGCTTTAGGGACCAACATCTGCAAGGGCAGGGAGGAAGCCGGATTTTCTTCTGGTTGTCCCAAAGAATTTTTTCCTTGAAAATTAAGCATTAATGGTGTCTTTTTGCCAGAAATTAAAGATTGATGAAGTAATTTAAATGTTGGGTTTAATACCAGCAAGTAAAATTTCAGATATCTTCATGCTCATGATTGGAACAAGTTAACAACCAATAAATCTAAGGGAAAAGGGGGAGGGACATCAGGAACACAATTTTGCTTCTCACAGGAATAGAATTAAACAAGTGTGGACTGCTTAGCTTTCAAGTCCAGTTATCTCCCCTTAATGATATCCAAGGTCAATAAAAATCCTTCATGCACATCTAAATATAATGTACTTCCTTTATACTAAGTTTCATTAAATTTCATCAAGTGGTTTAGGAGGAGTTGCGCTTACAAGAGATGTGAACAGACATACAGACGGACAGACAGGGTGATTCCTATATACCCCCCAAACAAGTTTGCAGGGCATATAATAATGGTATGGAAGGAGAACAGCCTTTTGTAGTAATGAGCCTACTCTTTTCATGAAATCTACTTAAGGTGTCTTCATCCTTCAAAAAGCCCAGCATTCTCCAAACAAATTACCCTTATGGTCTGGGGTCCTGGGGAGATATGCGGGTTAAACATTGGGAATCTTCCCAGTATGATCTTATCTGAGAAGCAAATTATTTCCTTTATAAAAAATCTAAGACCAACCACTTTTTCACCCTTTCAAAAAAGAAAACAGTTAATCTCTTATTGGTCAGTATGAGTGTATAGTATTAAATTGCTCTATCCATTTAGTGCATCATGCCTCTCCTTAACAAAATCTTTGGAAGTTATATTCACTTTACAATTTGCAGGGGCCTCGGTGGCCGAGTGGTTAAGGTAGTCGTCTACTATTGATCACGTGGTCTATCAACACTGAGATTGCGGGTTCGATTCTCACTGCAGGCAGGGTGTACTCGATCCCAATCTTAATTGACAAGGATTGCCAGTTTTACCGCAGGTCGGGGGTTCTCTCCGGGTACTCCGGCTTCCTCCCCCAATAAAAACTGGACGCCATGATATAGCTGAAAAATTGCTGAAAGTGGCATTAAAACACCATTCAAACAAATTCAAATACAATTTGCAAGATAAATAATACTTAATTCATAGGTGGAAATTTCCTTTTCATTATAAGCAACAATGGCTGGTGATTAAACCTTACATAACAGATCTCCTTAGTGTTAATATTTAATAGAATTGTGGAAATTTTCACATCAAAAAGATACTAAAACACTATATATGTAGTTACTCTGAAACACATCCATACGGCCAAGATTATTTATATAAAATCAATGACAGACATTTTTTTATGGACTGATGTTTTGAAATGTACCCTACAGACTATCCTTATCCGATAAAGCATATCAATTTACAATAACTTACCTTGTCATGCTTGTAACGAAAGTCCTTCAAACATATCAATATGACAAAATTATTCAAAAATCTATAAAATCGTAAAAATCTAACCAAGCTCTGTTTAAGCAGACAATAAAAAACACAGAAGAGGTTACAATTCTATCTAAAACAGCTAAAAATCAATATATGACTAAGTCCTCAAAAGGATTTACTATCACAGATCAATTTACATTGTGGTTTATCTAAACGATATCCTGAGACATCCAATATATATTTCTTCTATCCACTATATTTTTACTAGATTTTTTTATTGGGTAATATTTACTATAATCCTTGAAAAAATCATGTTTATTGAATGTCATATGTTATAAATGATATCCTGGGAGATCCAATATATATTTTTAATTTACAATTGGAAATGTTGCTTTACTGTAAATCCTTCAAAAATCATCATCATTGAACATTATTTGTAATGTAATATATGATATCTAGAGAGATTCAATAAACATATTTTTTAGTTAACAATAGATAATAAAGATGAGCTATCAGTTTATTAATTGTAATAAGACACCATTGATATTGTATGTAAGTGATATCAGGAGAGATCTAATAAATATATATATATATTTTTCAGTATCACACATTTTTTGTCAACAACAGGTAATAATGCTTTGATATTCAGTCACTGAAAATCATATTTATTGATTGAAATATGATATAATATATAAGCATATACTTAAATGTAATAAAATTCATTAAGTTGTAAACCAGTAATTTTGTTAATAACTTTTTCAGTTGTCATACATTTTATACTGACTGTGCACAACCAGTCACATAGCATACACCCCTTTAAACCTAAAGCATATTTATTCAAACCGTGTCAACTTACCAAAAATTCATAGAAACATAGAAAGATCCTAATTTTGTTATTATTGTATATATACCAGTAATTAAGGAACAAGAATCTACTCCGTCACCAGCAGGTAACAACTTTTGTACTAACCGCTGTTGTGAAAGCTTGATCATCTAGTGTGCACATGTAAGTGACATGTTTTAATCTTATACTAAAAGTCACACCCGTTGAGTGTCTTGTTTTGCTTGCACTTTTTTTATATTATTGCATATTGTACCTTTTTATTACATAAATCCAGTAGAAAAAATGTATCCACGATAACCCGTCCGTATTTAATACTATGCCTTTGTTGTTTACATGTCATAAATCATTTTGACTTTTGCTACCAGAATTTTACATTGTAATTCCACCTTATTTGTTTCCAATGGGATCTAATATTGTTTACAAACATTTGTCTGCTTTCGTGACATACAATGGTATTGGGACAAACTGCAAGACTTTTCCTGTGTCCACCACAAACGACAAAGCTCCAAAAGTTTATAACAGACAAAATTGACTGCACCTAGGTTACACTTCAGTTCTAATTTAGTCAAAAATTCAGTATGAAAAAAAGTCCTCTCAAAATGAAAAAACTGCTGCATTTCAAAACGATGATTAAATGAGGAAAAAATGTGTTGATCAATTGTTACTGTACACCCTTCAAGCTTTTATTTTTTGTGTTTCTGCTGACTAAAATGTGGAAAAGAATTGATTACAATTTGCAACTTTTTGGATCCTCAAAAGATAGACCATGCACTGTAAGCACTTTGTATCTGTCACTCAAAAAAATCTCTGTCAAAGTATAGTTTGACTAGATCAAGCAGATGAAATTTTTGTAAAAACATTCAGTGTAATATAATAAATAACATGTACATGTAGATAAGAGGGTGATAGATCAGATTGTTACCCTTCAAAAAAACACTGTCAACCTTGACTTGTCTCAGGGTAACAATCTGATCTATCAACCTCTCATCTATGTTATTTACCTGTACATAAGATTAACACCTAATGTTCATGTAGATGAAAAAATGAATTCCATTTACTTGAGATGTGCATGTGGACAAAATAATGAACAGACAAACAATATAAACTCTGTATACTAAGAAATAGAAAATGACAAAGGACATTTAATGTTTAAGGGAGGATACTATTTATGAACATTTTTGTTCAAATTGAACATATCGTGAAGTGATTTTGTTGCGTGGAATCAACAAGAATCCACAAATTTAAGAAGATATTAAGTACATAAAAACTTTCTCAAGGTCATCCTCATAAGTCAGGTTTTCTGTCCACATGGATTGTGTCTACGAAACCCTGACAAACTTAGAAGTCACTATTTTGATTGGCAACATCATACCATAATGTAGCCAATCAAAAGCTTGCTTTCATTCATGACTTGGTTAGGGGATATCCCGATGTCGATTGTAAATAAACCAATGTGAAAACGTAGACCATGTGAAAATCAGTGTATTTTATACAGAAGTGTTAATAGTTTGTTAGTACTGCGTTATTTATTAGTTGCGTTACGTTAAATGACAAGTTGACAACTGCCAAACACTTGCTTCTTTCAAGCAATTTCATTAGTTGATATTTTGAAGGATTGACGTCATACGAAAATCTTCAAGCGCGCGAATTTCCTAGCTACTAGTAAGTTTGTCAGGGTTTCATAAACACATGTGGACACAGAAACCCTGACTTGTGAGGATGTCTCAAGGTGAAAACCAATTAAACATCCTAATATTTGTTGATGGCAATAAATAAGAGTTGTCCACCTTCTTAAAGACAATTAAAAGAGGAAGGTTGGGGGGGGGGGGGGGCAAGATCTTTTCTGTTAATGTGTTTACTGCATTTTTAAAGGTGTTAACTGTTTTTTTTTAAATAAACCAACTGTTAACTGTTTTTCAACGATTAGCTGTTATCTGTTTTCTTAAAATTTGACACTGTTGTTAACTGTTATAATAAAGATAAAACCATGTTTGCTGTTAATAGTATTGCCCTTCAATGACATTCCCCCTCTAGCCCCACCCCCTCCCCCACCTTAAAACTTGTAAAATGTGTTAAAAGCTGTTTACTTTGTTCAAGACGTAAAACATAAAAGAATTAAATGTTTTCATACTTTTAAATACTTAATTTTTTTATTGTTAGTTGTTTTTATTTTTTTTAACCATTGCCTAGCATCTTTCAGTTTTCTTTGATATTTATTTATGAAAACCATGTCAACAATGGACATGCTACGATTCTTTGATATTTATTTATGGAAATCATGTCAACAATGGGCATGCTTTGAAACATATGAACTTTATATGTATCAAAATGTTTCTTTAATAATATTTCAACAAATGGACAGCACATTAACCTTGAAGTGACATTTTATTTTAATAACAAGGTTTTAATTAGTTAAGCTTAATCTTATAATTGTGATAACAAGATAAATTATCAAAATCAAGAAACAATAAATGTTATCATTAACTTTATCACCCTTCAAAGCAGGAAACCTATAAATCATGGTTATACTAGTCCCAATTCAAAGTAAAATGATTGTATTAATAAACAAATTGGTAAATAATTAGTACATCAACTTTCATATGTAAATTACACAGTGCTACTCCACAGCTTTTCTCTGCTAGCTTGAAGATTTTGTTTCTATTATACTACATTTTGATATAAAGTATCAACCTTATATAACTACATGTATTTTTATAACCACTGGTAAGCGGAGAGTGAATCGGAAATGATTTATGGTATGTCATAACATGTCATGTTTACATGGTTTCCACAAATAAATATTATAGAATTGTGGAAGACAACAAGATATGATCAAAATCATTAATGGTTTCAACACTGTCAGTTCTGTTTAAAAAAAATAAATAAATAAAGTCATCATAGATTTGCTTCAAGTTAATCACAGTTTGGTGTACTTTTTGCAAAAAAATGGTATTTATTAGAAATACGTCTTGCAAAACCGTGCTCAATGCATACATTACAAAGACAAAACCTTGTGCAAAGGGGCACTGTTACACCCTTAATTTTATGTAAATCTGGTCACTTTTCTCCACTAATTGTAAAAATAAAATCATTAAATTTTTTTTAAAACTTTTAAAACAAAATACAACTAATACTTGTAAATCATAAATACATTGTGCAATAACTATACATGTATATAAGCTGTACATGTAGTATGTATATTAAAAATGTCAGTCAATAAAACAAGTAATTATAGCATCAACAGAAAAAAAATAAAAGGGTTATATAACAACCTGGAAACTTAATATTACCCAAAATGGCCTAGAAACAAATTTCTGGAAACGAGCTCAAGTTAAATAACAGATTTTTAGTGTTTTCTCAAGTACTGTGGCAACAACAAATTTGACCCAACCTGGTCTGGCCTAGGACTTCGACCATCATCTTTCCAAGTCTGGTTCTTGGACAACATCCATGTTCTGACCTGGCATGGCCCCTGGACTTAAACTAAGTTCTTACCTGGTCTGGCCCTTGGACTTTAACCCTGTTCTTACATTTTTCTGAAAATTGGGCTTCTTTTATATTTTGTATCCAGTTTATCCTTTAAAATTTCTGTAATGCTGTAATATTCTCATTTTTTATATACATGTATATTTACTCTGAAATCATGCTTTTTTGTCCTTTCTTAAAATTCCAGTCCCTGCCTTGCCCTGATAGGAAAGTGACTGTCAAACCCTCTTACTTGCAAAGATTTTATCCCCGCTGACTTTTTCGTTTATTTCTTTTCTACTACATACAATAACAATCTTGGTTAATTTGAAAATCATTTCGTCACAATAACAAAGAAGTCAAGTGCACTGTGGTAAAACATGGTCTATTATTGATTAAAGTAATGTTCAACATCTGCATTGTGTGTGGAGTGATAAACATTGGGAAAGACACCAGTCAGTGTCCATGTCCTGGCAGTCACAGCGATGATGTCAAACATTAAATAATTTATCAAACTATGTGGTCACAATGATGGCATCAAATGACAACAGATAAAATACTCAGAAAGAAAAATTACATTCAGTGTTGTCTTAACACTACAATGAAATACTAGGAGGCAACGAAATAAATCAACTGAACTGAGAGTCACAATATTTTCTATATTAACTTAGTCCTAGAATACCAAGAACACAACAAATGAACAGAGAGCAATAGTTTCTTCTAAAATATTATTGAAGTGGAAGGACTTCATACCATGTTAACTTGTTTGCTCTTTTGGAAAATTATTTTTTAAACAGCTTAATACCTGTTGAAATCAAAACTGATGACGAACAAATGTATTTTAACTTTTTTTAATATTTCCCTTACGGAGAGAGTGGTGTATAAGAAGAAGATGGCTGTATAATTTGAAGTTTCACAGTGATACATGATAAACATTAAGACCATATTTTTTTCTTTTGGTTTTGTTCCTGGGGACTTGAAATATTCAGTTTTTCTATGGAAGCTCTTCTTTTGTGTCTACATGCAGTTGCAGGATGTCAAAAGATTAACAGACTTCAGGTTCATTAAAGGGAAACTTCTCGAAAAAATGAAAATTTGATATGTTATTTTACAAAAAAAATAAATATAATTGCCTTTTGATGTCTTATTGTATTCTTTACCGTTACACTTCTAGAGTGGATTAAAGGTGGTAAAATTTTGTGTATGGGGGCCGCCATATTGACAGTATTTTATCATGTGACTGCGTTTGTGACGTGATAAATGTAATTATCCAGTAAATATGATAAATAATCCAGTTAAAAAATATGTTTTTCTGCCTTAGCTCTTTAAAGAATATATAAACTGTGGTGATGACTAATTACCGGCTGACAACATAAGATTACCAAATACGTCTTAATGTTTTAATGATCTTTGTTTTAATAAAAGTATTTTTAGACACAAATTTTAACCTGTCTTTATTTAACTCAGATATAATTTACCTAAATAATAATTGTAATAAAAGATATATTCATATGGTTATTTTTTTATATAAAATAAAATTCCGTGGATAATTTTGCAAGTCTTGAAATGGCAGGTGTACCTGGACGTGAAAATGTTACAGGTAAATCATTACTCGTTTATGAAGGGTAATTAACAGAATTAGCAGGTAAACAAACAGGATGTTAATTGCAATTACTAGATCATTTGAAGCAAACTTTGAAGTATGAATATTCAGACTTTTTCAAAAGCTAACCAGATTAAAGGTTAATCATGTAATTCGAAATTAGAAAGGCTGCCAAGGACAGGTATGATTTGAATACACCGAAGTGTCAGAACACAGGATGTATATAAGATTTCGAATACCTTTAGATGCCAAGTCAGAGGAAATGTAAAACTTACACATTTACTCAAATATACACAACAGGTAAAATTTTGGAAACTGTGTTACTCACATGCACAATAAATGTTACCAGTAATAATAATTATAATAATAACAATAATAATTATTATAAATGTACTAAACGTGAAGTGAAATTTTGATGCGCGAAAACCAGAGTATTTAAAAATATTTCATTTAATGACCGTTATTTCTTAAAAAGTCAACTTCGCAAATATTTTGTATAAAAAGTTTCCTTCAATAAGTTGCTTAATCTAATTAAGTTGAAAATAATAATACGAACAATTTTCAATTAAATTAATATTTATGGACTTTTTTTCCTATCAAAACTGTGACTTTTTTCCTGTGACTTTCTTTTCCGTTTACCGTTGTTGCTGCTGTGGAAATAGTCTTAAGAAGAAGTCTTTAAACTGGTTAACTACTTGTTACACAAGTCGTGTTTTTTTTGCATATATATAGATCAGGAATACGAAACATAATCTTTCCACAACCTTGTCTTATAGTACAACCTTCTGTTATTGACCGTTTCGCGTTATTTTCATACCACGACTTTTAAGGTACTTGGATGTCTAGGATCGCCATCTAGTGACGAGATGGTGACAAGATGGCGGACCTCCATAAGTGCATTTTTTACACGGTAAATTCCATGCAGAAACTTAACCATTGAAAATATAATAAAACATCAAGAGGCAAATGTGTTTCTTTTTAGTTGAAGAATAACATATCAAATTTTCATTTTTTCGCGAAGTTTCCCTTTAAACAATTCCAAATGCTAATGCTGACATGAAACAGAAATGTGTTTCATTCTGAAAACAGTGACTCTTACAAATAAGTACAATATATCACATGTGTTGTAGATGAACATTCCTTCAAACTATTTAATCCCTATTACATGTATAACACGTGTCATCTATATCTGGTCAAGATATCTGACGTATAAGATTACGGTTTATTCTTTAAATCTACTTATTTGTCATACTGTTAGCATAAAAACCATATATTTAATGTTCTTAAGTCTTCCAAACATACTTGAAACACAACAGCCAAGTGTTCCAAACAACCCTTTTTGCAGTTAGATGATATTCAGATCATTTTATTCAAGTGCCATAATTTTCTCGCTTTGTTTAATTGTTAATAATTAATTGCAGTTGCTATAGATTATCTGCTTATTGGAAAAAGGTTATTATTACAATCTATGGATGTTTTGCTCTTTACACAACATGACTCAACTTTGCATTGATTTGAATAAGAAATCAGTAATTTAAGGTGGAAGTTCAGCAGTCTATTAATAGAGATGATGATATTGTTGTTACTAGTAATATTTATACTAATTTTACACTTTGCACCATAAAAATCAATCAAAGACAAAGATCCAACATCTGCATAAGGGGATATCACTCTGTTAGGACTACTGATGACATAAGCTTCTGCTTTTAATTGTAAACTGTTCAATGCTACTATTGGGAAAACCTACCGAATGGGAATTTCCATTTTAAACTGAATAATTAACGGATAAACACGATGCATCACTTGAAGGTAGGTAAAAAGGCAATATTATTATTTGTATTAATTGCACAACATGAATGAAATCTTACAAAAAATTTTAGAGTACTTACCTCCAAGTTTTTTTTATTTATATGAATTTTTTGTCTGTTTTCTTTGTGACTTCAATCTATAATTAAAAAAAAAAACATAAATAAACAAACTTTAAATAAAAACAACAGTTGTAACTTTGTATTAAAACTAATGATATTCATCGTTTGTTTGAAAATATTTCTTTTAGGATTTAATATTTTAATTGTAATGTTTAAATATTTATTTTTACAAAGACAGGGGTTTTCTTATTTGTTTGTTATTGTTGTGTTGTTTTTTGGATTTTTTTTATATTTTTTTTTATTTCTTTTTTTTTCGGGGGAGGGGTGATTTTTTTTTCAACTTCAGTAGTTCAGTGTTTCATCATGTTAACACAACTTCCCCATATACTACGCACTACAATTCAAGCCTGCCTCTTTCTCGTTATGCACATGTTGGTTTTTTTTTCTTTTTATTATAAATTCTTGTAACATTGTTTCATTTAAATGCACAAAGAATTATATCGTTTGAATTCAATTCTTCTATCTAAAACGAAATAAACTGAGATTTTTCTTTATTTTACAAAAATATTTAAATTTCTCTTAAGTAGATTTCTATGTCAAGCAACTCAATGAAGCAACTAAATTAGGTGATAATCGACATTATGATAATGTGGAACAACTCTTCAACTCTTAAAATCTAGGTGAAAATAGTTAAAATATTGATTGTTGCTTTTTTGTTAATATCTTTATATCTTGTTTTGTCTTTATTAAACACAAGAAAAAAACTGATTATTCTGAAGACAATGAGAATTTCTAGGTGCTGAAAAATTTACATTACATTATATACTAACATGGGTTTTTCTATACAAAAATTATGTGTTAAGATTGATCTTGCTTTTCTGTTTCCTTTAAAACATACCATAGAAAAACAGTTAATAATATCCAAACAATATATACAATTTACTTGCTCCTCACTTTAACAAAAAGGGGAGAAAGTAAACGATTTACATCTAATTAAGATTGAATATGGTCTCATTTAAATATCCGCTGAATGAAGACAAAAGAATGTTAAAGCAAATCAAACTATTATACATTGAAAAGAGCATCAATAAGGGTTCAGTTAATACTGACATCAATTGAAAAAATATTTAATTTAATGTAAAAAGTAAGATGGCATAACTGTTATATATGACATAAATATGTTAACAGCAAGTCAACCAAGGGGAAAGGGGGGGGGGTCTCCTTTTACTGGTTCAACCTTGCCATGTTTTATGAGACTGTTCCAAACCACTATGTTATGCCATGGTAACTGTATTTTTTGGTGTTTTGTTGTTTTCACATTAAGTGTTTTATTGGATTCTGTGTTATATCTTCTTTCTATTACATACGATACATTTAATAGGTGAATCAATTTTTACAACCTTAATCTGACATCACAATACACAGCATATTGTAATACACATGTATATTGTAAATAAAACCTATCAATAAGAAAAGGTGAAATACAGCATTGATCATGTCTGACATATCAACTGACAGGGGGAATAATTCAATTAATAGGTAGTTTTATGTCCAGATATATATAAATATATTTACATTTATGCACAGGTTCTCTTGTGGCTTTTTTTTAATGAAAAAGCTAATTTATCTAATGTATTTAAATCTACAAATACTATATATAGCAATGTTTTAATAGTTTTTTGCTTTTATGAATATTTAATAACTCTACATTATGGATCATATCAACCATATACATAAACTTTTTAGATTTAATTTTATGCAAATTAGCTATTTTGACATCAATTAATTAGTTGTTGTTTTTACAATTTCAATTATGACAAAAAAACAAACTATAAGTATATTATGTTGATCTCTTTCTTTATTTATTCTAGAATGTGAACAGCTGCATTTTTTAGCACTGGGACATCCTAATGGTAGATAATAAATGGTAACTCAGGTACCATTTAATTACTGCAGAGCTAACATGAAATGCTTATTCATGTCCTTGTAATCCAATTAGTTACAAATTACCTTTTCACCAATTATTTATTTTTTTATATTTTTTAATTAAAAACCCTTGATCCACTAATGCATTAAATTAAACACCAATGCTATACTCCAGTACACATCACAAATTATTCATTTCTCTTATAAAAATACAGATATTTTCATAATCCAGCTGGGTCAAAAACAGACATTCCTTTGACTAATGTACCGGCATGACCAATAAAATTCCCTATCAGGACTGTCAACACAAATAGTGTTTAATATTGATGTGATCTGCAAGCCCCAGGGCCACGAAATAGTACAGGACACGTACTGATCTATTTTTTATGGTAACATCAATTTTTCATTAATAAATCAATTTGAATCAAGTTATTAATGCAGATCAAACGATAAGAAATTTGTACAAACGAGGCAATATATTTTATATAACCTCCACCATGGCCATTTTTACTGTATGTATTTTGTAGCCCTCATTTCTGTCACATGTACTGGTCAGAGAGTAGCTCTTGCCATTAAAATGACAGAAGCAATTCTTGCCATAAGGGTGACTGTGCCGTTATTTTCCATTAAAATATACAGCAGAGGCTTCATTTGATAGATTTCACTATCTTCCTTAATTCCAAAACAAGTTACGTTTATCTCTATTTAAATGCAAATTTTTTTTTTTAAACTGTCAAAAATCAAGTGGCGAGAATTATTTGCCGTCGAGAACTACTCTGTGACCAGTACATGTGCATGAGGCGGATCCCTGATTTCTCATAAGGTGGGGCTCAGATGGGGGTCTAGGGACATTTTTTGGATCATTGGGCTTATGGACACATGTTGCATCTACCATATATCCAGTTTCACAAGAGCCTTCCTCCCCCATTGGATCCACCACTGATGTGTAAATACTATATATATTTATATATTTGTAAATTCATAAATTCACTATGTTTCACCAATTTAAAGGAGCAAATTTCATAATATATAAGTAGTAGACTAGTATGGAAATAGGTAAGTTATAACACAACTTTACAGGTATTTCAAATAAATCATTACAATCCTGGATACCCCCAAAACGACAACGGCCCATAGACAGTAACTGAAAAAAATTGACCTTCACATATTTCTACATGTATTCTTAAATAATTCCATTTTATAACGCAAATGCTATGAATATCTGCAAAACCTTGATGACACATTTTTTTTACTGTTATTTTGTTATGTGATGTCAAAATTTTACAGACTTGAAATAATAAGCTTGCTTAAACATCTTCTGGTTACATTAACAAGCACAATAAGTCTTTGCCTAATATAATTTTTTTACCATTAAGAAATAAACACACAATATCTTTTTTCAATCGTTATAAAGATATAAAAAGGCAGCAAATCCAATAAAATGCCAAAATAATATTTGGTGTAAATTAGAGATTTTACTGAATTTACTCACTAATAGCATATAGCATATATGTATAAATATAAAACTACAATATTGAAAGTATATATATTTTTAATTTGATTCTTAAAGTCTGAGATACATGTATAGTATAATCAAATATGAATAGTATAATCAAACCATTTTTTACTGGATTCAAATTGACATTGCCACATAAAAGACCTATTAGATCTACTAGTATATACAAAGAGTGTACTCTACCAGTAATACACAATATGATTATACCTGTACATGTACTTAAATTGTTTCTTTTGTAAAAAATGAAACCCCTATTCTCTCCAACATATGTCTATAATTTGTTTTTTCTTATTTGCCTTATAATGGATAATTCATCAATTTAAACAATTTTCAATCAAAAAGTCTCAAACTATAGTCCAATAAATATAATACATAACATTTAACAAATAAAGAGTTATTTTTCTTTATTGTTTACATTAATTGTCTGTTTGAAATATAATAATTACAATTGACCAATTATTTTAATCAAGATGTTACTCAATAGAGATTTTATTAATACTCCATTTCCTATCAATTATACAGGGGACAATTTGTTTTAGTTGGTGTGGTAAAATTCCTAAAATGGATCATGATAGTCAACTGGAAAAAACAATAAATATTTTGAAAAGAAAATTTATATATTTCATTTGTATGCAAATTTCATCAATTTTATGGCATTCACTTTCCGAAAGTAAAATGAAATTTGTTGTCAGTGACAGTCCCAGTCAAGCACACCTTATCTTTCATCAGGATTAAATTCACAAATAATGCCTTAAAATTAACATAAGAACAACAAATATACATTTATTACAGAATTTTCTTTCCACATTTTGCTAACATTCTTGAATACTAGACCAAAAATGAAAATAAAAATTATTAGCAGATATTAAATACTCTACTTCAATCTGCTTTTGAAACAAATGTTGGCAATGATGCATATTCTTGTAACCTTTTTGCAAACAAAACAAATTTGTCAAAATGCATTATAGTATTCAAAATAAATCTATATAAAAGCACACATGTTGATAAAGGCATCAAAATTAGTTGATACACCTACACACTGACAGATAGTCCAAGCAAGATGAACGTTAAATGTAGTTCGGAATCCCTTCGAGAGTCGTGCTTCGCTCACACTACGTAGATAAAGTAAAGAACAGCATTGTACCAGTTAACAACAAAACATGAATAAGTTATTTTGTTTATGCATCGATATAAAAAAAAATTTAATCTAATATATCCTAAAACAAATTGAAACATGATTAATTATTTTCATAATATTGACCTTTAAATTAAAATATCTTTCTTGAAGCTTATAAAACAAAACGAGGAGTAAATCACACATAAACCTCACAATTAATTTAATCACAAAAGGACAGAACAGTTTCATGCACAATATAGCTAAAAAATGCAGATAGGGACATTATACCTCATTCAAACAAAACATTTTTTTCCAAGATTTCAAATTCCCTTCATTTAACAAATTTTATTTACTGAAGTCAATAAACATTAAGTATGATAAAAAAAAAATGAAAAAGAAATATATTGACAAAACTGCAAAACACTATAGCAACTTAAGCTTTAAAGAAATAAGATAAGACATCTTGATATTATGCTGGCCAATCATTTTATTGTCACCTTAGAGCACTTTTCCAACTGCAGCAAGAGGACAAAGCATGTGTAGAATTTTGTTGAAAAAGAATGCCTGTGGACATTAATAAAAGTGAGACCATTCAGCCTTTATACACACATTTTGAAAATCATGAAATCTACTAATATATAAGTGTAAAAAAATTATTAATTCAGAACTCAATGACCAAGGATTTTAATGAATGGAATATTAATATGCACCAGGCAAGAAATTGTCACCATGAAAATTTTAACTGGAAAACACAAAAATGTTTTTGTATCAAATAACACTATTTCACCACTATTTATTTATTATAGAATGATTTGAATAAGAAAAAAAAATAATTCCAAGTTCTATCAATAAAGGACTTTTGGTTGCTTTAATGTCAAATGGTTTGGAATTCGTTTAGCAATAAACCAACTTATACTTGGCTTTTATCCATGTCTTATAACATTGTACTGATTTCAAACGATTTGGTTTTGGAAACATTTTGCAAATTCACAAATTATAGCAAGTGAAACTGACTGCATGCACACAATAAATAATAAAATTACAAAAGTAGTTTTAAAAAAACAAAATAAACACTTCAATCCTTTATAATTTCAAAACTGTAAGATTTTCAATATTTTTTTACTTTAAGGGACCGACCATTTAACTTGCAGGGGGGGGGGGGGGGGGGGCCTTAGTTTTTTCCTAAAAAATATTTTGAAAATAATTTTTGATGAAAAAAATATTTTGGAAGCAGAGGGTAAGAAAAAAAATATTCTGAAGAAGGATTTCTGCTATATAAAATAATGCTAATAATGAACTAGAGGCTCCCAGGAGCCTGTATCGCTCACCTGAACCTGAAACCAAACAACCCTTTTTTATCCAGCTTTTCTTTGCTATAAGGAATTGCCCAACACTTCTGCAAAAATCATTAATTTTGACCTTTTAAGTAAAATAACTCCTATAAGGAGGATCTTTTGATGGTTAGAGGGAGAAGGGAGGTTCACTTCAAATTTTCTGTACCTGTTATACTTTTTTAACTATCAGTCGAAAACTCTCTCGACCCCACCCCTCCCCCTTTTTTTCAATTTTTCTATTTTAATCCAACGTAGCTATGTAGGTAGTCAGGTGTCATGATTTAGACAATTTCGGTAGAGGACATCCTAAAGATGATGTATGCAATGTTTCAAAGCAGTCCTTTCATTGGTTTAAGAGGAGAAGATTTTTTAAAATCAAGTAAATTTGATTAAAAAAATGTTCAAGGAGAATAATTCCTAAACGGTTCATCAGACAATCTTGACCCTAAAGTCATTTTTGTAGCCCTCATAGAGCAGAACAATTAAGCAATGCTAACTTTTTCTCTAGTTCTAATAATTTTCAAGATTTTGAGGCAAAAATGTCAAAAATAATCAATTTCGACAATTAAAGGGCAATAACTCCTATAAGGAGTCATCATACAACTTCAACCCAATGGAGTGTTTCGTAGAGCTTTTGATGCAGATGAAGGCATGTCTCTTCGGTTTTCCAGTATCTGTTACACTTTTTTAAATATAAGCCAAAAACTGTATTTTACCGCCCCCCCCCCCCCCCCCCCATCCTATTTTTAGCCATGGTGGCCATGTTGGTTAACCTGCAGCCATGGTTGGTGCAAACTTGGTTGAGGACATTTGACAGATGATGTGTACAAAGTTTCAAAGCAGTACTTTCAGTTGTTTCAGAGGAGAAGATTTTAAAAAATCAATTAAAACCGATTAAAAAAAAACAGTTCAAGGGGAATAACTCTTAAACGGTTAATCAGACAATCTTGACCCTTCAGTCATTTTTGGCAAAAATCATCAATTTTGACAATTAAAGGGCAATAACTCCTACAAGGAGTCATCATACAACTTTGACCCAATAGAGTGTTTTGTAGAGCTTTAGATGCTGAAGAAGGAAAGTCTCTTCGGTTTTCCTGTATCTGTTATACTTTTTGAACTATAAGCAAAAAACTGTATTTTGACCCCTCTGTTCTATTTTTAGCCATGGCGGCCATGTTGGTTGGTCTGAGGCCATGATTTGGGCAAATTTGGTAGAGGGCATTTTACTGATGATGTATGCAAAGTTTCAAAACAATCCCTTCAGCGGTTTTGGAGGAGAAGATTTTTGAAGAAAAGTTAACGACGACGACGACGACGACGGACGCCAAGTGATGGCAATAGCTCACATGACCCTTAGGGTCAGGTGAGCTAAAAAAGTATTCTGTCGCGACGCCTTAAAAAAAATATATATATTTTCTGACCAAAACAAAAAACCAAGGCCCCCCCCCTTCAAGTTAAATGGTCTGTCCCTAAAAAGTCCAATAGAAAACATGAAACAAAAATATTTAAGATTATGAAAGAGAAAATACATCCTATGTGTTGACACTTATACTAAATGCCAACCCCCCATTGGGAAAATAAGTTTGCTTGCAATTATTCATTATTCTATATTTTCCTTTTTATTACGAAAAGTCAGTAGAAAAAATGTAGCTATACGATAACCTGTCCATGTTTTATAATATGCCTCTGGTGTTAAGTTGTTACAAATCGTCCTTGACTTTTGAAACGGGAATTTTACATAATAAGTCAGCCATTTTTGTTTCTGAAGGGACCTTACGATGTTTACAAATGTTCGTCTGCTTTCGTGATGTTCAATGGTATTCGGACAAACCGCGAGACTTTAACCGCCTTAACTGCAGACGACATCTCCCGAAGGATTTCGAGTAGACAACACTCGATTGTTCCTAAAGTACACTACCGTTCTAATTAAGGTCAAATTTTAGTAGGGAAAATCGCCCTTTCAAAATTTAAAAACTGTCATATTTCAAAACGCTGAATGTATCGAGGTAATAATTATTGATTTAAAAAAGTAGTTTTCTTGATCTACAAAAGGAGCATAAGCTGAACCATACGCGGTAAGCAGTTTTCATTTTTCACGCAAAAAACCCTCTCCACAATACGTCAACACTAAAGTTAGTTAAATGTGGTACTTTTGTATTTTATGCAAACGTGCAGATCTATTATATTTGACATTAAAATTAACTCATATTGATCCATTATAAATATATATGTAGGCAGAATATTTAAAGAAAAATTCAACACAATGCCTACAGGTTACATCTTAAACTTAGCGATCAAAGTTTCTATCTGCTAGAATTACAAGTTATTATATGTTAACAGCAGGAAGAGAATGAAGGACGTGTTCATGCAGTACAATAGAATTTACAATGATGGTTGGTTACTGCTTGGCCTTGGGGGACTGTGTAACGTCCTACGCCAAAAACCTAATCATTATGCTTTTGATAACACTTGAATAATTTTAACGCTTACAATGGTATATTTTGTGTGGATCTGAATTGATTGTATCAGCCCAGGAGGGGGACACTGTTTTCTGCGTCATAACGGTACTGCTCCCGTATTTATGTGAACCCCAATTTCCACGCATATATAATGCAAGAAGCACTTTTGAGGTTTCTTGAATGATGCAAAAAGCTTGATTTATCACGTACTCGATACCAATCCAACTGGGTATGTTGCGCAGAACGTGCAGAAAGGTCGACAACTCTTGTATGGTTGTTCCCCTTGGTATGTTTCCGGTTGCAGCTGCAGACCATGACTCATTTGCTGATTTTGTTGGTTTATTGGAGTTAATTCTTTATCATTCTTTCACCACATTGCCTTAGAATTTTTGTTTAACGTTAAAACAATGTACATTAAGGTAAATTTAATTGTTGTGTCAAAATAATTCATTTAATTATTTAATGTATTACACCATCAGATTATGGGACAATCAGTGGGAATTTTCATTCATAATATTGTATAAACAATGGATCAATAATTCTATCATGTACACCCAAACAAAGAAAAGCTATTAGAACAAATCAACATTTATTTATTATTTGCATACGACGGCAATATTTTTCTTCATATTTTGCAAACAACAATATATATTTTTCTTATAATATTTCTACTTCTACCAGTTTGCGGCCGCCATCAATCGCTGATGATACTGCCACTTGGTGTGTGCGCATTTTTTTTTTGTAGATTTTTATATAAGATAAAAACAGTGCTGTACAGTCAATGTGCCAATAAAAAAACAGCTCGATTGATTTAATCAAGCAACTGGGCCTTGAAGATATCAAGGCTCTTGGCGGTTGCTATATCAGTGGGCAGAGCATTCCAGTCTCGTATAGTTCTTGGATAAAAAGATTCCTTCCGTAGTATGGTGTTGCATGATGGAAGTTGGAAGGAATGTATACCCATGTTACGAGTCATTCTGGTGGGTGGTAACAGCTTATTGGTGGTATCGATCTTAACCAGATTATGACTGATCTTGTACATAAGTACTAATCTTGCCCTCTTACGTCTCTCTTCCAGTGTTGGCCAATTAAGTTGTTTCAGCATATCCGATACAGATGATGTGTTATGATATCGGTTTGTTACGTATCTGGCAGCACGTCGTTGTACCATTTCGAGTTTTTGTTTGTCTTCCTTCAGATATGGGTCCCAGGTGGTGCATGCATACTCTAAAGTAGGTCTTACCAATGATTTGTATGCCTTTTCCTTTATATTAGCATTCCTGATGTTGAGGTTTCGTTTAAGAAAGCTGATGGTGCCATTTGCTTTCTTGCAGATATTTGATATGTGTTGGTTCCATTTCATATCTGATGTGATTGATACACCTAGATATTTTGCTGTTGTTACATGTTCGAGCTGGTGTCCATGCAATGTGTAGTTACTCTTAATTAGATGTTTCTTCCTAGATATTGTGATGACATTACATTTTTCTGGATGAAAACTCATTTTCCAGGTCTGTTCCCAAAGTGCCAGTTTGTCTAGGTCTTCTTGGAGATGAGTAGCATCAATATCAGTTGAGATTGTCAGATATGCGATCGTGTCGTCAGCAAATAACCTTGTTGTTGATCTGATGTACTCTGGCATGTCATTGATGTAGTACAAGAATAAGCTAGGCCCTAACACGGATCCTTGAGGTACACCTGAATCCACCGGTATAAAGCTCGATGTTTCACCTTCAACAACAACTGCTTGACTTCTGTTCTGGAGGAAGCTTTGAATCCATCTGTTGGTTTTGCCTTTTATTCCATAGTGATCGAGTTTGTGGAGAAGCAGGCTATGGCAGACTTTATCAAAAGCTTTACTGAAGTCCATTATCAAGCAATCAACTTGTTGTCCCTGGTCGAGGTTCCTTGTAATATCATCTATAAACTCTACGAGCTGAGTGTCGCAGGATAAGCCTTTGCGGAAGCCATGTTGAAGAGGGTGTAATATGCTGTGTTGATCTGCATGACACATAATACTGCTGGTTATAATATGCTCCATTAGTTTGCAGGCAATGCATGTGAGTGATACAGGACGGTAATTTATGGCTTCAAATTTTTTTCCTTTTTTATAGATAGGGCAGACAAAAGCAGTTTTCCAGATATTTGGTACTTCTCCAGTTCGATATGATTCTCTGAATATGATGGTTAGGATTGGTGAGATGTAAGTTGCCAGTTCTTTGAGTATTCTTGGAGTTATATTGTCTGGACCGGGTGCTTTATGTTGATTTAGGTTCTGTAGTAATTTTGTGACACCCTGCTCTGTGATGTTGATTTCATGCATTGTTTCATAATTGCCTTTCATGTTACAATTTCTCTGGAAGTCTTCCTTAGTTGTTTCCGACTTTGATGAAAATGCCATTTGGAATTGTTTATTGAGAATTTCTGCCTTATCCTTAGGGTCAGGATGTAAGATGCCATCGGATTTGATTGGAGGAATGGTATTGTTGTCTGATCTTTTATGTTTGATATATGTCCAAAATCGCTTCATGCAGTTACCGTGTTCCGACTTGGTGTCTGCCTGTGGGGTAACAATACCATCAACGTACTGCCATTAAGCCTTCCGCAATTGCCTCTGAGTTTCATATTTCAGTGTTTGGTATTTTTCTTTATCTTTTCTATTTCCAGATTTCTTTTTCCTGTTGTACCACCTATCTCTCTTCTTAATCAGCCTTTTAATATCTCTGCTAATCCATGGGAAGCCGTCCTTATTTTTAGCTGTTTTATGTGGGATATTGCATTTTATGCTATTTTCCAGGTTGGTTTGGAAGTGTGTCCACAGTTGGTTGACTGACGCTCCTTGGGTTTTCATTTTCAAGACTTCTGTGTGAATGGAATTTATATCTTTGGTGATGTTTTCCCATTTGGCTTTACTATAAAGTGGAATTTGGCGTGGTTTTTGGTGGTGTCTTGTTGGCATAACATCTATCTCTGTGTATACAATATCGTGGTCCGATAGACCAGGGATAATCTCTGTTCTACGAAAACTGGAAGGGTAGTTTGTTGCAATAAGATCTAAGACATTATTTCCTCTGGTTGGCTCATCAACAATCTGAGTAAGGCCATTGTCATCCAAGATGTCTGTAAATTTGTGATGAATCGATGGATATTGTGTATTTGGTTTGAGTCTGTTTTCTTTCCAATCCCATCCAGGAAGATTGAGGTCTCCTGCTAGGACTATAAATGAATTTCTTATTGATAATGCTCTCTCAAGGCTTCTGCTCAGTTGATTTAAGCTTTCTTCATTTGAAGTCCTTGGGTTATAGTATGAGCATAGGTGAATAGATTTGTGGCCTATTAGCTCCAGTTTGCACCATACCATTTCACAATCTGTTTGAAGTTCCGGAGTAGCTGTGGCAATATAGTTATTTTTTACTGCAATTAGTACCCCTCCACCATTTAAGTTTCGGTCATTTCTAAAAATGGTGTATCCCGGTGGAAAGATCTGTGAGTCTTTTATTGAATTATCTATCCAGGTAGATCAATAACTAAATCATTTATAGATTTAAATTACATGTTTTATTGTACCATTAGTTAATCCCACAATTTTAAGACAGTTGTAAATGTATTTTATTGTAAGTCTTTGAAACAAGACTATTGTCATATGTACATGTACAGTACTAGCACTGGTAGGTTGTTCCAAGAAGAAAACTGACATAAAATAATGGGTTTGTTAACCATGATAATATGTTGGTTTTTAACAAACTATTGTCTTTTTTTACTTTTAAAGATATTGTTAACTATTTCTACAGCATACTAGTATGTTGATCTACCAAAAGTGTTTAACTTGTCTGTTATGAGCTTTTCAAGAATACATGTACTTGCTATTATAGAACGATAACTAGAAAACATATTGATCAACAAACTTTGTTAAAACATTGCACAGCTGTTAATTACTATAATATTAAAAGATAATGTTCAATTTTCAGTCTCTTTTGTTGTTTTTGAGTAAGGGGAAAAAAAATAGTCAAAATTTGGCTTTTTTCAAAAGATAACTTGGAAAACGGATTTTGTTAAAACTTTGGATATAGCTGTTAAGTACTATAAAATGAAGTTCAAGTTGAATTTTCAGCACTAATCCAATTAATAGTTTTTAAGTTTGGCCAATTTAAAATAACTTTTATAGTCCAAGGTAAAGGTACAATTCTCTTCTGAGATGGACTGTTATCATGCTCAGCTGTTCCTATATACTAGTAGGCTGATATGTAATTAATGTGTTCATGAATATTAAAAAAAAATGCTATGTGGCAGGGTATCATTCTATTAGGTGCCATATTTTTATCTATTTTATTCAAGGTTTCTTTAGAGCTGCTGGTGTCTTAAACAGGTATAAATAATATATTTTGTGGGGTTTTACATTTAATTTAATTGCCTGTTTTCCTGCCAATTCACTAGTACAAGTTTTCTCCCCAAATAAAAACTGGATGCCATGATATAGCTGAAAAATTGCTGAAATTTTCATTAAATGCCATTCAAACAAATTAAACAACAAAATTTAATCTTATAGACTTTAGTGCCAGCAAATTTTGTTATTTTTGTAAATTATTTGTACATGTTCCATAAAATAATACAGGTTAATACACAACAGTATGACTTTCTTTAGTCTCCAGACAACACTTGTAATGGAAATTGACATTTTGCAGCTAATTGACATGTAATTCATGATCAATTTGCTAATTTTAGAAATTTGTTCTGATATCTACTTTTTCCATTTTAATTTTTTGTTTATTTCACAGACATTAGCAACAGTAAACTGGATTTTACAATTACTCTCCCTTATGTTGATGTTTACACAGTTTTCTGCGGCAGCTGTAGCTCGAACTTGCTCCCAAAATTATATACCTCATGTAGTATGGAAAAATGGTGGGAAAGAGCACAAAACAGTTTGCTGTAAATTTGTAGAATGTGGTCCAGGTAATATATATTGTATCGCTAACACATATTCATTGTATTGTTGAGATAGAGGTTATTGCGTGTTTTGTTTATTATTACATTTGCTTGTTTCAAAAATGTAACTTCATATAAATGGATATTAGACTATCCCATTGTAGTTTGTTTTATGTACTGAATACATTTTATAACATAAATAGAGAGATGTTCTTATATTAATATAGCTGAAATATTGCTTTCTGGATGTAAAAAACAATCAATCAATTATAAATAGAGAGATAACAAAAGCTGTTCCAATCTAAAGGTTTTTGTCCTCATGGTTGTCCATTGTTGTTCTTGTTTATCATTATTGCTTGTGATTTGTTGTTCTGTATATTAGTGATAAATTCTACTGTAGGGTTTGTGCTTGGTATCAAAGTAAAGTATACCAACTAGGTAACAAAACTGACTGAAAATAAAGTATATTATTTTCAGGTCTTAATGCCATGTTTTGATTGCCACATATCTAAGCTTTCTGTAGGTATATGGGTTTGGTACAGAAAGCCCTATTTTTTAAGAAATATATTTAAGGTTACAACACCTACATGTATTATTGGGGTTCGGACACTACGAAACAGTGGACATGGCATTAAATAATATTCATATTAAAGCCTTTTTTGAAAACAGAAATAATTCAAGCACAAATTTAAGTATATTGGTCCCTTTTCTGGCCTTTTATGAGGTATGAAATCCTCATCTCACCTTTTACATGAAAAATTCTATTAAAAACTACTAGTATCTAGACAGTATATTTACAATGTTGAAATAAATAAATAGACCATATTTCAACTGAAACAAAGTTTAGTATGCAAAGGATTAACATAAAAAAGAATATACAAATTGAAGATTAGAAGATTCCCAATGTATATATATCAAGCAGTAGTTTTTCATTGATAATATGACATGCTTAAATTGAATCTAACAAATCATCTTTGGCAGGCCAGGGGTACCGACACTACAGATTACAGATATATGTTCAAGATGGAAATGAAATAACACATGAAAAATGTTAGGAATCTTACATTATTTTAGTTTTTATACCTTGCCACACAAACTGGAAGAATATTTGTTATACCTTCCGTATGGATCCATCAATTCGTCCATCTGTCTTTGCCTGGGTAGTAACGCATCAACAGATTTTATTTAAACTTTGAATAGCTATTAAATACTATAGTATGCAGATCAAGTTCAATTTTCATAATAGTCCAATTTGTAGTTTTCGACTTGGGCCAAAGCAACGTTGTTTTTTTGGTCAACAATAGGTGGTTTCCAGATGATAACTTTAAAACGTGTCAACGGATTTTGTTTAAACTGCACAGCTGTCAAGTACTATAAAATTATGATCAGGTTGGATTTTCAGCACAATCCCATTTGTTGTTTTGAGTTGTGCCAATTTGAAATAATTTTTCTAGGTCCAGGGTCAAAGCAAAATTGTTCTTCGAAGATGGAATGGTATCATTCTCAGCTGTTCCTGTATGTAGGCTGATTGTAATTCAGTAAAATGTGTTCATGAATATTAAAAACAATTCAACATGGCAGTGTATTATAATGTCCCGTTAAATGCAATATCTTTAATTGTGATATAAAACCTAAATAATCAAAATTCAAATTCAACATACTAGTAGTTCATACTTAATTGAAATTATGCCCAAAGAAAAGTATCAAACAGACATTGAGTGGCATATTTTGTCAAAACAATTATATAAATCTATATATAGTTAAAAAATCAAGAAAATATATAATTGCAAACTTTGGATAATGTTTCTAAGCATAAAAATATCCAAATTTTTTAATTAAGCCAAAAGAACAGTATGTACCTACATACATTACGCAAAGTTTCAGTAATTGAAATAACATTTAAGTGAAAACAAATGTCGAAAATGTATCACTAAGGCCAGTCTTAAAATAATGTTTGTTTGCCTTTTTCCGACTGTACCTTGGAAGGGGTGGGTAGGTAGGGAAAATATTTTATTTTATCCATATTGGTGTAGGTTGAAACAGTGAAAGATAAAACAGTTGCTGTTGGATATATAGGCAATCATTGGAGCATGACCAAAGTGCCCCCCCCCCCCCCCTTTTTTCGAAATTTCTGGATTTGCCACAGCAGATGTCAGGACAGACTAACAAAGTTTCATTAAATATGAATTTGTTCTGGCATTTGTAGGCAGACAGACCAAAGGATATTCAGACAGCCATTGAAATTATTTATAAATATTGAAACTTTTACCATATATAAGCAATGTTTTGTCAGAAACATTTATACGAATAGACAGACCAGCAGCAGATTCAGGGTGACCATCCCCTATGGCAATAAATAGAAATGAAATAATAGAAATTAGAAAATTATTGTGACAACATTGACTTTTGGGTCCCCTCTATGGACAGTCAATGCCCCCATTTCGAAAATCCTGGATCTACCACTGCTGAGAATGACAAATATTGCTCGATATAAATATATTTGGCAATTGGGCAAACAGAAAGGAATATGTCAGACATTCTGACAGCCTCATTTGTCTTTTCAGGTCGGCTTTAAAAGAAAGAAAATTTGCCAATGAGTGGGACAGTCCCCCTTATCCTAAAGGGACATACTCATTGCAAGCAAAGATAGTTAGGGGAAAAGATTTTATTTTAAGTATATGCCAACCATTTAATTTATCTACATCCTTCCTTATTTTAGGGGGAGGTTTGTCCACCCTTCTTTCCATCAGCATTGCAAATGTGTCTTTTCTATGTAAGGGCCTTGATGTTTCACCAGAATCAACATCGTCTTGAGTTATTGTAAATGTCACATACTTTAAGGTCTTGTCAAAGTTTTGGACTACGGATACAGGCTCCTGGAAGTCGGGTTCGAAAGTTTCAGTGCCAGCTTTATTAGATACAGAGAAGGTAACAACATCAGTTTTCTTCGATTTGTATTCGTCCGCGTCCAGAACATCGGTGAAAACATTGTCCCAGGTGCATGTAGACTTAAATTGAAAAAGTCTGTTTAACACTAAACGTTTAACTTTGTTCCCTTCGTTCAATTTTACAGACGAGGAGTAGTAAAAAACTCCTTCGCAAAATGTCAACAAAATTGAAACATGTGCGCCCAATCGGATCTACTCGGTTATTTCTGCCTATGGTCGGAAAGTAACCTCGGAGGTAAGTGTATGGATATGGACCAAAAATCTGTCCAAATGTGATACGGTTTGCCTGTTTACACAGCAAAATTATTTTAGTGCGATGAAATAGATTATCCTTTAATTATTCAAATATACAGATCTTTATCGAAGCAGAACTAAATATCGGAAAAAAGTTTTTTATTTTTTAAATTTAAATTCCCTAACACTGCCTAAAAATTCCTTCTCCGACAACGTTTAAATAGATAAGTATTTGTTTACAATCTGACGTCATCAGTAACAATCAACTAACCGTCAATGACAAGCCAATCGAATGAACTGAAACGTCACAAACGAACTTGTGACGTAACAAATTCTTTGAAATGACTGAAAATAGTTCAAAATGGAGATCACTTACCTCCGAGGTCACTTTCCCGACCCTTGACGGAAATGGCCGAGAGATGTTCCGATTGATGTGCGCAATTTTGGAATTGTCCCCAAAACGTTTGACAGGAACGACGCATATTTAACATAAAACGGCAAGCATTTAATTGATACCGACTTATTTAGAAATCGCAAACGGAAACGGCCCCGAAGTTCCAGGAAACGATCTATATATAATAAAAAAGTTTTTATATTTAAGGGCAATAAAATTTTGTCACTCGGGCCCATTATTGACGGCCGGTCGGAAAAAGGCAAACAAACAATATTTTCATTTAAGCCTAATATAAACTGAAAAAGCTTTTTATTTGCATATCAATTCATTCAATTCAACTTTAAATTGCTTTATTTATTAGGGCCCCGCCACTTTGTGGTGGACGCCCTATAGTGATCAGTCCGTCCGTCGTCCGTCCAAAACTAATCGTGTCCGGCATGTAACTTTTTAGCTCACCTAACCCGAAGGGTCATGTGAGCTATTGCCATCACTTGGCGTCCGTCGTCGTCCGTCGTCGTGGTCGTTAACTTTTCTTCAAAAATCTTCTCCTCCAAAACCACTGAAGGGATTGCTTTGAAACTTTGCACACATCATCAGTAAAATGTCCTCTACCAAGTATGGACAAATCATGGCCTCAGACCAACCAACATGGCCGCCATGGCTAAAAATAGAACAGCGGGGTCAAAATACAGTTTTTTGCTTATAGTTCAAAAAGTATAACAGATACAGGAAAACTGAACAGACCTTCCTTCTTCAGCATCTAAAGCTCTACAAAACACTCCATTGAGTCAAAGTTGTATGATGACTTCTTGTAGGAGTTATTGCCCTTTTATTGTCAACATTGATGATTTTTGCCATTTTTGCCTCAAAATCTTGAAAATTATTAGAACTAGAGAAAAAGTTAGCATTGCTTAATTGTTCTGCTCTATGAGGGCTACAAAAATGACTCAAGGGTCAAGATTGTCTGATTAACCGTTTAAGAGCTATTCCCCTTGAACTGTTTTTTTAATCGGTTTTAATTGATTTTTTAAAATCTTCTCCTCTGAAACAACTGAAAGTACTGCTTTGAAACTTTGTACACATCATCCGTCAAATGTCCTCAACCAAGTTTGCACCAACCATGGCTGCAGATTAACCAACATGGCCACCATGGCTAAAAATAGGACGGAGGGGGGGGGGAGCTAAAATACAGTTTTTGGCTTATATTTAAAAAAGTGTAACAGATACAGGAAAACCGAAGAGACATGCCTTCATTTACATCAAAAGCTCTATGAAACACTCCATTGGGTTGAAGTTGTATGATGACTCCTTATACAATGTAGGAGTTATTGCCCTTTAATTGTCGAAATTGATTATTTTTGACATTTTTGCCTCAAAATCTTAAAAATTATTAGAACTAGAGAAAAAGTTAGCATTGCTTAATTGTTCTGCTCTATGAGGGCTACAAAAATGAGATTGTCTGATGAACCGTTTAGGAATTATTCTCCTTGAACATTTTTGTAATCAATTTTACTTGATTTTAAAAAATCTTCTCTTTAACCAATGAAAGGACTGCTTTGAAACATTGCACACATCATCTTTAGGATGTCCTCTACCGAAATTGTGCAAATCATGACACCTGACTACCTACATATCTACGTTGGCTTAAAATAGAAAAAAATGAAAAAGGAAGGGGGGGGGGGGGGGGGGAGGGGAGTCGAGAGAGTTTTCAACTGATACTTAAAAAAGTATAACAGGTACAGCAAATTTGAAATGAACCTCCCTTCTCCCTCTAAGGATCAAAAGCTCCTCCTTATAGGAGTTATTTCCCTTAAAAGGTCAAAATTAATGATTTTTGCAGAAGTGTTGGGCAATTCCTTATAGCAAAGAAAAGCTGGATAAAAAAGGGTTGTTTGGTTTCAGGTTCAGGTGAGCGATACAGGCTCCTGGGAGCCTCTAGTTTATCTTTTGAGGTAGGCATTTGATATTTGGAATGTGGGTAGATAATATCAAGGCAATGTGTCACATACCTTGGTTGATCACCTTCGACCTTGAACTTTTACCTTAAGGTCACATTATTGCTTTCTGCATGACAAAGTCATGTCCGGGCTGTAACTTTTTTATCTTTAGAAGTAGACTTCTGATATTTGGAATGTGAGTAGATAATATCAAGGCGATTTGTGGCATACCATGGTTGCTGACCTTTGACCTTAGGTCTTATTGCTTTCTGAATGACAAATTCATGTCAGGGCTGTATCTGTTTTATCTTTCGAGGTAGGCTTTTGATATTTGGAATGTGGGTAGATAATATCAAGGCGATGTGTCGCATACCATGGTTGATGACCCTTGACCTTGACCTCAAGGTCAGCGGGGCCCACACAGCGGGGTACCATCTCAATGATATCTAGTTAAAAAATATGACCAATTTAAAAAATTAGCAAAATTTTTTTTTTTAACTGTTATTTTAAGAGAAAATTCTGATAAATAAATGATAAGAGACTGGATATAAGTTTTAAAAACATTTTTAAGAAGGTTTAAATGGTTCTTCTTATGCAATTATTGATTTATATTGATAGAAAGTATGGGGTACGGACACACAGTCTTAGGGTATAGACATCAAATGACTCTTTTATTTAAAAAGTTTAGGGTTTCTTTTGAAATCTTTATCTCTAAAATTTAAGTATTTATTCCTTGTCCAAAGCAAAAAGTGCATGCATGAGAATTGAATTAAGCTTTTAAAGTTTTTCAAATTCAAAGGAGGTACGGACACTATAGCTTTTTTAGGAAATTTTAGACAGGTTTTTAACATGCAGGCATAATATGTTGACTCGCTATTTGAGGTGTCACATCAAATGTAAAATTAAAGCCTACACATATAGTTCAGTTAGCTTCCTTAAATGATTTAATATTTGTCATCATCATATCTGGATGGACATTTTTTCATCATACTTGCACATTCATGTAATCACCTATATCAATTTCACGCCTACTAAAAATAATTTTTTTTTAGTTCTGACGAATTTGGATTGAGTGAATTAACAAATGAAGTTGAATATTTGTATATTACAATAGATTAGCATAGATTTTTATTTGCTTAAAGCTTAGATTTTATATGGCCCAGTTCTTTATGTAAATATTAGCCAATATTGAATTCTATATTTACTATATATGGGCAATACTAATCTTTACTGCACAGTTAGGGAAGATTCTTTAATTATACCTGTGTAGGTGGAGAACAAGGGATCGACCATGTTGCCATTAATTCATCAGAGTTTATCTTATTTTAGTTTGATGAAGCTAGTACATGTAATTATGTTTATAGGCTGGTGGTTTGATGGAGGACAGTTTTTAAAACCACAAGGAATTTGTGTAGAATTGCAGTTTAACTTTGGTGAATTGTATTTTATAGTGGAGGTCTAAAATTGTCATAAAACCAGAAAACTTTACATGTATTATGTTTGAAATTCACCCCCTGTCTTTTCTCTTTCTCCTCCCCTACCCCCACCCCTCCCCCCCCCCCAAAAAAAAAATATACATAAATGTTTTCCATTCAACTGAAACTGTAATAAAACTATGCCCTCTAATTAGAGACCACATCCTCACCAAAAGCCACATTACATAACATTCGTTCTTATAAAAAAAAAATTCCCATTCATTAGTGGCCACCTTTTTCATTTCAGAAAGGGACTACAGTACTAAAATTATTAACTTTTTTTAGGTTTTAGGCTCACAGCAAAACCTGTTGCCTTTCATGTATCTACTAATGTAGTGTAGGTTTCTCATGGTGATCCCATTACTTTTGTCACTGATGCAGTAAGAACCGTTATCGGAAACATCAGTAGGTTATGAACATTGTTGGTCTATATGTATTGATAATCTGACATTGTATTGTATTGATTTTTTTTTAATTTTCACACTTCAGCACTTTCAATGATAATGGTATTAAATTCATGAATGGAATGAACGTAGGTGGACATTCTTATTATTGCTATATAAATAATTAATACAGTCATATGATTAATTTGATACATTAATATATTTTTAGGATATTACGTTAGAATTTGTGATGAAGACTACGGAAGTGACCAATGCGAGCCATGTCCTAATAAAACATTTCTTTTTGACAAGACTAATTCAACGAGCGTACATACATGCCCAAAATATGAGTGTCCAGGTAATTTATTGTTTATTTAGGGTACTGTGGATAGTTATCTGACTTAATAAATTGTTCTCTTGTTAAATTCACAGCTACATGTTGGATGTGGTGCCTCGGTGGATGAGTGATTTAAGGGTAGTTAGTGGTCTACTTTTGATCACCTTCATGTCAATACAGAGGTTTCATGTTTAAGCCATATTGTCAGCATTGTGTACTTGAGTTGTACTATAATTTCCAAGTATTTTCAGTTTTCCTGCAAAATGTCGGGGGTTTTCATCCAGTACTAATTCTTCCTATCCCAATTAAAACTGGACACCATTATATAGTTGAAAAATGTGCTGGAAATACTTTTAAACCCCATTAAAACAAAACAAACAAACAATATGCTGGATTACTGGATTTCTTCACATTTCACATTCTTCAGGGGCCTAGTTGATTAAGGTTAAGGTACTATTGATTCTACTATTCTACAACTGATCACTTGGTCTGTCATCACTGATATTGCTATAAGGAATAATCGTACCCTCGCTTTGTTTTTTATACCCCCTGCAAACTTGTTTGGAAGGGTATATAGGGAATCACCCTGTCTGTCTGTCTGTCTGTCTGTCCGTCTGTCTGTCCATATCCCTTGTAAGCGCAACTCCTCCTAAACTGCTTGATGAAATTTAATGAAACTTAGCAAAAAGAACATTACATTATATTATTAGATTTGCTTGAAGGATTTTTATTGACCTCGGATATCATTTAAGGGGAAATAATTGAACTTGAATGTGAAGCAGAGGGTATCACTTTTTAAGCGTGCTCACAGTCCACACTTGTTTTGGCCAGGGTACAAATTAAGCCCCATGTTGCAGAGGGTAAATGAACCACTCCCGTCACTCTGATGTCCAAACATAGTTGCATATATAATATTGATTTCTTTTGACTGTGTCACCATTTTTTTTATCGGTTTTGTGTTAAAGATCAATTATTATTGATACATGATGATAATTATTTGCCATTTTTAATAACCCGCGGTGCATTATATGGGTGTATTAACATTTTTGTCTCTGTTCAAAAAAATTTATTACATGAAAAATATTGAGAACACAGAAAATGGTGTTCTGCATCTTGGAAAGGTCATGTACATGTATGTAAATTACTGGATTCTTACTACAGAATGGTTGTTACAGTATGCAAATTAGACCCATTTTCTAAAATTAGGTCACCATTACCATATTTGAAAAAAGATCAACATAGCATTTTCCACGTGCATTTTCAAAGACGAAAAAGGAAATTTCTTCAATAAAGCTTGATTACCACTAGTTTCGCAATGTCTGCTGCTTTAATAAAGTAAAAGAGATGTATATAATATTTGAATTTTGTATACATATGTCAAAGTTATAATTTTTTATTTGCTACATTACAAGTAATAGGACTTAATTCTGACAAGTCACAAAAAAAAACTAACATCAGATTGTAACGGCAGTAAAATTCGGCCTATGAGATTGCGGGTTTGAGTCTTACTGCGGGCAGGTCGGACTCAACTCCACTCTTTATTGACAAGGATTGCCTGTTTTCCTACCAAAGGTCTGGGTTTTCACCGGGTTTTTTCTCCGGGTATTCCACAAGTTGAAAGTTGTTATTTATGAGATTCCTACCCCATAAAAAATGGACACAATGACATGACTGAAAAATTGCTGAAAGTGGCATTAAACAGCATTCAAGCAAACAAACAAAACACAGATTCATAATGAGAGGCTTATACATAACACTAGGCTTTATGAACCATATAACTTAGGGTGGATATTATAGATGTACAACTCAAACCATTTCTACAATTTTCATGGGTTTTGTGATGAATTCAGTCAGGAAGTGATATTAAAGCCACTGTATAATAAAATATAAAATGGTTAGATTTCGTATGGAAAAAAAATGCTGAAATCAGCATATGGGCTTAAAATAACAGCTAACACCTTGTCAACCAAGTCAAATTTGGCTTGCAGAAATTCACTAGAAAAACTTATTTATTATATGTTTTTAAACAATAGAGTAAAAGGTTGTTGATATCAGTCTGGACCTTAACTGTCTCTGTAAATGTTTCACCGGGAAAATATTTATTTTCCACAGTAAAATAATTGATTTACATTGACATAAAGTCAGACACACTGGATTGATTGATTGATTGGATGTCTGCTTTACGTCCAGCAAGCAGTATTTCAGCTATATTAAGGACGGGAACAAGTTAACAAACAATAAATCAATGGAAAATATGGGTGGGATGGGTCACAGGGGATACAATTTTGACTGCCACTGATAAAGTATGGAGTTTGGGGTAGGGGCGGAAAATTTAGCCTTTTGTAGCGGCTACAATGAGCCTACTCTTTTTTGAAATCTACAAAAGGGGTCTTTATCGTGCAAGGAGCGTGACTCTCTCCAAACACGTTACCCACTACGGTCCGTGGTCAGGCTTTCCGTATTATGACCCAACAACCCCTACTAGAGGGTCTCCCCTATCCCCCACCCGGGGACGCGCTGGGCTGCTCTGTAGGTCGAGCACTGGGAACCCTCCCAGTATGGTCCCAGCACTGGATTGAAAACAATGATATAAATATATTCTTGAATGTAAAAAGCTATATATTTCTTCATTGACAGTGTTTTGTTGGTTTATAAAAATTATATAATTCAAATTAATAATTCATCCATGCAACATATTATTAAATTTAATTGTAACAGTCATATACTCTCAGGGGCTTTGCCATTATGATGCCATGAAATGAAATATGGTAATTAAAAATAACTTAGATATTTTGACTCTAATAATTGTATTTAAAATAAGCTGATCAATTAAAATTTAATTACCATGTTAAATTTGGTCAAAGTTGGTGGATAGGTCTCAGTACATTTTTGTACTTACTGGTTTGTCAATGCTGGTTGCGAGTTCCAGCCTTTCTTCCACAAGACATGCTTAAATTGAACCCTAATTGTCAAGGTTAGGTACGGTAATTGTAGATTTTTATTGGAGAATGCTAAGAATTCGAGGGTGTAAAAGCCATATTTTATCTTTATGAAAATTTAACTAAAGCGCATACATACATGTAGATGTAGCTTCTAAAATAAGCAGTGCAAAGAGCATTGTCATGAAGTATTTGCATTAGAGTGGAGATAAACGTTTCCTTTATGAACAATTCCAGATGTCTGTCTTGGATTTTACTATCATGTAATAATCATTTTACTGGCTCTGCTGATGCCCTGTTAGGAAAACTAACTTTGTCACAGTACATATTCATTTTATTGCCTCTGTTGATCATTAATATTGTTAGGAAAACTAAATTTGTGGCAGTCAATATTTATTTTACTGCAGGCTGATTCGTTCTTAGAAAATTTTGTAAAATTACAGATTGATATTAATACAGTTCAACTAAAATTGTTATAGGCTTATTATCTAAGTCTTTTAATTATACATGTACATGTAGAACATTTGCAAGCATTTCTACATTGGTAAAATGCTTTATTTTGTTTTCAGGGGATATGATGAAACAAGTGAATTATTTCCCCCTTGGTAGCTGTCATCAGCCATGTCTCTGTGACACATCGAGAGGCTATTATATAAAGCTAGACACACCAGATCACTGTAACTGTCTTGTATATGATGGTACGTGCCCAGGTTGGCAGGTCCTGTCACTCTATGGGCGCTGTGTATCACCAAGGTTTGTATAAATTTCCTTTTATTACTTTTCTGAATTTATAATGTATTTACCCAGGTGTTTTATATGATTGATTGTCATAAATGTTGGTATCTATGTTAAGCTGGTTGTATTGCCGATTGTTTGATAAGGTTTAACACTTTTTCTAGCAATTTTTTATCTATATCATGGTATCTAGTTTTAATTTAGTACCGGGAAAAAATCCCGAACTTCAGTAGGAAAACTAGCTTCAGTTTTTTAGAAAATATGTGATGACAAGGCTGCATTTGTATATTGACATTTAGTTCACATTTGTTTAAGAAATTTATAATTCCCACTGGTCAATGGTCCAGCAGCCCCCGAAGTCATCAAGACTTTGGGTAAACAAAACTTTATATTTACACGTAGTTTATGACAAATCCCTGTCTTTAAACAATTGTCTAGATTTTGAATAGCATGACCTGTTTCCAGTGGCTGTTTTGTTGCTTTAGGTCCCTAAACAGAGTCATGAATGAAAATAAAGACTTAGTCCCTCAGAGATCAAACATTTTTAGAAAATTATATATTCATATTCATGGTTAAAGTTTGGTTAAATTTTCAACTTTGTTGTTTGGATTATGGAATTAAATGTCACTGATATGTTATTGTATATACTCAGAATTAAACATACATGTTTTAAACCAATTATCGTTTCATCCATTTTAGAGAAGCTGAGTTGATAGAGGAAAACACAAAACCAAAGAATCCTGTAACATTTCCGCCATCTTTTCTGAATCCCCCAGGTGCAGGTACAGAATCAGATTTTTTTATATATTAAAATTTCTATTATGTGAAATTAGTATTATTAGGGCCCCTCCACATAAGGCTCCCCACATTAGGGCCCCGCTTCTTTGTGGCGAAGGCCCTATAGTGATCAGTCTGTCTGTCTGTCCATCCAAAACTAATCGTGTCCCCGCTGTAACTTTTCTATCTTTTGAGTTAGGCTTTTTGATATTTGGAATGTGATAATATCAAGGCAATGTGTCGCATACTATGATTGATGACCTTTGATCTTGACCTCAAGGTTGGCAAGGCCCACAAAGATGGATACTCACTGATATCTAGTTTTTCTCATGTTAAACACTATGAAATCCTTTTTAAGTAACGACAGAAACTTATATTGTTTCCTGAAAACAAATAATAAGGATTACAGATTCTTGTTTAAAACTAATTTAGGCTTTGATTTATTTCAGAGAACAGTAAGAGTAAAAACCCAGAATCTAAGAGCAGCTTGTCAACAACCAGCTGGTAAGATACTGCAGGCATCATTGTTTTAAGTATTGTTTTTCTGTTAGACTTTGTTTCTGCTTTTGCTCTGTTATTCTACTAAATGACCCTTTGATTTTGAACAAATACTAGTAGGCCAGACTTCAGAATATTTCTAACAAAATTGTTTTCCATTTAAACTTTATATATAAGGCCTAGGGCTTACCACACATTGCATTAAATTTCAAAAAATGAAAAAAAACAACATTTTGTGTTCATAAAGAAATTGAACGTTAAAATTGATGAAAGATTTTTGTACTTTGTTTTGAGTACAGGTAAATTGTAATTGATACTGCACAGTTTCTCTGAACAGTTATTTTTTTGTAATGCAGTAAAGAACTTGAAACTGTTCATGTAACAAAAATGAACACAACCAATGCACAATAAGTTAAACTTTTCATGTGATCAATAGTTGCTTAGTAACAAATATTAACATAACCACATAATACACAATAAGTTAAAAAATAATAATATTCTTTCAGTATCCTAATTGCTTTGGTACTGGTGGCAGCATTCATTGCATTGGTTTTTGTTGTATATTTTAAGATCTATAGACCTAAAACAGGTAAGAAAATTTATAAACATCTTTTGGCAAAAAAGTCATGCTTTTAAAATGGATGGGCAAACATTCATTTTATACACATAATTAATGGTAGTAACATTTTTCATGGGTATTCCAAAAGATGTCGGATACACTGAGTGGAGGAAAAAATCCCTTCAATGTAATTTAGCATAGGTGGACAAAATTGCCCTAGTAAAATTTGCAAGACGGATAATATTCCTCCTTCTGTCCCTGGATGCACTATTTTGTGAAATTTTCCATGTAATATATTATGAAGAAATTTTTGAAAATGAATACAAAGCCTGGTTTTAGTTACAAAATTCTGGAAATTAGAAGAAGATTTTATAGTTTAAATAATGTTTCAAATATTTATCTCAGTGTTTCAATAGACCTAATGATAGAGTGGTCTGGGTACATATAGTTAACTATTAATTGTTTGATAAGGTGTAACGCTATGTTTAGCAATTTTTTAGCTATTTCATGTATCCAGTTTTTATTCCAGAGGAAGCCATAGTGCCCAGTGAGAACTCCTTAACTTCAGCAGAAAAACTGGCCATTGTTTTCTATTAAGAATGGATTCATGCACACCTTGTCTAAAGTTGAGCCCAAACTCTAAACACCAGCAATACATGCCAGTATTGAATAGTAAACGGTTAACAAGACATTTCATCCACCCTGGCCACTCTGCTGTTAATAATTGGTCTGTAAACACTGGGTTCAGATTTATAGTTTAGACCTGGAGAAAGGATTCTTCTATAAATGGCAGAGATGAGCTCAGCTGCACTCATCAAAATCAAGAACATAAAATAGCAAAGTTCTTGTTTTAGACATTCTGATTGGATGAGGAGTATTAAACAAAGGCAAGTCCGTAGGATATGGCAATGTGAAAGTTGTTGGTTTAGGAAGAAATAGTTACTTTCATGCGTTTTGAGAATAGCAAATGTGATCTTCCACTCATGATAGAAATTTTAATGTCTTTCTGCTTGTTCCGCTGCACTCCACTAAAAAAAAGACATAAAATTTCTATCATTCATGGAAGATCACTCGGTATTTCCGCAAGACTAAATAGTCTGCTCTAGAGTTATTTGGGAATAAGTGCCATTTTTGCGACAAGATGTGTGTTCTTACTTGGTTCTCATTCTTTATTTAAAACCATATGCCATGAAAAAGTTAAAACAGTTGTTGAATATTTGTAAAAATTTCATCCAGGCATACCAACCAATTGCTTTGTGTATTTAGTGTTTATTAAATTTATTGGTAGGAAAAATTTACAAATTTCTATGTCTACTCAATAAAATCAAATATCACAACAGCCATCTAATTTAATTTGTACCATTTCAGATAATGCATCTAGAAGTGAACGAGTCATACTTCCTGTCAACAGACCCGTGGCAAATGTACAACCTCATACTCGAAATGGTATGTAACTGTTTTTGTTAAATTTAGAAATGTTTGAGTGAACTGTTTTGGATACATTAGTGTATGATTTTTCATCCATTTTTCGTTTCATTTAATATTTGAAACTTTGAACCATAGTTGACATAATTGTTGGAGTGTGCCATGTTCCTTGCACAATCAAGACCCACTTGGTTGATTTTAAAAGAGTAAGCACTTGACCTGTTACACGGGACTAAATTTGAACCTTTTTTGAAAATTTCCTGCTTGTTGATCCATCTCCTTTGTCCAACTGATTTATTATTTGTTGAACTTGTTCTCATCCTGAATACAGCTGAAATGTGGCTAACTAAACTTTAAGCAACAAATTAGTCAATAAATATTTTGAAATCAGACAATAGAAAGTAGTTGTTCCTTTTTTAGCTCACCTGACCCGAAGGGTCATGTGAGCTATTGCCATCACTTGGCGTCAGTCGTCGTCGTTAACTTTTCTTTACAAATCTTCTCCTCCAAAACCACTGAAGGGATTGCTTTGAAACTTTGCACCCATCATCAGTAAAATGTCCTCTGCCAAGTTTGCACAAATCATGGCCTCAGACCAACCAACATGGCCGCCATCGCTAAAAATAGAACAGGGTGGTCAAAATACAGTTTTTGCCTTATAGTTCAAAAAGTATAACAGATACAGGAAAACCAAAAAGACCTTCTTCTTCAGCATCAAAAGCTCTACAAAACACTCCATTGGGTCAAAGTTGTATGACGACTCTTTGTAGGAGTTATTGCCCTTTGTCGAAATTGATGATTTTTGCCATTTTTGCCTCAAAATCTTGAAAATTATTAGAACTAGAGAAAAAGTAACCATTGCTTCATTGTTCTGCTCTATTAGGGCTACAAAATTACAAAATTGGCTTTAGAGTCAAGATTGTCTGATTAACCGTATAGGAGTTATTCCCCTTGAACTGTTTATTTTAATCGGTTTTAATTTATTTTTTTAAATCTTCTCCTCTGAAACCACTGAAAGTACTGCTTTGAAACTTTGTACACATCATCCGTCAAATGTCCTCAACCAAGTTTTCACCAACCATGGCTGCAGAATAACCAACATGGCCGCCATGGCTAAAAATAGAATGGAGAGGGAGGGGGGGGGGTAAAATACAGTTTTTGGCTTATATTTAAAAAAGTGTAACAGATACAGGAAAACCCAAGAGACATGCCTTCATCTGCATCAAAGGCTCTACGAAACACTCCATTGGGTTGAAGTTGTATGAGGACTCCTTATAAGAGTTATTGCCCTTTAATTGTCAAAATTGATTATTTTTGACATTTTTGCCTCAAAATCTTGAAAATTATTAGAACTAGAGAAAAAGTTAGCATTGCTTAATTGTTCTGCTCTATGAGGGCTACAAAAATGACTTAGGGTCAAGATTGTCTGATGAACCGTTTAGGAATTATTCTCCTTGAACATTTTTTTAATCAATTTTACTTGATTTTGAAAAATCTTCTCCTCTTTAACCCATTAAAGGACTGCTTTGAAACATTGCACACATCATCTTTAGGACGTCCTCTACCAAAATTGTGCAAATCATGACACCTGACTACCTACATAGCTATGTTGGCTTAAAATAGAAAATTTGGGGGTGGGGGGGGGGGGGGGAGTCAAGAGAGTTTTCGACTGATAGTTAAAAAACTATTAAGGAATTGACAACAACACTTCGTAAGATGCAACAGTTGATGTTTATTTTGTTCGACTAGTTTCGGCAGTTGCCTGCCGTCTTCAGGACCGATAGTTAAAAAAGTATAACAGGTACAGCAAATTTGAAGTGAACCTCCCTTCTCCCTCTAAGCATCAAAAGCTCCTCCTTATAGGAGTTATTTCCCTTAAAAGGTCAAAATTAATGACATTGCACACATCATCTTTATGACGTCCTCTACCAAAATTGTGCAAATCATGACAACTGACTACCTACATAGCTACGTTGGCTTAAAATAGAAAAAAATGAAAAAGGAAGGGGGGATGGGAGTCGAAAGAGTTTTCGACTGATACTTAAAAAAGTATAACAGGTACAGCAAATTTAAAGTGAACCTCCCTTCTCCCTCTAAGCATCAAAAGCTCCTCCTTATAGGAGTTATTTCCCTTAAAAGGTCAAAATTAATGACATTGCACACATCATCTTTAGGACGTCCTCTACCAAAATTGTGCAAATCATGACAACTGACTACCTACATAGCTACGTTGGCTTAAAATAGAAAAAAATGAAAAAGGAAGGGGGGGATGGGAGTCGAGAGAGTTTTCAACTGATACTTAAAAAAGTGTAACAGGTACAGCAAATTTGAAGTGAACCTCCCTTCTCCCTCTAAGCATCAAAAGCTCCTCCTTATAGGAGTTATTTCCCTTAAAAGGTCAAAATTAATGACATTGCACACATCATCTTTAGGACGTCCTCTACCAACATTGTGCAAATCATGACAACTGACTACCTACATAGCTACGTTGGCTTAAAATAGACCAGAGGCTCTTAAGAGCCTGTATCGCTCACCTGATTTTATAGGCAATGAAGATGGCATTTCCCTGATGTTAAACTAAGTCCTGTAATTTTCAATAAACTTTAAATAGGACCATCCAAACAATATTACTAGAAAGCTTTGTTTCATTGGTTAACCGGTTGTATAGAGAAGATTTTTTTTATTTGCCCATAGGGTCCTATGTTAAACTAAGTCCTGCGCCATAAAAAACATAAACTTTATAAAGGACCATCCAAACAATATTGCTAGTAAGTTTTTGTTTCCATTGATTAACCTGTTTCAGAGAAGAAGCCTTTAAAAACTTTTTCCCATAGGGTCCTATGTTAAACTAAATCCTGCGGTAGCGGCCATTTTGAATTTCCAATTGCCATAAAAAACATAAACTTTATAGAGGACCATCCAAACAATATTGCTAGTAAGTTTTTGTTTCCATTGATTAACCGGTTTCAGAGAAGCAGCCTTTAAAAACTTTTTCCCATAGGGTCCTATGTTAAACTAAGTCCTGCGGTAGCGGCCATTTTGAATTTCCAATTGCCATAAAAAACAAAAACTTTATAGAGGACCATCCAAACAATATTGCTAGAAAGTTTTGTTTTGATTGGTTAAACGGTTTCAGAGAAGAAGCCCTTTTAAACTTTTTTCTCATAGGGTCGAATGTTAAACCAAGTCCTGCAGTGGCGGCCATTTTGAATTTCCAATTGGGATAAAAAACATTAACTTTATAGAGGACCATCCAAACAATATTGCTAGTAAGTTTTGTTTCCATTGGTTGACTGGTTTCAGAAAAGAAGCCTTTCAAACTTTTTCCCATAGGGTCCTATGTTAAATTAAGTCCTGCGGTGGCAGCCATTTTGAATTTCCAATTGCCATAAAAAACACAAACTTTATAGAGGACCATCCAAACAATATTGCTAGTAAGTTTTTGTTTCCATTGATTAACCGGTTTCAGAGAAGAAGCCTTTTAAAACTTTTTCCCATAGGGTTCTATGTTAAACTAAGTCCTGCGGTGGTGGCCATTTTGAATTTCCAATTCCCATCAAAAACACAAACTTTATAGAGGACCATCCAAACAATATTGCTAGTAAGTTTTGTTTTGATTGGTTAAACGGTTTCAGAGAAGAAGCCCTTTTTAACTTTTTTCCCATAGGGTCCTATGTTAAACTAAGTCTTGAGGTGGCGGCCATATTGGTTTACCAACCAAAATAAAAAACACAAACTTTGTAAAGGTCCATCCAATGAACATTATGGCCAAGTTTGGTTTCAATTGGCCAAGTGGTTTCAGAGAAGAAGATTAAAATGTAAAAAGTTTACAGACGCCGACGACGACGACGACGACGACGACGACGCCGACGCCGACGGACGCAAAGTGATAACAATAGCTCACATGACCCTTTGGGTCAGGTGAGCTAAAAAAAATGAAAAAGGAAGGGGGGATGGGAGTCGAGAGAGTTTTCGACTGATACTTAAAAAAGTGTAACAGGTACAGCAAATTTGAAGTGAACCTCCCTTCTCCTTCTAATCATCAAAAGCTCCTCCTTATAGGAGTTATTTCCCTTAAAAGGTCAAAATTTTTGCAGAAGTGTTGGGCAATTCCTTATAGCAAAGAAAAGCTGGATAAAAAAGGGTTGTTTGGTTTCAGGTTCAGGTGAGTGATACAGGCTCCTGGGAGCCTCTAGTTTCAAGAATAGTCAGATGCTTACAATAATTAGATAATATTGACAGAATTGATTTGTCTGAATATAATGTTAACCTTCTTATGAGCAAAAATTGTGCAACACACGAACAGCCTTCCCCATGAGTTTAATGATATTGCAAATTTCAGTTTATTAAATATGGCTTTGAAATATTATAAATTGCATTGATTGCAGAAAACAAAGTTAGTACAGCTGTAACCATTAGCAACAATACAACAACCAATCATTATCTCACAGCTCCAGCAAGTCTAGACAGATCACATACAAGTCATGAAACAGAATCGTCCCCGTCGGTTCCAAACAATCCAGGAACATGGCCATCACCTGATACAGAGCAACCAATAAATTTAAATTATGTTGACCTTTCACCTTGTCATTTGTACCAATCAATAAGAAGACAAGCACCAATTGATGGGTCACCAGAGCGAACAGAGTCACAGCCATTATTACATAACGTAGAACATTTATATCCAAGTTTGCCGCCATCTACAAATCTTCTATATTCTAGAGCATCATCACAAGACTCTGAAATTGACAATGATAACACAAATGTGAAATCAACAAGCTGATTTGTTTAATATGAACAACCATTTACATGAAAACCTCTGTAATTATTAACTTTCCAATTTATGGCATATTACATGATAGTTTTTATAAATATCAATGTAATATTTTATTCCAAATGCAGCAGATTTTATGAAATGTACATTTTTGTGTCTGCATAAATTTGAATATGTAGAAATTAACATTCCACAGTAAATAAATGTTATTGATAATGTGATTGGTCAAATCTTGTTAATTTTGTAAGGTAAAAGAATTTTCTTTACTGTACAAAAGGTCTTGAGAATTATTGTATAATTGTTTTTTATATTATGTGAAAACATGTCAAACTAGTCATTATTTTCATTTGCATTTATACACTTAAATTGCTCAGTAGTTTTTGCATCTGGTTCTTTTGGAAACCAGCTCTCATGTATTATAAAGGAGCAATCTAGATCATTGCTAGTTAATAGTTTACTTTTAAGTTTTGGATTGATGAGATGTACAGAATAGTAAAATGTAATGGTGTGATGTAGAAAGAACATTATATATGTATATTGGTGAAGTCTAGGACTGAAGTTTGGGGAGATTTCTGTAAATTTACTTGCATTGACCTTTGACCTGAACAAGGTTGTTTCAAAGAAGATATTAGACTGGAAGGTTAAAGTCAAAATAACAGATAATTTTGTTTTCATTACACTTGACAAATTTGATTTTCTGTCAATTTGTGATATTTTTCTTTTTAGAAATTGATATTACAATTAAAAATGACCAAAGTAAAAAAAAATCTTCCATGTTGTGATTGCCTTACAGACATATAGAAAAAAGAATTTGAAAATTCATACTGTTTTCATTTTGAGAGAATGCCTTGTAACATCAATGCAAAAATAACCAGCAAGCAAACTTCTTTAAGTTTTAACATTTTTCCATCCGTCCTTCAGTCCAACAATACTTATGGCTCAAATGGCAGCAAAAGAACTTATAAATATGTTTGTGGTGTCTCATTGTTGTCATAGAAATACATGTTGTGGATCTAAAAATAGAATTACACCTGGAAGTAATTGTTGTACATCTATGTGCATATCAGTATGAATGATTCATAAGTCTGTTACATATCTGTACGTCAACTTGAGAAATTTCTACTTAATGTGCCAAAAAGTTTTTGCTTCACTGTTTCAGTGGAGATCAAAAATCAGCTTTCTTTATTTGACTTGCAATTTATTTTTGTATGGTATGTACTGTAAAAGATTTATGTGTTTAACTTTTTTCTTAAATATGTTTTACCCTGATAGTAAGGAATCCTTTCTTTGGTATAACTGAGTTTATTATTTGAGATGCTAAAGTAAGGGAAGATAATTAGTCAAAGTTTGGTGACAAGAAGTAGAAGATTTTTTTTCTCAAGATATATTTTTTCTTTTTAACCTCATAAACAAAATGTGCAAAGGAAGGGTGCAGAACTAGTCAGAATTGTTCTTACCAGTCAAAGATACTATTTTAATTCGATGTGTAAGTTTTAACTGTGTAAATTGTGAAGATAAAACTTGGTCAAGAACTGTGCTGCGTTTTATTATCTTAATCCCACCATAGTTTTTAAACCTATACTAATTGTGTGTTTTTACGTGCATTCACTATGTTAAGAGAAAGTATGATGCAATGTACACAAGGGATCATTTTAGATTTTAACCCAATACTGAGATAAAACTATTTTTACCTTATAATTAAAGCCGTGTATATGTCCTTTTACTAACTAGCCTAAATAATCTGCATAAACTTAATATATGCTGTAACAGGTGAAGGGAGATTTACCTACTGTTGGAGGACTTTCTACTACACGTTTAGTTATTATATACCATGAGGTGATGGGTTTTGTTCGACACACCATGTGCAACGTGGTTGTCCTTTCATGGATGTTAAGATTTGAAAGAAGAAGAAGGTGAATTCCTGTTTGATTTGGTTAATACATTTTTTGTATCTCAATCCTATATGTGCTAGTTCTTTTAGTAAACGTATGTAATCAATTTATAAGATTTTTTCTTGAACATTACTAAATATTATTCTGATACTGACAAGGCACAAATAATAACAACAAGTTTTATTCAAACAACCAAGAAGACAAGGGAGGTAATATGTGACACCATGCTTAACTAACAACTCTTAGCTACAAGGGTTATTTCCCTTACTTTCATCTATCTTAAAAGGAGCTAATAACAAAAGAAAAATGATTCAAGTTAAGTAGGTTGTTTACCTAATACTTTAAACAAGATAATGGTATATATTTTGTTTATAATTTCTGTGAATAGAACCAAAAGACCTTTGTGAAATGAAATGAATTGTGTCTTTTTTCATTTGCTGTTATTTTTTTACTTCATCAAAGAAAATTTCTAGGTGCAAAATAAGAACCATACATAGCAGAGCTGTTGACTAATTCTCTACATGCCATCATTAAGCAAATCAAAAAGGTAATTTTTGTAATATAATAACTCCTTGTATTTCTTTTTTCCCCCTCTTTTAAGGTTATAGTTTGCACTCCGTCTTTGATATCTCTTTTTTTCCAGTTAATTTTGTTGAAAAAAAATGTTTCAACAAAATTTGATAGTCTTCAGAAGTTGTATAAAAATGTATAAATTAAAATTCTTCATGCTTCAAGATTTGACCTACAATTATTATTCATACAGTCATGAAATCAGTGCCAACTTTTAGTGTTAATGGAAACTAGTATTTGTGCCCTAAAAATTGACAAAATATTGTATAATATCATACATTGCATGTTCTGTGTAAGTGCATTTATAGAAATCTGTTACAAATTACTCTTATCCATCATTGAAATGTAATTACTTAACATAAATAAACAATTACTAACATGATCTCATAAAACTCCTTTCTCATACAGTTTATAAAAATGTATTTTTATTTAACTCCACTGATGATCTCAAATATTTTAATACCCATGGAAGTTTTATTTTGTATTTTCATCCGTGTTTAACTTAAGATTTTTAATAAACGAGAGCAAAAATTGTAACTGTTATACTTAGACACATAAATGCAACATTGGCCTTGATTTCCCATAGTAAGTACAATTTATAAAGACCAAGAAGTCATTTCAATATCATTATGATTAAATGCCAAAACAGTACTCCTTTATATATTTGTTTATGTATATGTTTTAAGGATCTTTATGTTTTCCAAATATATCAAATTATAGAATTTCTCAGTTTTATTTCCTCAACATATATTACTTGAACTTATAAACTTCCTCAACCTTGCCGAAAATATATAAAAATCTAAAATTCTTCCACCATAGTGCATATATACTGTCCTATTTAACTATCATACAAATTTATTGGTGCATTATTTTTGTCTGTCTGTATATCCAAACATGTGCATTATTTATTTTATCTTTAAAGTACCAGAAGTTTTCCTTAGTAGGCTGATTTTGTATTTTCTCTTAGTTTCCAGTTATGTTTTTGCTTTTGCTTTGTCAATGGTTTTTTTTTTCAATTAATATTCGTGTACATTATTCATGTTTATTGCATTCTACAAAAAAAAATTGTGAGATTATATTTTTTTTAAATTGATATTTTATTTTCACTTATGTTGTATCATTGTCTTATAATTTTGCCAAGTTCTGTGTTTTTGTATAGATATCTATGATGTTATATACTTAATGTACACCAACTTCACCAGAATAACACCATAGAGAGCTTTTTCTGTGATATCAGCTTAACTTATTTAAAAATAAGTTGTGAATTTCATGTACTTGTATTCCCATATCTGTAATTAAGTAAACATTTTATAAACTTGGATTTAAACATTCTGATGATTTAGATAAAGCAGAAAACTTTGCAAACTGCCATTTTGAGAAATTGTTGATAAATGTAATTGACTGGGAGAATGGTGATTTGAGATTTTCCTTTAGCCATATATGTAAGGTTCCAAAGGCATACATACAATGTACCGGTATAATGGACATAAAAATGATTGTCATTATTAATTTTTAATTAAGAAATTAATCAGTATTGAAAATTTTTTAGTTTACAAAAAGTGGTTTGAAATTTTATACCAACGTGACTTTATCATTTAAAGTTACAAATATACATACAAAAAATCCCAAATCAGCTAAGAACACAGTCGCTAAATGCTGTTTAAAATTAGTGTTTTTAATTCTGGTTTTTGTTATTTATATATATATATATGTATGCTGTTATGAAGGAAATAGTGTTTATTATTTTTTGTATGCAAATCTACAAACAACATTCCAATGGACTGAAAATGTGCAAGATATTGAAAGATAAGTTTTTAATTAGGAAAGCATGCATATTTGATATTTTCATAAAGTTTCTTATACTATGTATCTGGTAAAAAGACATCACCCTTGTAAAGACGAAAATAAACTAATGTATTTGCCGTACATGACAAGCTCGATTTTCCAGTGCTTTCAGGTCATTTGAGAACCAATTTCTCAGTAGTGATTTCATAAACAAAAATGCTGAAGCCAACCTGTATTAAGGGGTCATTTGTTTACTTTGCTAGAAATAGCATTAAATAACAACGATAATTATTGGCCTATCATCTACCATGTATTTTGTTTACTACCTTGGAAGTTGTGAATTCTTTTTTTTTCTTTACTGAAATATCATTCATTGTGTGTTTTGGTATTATGAACAGGTTGTATTAAGAAACTTAATGAATATTCAAATGCATGACAAGATTTTCAATGGAGAAAATTCGAAAAAACAGAGCAGCATGAATAAGGAATTAATTATTTGCTTTGGATAAATGGCAATATTTTGAACATATTTTATCTATACACAAAGTATATCACAGAGGATGTCACTTTTGTTTAGAACTGTAGGGGCCATTTTCAAAGATGAGAAATTTCCCATTTGTTTACAAAGCAATTATGGGGCCACGTACAGTGCCAAGGTTGTCGTAGTAATCATTGATCACATGTGTCAACACAGGGGTTGGGAGTTTGTGGCCAACTTTCACAATAATTTACAAGAATCACCAGTTTTTCTGCTGTAGGATATGGTTATTCTAGGAAACTTCTGCTGCCTCACCCAAAAAAGAAAATTTCAAAATCTGTTAAAATATTGATGAAAGTCTCATTCAATCTTGACAATACACTTGTTAATTTACTCTTGTTTCTGTGACTTTCATTGTTAATTGTTTTTTATTGACAAAAATCTATTTTTTTACTAGAATACATATCATTTTTCTGAAATAACTTGTTTAAATCATTAACTGTAAAGGAATGTTGTGTTTCTATGTACATAGACATCTTGTTCTAGCCTAAAGGTCCGACACATTGCTTTCCAGTATAGAAGTATGTATAACTAAATGAACGTATCAAACAAAGAATACGGTATTCAGTTTCTTTTGTGTCCCTATAAAAATACAGTTGAGCCATGATAAGATCGTTTTAAAATTTGTAAAGCTTCTAAATTATTTATTTAACATAAGTAAACAAAGGGAAATAACTCTTTGAAAGTGGTCTATTGGTGACACTAACAATTTGTTGATTTGTTGTCGGTTTAACCGCTTTGTTATAGAACTTTGCCTTGCTTCGAGTGGATCTTACTGTATACACTATAAAATTTGTGATTTTTTTATACATATATTTGTTTGTCGTTGTGCAACTTGTGTATCTATTTCAACTTCTAAAGAGAAGTAGTCTAAAACATAAATGTGTTTATATTGGAAATATTATACAATTGCTCGTATAATATGATCGATATTTAAAAATTTTGTGAATATTTGTGCTGCTATTTTTTGTGCAGGTTACATTCCTGTATTAATATGGGAGATAATTCTCTTATTTTGTAGTTGGATAAAAAATTTGTATAAGAATTGTCTTTACTGCATTCTGAAGTTTTACAAAGTCTTATTAGTGCCATTTATATTTATAGATTTAATATTCAGATTATTTATAATTGTTTTATTATCTTGTTTTTTTTTACAGTAAGTGCTAATTATTTACATTTGTGCAATAGCTGCAATATTTGTCTCTTAGCAACTTATTTTATATATTATTTGCCTTTTGGGGTCATTTATTAATTTTTATTTGCTTTAAACTGTTTTGTCTCTTTCTTTCTAGTCAATAAATTTTTAAACATATAATTAAAACATAATTGAATGATTTTATCTTTGTTTTCTTGTCATTCTTTCTTTAATAGGTAACTGCTTTAATTAATTTACCATTGTTACTAATTAATAAAAGTTTATTTCCACATACAAAACATTATATTAGATTGATAAAATATATTAGATTTACACATTAGGTAACTTAATTATAAAATCCCAAGGTCTTCAAGTAGAAGGATATTTTTGTAGAAAGCTGAAAAAGAATCAAGAAAACAAAATAGTGTTTTAACCATAAAATTAGGAATAAATAAAGGAATTTGTGTTGAACTTTTGAAGACAATGACACAACTTGTAGTAAGTAGCATTAGTTGAAAATATTCATTTACAGTCAAAAATGCTTTAGGCATCTCTGTGTTGTCTTTTAAGGGTATTTTATTTTCACACCTCGTAATGTAATGGTAACCTGCTCTTAAATTACAACCTAACAATTATTGATAGAATTTCAGCAAAATTATAATTTGTTTACGTTTTATTTTAAACAGAAACATCGTGCAGCCTTTTAATTCTTTTCTAGTAACTTAAAGAAATTGTATATAGACATAATCTGGCAGCATTTTATCATATTTATTGTTATCAATCATATTCATCAACATTTGTTTTTTGGTATCATGGCAAGAAAATTACACACTTTAATATATTTTGTCATCTTGGCAAGCTATTGATTACAATCCACTCCTTTAATGAGGACGGGAGCAGATCTTGACCTAAATCTAGTTAAGTCATTATTTTTTGGCGTGATGCTACACCAGATCTTTTTTTTCTTCCATTTATGTTACAGTTGTCTCTCCTTTAACAAGTGGTAGGTGTTATTAGGTGTAAAATCTTTATAATAAAGACATTAAAAAATATAAAGAATTCAACAAAGCATCCGGAGCATTGAGACTTTTATGTACTGGTATTTTAATGTCATATCACATCGCCGGAAACCCATGTCCAGTCGCTTTCTCGCTTTGCAACCACTTACCGATAAGTGGTAGCAAAGCGAGAACCAGTCCGGACGTGGGTTTACGATGATGGTCATACCATGGCAAATAAGTACTTATGTGACAAGTTTGTCAGTTCACACAGATGCAAGTAGTTGATAAATGTTTTGCCTTTTTCCCCTTTTTTTTTAATTTTTATCATGGACCTAGCTTTGGAATACCGTACTGGTATTCTATTTATGTTTCTTTAAATATAAGGAATCCTGGGGCCACAATTGAACAAAAGCATCTGGAGGATTGAGACTTGTATGTACTGGTATTTTGGTGTCATATCACATTTGGAAACCCACGTCTGGTTGTGTGCTCGCTTTGCTACCACTTACCGATAAGTGCTAGCAAAGCGAGAACGAGTCCGGACGTGGGTTTACGATGATGGTCATACCATTACAAATAAGTAGTTATGTGACAAGTTTGTCAGTTCACACAGATGCAAGTAGTTGATAAATGTTTTGCCTTTTTCCCCATTTTTTTTAAATTTTTATCATGGACCTAGCTTTGGAATACCGTACTTGTATTCTATTTATGTTTCTTTACATATAAGGAATCCTGGGGCCAAAAATTCATCAAAAGCATCAGGAGGATTGAGACTTGTATGTACTGGTATTTTGGTGTCATATCACATTTGGAAACCCAAGTCTGGTCGCGTGCTCGCTTTGCTACCACTTACCGATAAGTGCTAGCAAAGCGAGAACGAGTCCGTTCGTGGGTTTACGATGATGGTCATACCATTACAAATAAGTAGTTATGTGACAAGTTTGTCAGTTCACACAGATGCAAGTAGTTGATAAATGTTTTGCCTTTTTCCCCATTTTTAAAATTTTTATCATGGACCTAGCTTTGGAATACTGTACCAGTATTCTATTTATTTTTCTTAGCAGTTGTAAAACTTCCTACCACAGGTCTGCTTTTCTGCAGGTACTATTCCCCAATAAAAAAACTGGACTGATATAGCTGAAAATTTATGAAATCATTGGGACAACCATACAAAACAAATATTTCAAGAGAATTTTAAGATAAACCTATCATACTTGTTTCAACCAAAACAACTCTGTATTATAAGAGAAAATTTAAATATTTATCACATACTTTTGGAAAACTGTCAGTAGATAGTTTTGAGTACAATTTAATGCATGCTGTGAAAATTATCGTGATTGAGGAAAACAGTTGTAGTCTTCAGATTCATTTAAATCATTACTTTATATAGATTATCAAATTTCCAATTGTCTTCTTCAGAGTTTTTCATTGTGACAGAACATTGTTTATCTAGTCAGTTTGACAAATACTAGTCAATACTTGTTTCTTATTTCTTACATAGGATTATTGAAATCAATATTATGTTGTTATTTAATTTTGTATTTTTGAGTTTTAACATGGTCTAACCAAAGATAAATTACTTTTTACTATATGTTCTATCAATATATATTTTCTTTCACAATTTAATGAACAATAAAATGAAGAAATAAAGTGTTAGTTATACTTGCCTTTGTGTAGACCCTAAGGATGTGACTTGTGAGTTTGAGCAAGACTTCTTGTGATAGCACTGGGACTGGCTTCCTCCAACAAAAAAACCTTATGCCATAATGCAGAATAAGCTACAAAAATTGTTGAATTGAAAGAAAAACAATATACAATAATAAATATGAATCAGCTATACCTATAGGGACCTAATGTAAGCTGTTTTATTCTGAGAAATCTACAAAGTTGTGATTGATAATTAACTCAATTTTCACTACTGGCCAATGTCAATCTAATTAAAATTCACTTGCTCCCCCCTTTGTGCTAGTGAAAGATTTAATTCTAATTAGATTGACATCTTATAATCCTTAAGTTTTAACGCAAAGTAATACATTGTCTCCATGACGATTTTTTTCTTCCATTCTCTGATATACACAATGTTCTAGTTAATCAAGTCGGTATTCTCTTACAATTTTTTTCATGTTATTGTCATCTGAGCTTAATTAGAAATTCGGAACAATTAGTTAATTAATAACGCAAGCTCTAACCCAAGGAACACCATTAAATCCTTCCAAAATACCATTTTGTTGTGTCCAATACAATTTACCTCCCTGTTGAATGCCATACCCTAATACCCACCTCCATACCTTAGTCTGGAATAAATACCTTACCCACTACTGTCAATCGTCCGAAGCACAAAAATGCATCAAAGGTTTTTATTGGGAAGAGTTAATCACTGTTTGTTTTGTTAGTTTTTCTGTTTTGTGTCGGGTGTGTTTGCCTGGAACCTTATTTATAATTGTCGCTTAGCTTTCGGCCCTTGATGGTCGGTCGGTTTCCTTGCTATTTCTTTATAAATGTATAAAGATGCACGTATTCTTTTAATAACAGGCATCATTTGTTTTTTATTTTGACATACGGTCATTACATCATTTCGATTATTTATCTTTTTATTTAAACATTTGATGGGATAACGTTCCTGAATATAGCTATAATACTTCTTTCTGGATGTAAAACAACAATAAATCAACCAAGGAAAACAAAAGAAGTGTTCAAAAGAGGGTGCAGGTAAAAACGCCCCATAACTCTATCTTTTCAGGTAGGCTTTGTGCTATTTGGCGTAGATTATAACTAATCTATCTGTCGCATGTCATGGATGTTGACCTTTAACCTTGAACTTTGACTGCCAAGATCACATCGTGGCTTTTTGAGTGACTACTTCGTGTCCGGGATATAATTTTGTTGTCTTTGATTGTTTTTGCTTGTTTGAATAGTGTTTAATGACACTTTCAACAATTTTTCAGCTGGAACATGGCGTCCAGTTTTTATAGATGGAGGAATCCAGAGTTCCCAGAGAAACCCCGCCTATCAGTGGGATAGCCTTTGATATTTGGCATGTTCGTAGATAGTTACTAGACAATCCGTTAAGTAAAGAGGAGATTCTTGAAAATCACAAATCTCTGTTGTCATCCTTTGGTCTCCATACCAAAGTCGAAGATAAAGATCTCACCTCCTGTTATTGGTTACCAAAAACTTCTCAAAAATCCATTCAAATAGCATTTCACAGCAGGATCGTCTAAGTATATAACCAAACCTCCATTGAAAATCCTAACCACTAATTAAACAATAATAAAAACGTGGCTTCAACAATACAGTGACACTTGCTACTTTAGGGGTGGCTAATTAGAAATGAGGATACTAATTAATTCAAAAACGTGATAGACATCTTGAGATATGCGGGATCTCTTACCCAGTGTAAGAGCATTAAAACCTTTGATTTTTCGACACTCTACACGGCCTTCACTCATATGTCACTTGAAACTAGGCTTAAAGATCTTATTAAACGCTGCTTTTTCTAGACAATCGGAATGAGACGATAAAAATACCTGGCAATTAGCATGACAGAACTTACTTCGCTATCAATGACTCCTCTCATCACCGAACTCATTTTTGTACTCTTATTTGAGTTCCGAGAAAGCCAGCTGAAGAAGAAAGAAACTGGCACAGACTTTTACTTTCATATTCCACTATATTGATGATGTTTTTTCCCTCAACAATGCTAAATTTTGTGACTATATGCATTCAATCTCCTTAGCAAGTTGAAAATAAAAACACCACCCAAACCCAAAACCACCTCTAGAAATACATTCGGGAAAACTACAAACTAGACTTCTTGATTAATTCAACTTTCCAATTGTCAACTTCCCGTTCATCGATAGCAACATAAAAGCAAGCATCCAACGTATGGTGTGTACATTTCAATAAATCAATCCCCCAAAAACTATCGCACATTTTCACTGGGTAATTGGAAGTCTTTCATATTTCAGGATTTAATTTTTTTCCTAGACATGACAATGAGTAAATTGGCGGATGTCTAATTAGAGGCAGGCACTGCTTACTCGTCCGGATCTCTTGAGTGCACCCATGGTGTTTATTGGGTTCGGGTAACTCACTTTCGTTTTTTTTTTAATTGCACCTTGACTTTCGGCTCTTGTTGTTCGGACGGTTCCTTTGCTATTTTTCGTACAATGGTTTTGGACCTTAAACCTTGTCACTTGCAACCGATAATGTTTCAAATAATTAGACTTTTATCCCGTCTTGCTCGACTAAATCCTTGTACTGACAATTAAAACATAAGTTTATCGTTGGATCGTGATTACTTTATGTTATAAATGTATATATGTTGTATTCTGATATTTTTGAGTGGTATAGTATGTTCATTTTTAGTCCCCCTAATTCTTTAAGGCGGCCAGGAGTAAATTGGTAAGGCGGATTTTAAACAAGGTAAATCCATAAGGCGTATAAGGATATGTATTAAACCCTGCATATGACGCACATATATCCTTGCACGTAATGAAAACTAATCTGGATTATGATGCAGATATTATTTCGACCAATGAAACCAAAATCTGCATGAAAAAAAAAAACGCTGTTCATCTCATTTACAATAAAATCACCCGAGATGGCAAAACGTTGCAATATCGAATTCGGAAACAATAGATTTGTGCAAGCCGCTGAATGGAAAGATCAAATCAGGATCGACGTATATCTATCTGAAGGCTGTATTGTATGTTGTATACATTTATCTATTAGAAAGACAATAGTGTTTCCATATTTATGTTTTGTGTAAGAATTGAACCAGTAAAACATCTAACGGTAGTCAAATCGGGAGTATTTTTTTTTACAAATTTGTATCAAAGATATACTGTATATGATATATGACATTATAGGTTTAAACGTCTTTTGTAAATATTTTAATATTTATGGGCTGTATAAATCAATGATGACAGAATACCGCCAATCAGTAGCGTAGCGTGCCAATAGTTAGTATGGTTTTTTTGCCTTATTCAGTGATACCTCTACTTTTATTGTTAGTGCCAACCTGAAGTCAAAAAATAATATACTAAATACTTATATTTCATATCAGTAAAATTATTTTTGTTTCAGTTGGATAAAACAAGGTCAGCTGGTGTTAATTAATCTACAGTAATTTGACATGAGGGCATTATCACGCCGTGGTAATGCCCTCTCCAGTAACAATCAACAAAAAACTGTTTATTTTTAATTTAGAAAAAAATATATGTACATGTACAACCTAAATGAGGAAAAAATATCATAAAGTTCTAGAAACTAACTGCGTAAAGCCTAAAAATACCAAACAATGATATATCATGATGCCCACATTCAATTCATCACGCAAATCATACAGCAAGCAGCTACTTATACAATAGTTTTGCCTGAAACGTTAATAACGCCCTAATAATTGACTTTAACATTGATAATGCCCTTGCCTTTGGCTCGGGCATTATCAATGTTTCAGGCAATACCACTCCGTCCCTTGTGCAGTCAAGATATCATGACAATGCCTTCTATATAAGCAACTATTGTATAAATATACCTGTTAGATGCTCTATTTAAATAAAACATACTCTTTCATTTTAGTTGTTCATCTCTATGACCATAAAAATCAGTTGCATACTCATCAATGATGCACGATATATTTTTTTTACTAATCTTAGAATTGTACAACGACGGTATAGGGTCTAATTCATCCATGTAATATATCGCATATTGCAAAGACTCGCATGTTCTTACATACGTTTTGGGGAAAGACCGGCATTTTTTCCACAATTGATACAAATTTTAAGTCTTTTTGCGAGAGGAGAGAAACGAAACGAACTAAAAGCCATAAAAAATTTCTGTCACGAGTTGATCATTTATAATTCCTTTTTGTAGATCAACAATTTTTGCATCGTGATATCCTATAAACATCCATTGTTTAATATTCCTTCATTTTTACCCACTTTAAATTTCCATCCCTCGTATACATCTTAATTAAATCTAGATTCTAGTCAAAGCTTTCAGGGGCGTAGTAGCTGTCTATACAAGAGAACACGGCTGAATCCACATGATTTTGACAACAATAAACAAAATTGCAATCTGTCCAATTGCAGTGCTAAATGAAAGCACCTTAGAACTCTCCAAAATGCACCATTATTTTCAAAATTTTCAAAAGGGGGGCATGCTCCCCGACACTCCTAGTTATTTTGTGAATCCACATTGTAACTAGTCTAGCTATGCCCTGTCATTATTATGGCCAATAGAAATGTGCAATACAAGTACCTGCAACAGATTGACTTTTCATGCATACAAAACTTATCACCAAGAATAAATACCCCGAAGAAGACTGTGTAAAGCCTGTCTCACACAGAAAACACGGCTGATACGGTTGGCCAATCGTGTAAACCGTACATACAACCTAACCAACCGTGGCCTTATCCGAGTTAAACTTCGGCCATTCGAGTGTATCCGTTAAAGCCGTGTATGATTTTTAAAACTTAAAAAAAAACTGGTGCCATGTCCGTGTATCATCGTATTAGCGATAGTACAAGACCGTGAGAGACCATGTGAGACCGTACGAGACCGTATATACAGCCGCACATGCAGTTACACACCCGGATCAACACCTGAATGTCACATGATCAACGTACGATTCGCACGGTTGTATACGATCGCCATACGACCAATACGGTTTCATACGATCGCCATACGACCAATACGGTTTCATACGATCGCCAAACGACCAATACGGTTTAAAGTCTATTAGTCTTACTCATGATTTCTAATTCCCTGATTCTGTCATCTGCAATTTTTATAACTTCTCTGTTGAAAGTTCGAAAATTTATGAAGCCAAACCATCAAAGCAAGTCAATTTATCAAAACATACAAACATACACCAGAGACATGCAATTATGTACATGTAATCATATGTCTCTGCATACACGAATGTGTGATAATTCGAGCATAACTCGAACAAAAGTCGGTGGGACCGTATGAAAACCTGTAAATGTCCAGTTAATCGAGTAAAAAAAGTCGTGTTTAATCGTACTATGTCGTAACAGACCGTACTTGGAACCGTACAACAATCATATGAAAAACTTTTGCAAATCGTGTTCCGCAAACCGTGACAAACCTTGCTTGGCCGAGTATATCCGTGCTTTGTTCGTACATACTCGTGCTACATTCGAGTCTAAATCGTGCTAACTCATTCCCAGGCACGGTTGGAACTCAATACTCGTACCAGTCAACCCGTGTATAACCCAGTATACCGTATTGGAACCGTGTGCCCAACCGTGTTCTGTGTGAGACAGGCTAAATGTTAGATTTGTTATTCAACATTTGTATAATGTCATGCAGGTTTAACGGAGGGAATTTTTGACACACTCTATAGACATTCCAATCTGTACAAATTATGCACTAATTGTTTTTGCACTTGAAGGTCTATTAAAGAGAAAAGATTTTGGACACTTTTATTACATCTTCCGCTTGTTATTGAATAACTCTAAATTAGGTGACTATACTTACATGTCATCTGTCTTATAGTTACATGTAACTATAGAGCACAGTTTCTGTTTCTGGGAGGGGCCTCGGTGGCCGAGTGGTCAAGGTAGTTCGTTTACTATTGATCACGTGGTCTGTCAACACTGAGATTGCGGGTTCGATTCTCACTGCAAGCAGGGTGTACTCGACTCCAATCTTAATTGACAAGGATTGCCAGTTTTCCTACCGCAGGTCGGGGGTTCTCTCCGGGTACTCCGGCTTCCTCCCCCATTAAAAACTGGACGCCATGAAATAGCTGAAAAATTGCTGAAAGTGGCGTTAAAACACCATTCAAACAAATCTGTTTCTGGTACGTTGTAGATACCAATTTTGGGCTCGTATACAACGGAGTCACGGGTGGGCGCCACGGTTTTATTGGCGATGATTTCGTAGGGCGGTCTTGAAGCTCTCTACGGAATCTGCATGCACGACACTTTCTGATAGGTGGTTCCAATGTATTGTTGTTTCCACTAGGAATGAGTGTTCGTACTGTGGAGTTTTGCTAGTCGGTTTTATAACAAATGTTTTGGTGTTTCTGCAAACTCTCTTGTTAGCTATGTTTATTGTTTCGTGATTACTATATTGTTTGGGTTTTATTGTTCTCCTTTGTTTTTGGAAACTGATGAATTCCTGGGTTGGCATTGCTGGCACCAACCCCTCAACCACCTTGTACATCAGTATCAGTCGAAGGCTTTGTCGTCGCTCTTCTAGTGATTCCAGTTCTAGTTGCCTCTTGAAGTTTGAGATGGTACCAGGTTCTCTTGTTCTGTAGTCTTTTAGCTCACCTGACCCGAAGGGTCATGTGAGCTATTGCCGTCACTTGGCGTCCGTCGTCCGTCCGTCGTCCGTCGTCTGTCCGTTCAACTTTTCAAAAATCTTCTTCTCTGAAACCACTTGACAGAATGCAACCAAACTTGGTATGGTTTTGCTTAACATGTCCTTTACCAAAGTAGCGTTTTGATTTATGATTCGTAAAAAAACATGGTCGCCATGGCTAAAAATAGAACAGGGGGGGTCAAAATACAGTTTTTGGCTTATATTTCAAAAAGTATAACAGATACAGGAAAACCAAAGAGACCTTCCTTCTTCAGCATCAAAAACTCTACAAAACACTCCATTGGGTCAAAGTTGTATGACGACTCCTTGTAGGAGTTATTGCCCTTTAATTGTCGAAATTGATCTTGAAATCTTGAAAGTTATAAGAACTAGAGAAAAAATAAAGCATTGTTTAATTGTTCTGCTATATGAGGGCTACACAATTGGCTTAGAGTCAAGATAGTCTGATTAACCGTTTAAGAGTTATTCCCCTTGAACTGTTTATTTTATTCGGTTTTAATTGATTTTTTAAAATCTTCTCCTCTGAAACCGCTGAAAGTACTGCTTTGAAACTTTGTACACATCATCCGTCAAATGTCCTCAACCAAGTTTGCACCAACCATGGCCGCAGATTAACCAACGTGGCCGCCATGGCTAAAAAAAGAATGGGGGGGGGGGTCAAAATACAATTTTTGGCTTATAGTTCAAAAAAGTATAACAGATACAGGAAAACCGAAGAGACATGCCTTTATCGGCATCAAAAGCTCTACGAAACAATCCATTGGGTTGAAGTTGTATGAGGACTCCTTATATGAGTTATTGCCCTTTAATTGTCAAAATTGATTATTTTTGACATTTTTGCCTCAAAATCTTGAAAATTATTAGAACTAGAGAAAAAGTTAGCATTGCTTAATTGTTCTGCTCTATGAGGGCTACAAAAATGACTTAGGGTCAAGATTGTCCGATGAACCGTTTAGGAATTATTCTCCTTGAACATTTTACTTCAATTTTACTTGATTTTAAAAAATCTTCTCCTCTTTAACCCATTAAAGGACTGCTTTGAAACATTGCACACATCATCTTTAGGACGTCCTCTACCAAAATTGTGCAAATCATGACACCTGACTACCTACATAGCTACGTTGGCTTAAAATAGAAAATGGGGGGAGGGAGTCAAGAGAGTATTCGACTGATAGTTAAAAAAGTATAACAGGTACAGCAAATTTGAAGTGAACCTCCCTTCTCCCTCTAAGCATCAAAAGCTCCTCCTTATATGAATTATTTCCCTTAAAAGGTCAAAATTAATTACTTTTGCAGAAGTATTGGGCAATTCCTTATAGCAAAGAAAAGATGGATAAAAAAGGGTTGTTTGGTTTCAAGTTCAGGTGAGCGATACAGGCTCCTGGGAGCCTCTAGGTTATGAATCTGGTGGCTCTGTTTTAAATCCTTTTTTAATTTATCTATGTCCCCTTTCATATATGGATTCCAGATTGTTGCTCCATATTCCATGATAGATCGAACTAGGGCGATATAGGATGTTTTTCTGCAGATTTCTGTGACATTTTAAAAGTTTCTTCTGATGAAGCCTAGTGTGGCATTGGCCTTTTTACACACGTTGTTAATGTGAATTTTCCATTTTAGATCGTTGGATATTTGGAGGCCGATACGGGTTGTCCTCTACTTCTTGTAGGATATGGTTGTTGAGACTATAGAATTTTGATCTTTTCTGGTTTATGGACATAATGTAGCACTTCTTTGCGTTGAAACGCATACCCCATTTTTCAGCCCATATTTCCAAGTTTTCTATGTCAGTTTGCACCTTGTCTTCCTTTTTGTTGATGGTTCTATATAGTAGGCAGTCATCAGCAAGGAGTCTGACGGTTGAGGAGACTGAGTCCGGGAGGTCGTTGATATGGCAGAGAAATAGGATAGGGCCCAGTACTGTGCCTTGTGGTACTCCTGAGTCTACCGTGGTTTTTCGTGAGTATTCTCCCTCTACTACGGTTTGCATGGTTCTTGTGGTGAGAAAGTTTTTTAGCCGTGTGTGAGTGTTGCCTTGTATCCCGTAATTGTGTAATTTGTGGAGAAATTTGTTATGAGGTACTGTGTCGAAGGCCATTGAGGAGTCTAATATGGCTATATCTACTTGTTTGCCTTTGTCGTGATTGCAACCAAACCCATGTTAATATTCCAAATAAATGTTTACTAGTCTGATTCACGACAGGCAAACAACTAATACGCCCAAACCCCCCCCCCCCCCCCCGACCACACCACACAAAAAAAGAAAAAACCACAAACACCAACAACAACAAACAAAAACAACAGTGAGATATCTGCTTATGGCACTTTTTGTGGGGTTTAAGTTTTACCCAAAAAAGAAGGGAGTAACTTCCATTATAAATTAGGTAGGTACACTATGTGCGGCCCAAAAGGGTCTACTTTTTTAAATATGCAATATGTGAACAGGGTGGAAATTTGATGTTGCATATATGATAAGGTGTACTTTTCACTAAAGCTCTTATATCAATAGCCTTTTGACAGTGACATCAGAACTTCAGCAGACCAATGACAACAGAAGGCGTTCCAACAAGAATACGATTAAATATTTATTTTTTTCATTTAATTATTTTTTTTTTCCCTTCCTCCTATCCATAAATTTGAAGAACAAGTATGTATAACTCCGTGGGTGGGGGTAACTCCAAGTATTTTAGGGTACAGGTGTGAGGCCCAGAAATATTTTACCCACACCATTCATAAATATGCCTGCTAAAAGAAAGACACACATTCATATATTTCTGATGCATTTATGTGAACTATTCATATATAAGTATCTATACATATGCAGATTTAATATTTATCCTAAAATGCTTATATATTTATGCATATATATATATATATAAAATAAATATTTAATCGTATTCTTGTTGATCGCCTTCTGTTGTCATTGGTCTGCTGAAGTTCGGGTGTCACTGTTAAAAGGCTATTGATATAAGTACACCTTATCATATATGCAACATCAAATTTCCACCCTTTTCACATATTGCATATTCAAAAAAGTAGACCCTTTTGGGCCGTACATATGCACCGACCTAATTTATAATGGAAATTACCGCCCCCCACCCCCACTTTTTTGGTAAAATTTAAACGCCTGGCACAAAAATTGCCCTTAGCTGAAATCTCACTGTTGTTTTTGTTTGTTGTTGTTGTTGGTGGTGTTTTTTTGTTGTTGGTGTTTTTTTTCTTGTTTTTGTGGTGTGGTTTGAGGGGAAGGGGGGTAGTAGTTGTTTGTTTGTTTGTTTGATGAATACCATAATATATGGTGTCCAACATGTAAGTCTACAGAGAGAAAACATTTCAAAATCGAAAAACCGAAAATAAAGTTGCCCGGGATGTATGCATGTCGTGAATCAGACTATATATATAGTAAACATTTATTTGGAATATTTACATGGGTTTGGTTGCAATCACGTTTTTTTTTATGGAGGCTTACAGTTACCTAGGCCTAAGGAGTAGGTTACATTGGCAAAACAAATTAATATTATTGAAGCTTTTGGCTTTAAAAAGCTGATTTATTAAAGGCTTGAATTGAAGGCGTCACATTGATGGCTGCTTGCTGTTTTCCATTGTGGATTCTTTAAGATGCCGTTTATATATGTAGGATGAGTCGCGTACACTTATTCCACATCTCATTATCTTCCGACTTCTACAGTCGGGACCTTTCCTTACAAACGAATGACGTACTTTGAATCCATATTATATAGCTGTATAATAAATTGTTATAACAAGTTAGCTAATAAGTTGTAATTACAAGTTAGCTAAGTCGTAATTACAAGTTAGCTAAGTTGTTATTACAAGTTAGAAAAGTTGTAATTACAAGTAAGCTACGTTGTTATTACAAGTTAGCTAAGTTGTAATTACAAGTTATAAAGTTGTTATAACAAATTAGCTAAGTTGTAATTACAAGTAAGCTAAGTTGTTATTACAAGTTAGCTGGGTCATTCTCAAAAAATGTCTATAATATTTTTTACAAAGTTCTGGCAGACAAAAATACTTTAATCAACCTTAAATTTGGTTTATTAGTAACTCCAAACATTATTCTTTGATGAACAAACAAAATACAAAATACAAAACATATATTATTGAAATAAGGTATAGATTTAGGTCATCGTTAATCTTTTTGTTGTCTCTGCTGTCACCAGATAAAAAAAAGTATTTCTCTCAAAATTAACCCTTTAACTATCAATAAAAGACAAATAATCGTAAATAATAGATCAAAATTACTAAAATAATTACAAAACTATTGCTCTTTGTTGAAAAATATTTTACTTGTTAGCTTACCTAATTGTTTTTAAATATTTTAATCTTTAATTAACACAATTTATCTACTCTACAAACAGACTTTGCTTTATATTTTTAATCTTTATTCCATATGAATTAACTCCTCTAAAGTCTGAATACATGAGATTTTAAATCAAGTTTTTACTCCTCATACTTTCTGAGAAATTAACGTTTTATACTTGGTAACATGAAGGACATCTGAGTAACAACAAAGACAAGTTTGTAACAGCACGGACAAAATATGACAGAAATTACTGTAGATGAGTATAAAATAACAATGACCAAAATCTTTGCATTATTTATTAACAATTATTAATATAAAATCTGTTTCTCAGATTGTTCAACTTAAAATAGCAAACGAAACGTCAAAATTTCTTTTTCAACCATAACAGTAAGGACATTAAGTAACAGCAAAGACTTATTAATCTACATTTGTCCTTTTAAAAAGCTCAGAAGTTTTTCATGTGGCTTGTATTTTCGATCTACCAACTTCGGTTCAGGAATGATGGCTAACACATCTTGCATTCCATACCAGCATTCATCTTTCATTCCTTTTGGCCAATAAAATTTACAGGTTTCAACAGAGGTCTTAGATTTTCCATCAAGGCGCATACATCTTATGTATACTTCTTCGTCATTCACATCAATAACTACTCCTGGATAAAATTTGTTGTTGTATCTCACAATTACGTACAGGTTTATAAGTTCATGAGGGGAGAACATGTCTGCTGATTCGTAAACTTTCTCCGATTCTATTTTCTCACCTGGTTCGCCACATTCCATGGTCTCTGTTTCTAAATCAATGTCATCTACATTGTTGTTGGTGTCTACATTTTTGTTGCTGTTTTCATCTTCAAATAGGTGTTGATCAGATGCACTCTTGGTTGCATCGGTTTCTTGTGGTTTTTCAAATTCTCTCTGTGTGTTATTTTTCTCACTAACACCATCTTGATCATCTCCATCTATTACTTTAACTTGCGGGTTAGACTTTTCTTCAATTCTCTCTTGTTCAAACTTTTCCTTTTGTTCTCGCTCAAATTTCCTTTGTTTAAGCAATTCATATCTTTGGATGTTTAAAGGTGTCTCTTCATCAAGAGTAATCGGGAGAACAGCCACAAAATGGTTCGGTACCCAGTTTCTACTTGTCAAGTCTTTCCTTGTTGATGACCACATAATATAGCTGACTGTAAGGGATTTTGCCTCTCTTGGTTTAATCAGCCGGTGGAGATCTTGCCTAACACTGCTGTTTCCTAGTTTTGGATATACAGAGAATAGACACCTGCCTAAGACGCTCGAGAGGGCAAATATTTGCCAGATTCCCATATACTGTTTGTTCTTGGTAATTTTCATAACCTCCTGTTCATATATTCTTTCAATATCTTCAATGTCTAGTCTGTTTGGAGGAGTGTATTCATCAGAATACATAGCAAAAGCCTTCGGCAGACACGCCCATCCAGATGTACCCTGCTCTAAGTAGTTGTGAGATAGATAGATGTTCTTATGGATAACCGCTTCTACAATTATTCTTACTCTTATCTCTGTCCCATGTCGATCGTTTCCAAATGCATGTATGCTTCCGGTATATGGCAGACAGTTACCATCGCCTCTAACTTGCACTGGGTACAATATCTGATCCTGGATTGTGTCTGCAGGAAATATGTCGATAGCATCTTCATCTACCAAAAGGCCAGTTGACATTATAGATGGCAGGTATTGTTCGTCTATTTGAAATTTCTGCACATTGTCGGTTATTTCTGCACATTTTTGCTCAATGTCTTTGTAATTAGAACATCTTTCTAACTCTTTCAATGATGATTAAAAAAATTGGTTTCTTTCATCTTCAACATTATCCAAATCATTCATAGATGCTTGATTTTCTATGTTTTCATGTTCATGTTGATCTTCAGACCTTTGAGTTTCATTATATTTAGGCTTTCTGTGTGCTTTGTTTGATAGTTTGAAAAAATTCCAATCATGGCCATCATGTGTTTCATTGTCTCCGCAAAAACAACTGACATCACGGTACCACATTTCTCCATTTCCAGTTGTTTTAATTTGGTGGAGTTTCTGTGTTTTCGGTACTGGTTTCAATTTCTGTGATTCGAGAACTTTTTTTACTACGTCGATTTTGTCTTCATTGACTTTGTATATATAAACGGCTGAATTTTGTTGGTTCATAAGATGGACAAAATCTGATGCGTTCTGAATGTCATGACCTTGGAGGACAAGATTATTTGCTGTTCTCTTTACTGAGCCTCCTACTCCATCAGGGACACCTTTACCATGTCCACTTTCATGGAAATTCCATATACCCATTTTCATATTTCTCTTAGTTACTTCGTTTGAAAGGAGGAAAAAATTCCCTTTCTGCTTGTATTGTGCAGATGGTCCATCGCTGTAGAAATGTACAGTGTCTATCTTTCTATTTTCATTGAAAATTTTGTTTAGTACAGGATCCAAGTATGCCCATATGCCAGAAGGCCCATGCTCTAAAGAATCGGAAACAGCACAAAATGTTTGCATACATTTGTTTGTATAATAAACACCCGTATGTAGTGTTATTTGATGTTTGGAAGCTCCAAAGTGTAGCGTATGAATCTCTCTTGCCATTTTGCAAGCATAGTTTTTGCTAAAGTCTATGTGTATGAGGACCTCATTATCTGATAGATTTTCCTTGACTTGTCTGTAGTGCTCCATCTGATTAGTGATGTTAAAGGAGTGTTGTTTGAAACTGACCATTTCTTTCGAAAATATATCCACTAAGTCTGAGATTGTTCCTGATTCTTCCTTTTTGACTGTCAGTTTTACAATTTTGTCAACACCTTTGATATTTCTCTTTTCTTGAATTGTCTGCCATTTGTTCCATTTGACTTTTCCACTCTGATCTATATCTTTAGTTTGAATTTTGATACCTTTGCATTCTGTACATTGGCCATACATACACTGTTTTTGTTTGTGTCGCAAGAGAAGATTTTAAGTAGTTCATACAAGTCAGATGTATCCACTAACTGTGTCTTGTATAAGCTATTAGCTAAGAACTGCATGTTGTCATGTTGCTTACAAATGCATGTTTCTCTGTCGCTTTCCTTTGGAGGTAAAATCCAGAACGGTCTCAATCGACAAAAAGTTGAGTAACTGATTTTAATGTCAGCATTTTCGTACTTTAATTGTTTGTTAAGTTGTTCTAATGTTTTAGTTAAAATCCTCCTCTGTTGTTTGATTTTCTTCTCTGTCACTGTATCTTTAATCCCAGCAGTTACACGACTGTTGTCATCTCTTTCTTAAAATGTTCTAACTTTTTTAGCAACCCTCTTTGACAAACAACCTTTCTTGTTTCGTTTTCTGCTTCCACTAAAGAATCTTAGCTCTTCTCTGAATGTGTTGACTAATTTATATTTTCTCATAAGCTTGCCATGAGCTATAAAAGAGGACAGCGTTGATTTTTCGGAATGGTTCCCTTCTCTGTATTTCTTTCTGAGCTCCTGTGTAATAGTAAAGTGATGAAATAAGGTTTTTCTGATTGTTTCACTTTTAGCTCGAGTAAAGTTACATAATAATCTTCTGGTCTTTGTTCTTGGTGAATCAGCTGAGTTTACAATTTTTTGCTGTTTGATTCGTTTAAGTTTTTTTCTTAAGCTTTCATTTAATCTCTTTTGTGCTTCCAATTGTTCTTTGAGTTTGGAATTGTCTCTATAACACTTTGCAACTTTTCTCTTTTTCTGTCTAGTCATGTGGTCTCCCCTTTTCGATGTACTTGGCTCGGGACTAGGAGCTGGAGACGAATCTGGAGTAATCATATTATTTTCTCTTTCTGCTAGTTCCTTCTGCTTTTGTCTATATTCAGCTTTTCTCTTTTTCCACTCTTTTTTTGCTTGTCTATGTTCACGATCTGTCATGTTGGCCACACATTTTCTTTTGCCAACAGCAACATCTTCTTGATACTTCTGTTTTGACTTTAATAGATAGTCATTTCTTCTACTAACGTCCATATCCCTCCTTTGACGATATCGTCTCTGCTTTTCTGCTGATGATAGACCCATTTTCTGCAATAAAGTAAAATTAATAAAAATATGGTTTAAAAATATTCCATTTAGTTGCAGACAATTAGTCTATCATTTCTAGATAGTCCATACAAATCAAATGTCTTTGATGTTACCAAAAGGAAAGGTAATCATGTACTACTTAAGGCCTGGTACAAAATTTATTAAATACATATGCTTATAAAATATAATTCATTGTATTAAAACGTAGATAATCTTCATAATTTTGCATGATTTAGCGCTTTTGTCAAAAATCAAAATAATTGTCCATGATGTTACCACTATGATTACAATACATTAATTGGAACAATTTAATCATTTTTAAAAGCAAAAATCACCCAACAATAATTTTTTTGTATTTAATTTTTGTTACCTATTATATTTTATTCTTTTCTTTTATAGTCTGGTTTATTTTTTAAAATCTTATCAATTATGTCTTTGATGTTACCACAATATGTATTTGATGTTACCAGTTTCACATAGTCTCCATTTAAATTAACAGTATTGGAAATATGTTAAACGAATTGATAGCAGTGTCTTGATAATATCGTGATAGTTATGTGGAATGAGTGTAGTAGTCATTTTTATTTATTTTCTTTAAATATTTAAGAAAAATACAACAATAATTGTCTTACCTGTTACCAAAATGTGTCTCAACTGTTACCAAGATTCTTAAATTATAATCTGCTTACAACCAGTCTATGAAAAATATATATATACTATTGAATAACTCCTACAACAAATTGAAATGATAAGTAAATAATAATATATAACCCCTGGTTATAACATATAATAGCCTTTTAAAACCATTTGTAGCAACAAAATGTCCTTGATGTTTCAATATATGTCTTTTATGTTACTTTTATATAGGTAACATCAAGGACGGTAACAGCAAAGAATTACACTAACAAAATTGATCACATGTTCAAAATGGTTGCCACAAACATGTTTACTTGTTTTTATATTGTGTTGGTTTATATTGACAAACATAATAAGAAAAAACAGCGGTCATTATATGCGAGCGAAGCGAAGCTCTCTAATGTAGAGAGTCTGCCAAATTGCACGAGACCCAAAATATGATCATTGAAAAAAAAACCTGGGCTACTCGGAATGCATTGGGAATTTACGAAAATACCGGGTCTCGCGTTAGCGAGACCCGGTATTTTCGCTTTTTTTTTTTACAAACGGCTATAAAATCAAATCTTTACTTATTGTTGATGCTTTTATTTTTCTCAATAAAAAATAACCATCTAATGAACTACCTCTTCCTCTCTGTTTTAAATAAATATTGCTTTCTCTCACGAGATTTCGATACAGTGGTGACCTTGAACCCAGACATATCGTCTGCACTACAACAAATATTGGTGACAGATCCATAGTAATTTGTTAAGACTATTTTCGCTTTGCGTTTTGCAAAAAGGTACAACATATTTGTGTAAATCAGTTTAAATAGTACCATCGAGTTCCGTCCAACACAATTACACATAACTTTTATCTCAATTTACTCATAAAACCATTGAAAAACATGGATAGCCCAAGGTCTTATGCCAGTTATGCCGATGATGGCGATGTTGTAAAAAATGGTGCTTACGAGCATAACTATTCATCTATTCCATCAAATTTTTTAAAACATGAATCTTCATCCAAGAAAGCTGTTAAACTTAGTGTAAATAAAAGTCATTTTGATCATACCTACCCACTTTCATCCCCCACACTGCCACAGTCAGTGTCAGTGAAGCTGAAGGGGTCATTGTCGACCTGGGTACTATATCAGCGTACCCAGGGTACTTAAAATTTGAGAAATGGTACCCAGGGTACTGTCGCTTAACATAAACGTACCCAGGCCAATATTGTTGAATCAAATTCATTATTTTTCAACAGTGTTCATAAACATGAACATAATCAAAACAAACTTAACTGTAAATTGTAACAAAGCGCCATTCTTCTACTTATAATTGTGGACGAAATACGCGAAAGAAATGAACGTAATCTCGCGATACTTACCACACTGGGTACGTTTATGTTAAGCGACAGTACCCAGGGTACCATTTCTCAAATTTTAAGTACCCTGGGTACGCTGACATAGTACCCAGGTCGACAATGACCCCTTCAGCGTCAGTGAATATGGATATGGTCCTGATTTAGTACAAGTGCAAACAGAACTTGAAAATATTCATGTTGATCATAATTATCCCTTCTCCTCTCCCACTGAGTCTTCAACAATCATTAAAAATGTTACAAAAAAAAAAAAAAAAACCACACACACACACACACACAAAGGCACACAACACAAAAGTATATCATAATACAACTGTGCTAGGTGGGGGGCACACCAGTCTCTAACCTTAACAGTCAGTATTACAAAAACATTGCATCACACTTTTAATATACCATAAACAATTCAACACATTGTAAAACAGTTGCTTATACATGTTATAATAGTGCAAATTAAATACAGAAGAAAGGGAATAAAACAAAAAAAGTAATAAGTACCCTTCAAAAATTGTATAAAACGCCCAAGAACCAATTTTTATGAACTTACGAATGGATAAAAGTAAATATAAAACTTCAGTATACAACAGTAAGACATAAAGTTTATCTTTATCGTTACAGAGAAAGTGAGTACCGAAAGGCCTCAAATCAATACGACAAACGATAAAGTCACCACTTCCGTCCAGGGTTATTGTCCGTTTTGTTTCAAACTGGTGGAAATTAATAAAATTTGAGAGTTAAATGACATTAGAAACATAAAGGTAGGGTTTTTCATGAAGATAATTCAATTCGGAACAGAAATAATTACAAACCCATATAGATAGGGGTGAAGTAATATTTTTTTTTTATTTTTGAAAGTTGGCGGGTATAGACTCTGTTTCTTCCCTTCTCCCACTCTATAACAAAATCGACCCAGTATCATTCGAAAACGCAAGTAAATCTATTTTTACAAGCCCCTGTGTGCGGACAGAGCGGGAGGGAATTTCAAATGAATGGAGAGGAAATGTCAATCTGAAACCATTTTCAGCGTTACGAAAAAGTTTAAAAAGGTAGGTTATTATGTTTGAAAACTATATTAATGTTTTTTCAAAGAAGAAAATTATTCTGATTACGATTTCTTTCACTGACCGGCTAGGTGTGTATGTCAGTTATTCAGTTTATGGGGCTACCGATATTGATAAATCAATCCATATTGATTCCGTACCCCCTAAATATGTAATGAAAATTTCTGCCTGTGTAACACCAAGTAATTAGTTGCCTATAGAATAAAGGGCTATAGCCTATCAACTACGTCTACAGTCACATACTCGATGTTTCGGCAATCTTCATTCAGCGATCAAAACGAAGTGTACTGTTAAAATATCCTGCATTTTATTCTCTATTAATGATAAACATGTGTTTCAACCAAATTAAACGCCGTTAAAGCGATACACTTTCAAGACCCGTTTATCGCCGAAATTCGAGCGTACTGCCATACAAAAAAAAGCAAGTTAAAAGGGGGGTATTGTATGTTCATTGTTCGTTATTTTTATTTCAGGAGACCAATAAGATACTCTCTAGATACTGATTGTGTGTTGCGTTTTATATTTTGTAACACTTCTTAGTGTCTGGACAGGTCTGATTAATTGCAGCATAGATGTATTGTTTCTTTCGTGATGTTTGTTTTCATTAATATTTATGAGCTTTGGTCAGTGATGCACAATTGGTCAAAAAGTAAGGCAGATTCTTCCGCAATGTGTTCGTGCATGACAAATGACCAACAGCTGATAATTTCTAGTATCACTAGTCTTTGTTCTACTGAGCATTGATACTAATTTTATTGGTAATAAAGATCAAAGGAAATTGTAACAAATTACCGATACAGAGTAATATATCATATGTAGAAAACTTTATTACAAAAATGAAAAACATATTTTATTCACCTTGCATTTGAGAATTTTTTCAAGTTCAATCATGTACATGTGCAACAAGTATATATTGTGTATGACTGTATCGTTAACATGGTTAAAGTTCAAGTAATTTTGAAAATTTGAAACCATTTGATTTTATATTTGCAGTGGTAATATCAAAAAGTTATAAATATAACTAATTTTAAAACCATTGAGTGTCCTTTCCTTTATTATTAAATGTATACTGGAAGAATAAAACTGCAAATATAATTTATTGGTTCATGATGATCTTTGTGACATTTGTTGAATTTATTCTGGTCTATTTATTTGCATGCATCTTCTTTTTTACATACCGGTCTCACAACTGTTTTTTTTTTCAGAACATAAAAAATATATCTGTTTATTATATAGATAGAAATGAAATATCGAATTTTCCGAGTGACAGAAATCACGGTAAATCACATGTGAAAATTATCGTTTATTTTCACTCTCTGGTTTTTTCCCGCTTAAATTGCAGTTGGTTTTGTACTATACAGATATTCATACGCCGTTCATAAAATTTAGGATTAAGCATTAAAATTTTACAAAAACAATTTTGAATCTAATCTATATAATAAATAGGATAATCAATTGGGCATCGTGAATATCCAAAATATGATCACTCGTGCCGCATAAAGCATCAGATTAAACTTGTGCGCGGAACAAGTTCCGTGCACTTGTTTAATCAGATGTATTATGCGGCACTCGTGATCATATTTTGGATATTCACTCCGCCCAATTAATTATCCTATAAATATTTACTTCCATGTATTTCTTACACATTCCGTCCGACCAAGGGCATTAAGTTGTCGGTGTAGGACGTAATGTCATTTCTTACACAGTGTTTGTTTCAGACGTGTTTTGTTTAGAATATATTTCTCATCCATGTTGATACCGCAGGTCGGGGGTTTTCTCCGGGTACTCCGGCTTCCTCCCCCAATAAAAACTGGACGCCATGATATAGCTGAAAAATTGCTGAAAGTGGCGTTAAACACCATCAAACAAACAAACAAAAAACAAACATCATCCATGTTGTAGTACATCTCAAATTTTGAAAACTTATTATTGGTCAATTCTAACACATTTTTTTTTATTATCAGGCCTGTCAAAGATATCAACCATGAAGGTTCCTGTTTACATAGTCCGAGAATCCTCTGCCGTCCAACGCTTTATTTGCCAAAAAAAAAAATAAAAGCGTTGGACGGCAGAGGATTCTCGGACTACTGTTTACAATGACCACACTTGTCCACAGTGATTTGTTGAGATTCTTGGTGTTTTTTTTCTTGTACATTGTATCTATATATATATATATATATATATATATATATGGTAGATTTTGATTTAATGTGTTGTTGTACATGTATAAAGTTTTAAACTGTGGTCTTTCTTCGCGAGCTTTTCAGGTAGTGCCTGTTTCATATTAGTTTTACTACTCCTCAATATGACAGTAACAGTTTGGAAGTGAAAAAAAATTACAGCGTTAATTCAGCTTACCTTCATTTCAATAAAATGGCCCTGCATGAGATTTCCAACTAATGTCGTCTGCTATCTTCAAAAACAGGAAGTAGGGTATTCTCCCTAGGTGTTATGGGAAAATTATTGAAAGAGAGATAACTCTTACGCTTCAATTTTGCCTTATAGTAACATCAAAGACAATTTTTGATGGGACATTTTTTGATAAGCCATAATAATTACTTTCACGTTACCAATCACATTTGTTTTCATAAATGAGTCATGTGATAGTACTGCATTTTAATAATGTTGTTTATATTGTATTTAATCTTTTATTTTTAGTTTCATATCAGAACAGATTTACCTATATCTGTCATTTGATATGTATTTAGTATATTAAGTTAGTTTTGTATCTGCCTGATTATTACTCAGATCTGTAGTCTGCTAGTTTTGTTACTTTCTCCTTGTTGTCTCATTGGTTCTTTTGGTCACATGACTTAGTAGATTTTTAGGCGGGAATCTAGTTGGTTATTCACTTATTTACTCTCTGACAAAGGGTAGCCATTGATGTTAGAATTGTGTAAAATTGTATTTTGTCTCTGGAAATTTCACTTGGTTTAAGGTATGTTGTCTCAATAATATTTAACAGTCTAGTCCTTAATGTCCTTGATTGAGAGATAGTATGAGAGTCCTTTATTTGAGTAAATCTGAGATTGATAGATTTATGAAAGGTCTGTTTGATTGATTGAGTACAAGTGTGAATAATTGTAAATTTTAATATAAACTATCTATAAAATCAGTTTTATAGTTAAGGTAATATTATTATGATTCATTTGCATAAAATTGACTAAATATTATGTAAATTGTAGGATAAGTAATTTAAATGGGTTCAAGATATTTTAACTGTATGAATGTGAGGGCATAAATAGGTTTACACTTCATATAAGCGTTTAAGGGATAAATTTCTATAAAATTGCACAAGGGAAATAACTCAATTTTGTATATAAAGCAGTCGGTAAGTAAAATATTTATAAGTGTAAATATTTGTACTTCAGGTCTGATGAATTATTTATATTGATGTCTTTGACGCAGGAAAATGTGTAGACAGCCTTTATAAGATATTATAAGGTGGGTTATAATATTCCTTTTGTATTTTTATTATTTGCATTGTTTGTGTTATATTTTTATAGCATGACTAAAGCTTAATTGCTTAAGTTTATTATTTACCATGAATTGTATATATTTTGATATTTGGTTGCTCACAGTTATGAATCTGTGAAGTATTAAATGTGAAGTACATATTACTCACATTATTATTATAGTATTATTTGCCGTGAGATTAGTTTCATTTTGGCATTTTGAATACTCATTCAAAATGAGGTTATGTCTATGAGAATTATATTTTTAATTGCATTATACACAGAAATATATCTATTTCTGCAGATTAGCTGAATTAATATATTCATGTTTTATTTATATTGTTACGTGGAATTTATTATTCCTATTTTGTTATTGTAGGGTGTTTTTCCCTGCTGTATTTTTCCTGTTTTACATATCTCAACACTTAATATGATGATGAAATAAAGAACCCAAATATTCCTGAGATTTGTTTATTTACTAGTCTGGCTATACACTACTACAGTCAGATAGATGGTCCTCCGATAAAACGAACTAGATTTCCATACTCTATCATTGCATTATCTTACTTTTCACTGACTTGTAACACAAAAAATTACAAATTGGACAGCTGATTTTTTCCAATTTTCGGAACTTAAAATGCCACTGTAGTGTCATTTTCAAAGATAGCGTGTATTTGTTTTTGTCGGTTATGCATCCCCATACATATTTTCACTCAAGAAAAAAAAAATGTTCAAAATTGAATATACATAAAAATATTTGGACTGCCACCTAATATAGACATTTTTTGAGAATGACCCCACAAGTTAGCTAAGTTGTATGTACAAGTTAGCTAAGTTGTTATTACAAGTTAAATAAGTTGTTATTACAAGTTAGCTAAGTTTTTATTACAGATCATTACAAGTTAGCTAAGTTGTTATAACAATTTAAAAAAAAAACCACATATGGTACTAATAGGCTTCCGTACAAACGACATATTATCGTTCAATTATTTTTTTTGTCAAAGTTTAGAGGAGGGGCTTGCATGCCGAGTGCACCTTACTGCATTCGCCACTGCACTAAGAATTTATTTACCGTCCAAACATGTGTCGAATAATATAAATCATTATTAAAGTGGATTTTCTGCAGTCAAATTTCCCGCGGTTTTAAAAAAAGCTCGGGGATTTCCCTTTTACAACACACAATTTGGCCCATTCTCTTGTTTTAAATACAAAATGAGAAATGCAGACAATGGTAAGTTTTCCCTTTTCGCATATTCTTAATGGTTGGCAGTCGCTTGGACAGTTTTTAGTTCATACATGTATACATCTCCGACTCAGAAACATGTGCCCGTCGTTGCATCATTTGTACAAGAGCTCAACATTTCTTCATTTTTTCAAAAGCAAACCAGTTGTAAGCTCTTCTGGTCTCATTTAGCAGAAACAATAATAAATTACGTCATGATTGGCATCATATTAATATGAAATATATCGTATAATTATTTCTTTTCGCAATCGAATGTTCTAGGAGCGCTATAAATAGAATGCGAAAAAAATTATGGACTATAAATAGCAATAAAGCCGCTCCTTAATTGAAACTTACAGTACATGGTAAGTTAGGTTGGTGGAAGAACTGATATTCATTAGAAGTAGGTAAAATCGTTTTTACTTGAGTAAAATGATAATTTATTAGTTTTAACTTATTTCGTTCTCCAAAGCATAAATCAATGTTCAACGACATACACTGATTGGCTTGTCATAAAACTACCTTTTCAAACTGTTAACAACCATTTCTTTATTAATTTGTTTAAATCATACTGAGTCACAACATGGGAAAAGTAGAAAAGTGGACTGAGGGTGCTGGAGGTACTTGCCTTACCCCTTCCCCAACTCATTCCTGTATCCTTGCCCCACAGTTTGTTTTGTCTACCCCTTCCCCATTTTCCAGCATCAGCTCTTTCAGCTTTGTTATTTGTAGGAAACAATTAGCAAAAACTGTTGAGATGTTTACAGCACTTGAGTTACAGCAAAAACTCATTGCATGAAGTTGAATTGCCTTGAGCATGTTAAGCAAAGACTAAAATGTTAATTTATAATTTTAAATGCTATTCTGAAAGTACTTGAAACCAGGGACATTCTATACTAACTAGTAACTTAGTATAGACTGTCCCTGTTGAAACCAGTTTTGGTCATCAAGGGGAAGACATTATATTATGAAATCAATCTGACATGATGGCAGGATATACGGCCTTAATTTACAATAAAAAATGTTTGATATTTTTTAACCAGGGCAACTGGAACAGTTGCTTATATATAACCAGTAACATATAAATTAATAATGTTACCGGCAGTAATACTGTTCTCGAAAGTACTTTGAGGCCCAATTGGTTACGAAAGTTATCTACACATGCATCTCAACACTGAGGTTGCAGGCTCCAGTCTAAATGGTTGCAGTTTGTGTTCAAATCCAACTCTAATTGACAAGGTTTTAAGTTTTCCTGCTGAAGGTTGGGGTTTTTTACTGGATACTTTATATTTTTCTTGTATTACATTTGCACTTTTCTGGTTTGTGTAAATTAAAATACTTTTCTAGTTAGAATCCCACTTAAATGACATTGCCATACTGCGACAAAATTTGTTTTCAACTACTTTTTGGAAGCAATATTACTTCATTTATGTATTTGTCACAACATTCTTCTTGCTTTATTGACAAAATTGAAACAATGTTTAAAGTACAAATTTATTCTTCTCTTAAAAATTTACATCTCTTTCTTACAATCATGTGTGTGCACTGATGCCAATTGTAATGATTTCTCTTCTCATATTAAAAGTGAGATCTTTCCAAGAGTTAATTAACATTTGGTCACTTGCTATTCAAAACAAATATTAAGTCATATAACAAGTCCCTACAAAAGCATTATTTACTTAAAGATTAGGGATTAATGAGATAATAAACAATCCAATTATGAAGTTATCTCACAATAATAACTTAAACAAAAGACGCCATCAAAACCACACAAAGTAATGTCAATCTTGATGGTGTCTATGAAGAATTTAATCAAATTATAATGGAATGCAAACTACACAATGAAAGAAATAATATTTTACAAATATACCTGACATACTCACCCACAAGACTAATGGCGTCAGTGAAATGACCCCCTCTAATAGGCGAAGATAGACAGTAGTGTGGAGATTTTGTTTACAACCAGCAACATACAGGTATTCCCAAGTTTGTGGTTTTGAATCCATCCTTATGATGATGAGGGAGCATACATCAACTAAGACTTTTACCTAGACATAACAATAAGTAACTTGACCCGGTGTCTAATCTAATTAATTAGAGGCAGGTACTGCTTACTGAATGGACCCATGATTGTCATTGTGTTTGGGTTACCGGTACTTGCCTGTTTTTGGTTTTTGTTTTTCATCGTATATGTTTGTTTATATCTGGAGGAAACATTCACTAAGAAAGCATGACTTTGAATGATGCACACAAGCTAGAAATTATAAAACTTTATACACATTGTCCAGTTTCACTGTTGAAAATGGCTTTAGATTAATGAAATTATTTGAATGCTTTATATAACCATGTGACCAAAATAAAAAAAGCTGCATATTTCAGACTGCATGCATGCAGGGACAGATTCTGATCATCATACTGTTGGCTTACCATGTTACAAGCTTGGATAAGTGTAAAGATGGGTATATACTTAGACACAGATGGATAAACGGAACAGATAAGAAGGAAATTTGTTGTCAGAAAGTTGTAAAGAACTGCAGTCCAGGTACATGCAAACAAAAATCAGTAGAGTAGTCAAACCTTTTTTAAGAGACCCCCAAAGGAGGGAGAGAGTAAAAATATGGTCTCATAATACAAATGATCTTTTTAATACAGATTCTTTTAATATAAAATACACTGCAGAGCTACCTGAAGATAGCTAGTGGTCTTCTAAATTGGGCGTTTGTTTAAAAAAGGTGGAATTCTAAATGTTTGACTGTAGCATGACTTATTTTAACATGCTGTTAAGAATTGAAATTAATGTAGTTTAAAAAAATAAAGATCATATATTGGTATGAGCGAATTATTGGATTTCTCAGATTGAGATGGGAAAAATCTGATAATCAAAGGAGTACTAATGCAAGGTTCTGTTTCTTAATTGTTTTAAAAAGCAATAAATTTGTGAAATCAAATAAATATTCTTCCAAACAAATTTTATGGTCATGACTAATTAATACATGTACATGGTATTTTGTTTAATTTTTTTTTGCCACAGGATTTTTAATAAACAGCTCAAACAGACTTTATTTGTAAAACAACTGGCAATACATATCATCGTTTTTTTTTATAGCGAGCACATCTAGCACATCATGCCACAAAAAAGCGGTGAGTTCTACGGCAATTACATGTCATGTGATCAAAATGAAATCACATGATCAAAATCTGCTTAAAGCTGACATTGATTTTTTTCATCCGGAAGTTGATATCATCAAAAAAGTGTGACAAAGTTAATGAAGAAAGGCACTAAAATTAATTTTAAAGAAAGACTTGAAAATAAAGTTGACATATAGATAAAAAATAAATGTTATGTATTTAAAATTAGACAAAAAAATTTCATACTATTTTTTTGCAATCTCTAAATCCATCTTTAAAAACTGACAATCAAATTACATTTCTTGTGATGTCACCATTACAAAAAAAGACGTCACGTGACCACTGGAATATAATGGCACTTTTAGGTTTTCGGAAGTCAAGTCAATTATGAAATGCACATAAAATATTGATAATAAAGGACTACATTGTCTGTGCTTGCATTTTGGCAATACCTACTCCATATTAAAATTTATAGTTACCGATAGTACTGTTTTCTCCTGTATATGTGAATTGTAGAAAGTTAGTAATTGGAAGTTGTTTGTGTTTATGATGTCATTATTTTGTTTATTACATTATTATTTTAAGCTAATCAACAGATGAGAATAACATATTCACAACGACGAGAAATATTTTTTCCATACTAGTCAAGGGATTTAAATATTTTGTAAAAATTAAAGAATAAATCATATGAAGTGCTGTTGTTCATTTGTTGGACATGTTTATGTATTAAATATTTGTCTAGAATCTGAAAACTCATATTATTTAAACATGATTAGAAACAGCTCTGACTCACATTATCTCACCTGTTTTGTGGCACGAACAAATTAAATTGATACTTTCCTACATGTACATTTTGATTCTATCCTTTAATGTTATGTAGGTGCTATAATTGTCTATTTCTACTGAAATCTATAGAAATTAAACAAATTGAATAAACAAAGCACATATAAATGAGAAGCTAATTAAGGCATTTAAATGAACTCTAACATACATGTACAGATATATTACAATGCCCAGTGGGTTCATTAAGAGAAGAGGAAATAAGCAACAATTTATGTTTATATTTTTATTGTACTTCATATTAGTACCAGTATATTGTAATAAAAATAACAGATATGCTGAGTGCTGAGATTAGAATTTGATGTTTGTTTGTTTTGTTTAGTTATGTTTAATGCCACTTTCAGCAATATCTTTGTGCCCAGTTTTTTTTTTTGGGGGGGGGGGGGGAGGAGGAAGCCTGAGTACTCGGAGAACACTCCATACCTTCATTAGGAAAACTGGCAATCCTTGTCAATTAAGATTGGAGTCTAGTATACCCTGCCCGCAGTGAGACTCGATCGAACCAGCATCCATTAGTGTTGACAGACCATGTGATCAATAGTAGAAGAACAACCTTAACCATTTGGTCACAGAGGCTCCGATTAGAATTTGAATACTATTCACAAGCCAAGGTCTGATTCTATTGTAAAAGAATTGTAACCATTTCCCAGCAAAGATGAATTTTTAACATATGGCTTGGTATTAGTATATCATTTTATGTCTGTTTAAATGTTTGATGAAATCTATCTTTGATTTTTTATAATTTCCCAATAAACATTACACCTATTTTGTTTCTAGGAACTTATGTTGAGGAATGTAAATCAGATTTAGGTCAAGATCTATGCCAACTTTGCCCAGGATCCACATGGCTAGCAGATGAAACCAATTCCACCAATATCCACAAATGTGTGCCATATTCTTGTACAGCAAGTAAAAATTACCAGTTTTCTCTTATAATTGGGCAGTTTTGTCCTTTTCCCGAATGATTATGTTTGTTGTGATATCGTGCTCTACATGAATAAGTTATATATAAAATTGACTCATCTGATTTGTTAATTGTCCATTGATGTAGTATCACCTTTTATGCATTCTGATTGGTTTGTTGGTGTAGCTGTGATGTTGCAAATGTTTATACTCTACAACTGTTAACATAGGAAAATTTCTGCAGAGGTTACCAGCAGATCCATTGCATTGCTTGAGTAACTCCTGAGAATTGAAAATTGATTCATATCAACACTCTTCATGTAATTTCAATATTATATCAAGCTTCACAGAGGCTTGCTTGTTATGACATTGAAATCATATAACTCTAGGAAATGTTTACTGATCTTCAGCTAGCATGAAACCTTTAACTATTACATAGGGTTTATTACTGTAGCTTTTGTACTATATAATTAATCTATTAACCTAACCTATGATATTAAAAGTAGATCCATGCAACAGCACTAATAACTCACAAATGCATATTACTGTTGTTATTATTGTAGCAGCTGGGTCTAGTAATAACAAGTGATTCGGTACTATGTTTCCAAATGTTTATTATAGTTCACTTGTGGAGTGAACTAATCTGGAATGATTAATCCAGGCACCTCTCGCAGTGTTACACAAAAATATATACGAGTCTTCATCTGTCAATGTCGTCTATTGATAATTAGTCAGTAAATCTAACGAAGTAATCAAAGAACAACTAGCCAGGTAAATCTACATGTGTTCTATCGCTATCCTGCCCAAATTCTGCTTTGTCTTGAACAAAGAACTCACCAAACTCACGCCAAACTAACAATGACCAATCGAAATCAACAAGTAATTAATACTTATGAATATTCAATATATTTTCAAATAAAGAAATATAGTCTCTTCAAATAAAATATAACTCTTACAATATATAATTTAGATAATTTTATTAATTCTGTTCAGGTTATAAATAAAACATTTAAAAATAATAACAATATTTTGAATACACAAAAATTCACACTACTACATTATATTACGAGACAAATTTTTGATAATCAGATATTTTATTTAGTTTTCAAAGATCTCCAATTTTCTCTCCTTTTCTCAACAGTTGCCAATAAAGTATTATTCTATTTAAGAAATAATTTATGGAGGAGTCAGGTTTATCATTGTTTTACAATGGGGTGACCATTTATGTCCTATTATTTTATCTCGAGGGATAAAATAACGACATAATTGGTCATCCCATTGTAAAACAATGATAAATCACAGCCTCCTCGAATTATTTCTATTTTAATAAGACAATTACAGTGCAGATATTTACTTATCTATAGAAAACATCATTTCGCCATAAACTGGCTGTTCCGTCAATGTAACACACAATATATTGCAACGGATAATTATAGCGCATGCCACTATTTATAAGATTAAACGTCATGCCGCAATAGCTTTCTGGTGGGAGTTACAGTTTTTTAATTGGAATAGTCCTTCAAAACATGCCCTTCTCGCCATGTGTTGCTCATACACAAATCATTTTTTTTACCACAGTTGTGGTCACCAAGCCTGTATAACACGTCATATTAGAATCATTTATAAATATAAGTGTATAATCTGCAGAGGGATTGGACAAATAGAGATCTTTGACTGGGGGTTTGAGAATTTCTTGAATCTGCTTTACAGGAATGATTCGATACTTTTTACCAGTATTCCTGATTTTTTATGCATTTCATTAGTATTTTTGGTAGCCATTTTTGTATACATACTGTGACTTCAATAAGCTATTTTACCCAGTGAGAGAGAGAAATCTCACAAAGATATTTCTGTACATCGGGTGAGAAAAGGATATCTCATTGTGACACACTGCTTTTAATATCCCATCTCGGGGCCTCGGTGGCCGAGTGGTCAAGGTAGTTCGAGATTGCGGGTTCGATTCTCACTGCAGGCAGGGTGTACTCGACTCCAATCTTAATTGACAAGGATTGCCAGTTTTCCTACCGCAGGTCTGGGGTTTTATCCGGTTCCTCCGTCTTCCTCCCCAATAAAAACTGGACGCCATGATATAGCTGAAAAATTGCTGAAAGTGGCGTTAAACACCATTAAACAAAAAAAAAAATAATATCCCATCTCTAAAGTAAGACATATAGAATCTAACATCCTTAACAGTATAAGATAAGAAAATCTGAGACACCCAATAGTAAGATTTGACCACTTCTTTGACCTGGCTATGCAGTCAGAAACATCCATTTTACCCTAGGGTGTCTCAGATTTCTTTAATCTTGTACTGACATCAGTGTTTGAAAACAACGTGGTGGCTAATGAATATTCTCAATGTATTGAGCAAAATCGGACTTGTATGCAAGTCCATATAAATATTTTTCTAGAAATGATAACAAATTGAAAGATTATTTTTAAAACAAATATACTTAAATTCATAGAATGAACAGTACGTTAATTTTGAATGTATACCGTTACTTAAAAATAAGCGTCACTAATTCACTTAAGTTATGTCAAATTATTTAATGAAAAGCCTGAAATAAGCAGTGTAGCTTGCTTTGTATCAGTGTAAAACGATGATATCTCAATCCAGGAAGAAAATGATAAATAAGTGTCCATAAGGTGAGAAATAACTGTCCTTTAACATGTTCTTTATTCTTACAAGGAAATTATTTTGGTTATAAATCTTGGTAGCAACCTATTCCAAATCGTGCAGATGTATTTTGTTAACAAAAACATATATCTGCTTAAATCTGACCTACTGTTCACATGTCTGGATTAAACTTTATATATGTATACTTGTTCTAGTATATTTATTTTATAGATAGAAAATTTTTGTTCACATGTCTGGATTAAACTTTATATATGTATACTTGTTCTAGTATATTTATTTTATAGATAAAAAATAAATGTTATGTATTTAAAATTAGACAAAAAAATTTCATACTATTTTTTTGCAATCTCTAAATCCATCTTTAAAAACTGACAATCAAATTACATTTCTTGTGATGTCACCATTACAAAAAAAGACGTCACGTGACCACTGGAATATAATGGCACTTTTAGGTTTTCGGAAGTCAAGTCAATTATGAAATGCACATAAAATATTGATAATAAAGGACTACATTGTCTGTGCTTGCATTTTGGCAATACCTACTCCATATTAAAATTTATAGTTACCGATAGTACTGTTTTCTCCTGTATATGTGAATTGTAGAAAGTTAGTAATTGGAAGTTGTTTGTGTTTATGATGTCATTATTTTGTTTATTACATTATTATTTTAAGCTAATCAACAGATGAGAATAACATATTCACAACGACGAGAAATATTTTTTCCATACTAGTCAAGGGATTTAAATATTTTGTAAAAATTAAAGAATAAATCATATGAAGTGCTGTTGTTCATTTGTTGGACATGTTTATGTATTAAATATTTGTCTAGAATCTGAAAACTCATATTATTTAAACATGATTAGAAACAGCTCTGACTCACATTATCTCACCTGTTTTGTGGCACGAACAAATTAAATTGATACTTTCCTACATGTACATTTTGATTCTATCCTTTAATGTTATGTAGGTGCTATAATTGTCTATTTCTACTGAAATCTATAGAAATTAAACAAATTGAATAAACAAAGCACATATAAATGAGAAGCTAATTAAGGCATTTAAATGAACTCTAACATACATGTACAGATATATTACAATGCCCAGTGGGTTCATTAAGAGAAGAGGAAATAAGCAACAATTTATGTTTATATTTTTATTGTACTTCATATTAGTACCAGTATATTTTAATAAAAATAACAGATATGCTGAGTGCTGAGATTAGAATTTGATGTTTGTTTGTTTTGTTTAGTTATGTTTAATGCCACTTTCAGCAATATCTTTGTGCCCAGTTTTTTTTTTTGGGGGGGGGGGGGGGGGAGGAGGAAGCCTGAGTACTCGGAGAACACTCCATACCTTCATTAGGAAAACTGGCAATCCTTGTCAATTAAGATTGGAGTCTAGTATACCCTGCCCGCAGTGAGACTCGATCGAACCAGCATCCATTAGTGTTGACAGACCATGTGATCAATAGTAGAAGAACAACCTTAACCATTTGGTCACAGAGGCTCCGATTAGAATTTGAATACTATTCACAAGCCAAGGTCTGATTCTATTGTAAAAGAATTGTAACCATTTCCCAGCAAAGATGAATTTTTAACATATGGCTTGGTATTAGTATATCATTTTATGTCTGTTTAAATGTTTGATGAAATCTATCTTTGATTTTTTATAATTTCCCAATAAACATTACACCTATTTTGTTTCTAGGAACTTATGTTGAGGAATGTAAATCAGATTTAGGTCAAGATCTATGCCAACTTTGCCCAGGATCCACATGGCTAGCAGATGAAACCAATTCCACCAATATCCACAAATGTGTGCCATATTCTTGTACAGCAAGTAAAAATTACCAGTTTTCTCTTATAATTGGGCAGTTTTGTCCTTTTCCCGAATGATTATGTTTGTTGTGATATCGTGCTCTACATGAATAAGTTATATATAAAATTGACTCATCTGATTTGTTAATTGTCCATTGATGTAGTATCACCTTTTATGCATTCTGATTGGTTTGTTGGTGTAGCTGTGATGTTGCAAATGTTTATACTCTACAACTGTTAACATAGGAAAATTTCTGCAGAGGTTACCAGCAGATCCATTGCATTGCTTGAGTAACTCCTGAGAATTGAAAATTGATTCATATCAACACTCTTCATGTAATTTCAATATTATATCAAGCTTCACAGAGGCTTGCTTGTTATGACATTGAAATCATATAACTCTAGGAAATGTTTACTGATCTTCAGCTAGCATGAAACCTTTAACTATTACATAGGGTTTATTACTGTAGCTTTTGTACTATATAATTAATCTATTAACCTAACCTATGATATTAAAAGTAGATCCATGCAACAGCACTAATAACTCACAAATGCATATTACTGTTGTTATTATTGTAGCAGCTGGGTCTAGTAATAACAAGTGATTCGGTACTATGTTTCCAAATGTTTATTATAGTTCACTTGTGGAGTGAACTAATCTGGAATCATTAATCCAGGCACCTCTCGCAGTGTTACACAAAAATATATACGAGTCTTCATCTGTCAATGTCGTCTATTGATAATTAGTCAGTAAATCTAACGAAGTAATCAAAGAACAACTAGCCAGGTAAATCTACATGTGTTCTATCGCTATCCTGCCCAAATTCTGCTTTGTCTTTAACAAAGAACTCACCAAACTCACGCCAAACTAACAATGACCAATCGAAATCAACAAGTAATTAATACTTATGAATATTCAATATATTTTCAAATAAAGAAATATAGTCTCTTCAAATAAAATATAACTCTTACAATATATAATTTAGATAATTTTATTAATTCTGTTCAGGTTATAAATAAAACATTTAAAAATAATAACAATATTTTGAATACACAAAAATTCACACTACTACATTATATTACGAGACAAATTTTTGATAATCAGATATTTTATTTAGTTTTCAAAGATCTCCAATTTTCTCTCCTTTTCTCAACAGTTGCCAATAAAGTATTATTCTATTTAAGAAATAATTTATGGAGGAGTCAGGTTTATCATTGTTTTACAATGGGGTGACCATTTATGTCCTATTATTTTATCTCGAGGGATAAAATAACGACATAATTGGTCATCCCATTGTAAAACAATGATAAATCACAGCCTCCTCGAATTATTTCTATTTTAATAAGACAATTACAGTGCAGATATTTACTTATCTATAGAAAACATCATTTCGCCATAAACTGGCTGTTCCGTCAATGTAACACACAATATATTGCAACGGATAATTATAGCGCATGCCACTATTTATAAGATTAAACGTCATGCCGCAATAGCTTTCTGGTGGGAGTTACAGTTTTTTAATTGGAATAGTCCTTCAAAACATGCCCTTCTCGCCATGTGTTGCTCATACACAAATCATTTTTTTTACCACAGTTGTGGTCACCAAGCCTGTATAACACGTCATATTAGAATCATTTATAAATATAAGTGTATAATCTGCAGAGGGATTGGACAAATAGAGATCTTTGACTGGGGGTTTGAGAATTTCTTGAATCTGCTTTACAGGAATGATTCGATACTTTTTACCAGTATTCCTGATTTTTTATGCATTTCATTAGTATTTTTGGTAGCCATTTTTGTATACATACTGTGACTTCAATAAGATATTTTACCCAGTGAGAGAGAGAAATCTCACAAAGATATTTCTGTACATCGGGTGAGAAAAGGATATCTCATTGTGACACACTGCTTTTAATATCCCATCTCGGGGCCTCGGTGGCCGAGTGGTCAAGGTAGTTCGAGATTGCGGGTTCGATTCTCACTGCAGGCAGGGTGTACTCGACTCCAATCTTAATTGACAAGGATTGCCAGTTTTCCTACCGCAGGTCTGGGGTTTTATCCGGTTCCTCCGTCTTCCTCCCCAATAAAAACTGGACGCCATGATATAGCTGAAAAATTGCTGAAAGTGGCGTTAAACACCATTAAACAAAAAAAAAAATAATATCCCATCTCTAAAGTAAGACATATAGAATCTAACATCCTTAACAGTATAAGATAAGAAAATCTGAGACACCCAATAGTAAGATTTGACCACTTCTTTGACCTGGCTATGCAGTCAGAAACATCCATTTTACCCTAGGGTGTCTCAGATTTCTTTAATCTTGTACTGACATCAGTGTTTGAAAACAACGTGGTGGCTAATGAATATTCTCAATGTATTGAGCAAAATCGGACTTGTATGCAAGTCCATATAAATATTTTTCTAGAAATGATAACAAATTGAAAGATTATTTTAAAAACAAATATACTTAAATTCATAGAATGAACAGTACGTTAATTTTGAATGTATACCGTTACTTAAAAATAAGCGTCACTAATTCACTTAAGTTATGTCAAATTATTTAATGAAAAGCCTGAAATAAGCAGTGTAGCTTGCTTTGTATCAGTGTAAAACGATGATATCTCAATCCAGGAAGAAAATGATAAATAAGTGTCCATAAGGTGAGAAATAACTGTCCTTTAACATGTTCTTTATTCTTATAAGGAAATTATTTTGGTTATAAATCTTGGTAGCAACCTATTCCAAATCGTGCAGATGTATTTTGTTAACAAAAACATATATCTGCTTAAATCTGACCTACTGTTCACATGTCTGGATTAAACTTTATATATGTATACTTGTTCTAGTATATTTATTTTATAGATAGAAAATTTTTGTTCACATGTCTGGATTAAACTTTATATATGTATACTTGTTCTAGTATATTTATTTTATAGATAGAAAATTTTTGTTAAGAATAACATAATTGTATAATAATATCAATTATCTTAGACATGTGTTTTATTTGTAGGTGCTAAACGTGTGGATTATCTTCCAAAATCAGGATGTCATCAGCCGTGTATATGTGACACTGACATGGATTTTTATGGCTTTGATAGCTGTAACTGTAAACTGTTTGAAGGAATTTGCCCTCCAAATACCACACTGACCTTTAATGGAAACTGCCTTCCTTTAAGGTAAATAAAGTGATTAATAGAATATACACTCAAACTTGTCTTAGCGACCCCCTTCATGTAAGGAATTTCTGTGTTATCTGACCATATTTATTCTTCCCCAGCATTTCCCCATTCATTTTACCTTTATACAGAGATTCCTTCTTACCTGACTAATTACCATGTTTTTCCATTCATATTTTTGAAGAAACCACTCTTGAAACTCCAGAAAAAAAACAGAGAATTTTATACTGTTGTAAGGCTTCTTGGAAATATAAAACTGAAATATGAAGAGATCAAGAAATAGTTTTATCATCTCAGATTGCCATGTCAACAGTTATCATTATCATTATGTGGAATCTGTTGAGATTATGGTTAGATATGGTGATGTCAGGGCATAATGTTTATAATTATACCTCATGTCATTGTTACATGTTCTGGTTTCAGTTACAGTTAAAATATGAAATATGGTCTCTTTGAAAATATTTGTTAAGCAATGCCTAATCACAAAATTCCTAAATAATTCCAGTAGGAATTGTTGCTTCATTCCCCAGAAAGCTACAAAATGTATGTAAATCCTCATTGGAAAAAAGGAAGCAAAATTCCAAATGTTTTATTCAAACTGAAATGAAAAATGGAAAACTTTTAAATACAAATAAGTTGACAAATTAATTGTTTATGATTGATGCCTTTTATGTTTTCAGAGATGCTGATAGAATAAACAACCTTAGACCAGATGAAAATGTAGTATACATTCCCATTATAGAAACATCTGAATCTGTTGGTAAGATACAAAATTATCCTAACATTTTTTATGGAAATATTTATTATTGGTCCATTTGTACATAGTTCTATACTAAATGTGACGCCCAGCTGCGCTAGGTGTTTTGCTTGCATTTTTTTATTATTCCATATTGTACCTTTGTATTGTTAAAATCCAATTTAAAACATTTCTACACAATAACACGTCCATATTTTATATTATGCCATTGTTGTTGACAAGTTCCAAATCGTCCTTGACTTTTGCTACGGGAATTTTACATAGGAAGTCAGCCATTTGAGTTTCTACAGGGACCTCTCGTTGTTTCAAAAAGATCGTCTGCTTTCGTAACGTTCAGTGGTATTCGGACAAAGCGCGTGGATTTTCCCGCCTTAACTGCAGATGATATTAACTGAAGGATTTCGAACAGACGACAATGGACTCTTCCAAACATACACTTCCGTTGTAATTTAGGTCAAACTTTACTTTAGAAAATTGCTCTCACATTGAAAAATTTGCCTCATTCCAAAACGCTAAATAACTGCGGAAAATAAAGTGATGAATTCAATTTACACATTTTGTGATCTACAAAATGAGCGTAAGCTGGACCATACGCGGTAAGTAGTTTTCATTTGTCACGCAAAAACAATAACCAAAATACGTCAACATTTAGTATAATCAGATTTTTGATGGGAAAAAGAAGTATCCATTTTGTTTTTTCATCTATCCTTTACCTAGACTTAAGTATTAAAATGCTTGCTGACATAAAGAAGAATTATGATTGTTTATGAAGAATTTTGTCCGGCCTTTCACATTTTTAAGCCAGTTACTATTTTTACCAACATTATATGTATACAATCAGGGGAGTTAGTGTGTTATTTTACAAGTTGCTGACATCAATGTTTGATTTTACTGTTGTAAATTTAGTTTTGTTGAAAACACGATAAAGCCAGTAATATTTCCAAAATAAAATCTCTCCAGTAAGTTTATAAAGTAGACTATCATTGACTCCATTGTCACCGTTATGTTCAATGAAAAATTTCTGACAATAATAAAATCTGCAATAAAAGGTCTTATATATAAATACACATTATGCCTGAAGTGTATACTTTTACCAGTTATCCAAATTAGGATTCTTTTAACACATATCAAATGTTTTGGAGTAGAAGTCTATAGGGGCTAATTATACCCCACTTGTAAGAGAGGGGGCTTTATTGCAATCACCTCGTCTGTCCGTCCATGTTACTTTTGTAACAGATTTCTCTGCTTCTTCTAAAGGGATGGATTTCAAATTTGGTGCACAGCTTTAGCATGATGAGTTGTACCATGCCTCCCCTTTACAGGTCAGTCAGTTACCTATACTTCCTGTTTTCCAAGCCAAAAATGGTTGATTAGGGGTATACTTAGCACGATTTAGTGGTGGTCCATGTTGATCATGTTTGCTTTTCCTCCATAGGGTTATAATGGAAAATGCCAATATTTATGAAAAAGGAAAAAAAAAATTTGGTGATAATTGAATTCACTAATCTGTTAAGATTGTAGATTGGTGGATGGTTTATGGCCCAACATGGAGTTTAACATTACGTTTGATATTATTAATTTAGAATTTATAAATGTACCTGCAATATTTTTCAGAGACCATAGAGTGTGATGTATTCAATTTGGAGTCTAATTAATAGATTTTGAGTAATGTTTTGATTTACCTTTTTCAGTTAGTTTAAAATGGAATTTTAGTTGTGTTTGTATTTTTGTTTTACTTTATTTTTATTGTTTATTATTGTATTAGTTGCATTAGGAGATTAGTTTTTAAATTAAATATCTATGCTACAGCTCTGCCTGTATTGGTGAGATTGGGCACAGGGTGGGCACAACTTTTATGAACCTCGGTGGCCGAGTGGTTAAGGTAGTTCATCTGTTATTCATCACATGGTCTGTCAACACTGAGGTGGCAGGTTCTAATCTCACAGCTGGCAGGGTACGCTCAACTCAAATCTTAATTGACAAGGATTTCCAGTTTTCCTACAGAAGTTCTGGGTTTTTCTCTGGGTACTCCAACTTCATCCCCTTATTAAACTGGATGCCATGATATACATGTAGCTGAAAAATTGCTGAAGGTGGCAAATACAACTTTTGGTATGAATAATGTCTACATATCTGTTAAAATCATAAACTTACTGACACAGGAAATAACTGTATAAACTGTCCTTATAGTGTCCCAGGGAATGTTATACACATGGATTGAAGGCAATGACGTAACGAAAGTAGAATTGCAGGATTCAATTATGTTGTATGAAACCATATTTGGCGCTTCAACAGCTGGACCATTCTAAGACAATTTGGGGAGAAGATGGAATAAAGTTTTTTTCAGAATTTGCCAAATTGTAAAGTGATTACAATGAAATTAAAGCTCAATTGTAAACATAAGAATAATAATGTTGTGAACACATCTTAGAAGCAATCCAATTAATATTATCTATACAACAACAAAAACTCCTGCACCTATATTATCTGTATCTGCATATTGAATTGTCTTTTCTATGTAGGGTTCAAAAACAACACCACAACTATATCTGACGGAAGTTGGACCACCAGCAGGTAGGGTTTTAATGCTTTCTGATTTATTGATGATTGATTATGGTGGAAAAGCTATCAGTAACTGGTAACCCCTATTTGAGTAAGTGTAACCCCTATTCTGATAAGTGACTGTCAAGTACCACAAGTGATTAATTAAAAACAAAAACAAATTATATTCATTTAGAAATGAGTGTAATCCTAAAAGTATGGTAGTGAAATTTATTATTTATGTACATGTACTAGTAATTGGTTAACAGTATTTCAGTTTTGTGTTGCATTCTAATATGACATTCTTCAGATACTTTGGAAACACAAATGTATTTTAAAGTGCAATAAAACATCATTGTACATGAGTATTACACCCAGTTATTTTGATCTTATTTTCAATAACACAACATTTAAGAATGGTAATGTTTCTTGTCAGTTCATCAAGCTCAAACATGATCATAATGTCATTTGCATCTACATGGTTGTACGTATGAAATGGGGTTGACTTACATTTTGTTGCTATTTTTCCTACATCCTTGAAGGCATTACGTCACTATGCAACATACAATATTGTTAATATTTTTTGTTAAAATACATTGCTTATGATTGCTTATACATATGTTATATATTCTTATACATGTATATGTCACCAATTTTAAACAGTATTTACGATTTAAAAAAACAATCTCCAACATTAGAGGATTTTCATTTACCAAAGTGGTAGTGAAATTCTTAATTTTTTAATGTTCATATTAGAATTGAAATAATTTATGTCTGCCCATATTTAATTGATTATTAAAGTAACTTGCACTCCTAAATATTCGTAAAGATATTGCCTACCGATATTTAAATAATCAATAAAATATGGGCAACCATGAATCATGCAGTGACTGCTTTGATGCAGCAAAGGTATATTTATGATTGTGTTTTGGTTTAATCATTGAAAACAAAAGGAAAAAATTTCTACCAAGAACTTAATGCAAAATGGCTTAAATTTGTGTTCCTCTTCCTACAGGGTAGTTCTTTTTTTAGCTCACCTGGACCGAAGGTCCATGTGAGCTTTTGCTATCACTTGGCGTCCGTCGTCCGTCGTAAACTTTTTCAAAAATCTTCTCCTCTGAAACCACTGGGCCAATTTTTTTCAAACTTGGCCACCATCATCCTTAGGGTTCCTAGTTTCAAGTTTGTACCCAGGGTGTTGATCAACAGACAAATATGGCCACTGTTACTAAAAATAGAACATGGGGGTCAACACAGGTTTTTGATCATTATCTAAAAAATTATAATAGCTATTGAGAAAACCGTTACTTCAAATTGATCAGCACATTAAGGTCTACAATAGTTGCTATTAGTGCGTAGTTGTGTATTGGTGTCTTGTAGGAGTTATTGCCCTTTTTTGACGATTTTTGACAAAATTTTTGGTATTTACAATATAACCTGAAACTATACGAGGTAGAGTGAAACTGTAAATGGCAAAAATGATCAGCAATAAAAGCCCTGCAATTCACTTGATTGGTCTGAAATTGTCAGATGACTCCTTATATGAGTTATTGCCCTTAAATGGTAATTTTTTATGAAATTTTCCGTTTTTGTCCTGTAACTTTAAAACTATTACAGCTAGAGTAAAACTGTAAATAGCACAAATGATCAACAATACAAGCCCTACAATTCACTGTATTAGTCTGAAATTGTCAGATGACTCCTTATAGGAGTTATTGCCCTTAAATGGCAATTTTTTATGAAATTTTCCGTTTTTGTCCTGTAACTTTAAAACTATAGCAGCTAGATTGAAACTGTAAATTGCACAAATTATCAGCAATAAAGACCCTACAATTCACTTGATTGGTCTGAAATTGTCAGACAACTTAAATAAGTTATTGCCCATAAATGACAATTTTTTTGTGAAATTTTCCGTTTTTGTCCTGTAACTTAAAAACTGTAACAGCTAGAGTGAAACTGTTAATAGCAAAAATGATCAGCAATACAAGCCCTACAAATTACTAATTAAGTCTGAAATTGTCAGATGGCTCCTTATAGGAGTTATTGCCCTTAAATTTCAATTTTTTATGAAATTTTCCGTTTTTGTCCTGTAACTTAAAAACCTAAACAGCTAGAGTGAAATAATAAATGGCAAAAATGATCAGCAAAAGAAGCCCTACAATTCATTTAATTGGTCTGAAATTGTCAGATGACTCCTTATAGGGGTTATTGCCCTTGAATGACAATTTTGTTATGAAATTTTCCATTTTTGTCCTGTAACTTGAAAACTATAGTAGCTAGATTAAAACTGTAAATTGCACAAATGATCAGCAATTGAAGCCCTACAAATGATTGCTTAGTCCAAAATTGCAAGATGACTCTTTATAGGAGTTATTGCCCTTTCATTATGAATTTCAACAAATGAACAGTTTTTTAATTATAAATTAGTCTATAACACACCTATTAGTAGAGTAAAACTGTAAATTTCTAAAGTACCCTAAAGGACAATGCCTAAAAACCATTTAATTTTCAGATATTGTCAATGGCACCTTATAGGAGTTACTGTATTTAACACATTTTTTGAAGAAATGTTTAGTTTTTGCACAGTAACTTAAAAGCTATAACAACTAGACTGAAACTGTTAATTTCAAAAATTTTAATATAGTTTAAGTCATTTGGATTCCAGGTAAGCGATTACAGGCTCCTGGGAGCCTCTAGTTTCAAAACAATATTTTCATACTTTTTAAATGCACCATACTTTCTTTTGATATCTCTCAATAAGTTAACTATGCAGATATGGCTAGATTTGACAATTTGGTGACCTTTTAAAGATGACAATTTTTTTAAAGTGTCACAAAAAAGTGTTGCACTCCTGACAATTTTGGCATGTTTTTTAGCATAACTTTTTTGTTTTCTGATATACCTTCAAGATTTTGTGCAGACATGTTCCTCACAACTAGACATATATTTTCAAATATTTAGAAATAATATATCTATTAATTTGACATAAATAGAGGACCATAACCTGTTGCGGTCATTTAAAGCCCGAAGGTCCAGGTGAGCTTTAGCTATCACTTGGCGTCCGTCGTCTGTCGTCCGTCGTCTGTCGTAAACTTTTTCAAAAATCTTCTCCTCTGAAACCACTGGGCCAATTTTTTTCAAACTTGGCCACAATCATCCTTAGGGTTCCTAGTTTCAAGTTTGTACCCAGGGTGTTGATCAGTAGACAAAGATGGCTGCTGTTACTAAAAATAGAACATGGGTGTCAACACAGGTTTTTGATCATTATCTCAAAAATTATAATAGCTATTGAGAAAACCGTTACTTCAAATTGATCAGCACATTAAGGTCTACAATAGTTGCTATTAGTGTGAAGTTGTGTATTGGCTTCTTGTATGAGTTATTGCCCTTTATTGACGATTTTTGACAAAATTTTTGGTATTTACAATGTAACTTGAAAACTATAAGACGTAGAGTGAAACTGTAAATGGCAAAAATGATCAGCAATAAAAGCCCTACAATTCACTTTATTGGTCTGAAATTGTCAGATGACTCCTTGTATGAGTTATTGCCCTTAAATGACAATTTTTTATGAAATTTTCCCTATTTGTCCCGTAACTTAAAAACTATAACAGCTAGAGTAAAACTGTAATTAGCAAACATGATCAGCAATACAAGCCCTACAATTCACTGTATTAGTCTGAAATTGTCAGATGACTCCTTATAGGAGTTATTGCCCTTAAATGGCAATTTTTTATGAATTTTTTTTGTTTTTGCCTTGTAACTTGAAAACTATAACAGCTAGATTGAAACTGTAAATTGCACAAATGATCAGCAATAAAGGCCCTACAATTCACTTGATTGGTCTGAAATTGTCAGACAACTCCTTATATTAGTTATTGCCCATAAATGGCAATTTTTTATGAAATTTTCTGTTTTTGTCCTGTAACTTAAAAACTGTAACAGCTAGAGTGAGACTGTAAAAGCAAAAATGATCAGCAATAAAAGCCCTACAATTCACTTAATTGGTCTGAATTTCTCAGATGACTCCTTATAAGAGTTATTGCCCTTAAATGACAATTTTTTCCAAAATTTTCCCTATTTGTCCCGTAACATAAAAACTATAACAGCTAGAGTAAAACTGTAAATAGCAAAATGATCAGAAACACAAGCCCTACAATTCACTGTATTAGTCTGAAATTGTCAGATGTCTCCTTATAGGAGTTATTGCCCTTAAATGGCAATTTTTCATGAAATTTTCCGTTTTTGTCCTGTAACTTGAAAACTATAGTAGCTAGATTGAAACTGTAAATTGCACAAATGATCAGCAATAAAGGCCCCACAATTCACTTGATTGGTCTGAAATTGTCAGACAACTCCATATATTAGTTATTGCTCATAAATGGCAATTTTTTATGAAATTTTCCGTTTTTGTCCTGTAACTTAAAAACTGTAACATCTAGAGTGAAACTGTTAAAAGCAAAAATGATCATCAATACAAGCCCTACAATTCACTATATATAAGTCTGAAATTGTCAGATGACTCATTATAGGAGTTATTGCCCTTAAATGGCAATTTTTATGAAATTTTCCGTTTTTGTCCTGTAACCATAACAGCTAGAGTGAAATTATACCTAGCAAAAATGATCAGCAATAAAAGCCCTACAATTCACTTATTTTGTCTGAAATTGTCAGATGACTCCTTATAGGGATTATTGCCCTTAAATGACAATTTTTTTATGAAATTTTCCATTTTCGTCCTGTAACTTGAAAACTGTAGCAGCTAGATTGAAACTATAAATTGCACAAATGATCAGCAATAGAAGCCCTACAAATGATTGCTTAGTCCAAAATTGCAAGATGACTCTTTATAGGAGTGTTTTCCCATTAAGTATGAATTTGGACAAATGAACAGTTTTTGTATTATAAATTAGTCTATAACACACCCAGAGTACAACTGTAAATTTCTGAATTTCCCTGAAGGACAAGGCCTACAAAACCATTTAATTTTCAGAAATTGTCTGATGGCACCTTATAGGAGTTATTGTACTTAACTAAAATTTTTGAAGAAATGTTTAGTTTTTGCACAGTACCTTAAAAGGTATAACAACTAGACTGAAACTGTTAATTTTAAAAATTTAAATATAGTTGAAGTCATTTGGGTTCCAGGTGAGCGATTACAGGCTCCTGGGAGCCTCTAGTTTTAAATACCGCCCTTATTTCTTTAACAGATTTATTCCAATTTCTCTAAATTGTAAATATTTAGATTGTAATAAATAACATCTATGAATTGAAAATATATAAGTTTAGTATCTTTTTTATTAGTTATTTTTTAAATTAAAAAAAATAATGAAAGTTGTAGGTTAAAATATTTTTCCATCACTTGACAATGTTATTGTTTGTTTATTGGAATGGTGTTTAATGCCACTTTCAGCAGTTTTTGAGGTATATCCTTGTGTGCAGTTTTTATTGGGGAGAGAACCTAGAGTACACATAGAAAACTCCAGACCTTTAGTTGGAAGACTGGCAATTTTTATGCCCTGGCGATGACATGTCGGGGGCATTAAGTTTTACTCATGTCCGTCTGTTCGTGCATATGTCCGTACGTACGAATTTCCATCAAGCTTTTCTCAGAGAACAATTTGAAATTTGGCAGGGTGGTTCAGTATCACAAGTTGTACATCCTACGCGACTTTCAGACCTGTCAGAAAACTACTTCCTGTTTGGGACTTCATTTGTACGAATGTAAGTACATACGTCTGTCCATACAAATTTCCGTCAAGCTTTTCTCAGAAACCCAGGGTGGTTCACTATTACAAGTTGTACGGCCTAAGCGACTTTCAGACCTATCGGACAACTACTTCCTGTTTGGGACTTCATTTAGCGGGGCGTCTGTGTCCCATGGACACATTCTTGGAATTTTGTCAAATAAGATCATATTGATTGTGAATGACACATGAATATCAAGAGTATGGTGGGTGACACAATTGTCAAAAAAAAAAAATGGCTGCATACATCCATTACAATATAAAAAGATAAATTTATGTTGATAATATTACAAAACTACTTTTGAACCTTTGGTAGATAAACGAGTTTTACATGTATGTTTTTTTATGTTTCAGATACATAATTACTGTCGTAGTAGCTTTTGTTGTCATAGTATTACTGATATTGTTGATTGTATCGTTAAAATATGCATGTAAACATAAGTCAACAAAAAAAGGTAAATTTCTTAACAGTTAGCCAATTTGATTAAAGATTGAAAAGAATTGCAGCTTTTAGCTTTAACCCAATGATCACTTCTTTTTTTAGTCTGTATTTAACAGTACATACAAATGGCAGGAGAAAATTGATTAAAGAAAATTGTCAGATACAGTGATCATTTAAGTTTTTAATCATTTAGATCACAAATGTCTACATATGTATTTAATTATAAAAACATTTCACTCAATTTGCTTTTTATCCATGGGAAAACGAAAAAACCATTGGGAGAGTATAGATTGTATTAATACTTTCACCTTTACACATTTTTTTTGCATAAGGAATTCGACTATCTCCATGCAAAGGATTCTGGGTATCATACCTCAACCCCAATCACCTCTGCACACCATTGTCTGATGCCATGAGAGTTATTTCTCATGACGGATATGCTTTGCATACAACTACAGTACTTTCTGTGTAAAACCATATCACATATCAAAGTGTATAAATAGACTATATAAAAATAAACAAGATCTTGTGTATTTTTTTACAAACATCTTGTTTACAAACATAACCACCCCAGAGGGAATGTAGTCACATAGTTAACAGGAGATGACATGCGGCAGAGGTTATATAAGGGAACCAGTTATGTTTTCGTGTTGGAAAGTGGGTTTTCAAAACTTTGCTCAACACCCCAAATAAATATTGGAATGGAATAAAGATAATTATATTATAAAAACATTAGAAAAGTGGCAATGTTGAACCCATTAGCAATCACAATGATACATACTATAGCAAGAATGTATTATAGATTTTTGGGGTTTTTCTGCTTGCAGGTCAACTTAATGATAACACAACTGACTCGGATTTGGGAACATCATCCACAACAATGTCCACTGATACTGAATTAGAGAACATAATTGTTGACCAACAAATGTTTCTTCCTTCTCATTATAAACAACCTGAACCAGGACATCTTCCTAACCGAGTTAAAGAACAGGAACCACTTCTTAATTGTACAGAACAAGCATTTATTTCTCAATCAGATCAGTTGCTTTGTTCTTCTGAACATCGACATGTACATCTTCCAGAAAACTCATCTACGGAAGTAGATTGTAAAGACTTAGTTCTTCAGACTGAGCAGAAAACACTGGAGCCTCCTGATCAAACATCCATTTTAACTCGGCAGATTCAAAGAAGTATAGAACTGCCACCAACAGCAGTAGATAAAGAAAAGCATTCAATTTTTTATCAACAAAACAGAAAACAAATAGCAATTGTTTTGCCATCAACATCAAATACTGGTATGATTTTCTCTCAGTTCTCAATAATAAATTGCCTACACTGCCAAACTCTATTACAGTTTATTAATTCTGGCAATTCTTCTTTAATCTCATCTTAAAGAAAAAGCTGAGCCAGTGCAAACAATTCTTAGCATTACTCAAGTATGTGACTTATTTAATAGTCTTGTGAGGAAAACAGGATAAAAAATATCACACAAATAGATATGGTAAAAGGGTGCCATTAAAAGAAGATAAAAATAAAACAACAATCACTGAGTAAAAATACAGAACTCTAAAGAATATTCAGGCCTATAGAAACATGGTTGAAATTAAACACAAAACTAGATCTGTGGGATAGCAGATAAGCTTTAGGTCTTGACAATACCAAGCACTTTTTATTCTTGTCAATACTACTAGTATATATGCAGCCATCATTTTATCAGCACTATAAAGCTCAATCTCCATTCAAAGGATTCTGGTTATCCTATGTCAATCACAATCAACACTGCCGCACCTTGGTTGAGGCCATGAGAGATGAGAGATATCTCTCGTGATGGATAAGCCTAGAGTACAAATTAAGGTATTACTTTTTATGTAAAACCGTATCAAAAGTGTATAAATAGACTACATAAAAACAAATAAGATCTTGTGTATTTTTTTTAACATTGGTCTTTGTTTACAAACATCACAGATAGATGACAAATGTAGTCCCGCCGTAAATTAAATAGGGATGACATGTAGCACAGGTTATATCTGGGAACCAGTTATGTTCTGTGTTCTGAGAGTGTATAAAACTGTAAATCTTCCTTAATAACATCAACAAATTGCCCAATCTTCTTGTGTATAGTTTGACTTTGTATTTGATTTGTTTATATTTTTTTTCAGTAGTTATTGTGGAAAGTACAGACCACTTGCCAGTAAACCAAAATGTAGTTCAGACTTCATCAGTGCCATTGCCATCAGATATTGTTTTCCAAAGACCACCACATATAGAAAATAATCACTTTAACATTGCTGAGGATGAGAATCAACAAGTATACAGTGACTTCAATCATGACTTTGGCTCACCACTTCTGTTTACTAGATCAGAAACAAATTTAGCATAATTGTCTTCCTATGGCAGCATTTTATATTTTTATATTTATTGAAATTCTTATTTATAATATATTTCAGAAAATATTTAAAGTTAAGGCCAAAAGTATACGGGCAAGCAAATAAAACAAACCTTATATTTGTTATTTGCCACAATTACAGAGAGGTCACCAGTGAACAGTGGAATCCTAAAAAAGCTGTTGCTGGAACCAATCAGTTTGGGTTTTTACAAATTTCTGTTATAAAAAAAAATGTATATTTTACCTATGTTTGAATGCAAATAATTTTTGGTCTTTTGTACCGGGTTGTAAAAATATTTGAAACTTTATTGATCTTTTATACATGTGTTATATTTTAAAAATGAGACACATACAATACTCTATGTAAATCTACCTTTTAACATACTCCTATAGGTTGTTTATAATAAGTTTGTTATTAATAGATTTTAGCAGCCTGTATGAGCATTGCACAAATAGGGTCAAATATGTTTAAGTAAAATTAATTAAATAATCTGTTGTTAGTGAATTTGATTTGGTGGGTATAGTACATCAGTGGGTATTATACTATTATTTCTGTAGGTAAGTGGTTGTGAAAAAAGGGGCATTTTTTATCCCAGGGGTTATTTATCCAACTTGGTATTTGTATGGTTTTTTTTTAATGTAAGGGTAAGCTAAGTATGTGTTTATTTGTAAAATAGACTTGAAATAATTTGTATAAGTAATGAACTTTTCAAAGAATATATTTATAGCTTGTGACACTTGTCACATGTAATAGATATAGAATATTTCAACAGTAATATATAAAAAATTGTCTTCCATAATCTATATTTATCATACAAATCAAGTTTCTTTTTACTTTATTTTTTGTAAAAGTCTTTTCTTCAAGAGGGGAAATAGAACAACTGATCACTTTATTTACAAATCATAGTATAATAATACTAGCCCTTACATATTGTGCAAGCAGCACATAACGGGTCAACAAGTACCTCAGTATACAAATTGTAAACATAATGGTCACACCACCACTGTACACGTTGTTGTTAAGGAAATGTCCATCTTATTTCAGCCATATTAATGATATTAGCTGGTCATTTTTGAAATAACAAGGTTTCATATATTTGTTATTGTTTGTTGTTGCCATAGGAACTAATAAGCAAACAAATAACGGCAGGTCAATGAGCTTATGTTTAAGATATATGTGATTGAAAAATTGATGGAAAACGAGTTTATTTTAGTTTTATAGGTTTTGTCTCTCAGAAGACATGAACAAATGTCAAGAATTGCATGATTTCTTTGTTGGCATTTCTAGCTGAATGTAATTATGAAAAAAAATGGGGGACAGTAAGCAAAAGTTCAAAACTTGACCAGACTGTAAACATATAAATTAACCCAGTCCACTACACAGGAACATCTCAATAGATGATGTCACTTCAACATTTTGGTATTCAGTTTTTTCCGTGTAATAGTTTTTTTGTAATTTATTTTAACACTTTAATTTTATAATGAAAGAACTAATGATAGTTTATTTGGTTTTAAATGAGGAATTTCACTGAATGGATATTCCATGGATGTTTAGACAGACAAACCACAACTGAGATATTTTGGTATGTTTTGCTTCACCTAATGGTCTATATTTATGACTTGCAACCACAAAATAAAATATCTGTTTCAAAAACAGTACAGACTTTTTAATGGAACTTCAATTTTTTTAGGAAAGTTGGGGGAAATATAGATTAACCTTTGTGAAGAAGCTTTTTTTATGACGATGACTTCACATCTTCATAAAACTTGGCACACAGTTACAACATGATTAGTTCTCTTCATGGTAAAATTCTGAAGGACTGTGCCCAATATTTAATACTTAGAAAAACTGGGGGTTTATTAATATGTACCAAGCATGACAGTCAAATTTTCTTATTAACCCTAACACATTTTACAACTATCTTCCTGTCTGTGATTACTCAACCATGTTTTCTGCAAAAATTTGTATCTTAATTTGAATTCCACTTTTTTTCTGTTTTTAACTATTAAAACTTTAATCCATAATATATTCAAACAATTCTGAGATGTGATAAATAAGCCATTGTATCGTATTTTGGTGCTAGTTAGATAATTATTGCTATGCAATCTCCAAAATTTACTTGATCTGAATTTTATTGAGTGTTGTTAAATGTTACTATTTTTAGATTTTTTACACATTATTGATTGTCACTGAATATAGAAATATACTTAGTTGAGGATTAAAATAAGAGATATTATTTCATGGATCTGAGATGCTTGGGACTATGATAAAATCTGGTACCTTATTTTAGTGTTATAAAACTAGGAAAAACCCATATAATGTTGCAGATACATCAATGGATTGATTTGTCTTTACAAGGGAAGTGCAGGTTTTACCAGTTGTGGATTCTCATATTGAATCATGATAGATTCTATAAAGCTTTTGTAACAAACTTTATATAAATATTACAAATGAATTTTGACTTTTTTATATAATATTTGTATATTTTGTATGCATTGGAATTGATTTATTGTATATATATACTTCATGTGTGTCTCAGAAATGTTTAGAGACAAGCCAAATAGGTGTGAATTGCAATATAGATGTGATATGGTCGTATCTGTTAAAAATATACCTGACCAAGGCATACAAGGTCTTTTTTGTTTCAAAAGCATCATCATATCTACTGCCCCCAATTATATCAAAGTTGAATTTTGATATTAAATTAATTGTATTTTACACAGGTGTTATATATACATGCTAATATGTTCATTCGTTTCAAGATTGTATTCATATTGTTCAAGTCTTTGAAAATCTTTTTTGTTTATAATAAAATGGTTTGATCATAGTTTTAATCTAAAACATTTAAAAACTGGTAACCCAAAGATTTAAATTTTAAAATTAATATTTGTTCACACCATAAATTATTTGTGTTCCTATGAAATAGTTTAATATTTGTCAACAATTTATATCATATGATTTCTTATTTATTATAAAGGGGGTCTCGGTGGCCGAGTGGTTAAGGTAGTTCGTCTACTATTGATCATGTGGTCTGTCAACACCGAGATTGCAGGTTCGATTCTCACTGCAGTGAGGGTGTACTCGACTCCAATTTTAATTGACATGGATTGCCAGTTTTGTCCTACTGAAGGTAGGGGTTTTCTCTGGGTACTTGAGCTTCCTCCCTAATAAAAACTGGATGCCATGATATAGCTGAAAATTTGCTGAAAGTGGTGTTAAACACCAGTCAAACAAACAAAACAAACATATTTATTATACAGCAGGACACTTTCACTGAAAGTAATTTGTCATTGAATTTTGTTTAAACTTGCCATATAGTTAGGTTTTTATACAAGTAATCATACTTCAGAATAAAAAATAGGGGTTTCAGAGCTTTTTTTAGGGGTTCAGCACTGAAATTTGAAATTTTCGAATAGGTTATAAAGAGAAGAGAATAAAATTTTAAAAATTTTGTCCAATGAAATTTTCTGCTTTTTTTGATATGTCAAGCAATTAGTATACATTTTAGTGATGGAAAGAAAAATAAGGGTTTCTGAGTTCAATTTTTGTCTATTGATATAACTGATTAAAATGTACTAAAGGGGTTTTTTTTCTAAATAACCTCCCTTGTTAAAAATTTCTTTTTCACATTTTTTTTTCTATACCGAACCTTTTTATGCAAAACCTTTGTGTTTCAACCATTAATAAATTTATGCAATACTCTAGGTATAGGACTTTCATTACTATTTTTAATTTTATGGAAATTAAGAATTTTTAATTCAGGAAATTATTATTAACTTATCATAAATGTGATATCAATTTAAAGATTTTCACCAAAAATGGTGGATGGTGTGCTGCATCCCCGTTAATGTTCATGTTTAAATTAAAATATAACATTACATGTATTTTTCTTCAGCTAGATAAATAAAGCAATTCTATTGACTCATTACACTGAGGCCAGATTAATAAAGCAATTCTATTGGCTCATTACACTGAGGCCAGATTAATAAGACAATTCTATTGGCTCATTACACTGAGGCCAGATTAATAAGACAATTCTATTGACTCATTACACTGAGGCCATATTAATAAGACAATTCTATTGACTAATTACACTGAGGCCATATTAATAAGACAATTTTATTGGCTCATTACACTGAGGCCAGATTAATAAGACAATTCTATTGGCTCATTACAATGAGGTCAAAGTTCTAAAATGCTGGCATGTTTACAGCAGCTTTTACATATTGTGTTCTTCAAAAAATGACTGTTCTTGCATTGTAGAATAAGAGTTCTTAATTTTAGTCTTTCTTTCTTTTAAGGTTCCATTTTGACTGTAAGCATTGTTCTAAATATGTTACGTTATATTTGTTGTTATACATGTAATCATCATTGTCTAGATTTAGTTGTCCACAAAAGGTTAATAAACAACATTTAGTTATTGAGCCGTTGCAAAAACAATGTATATAAGTTTCAATCTTGAATTTAGTTTTTAGCTGACCTGGACCGAAGGTCTATGTGACCTTTTGCTATCACTTGGTGTCCGTCGTCTGTCGTCCGTCGTCCGTCGTAAACTTTTTCAAAAATCTTCTCCTCTGAAACCACTGGGCCAATTTTTTTCAAACTTGGCCACAATCATCCTTAGGGTTCCTAGTTTCAGGTTTGTACCCAGTGTGTTGATCAAGTGACAAATATGGCCGCTGTTACTAAAAATAGAACGTGGGGGTCAACACAAGTTTTTGATCATTATCTAAAAAATTATAATAGCTATAGAGAAAACCGTTACTTCAAATTGATCAGCACGTCAAGGTCTACAATAGTTGCTATTAGTGTGAAGTTGTGTATTGGCTCCTTGTAGGAGTTATTGCTCTTTATTGATGATTTTTGACTAAATTTTTGGTATTTACAATATAACTTGAAAACTATACGAGGTAGAGTGAAACTGTAAATGGCAAAAATGATCAGCAATAAAAGCCCTACAATTCACTTAATTGGTCTGAAATTGTCAGATGACTCCTTATATGAGTTATTGCCCTTAAATGGTAATTTTTTTATGAAATTTTCCGTTTTTGTCCTGTATCTTTAAAACTATAACAGCTAGATTGAAACTGTAAATTGCACAAATGATCAGCAATAGAAGCCCTACATTGTACAAATGATTGCTTAGTCAAAAATTGCAAGATGACTCTTTATAGGAGTTATTGCCCTTTCATTATGAATTTGGACAAATGAACAGTTTTTGAATTATAAATTAGTCTATAACACACCTACTAGTAGAGTAAAACTGTAAATTTCTATAGTACCCTGAAGGACAATGCAAACAGGCCATTTAATTTTCAGAAATTGTCTGATGGCACCTTTTAGGAGTTATTGTACTTAACTAAAATTTTTGAAGAAATGTTTAGTTTTTGCACAGTAACTTAAAAGCTATAACAAACTAGACTGAAACTGTTAATTTCAAAAATTTAAATATAGGTGAAGTCATTTGGATTCCAGGTGAGCGATTACAGGCTCCTGGGAGCCTCTAGTTTCTTACATTTGTTTATTTGTTATGTGATATTTGTTTTTGATCTAGTCTTCCTATAACTGTGAATATAAAACATGTTTTTCATTAGAACTGTCAGTTATTATATTGTTCATTGTTATTGTTACAAGACTTGTGTTATATGACAAATGTAGGGCGTGTCAAACAGCTTTGTAGGAATAGCCAAAACACTTATATGTAAATGGTGTTGCTCATATCTCTTATTGCGTAATTAAAATATAAAGGCAATATTAGATGTAATTGCTGACTTTTGTAGTTACATGTGTACTTTTAAAGTTCAAATTTTTAGGTTGTTTCATGATCTTTTAGTTACATCAAGACTAGTTTTAGTTACATCAAGACTAGTTTTAGTTACATCAAGACTAGTTTCTATAAGGGGACAATTTAGACATTTTTATTGTAGAAACAATTTTAACTAATAAATACAAACCCTTGTCAAGTACGGTTGGAGTTCCACACATCCTGCTCACAGTAAGGCTCAAAAGCTCAGTGTTGGGTATGCTTTTATCATTTATTTTATGTATGCAATGTATTGTTTTGCTTTGTTTGTCTGTACTCGCATGTCGTAATGTCGGTTTTAAAAAGCTCATCAGAGCTTATGTTATATGTATATAATTTTGTTATCATTTGTCTTACCGACTATAAATAAAATTTACTTGGCTTGACTTTACTTGACTTGAGGTACCGTCTTCTGCAAATTTTCTGAAAAATGACTAAGTTCCCAAGTCTGGAAAATTACGAAAAAAATCGTGAAACACTTCCATAAAAGCCGGTGCACAACTTCAATACATGTGCAATCTTTCTGTAAAGTTTCAGAGATCTGGGTTGAAAAATAGAAGTCAATTACACAAAATAGGTAACGTCTTCTGCAAATGTTCTGAAAAATCACTATGTTCCCATAGCTGGAAAATCAGGAAAAAAATCCTGGAACACTTCCATAATAGCAGGTGCAAATCTCCAATACACGTGCAATCTTTCTGTGAAGTTGAAGAGATCTAGGTTGAAAACTTAGGAGGAGTTTATTAAGAAAATAGATGCCCTATTTTCCCCGCCCGCCTGCTCGCGATTTCACCATACTATTACCCGGGTTTGCACTTTGTGCATCCCGGCAAAAAATGCTGGATTTTATATCTCGTAGAGTATCTGGAATCAAACTTTGATGTTTTTTCTGGTACATGTATTATAAAACCTAATGAGATAAAAGTATGCATTTTTCAAGTATTAAGTATCAGTCCACGTTAAGAATGAAGGCAAAATGCATACATGAAGGGAAAAAACCCAAACTTTTGAGCATGGAATTTGATAAAACTCTCTAATATAACAATATTTTAATTTATTAAAGTTCTGAATTATTTTGCCTTTTTAAGATATAATCATTTGAAATTCAGTTGAATTGTACAGTGAAAAATGCCGGGAAATTTTCCCTCCAAATTTTTCTCTATATAACAAGTCAAAAATTATCTAGGCAATTGACACTTTTTCAAATGTAAAATCTTGTTAGAATGTGTTTTTATATCAAAATGAATGCATCTAAGCCATAAAAGCTAAAAACTAAATTTTTAATGTGCCGCCCACTGCCTGACCCTTAAATAGAATACTACTTAAAGCAAATAGTGATTCATGGATCACGGGGGGGGAGGGGGGGGCGTAATTTCCTATATAAAGGTATACGTATATGTGCCAAAAATATGGGTAGGTTTTTTTGAAACTTTATATATAAAATGGGTATAGTTTTTAAAACAATCTTATATAAAAATGGGTATGCTTTTTCATCTTAATTGAAAAAAATCTGATCTCATATAAATATGGGTCATGTTTATAATATAATAAAGCGTAATTTTAAAATGACATTGTGTTTTCTTCTTCACTATCATTGTGTGTATATAAATATGACCTTCTTTTAACTTGACTGAATATAAATATGGGTAAATGGCCGATTTCTGGTACAGATGACCCAGTACAGATGAGCTCACGCGCACACATCTGTACTTGCTGCGTCATCCAATCAAAACGCCAGGAACAAGAACGTTGTTATGGAAGCATAACAACGTTCTTCTATGACGTTTTTGTTTCCGCCGTTCTGATTGGACGTCAGAGACAATGGAGTCTACAACAATGGAGAGTCTATATGTTATAGCGATGTGAAAGTTGTTTGTTTACGGAAGAAATAGGTACTTTCATACGTTTTTGGGAAAGTCCGTGTGAACTTTCACTCGTGATAGAAATTTTTATGTCTTTTGGCTCGTTCCGCTGCGCTCCACTCGCGAAAAAACATAAAATTTCTATCACTCGTGAAAGATCAACCGGTCTTTCCCAAAAACGTATGAAAGCACCTATTAATCTTACTGGACAACCTGCCGAAAGATGGGGGGTTTTCCCCGGGTACTTCGGTTTCGTTACCCAATAAAAAAACTGGACGCCACGATATGGCTGAAAAATAATAATTGTAGTGTTATAAAAACAAATTTATTACATGCTGAGAAATAACAGTCCGAAAACCAAGTTTTCGTATTATGCAAGTCATTGTCGCATAAATTACATTGCCTTGTGCTTACAAAACTTTTCCTTTTCAATATACTTCAATAACTTATAAAACAATTACATCGGTGGAAAAGACAGATAGAATATGTATTGCCCCTGTGGTGTAACGAACTCTTATAGTCTTGCTACAGATAAGCCTTATGCATGTTAATTAATACTTATGGCCATAGCGGGATAGCTTAATTTGAATTGAGGGGTTATTTCTCGGCATGTTTTCTAAGGGCAATGTTTCGCAATGAGACGTCAGACTAGTTACCAGACGCACACTGTAAATTCGTGTATTGGCATTTTATTCCGTTAAAAATTATCCTGACACCAAGGGCAGGTGACGCAAACTAGGACCAAAAGATAAGCTGACGAGATACCAAAGAGCGGTGGATTTCTCTGTGCTTTATATGTATGTGTAAGGCCACATCAAGTCTTACTTGCATCTGGAACTTGTACGTTGATTTATAGGTTGCTGAATAAATAATACATTTTGAAATAATCTTTTCGTTATCCTTGCTACTAGGAAAACTACAAACTAGACCCTAAGACAAACGTGATTACTTCAACTTTCCAATCAACTTCCCGTTCATCAATGATTCCTGCAGCTCCAGCGTATGGCGTGTACATTTCACAACTTATACGTTATTCTAGATCCCGCGCATATACTCGACAATATCTGCTGTACTTTTTGTAAGGTTAAATTGCCATTTTGTTTATTCGATCTATGCTCTACTAAGCGTATGCTGGCCGCAGTCCAAGCTAGGTCCACATATGACTGCTGGCCTGTGCAACCTGCGGGTAGCACAGCCGCAGTCCAAGCTAGGTCCACACGTGACTGCTGGTCTGTGCACCCTGCGGGTAGCACAGCCGAAGTCAAAGCTAGGTCCTCACGTGACTGCTGGCATGTGCACCCTGCGGGTGGCATATTCTGACTCGAACGATTTCTTTCTAGAAGAAAACTTCGGTAATAATTATGACAGTTGCTCTTTTTGTTCCTTTCTTTTCTCAAGAATTGATTCCAAACCCTTTCCAAAAAGACCATCTCCAGTTAAAGGTAAATACTGACATTTGCTGACCAAATCATTAAGGCTTCATAAACCTGCATTTTGAGTCCCTGTTTTACGGCGAATCCAATGAGTAAATGCTCCAGTACATCCTGCCTGCTCTTTGTGGACATTGCAAACAGATCTTTATACTATCTGAGAAATTTGACTTTTGTCAACCTCATCTTCTTCTAAAGATTAAAACAAAGATACTAAAGCATGTTAAATATATAGAATAGAAATAATGTTCATACGAGCTGATAATAACCCTTGGTAACCTAACCTCTTAATCTGACGCAATGGCGGGTCAGCCCATCAGACCACGGGGTCAGCACTGGAGGTCACAATTGCCTAGTCGACCACGGGCTCAGTAAAGTAGAATTTTTAAGAGTTCCCGACAAATTCTCGTGTTTTCATGTGTATACGTACAGGGGCGTAGCTAAAAACATTAAAGATTATAGGCACACGTCCTTTCTGCGAGGGGTCTGCGGGACAGGGCCTTGGTAAGGGGTGACGCCCCCTTGAAGTTCCTGCAGTAATGCATTAATTGTCTTGTAAAATTTAATTGGCATTGTTTTGTTTAAAAAAATAACAATAATTCTCTTTTATTTACATTTGAAGGTAAACAACTAGAATCTGTTACTCAATATAAATATCTTGGTATAACCTTAACTGAAAATATGCACCAGAATCCTTGCCCAAACGGCAAGAAAAGCTTTCTTTGGCTTAAAAGCTAATTATTCCATCTTCAGAAAACTTATCTTTACCGAGTTGGATTAAATTATATGAATCTATGATTTCTCCAATTCTAACTTATGGTTCAGAAATCTGGATAGCTGACCAAAAATTAGGCCTAGATAATTTAAACGATTATGCAATCGAACAAACAGAATATGATCATAAAACATTTACAGTGTATTAGGAGTGCACAACAAAGCCTCCAACCTTGCAATTCAAACAGAGCTAGGACAATTTCCTTTATGTTTTAAGGCCTATAAACTTATGTTTAAATACTATAAAAGACTTAAGGTGATAGAATCATCTCATGAGTATGTTAACGACTTACTAAGAACAGCTTTTGAGGAAGACTAAAAAACTGAAAATTTAAAATTCTCCATCTTTTGGGGAAATCGGTAGAAGATTTAAAAACATTATTTAATCTGAATACACGAGAACTTTCTCATTTACAATTCGAGAAAGAAATTAAAACTTACTATTCAAATAGACTTGTGAATCATTTATATCACATAAAAAATAGTGACTCAGGAAAACTGAGATTCTATAGCAAAATTATCCAAAATCAGTATCTTAAGTTTAATATTAATAAATAACTAAGATCATATTTGACAAAAATTGGACTAAGTGCACACTACTTAGCTTTTGGAGCAGGTAGACAATAATAAACCTATTACCTCTACCAACGAAGATTTTGTATATCATGCAATGACAAAGTCGAAGATGAACCTCATTTCTTTAATTGATTGTCCCTTATATATAACAAAACTTAGAGATACATTTTTTTACTTTATTTAATAAAGATATTTAAAATGAGAATCCAATGGAGAATATCAAACGTCTCCTGAACCCAAATACAACACAAGAACTAAAGAATATTTTTTATATTGAAATGAAACTTATACACTAAGATATTTACATCTTTAAAAATATAATATATATAATTATTCAAAAATAATTCTCATCATAAATGTGTAGTAAAATGTCATTTTCTGTACATTGTCATACTATAAAAAAAATTATATTCACAATTGATTATTTTATTATAATCATTTAAACATAAAAATATAAATTAATGTCAATAACTGTACAATGTTTGCTATAAGCCCCCCCCCCCACCATTTTAATATGGATTACGCAATATTGTAAACTTTGTAATGTACTTGACTATGCTTTATCCAATAAAATAATTTGAATTTTAAAATATTTCTTGAGAGGAAATTGTATATTTAAAACATTTAAAAAAAATAGGATTGATGATCAAAATCAGGAGGAAAAGAAAAAAAAATTGCCGAATCTATCGCAAGCCAAAGTGGAAAAAAAGCCGTATTTATTGATATTATTAATTTATTTATTCATATCAATAATTCATTTATTAATATCAATTATTATTTATTCATATCAATAATTATTTATTGATATTTATAATTTGATTTATTAATATAAATAATTCAAATTATAAATATTAATAATTCTCGATGGAATTATTAATATTTATAATTCCATTATTGATATCAATAATTCCATTATAAATATCAATAATTCCTTTATTAATATCAATAATTCATTATTAATATTAATAAAATGAGCTGATTTATTGATATTAATAATTCATTTATTGATATCAATAATTCATTTATTGATATCAATAATTCATTTATTGATATTAATAATTCAAATTCTAGTCGCCAAACCGTTTGGGTAAAAAATAAAAATTCTCCCTTGTGTACTGTACACTAAAGTACAAAAGATGGCAGATTGGATGTTGTTTTGACAACAGGGAGCACTTGCTATGTTCTCATTTAGGCGCTTTATTGATATTAATAATTCGCGGATTTATTGATATCAATAAATACATTATTAATATCAATAAATGAATTATTAATATCAATAAATCATTTATTGATATTAATAATTCATTTATTAATATCAATAATTCATTTATTGATATCAATAAATGATTTATTGATATCAATAAATGATTTATTGATATCAATAAATAAATTATTAAATATTAATAAATCTATGAAATATTGATATTAATAAATGCATTATTGATATGAACAAATGAATTATTAATATCAATAAATGAATTATTGATATTAATAAATGAATTATTAATATAAATAAATGAATTATTAATATCAATAAATACGGCTTTTTGTCCACTTTGGCTTGCCATACGAATCTGACTGTAGGGTGCACGTGCCTACTCTGGCCTAATGTAGATGTATGCCCCCGTGACGTCAGATACGTTGTCTCTGTATAAGTGAAGCAAATAAACGCTTTTAAAAGACTTAATAGACAATATATTCGATTACGATTTTTGTTTTGTGTTCTTATTTTCGTGAGTAAATTTTCAATGTAAAAGGAAAAGAAACCAGGAAATAGTATGTCATTAGGGAAAGTACAGGCCGGTATCCGAGTAGACCGGTTCCCATCCATCAAATCTCGTCCCGCGATATTGACGGATGGAGCATGGAGCATGCGTAATCACGCTAAGGCCGAGAACCAGTCTAGTATCCGAGTAACCACGTCACTTTGCACGAAAATACAGCTATCCGAGAAAAAGAATAAAAAAGAAGCATCGAAGAAGAATGAAAAATGTCGTTGCAGGTAAGTACATGTACTAATTCATACTTGTGTTAGCAAATCGGTGTAAATAAGTATCGTGAATCATTGTGATTGGATGTGCACGTAATCACATAGCTTTTCGCTTGATGTGTACAGATATATTATCTCGGGATGCATATAAATTGCATTTAATTTGAGTTTAGCTACTATAAACATTGTAAATTAGTGAAATATTTTGCTAAAAAGGTATAAAAATGCCAAATTCGTTGATGTTCTTAAAATAGACAAGAAGTCTAAAAATAGAAAATGGTTTTTTTAAACCTTTAAATAGAAATATTTTCATATGTTCGATCTCTTCTTATTATCTCTTAATGATATATAATTTTTTTGGCTACGATTGACCATTTATACATTTTCAGTTAAAAAACCACTCTACAATATTGTTCATGTTTAAAGAGATAAAATGGCTAATTAAATATTAAAGAAAATATTTCATTTACAGTGTTTCGTTTTTGTTAAATCCTTCAAGCTTTAAAATACATTTTTTTGTCCTGATCTAATAAGGAGTAGTAAAGATGTACCAAATTGCATATTAATGCGCTCTAGACCTCGCTAGATAGGATCAGAAAGAATTGATTGCTTCAATTTTATTTCTTGGATTAATTCATGATGGTGTCTGGTCAATTGGTCCCACATGCAAATTGGTCCCAGCCAATTCGTCCCAAGTCTTTGCCAATTTGTCCCACTTGTGGACAATTGGTCCCAACATTTTTAAATTGGTCCCAACACTTTTAAAAAGTATATTTTAGAACAATTTTTAGTTTTGTTTTATATAAGTATAATTATTACGTATTTATCTTTTGAAATCATGAGGTTTTAGTTTTAATTAGATAATATTTGATTTTAATTAGATAATATTAGATAGATTATTAGATAATAATTGATAGGTGGCGCCACTGTGTAATGGCTGCCGTGATTTTTTCTCCGTATTGAAATTGACGAGAAAACCCATTGTTAACTTGTGAATGTTATAAAAAAGCTCACAAATTTGATAATTATATAGACTGAACGGCAAAGTATCTGTAACTACTCTAATTGTGATGCAAAAATGGCAGCTACGAGAGTAAATAGATTAAAACCCCCACCAAAATATGACGATTGCCTGTTGGGCGGAGAAATTGACGATATGCTCAACGAAAGTGACATTAACAACAACAAAAACAATCTTGAAAATCCCAAATCCCATCCACAGATTAATGGAAAAACTAATAATGTAACTTTTTCTACAATGCCTGACAGAATCAAATCTTGGAAAAATGCCATAGTACAATGTTTTGGTGAAGATAAAACCACGTTCCTGAAAGATAACTCGGTTATAAAAGTCATATTTGATCTCGATAAGCACAAAAACTGCTCCATTAAAGTAAATTTCTATCGTACAGGATCCGTGGTCATTCAAGGCCCAAAGTGTGTAGAATTCCGAAACACATACTTTGATGAATTACAAACCAGAGCAAATGTGATTTTTGACAATATCAACCAACCAGATCAATCTACATCTGTTCACACAGAAAACACTTTAATTGAGAATGAATCTCCATCAACCCCCACCAAACAAGCCAACATTTCCACTTCAAATGATGACTCTGCTACATTTCCAAAAGGAATAATTGGCAATAAAAATACATCAACTCCCATAGTCCAACCATCACCTAAACTTCGAATTAGGGAACATAGTCTGTCAATTAACACAAAATTAGGATCGGTTAATACAACCCTAAGTCTTATAGATTCGTCAATGAAAACTTTCAGTGATTTAGTCAACGATGTGAAACTAACAGTTGAAAAAATACCTACACTAACAAAATCTGAGATACAGTCATCAAACAAAATATTGGCTCAAGTTAAGGAGCAACTAAAAGGTATAGAATCAAAAATCATTCATTCAGGTAAACAATGAGATGTTTGAGCAAATGCAAGTATCTATAAAAAAGTTACAAGAAAGATTAGATGTTATTGAAAGTCATGTTACTCAGCATCATGATTATAGTGCTACAGGTTTAAATTCAAACACCGTCATCCCCCAAAGAAAAGTAAGGGAATGTGATTTTCTGCTACTCAGTGATTCCGTTATCCGCAGAATCATCCCGAACAAATTCACACCTCGAGGCAAAACCCTCAAATATTTCGTCAGAGGAGGTGCTAAAACTTGTGTGACATTCATTGAAAAAAATGGAAAATCATAATATAATCATAAAAATGTGATCATTAATATTGGAACATGCGATCTCCAGAACACAAACAATGTAGTTGACGCAGAAATCAACCAAATGTTAGTGGTTATGGCCCAAACATGGCCAAATGCAAAAGTACATATTCTACCCATAATATACAGGAAAGATGTACCACCAAACATTGTGGATTCGGCTAACATCATCATTAGCGAGGAATGCGAGAAATTTGACAATGTAGCGGTTTTAAAACCGTTTATACCAACTGATACTTTGTTCTTTGACCAAGTTCACTTGAACAATAAGATTGGAATGCCAGCTGTGGTACGCCACCTGAAAACAGAACTTAAAATTTATTCATCTCAAGGTATTAATTCCAATCGACCATTCAAGAATGGACAACCACCACTTCATAATCGTTCATGGAGTACTGCACCGCAGGTAACTCCGCATCACCATAATCCACACATGATGCCTATGAACTTCCGACCACCTCCGTTTATGCATCAGCAGCTGAATTTTGCACAACTCCCTCCTTTTCCATATCAACCAATCCCAAGGATGGGAAACTTAGGTCCACCAGTCCATCATCATCCTATGAGGAACATTAGTCGCCCTCCGATGAATCTATGGCAATTTTCGGTAACACCACCCAATCCAATCATGCCGTAATAACAGTTTGATAATGTACATGTATTATATAGCGTTTTTTTTTTTTTTTTTTTTTCTTCAAACATTTGTTTAGAACTGTAAATCTACAAAATGTACTGTATACTACACTGTAGAAACATTCATATTGGAAAACCATACTCGCATATATTGCTTTTGTTTTGTTGTCTTTAAATTACATTTTTGATTAAGTTTTTTTTAGTATACAAAATTTATTGTATACTGCATTATAGGATCAATTATATTGCAAAATATAATCATATATACTGAATTTTTATTATCTCATGCATATTAAATTTAACATTGTATATAGAATACATGTATCACCATCATTATAACATGTATAATGTTGTCTTCAAATTTTTGATTAGAATTTTTTAGTATACAAAATTGTATTGTATACTGCATTGTAGGAACAATTATTTTGCAAAATATAATATACTGAATTTTCATTATCCCATGCATATTAAATTTAACATTGTATATAGCATATCAACATTATTATAACATGTATAATGTTTACTTCCAAATTTTATTCACCATTAGTAATCGGGTTTTCTATTTAGTCATCATGGCAGAAAATTCTCTGAAATCTGCAGTTTGGAATATTGAAGGCTTGAGTCCTGATAAATTATCAGATCCATTTTTTCTTAAAAGTATTTCAAAATTCAATATAGTTTGCTTTGTTGAAACATGGTCTAATAACTTAAACAACGATATATCTATTCCTAATTTTCACATATTTTCTAGTAGTTGTAGAAAAAAACATAAAAATGCTAGGAGAAATTCTGGTGGTATAAGTATATTTGTTAAACATGACATTACTAAAGGTTTAACTAAATTACCTAACAGTCACCCTGACATCCTTTGGATCAAACTTAATAAATCTTTCTTTAAGCTGTCTAAAGATATCTACTTAGCAACGGCTTATATTTCTCCAGAAAATTCTAATTTCTATGAACATGGCATTGAATTCATTTATGATAAACTCTCAAAAGATATCTCTCACTATAGTAAATTTGGCCATGTTATGCTACAAGGAGATTTTAATGCATATACAGAGACAAAACCAGATTTTATTGTAAATCATAACTCCAATTACAAGATTATTGAAGATGATCATTATTTTGAAGATCATTTCATGCCAAGAAATAATAAAGACTCCAAATCTTTAAATAATAGTGGAAAACTTTTACTAAATTTATGTAAAGAGTCAAGTCTACGGATTTTAAATGGTCGTAAAATAGGTGACTGTCTAGGTAATTTCACTTGTATTACATACAATGGGTGTAGTGTAGTAGATTATATTTTAGTTTCATAAGATTTGTTTAATAGTATTGGTTACTTTGAGGTACATGATTTTACAGCTCTTTCAAACCATTGTGCTATAAGTTGTACATTATTTGCTTCTTTTGGTACTAGAAGTAAGGAATATCAATGTCCACTGGATCCCCTCCCAGCTAAATTTTTGTGGACCCCAGATGCTATTGATAAATATAAACAACACATTAATAGTGAAAAAAATTGTAAACAGATGCAAGATTTCCTATGTGCATCTTTTATAGACGCTGACACTGCTGTAAATAGCTTGAGTTCTATTATATTAGAATGTGCAAAACAGTCCGCTAAATTAATAACCAAATCAATAGGTATTAAAAATAGAAAATGTAAGGCCAAATCCTGGACATCTGAAAACTGTAAAGATCTATATAATTCAGTTAAAAACTATCAAAAACTGGTTGGAAAATATCCTGAAAATGCTGAATACAGGAAAAACTTTTATTCTTTAAGGTCAAAATTAAGACGTCTAAATAAATATGAAGAGAAACTGTACAAAAAGAAAATCTGTACAGAGTTGTCAGACACAGATGATAAGAACCCAAAATCTTTTTGGAATCTCTTAAATAAACTGAACAGAAAATCCAATTCAGAAAATATAAAGCTTCCCTGTGAGTCTTTTGTTAATTTCTATAAAAGACTCAATAAAAAGGATGATAACAAAAACCGATTTCAAAATAAAATTATTAATAATTTCAAAAGTTTATTTCAAAACTTGAAGTCTGAAACATGTACAACAAAATATGATGAAGAAATATCACTGGATGAGATAAAGGAGTCTATTACCTCTCTTCGCAATGGGAAGTCTCCTTCATCTGATAAGATTTCAAATGAAATGCTAAAGAATGGTGTTCCGGTCCTGTTAAAACCACTTCATAAACTTTTTTATATTGTCTTAAGAAGTGGCACATTTCCAAAAATATGGAATGAAAGCCACTTAGTACTTATTCATAAAAAGGGGGACAAGTTTGACCCCGAAAACTATAGAGGTATTTCCATTACTTCAAATTTAGGCAAACTGTTTAACAAAATAATATTAGGCAGGGTTTTAAAATTTATCAATGATAATCAGCTTATTAGCAACCATCAAATTGGGTTTAAAAGAGAAACACCGAACATCTGATCATATATTTACATTAAAATCAATTATCGATACAAAAAAACTTCAACACATAAAAGTTTTTACAGCTTTCATTGATTTACGGAAAGCATTTGACACTGTTTGGAGGACAGGTCTTTTTTATAAAATTCTTCAGAATAAATATCCTACTCAAATTTCTAGGATTCTTATTTCAATGTATACTGATACATCATATCGAATAAAATTTGGAAACGGACTTAGTCAAAGTTGTCTATCTGAACGTGGGGTTAAGCAAGGAGATGTGCTGAGCCCCATTTTGTTCAATTTCTTTATAAATGACTTGGTGAATCATTTAAATCACCCCAATACAGATCCAGTGGTCATTGGTAATTCCTCTTTTAATATACTCCTATATGCTGATGACATTGTTTTATTGTCAGAAAGTGAGTTAGGTCTACAAAACTGTCTGAATAACTTAAGAGTCCTACTGCGAATCATGGAAACTGGAAGTAAATACAGAGAAATCAAAAGTAGTAGTATTTAATTCAATGGTAAAACATTCAAAAACGTTTTCCATTTCAATAACTCTTTGATTGAGACCGTAACTGAATATATTTATTTGGGAATATCTATGAAATATAATGGTAATTTTAACGCTGCAATCGATATTTTAATAGACAAAGCCAGAAAAACATACTTTAAGATAAAAAAATGTGTTGGTCTCAATAATCCCTGTAGACTCCTAGAAAAACTATTTGACATGATACATCAAATTTAATAGAAAAGTTTCATGCCAAATTCATGAAAGAAATTCTTGGAGTTCATTGTAAAACTTCTAATGATACGTGTCAAGCAGAATTAGCTAGATTACCAATCACAAGTAAAATAAGTTCTGCAATATTAGGATTTTATAATCATTTAATTAATAATATAAACAGTCTAGCATACGAAATATATAACCTCACAAAAAATACAAACCCATGGATTAAAAAAGTCCACAATATTTTAAACTCGCTGGGCTTTAGTTATTTGGTCAATAAAACTTATATGCTCAAAGCAAACCTAAACCAAGTCAAACAAAGAATTAAAGATACATGTCAACAAACACAAAACTCAAATATTAAGAATAATGCCAAATTAAAATTCTTTATGGGAGTCTACGAATGTGGGAAGAGACCAGCATATGTTGATAAACTGACCAATTTAATGGATAGGGCCATGATTTGCAGACTTAGGACAAGCTCTCATCAGTTAATGATTGAAAAAGGGAGACATCTTCAAATTCCTATAGAACAAAGAATATGCCCATTGTGTAACATCTCTGTTGAAGATGAATTTCATTTTCTTTTTGATTGCAATTCTTATAAAAAGCAGAGAGATGATTTCAGCAATAAAATAATTTCTATATTCAAAAAATACAAATTTATGGTCAACAGTGAAAAAGTAAAACTAATATTCAATAACAAGTCTTCATTTGTACTGAAGATGTCTTCCAATTTCATAGCAAACTGTTTAGAAATTAGAAAACACAAATTGATATAATATCAATATTTTCACTGTAAAATGTTAAATTTCACTATTGTGTCTATTATGCTTTACTATATTTTATTATCCATTGTGTATGAGCCTAAACCAATTAATGTAATTGAGTTCGAGCAATAAATAATAAATAAAATAAAAATAAAATAAATTAAAAATTCAAGGAGATAAAAATGCAATTGATTGCCTTTGAATGTCCTTATACAAACATCAAGCAGTTAAATGTTTATCTGAACATCTACTCTACTGCAAAGACAAAATAACTCCTTCTACCCTTCTAAAGTCAGTTAGGACTTTTGGTGGCACCGAAGACTTAAAATGGACAATATTAGTTAGTTAGATAATTTGATGATAAAAAGGCATTTCAGATTTTGTTACGTTATATTACGTAATGTATATGTTAAAAAGACTTATTCTGTTCAATTTTATCATAATATATTTTGTGTTGTTTGGATTATTTCACGATTGATAGAGCAAGCTGCATATCTTTTTTTTTGCATTCGTATCTTTACATAAAAATGTAGATGATTATAAATTTGACTTGATTGATAATTTTCAATGTTATTTCTTTGGTTATGTCAGAATGTATAGAGTACTTAAGCTTTGTATTTTTTATGCTGTTTCTAATCTTCACATAATAGAATGTGAATGTATTTGTTTTTTAAATGGAATTCATAAGATAATTATGCATTTTAAAATTTTGAAGCATTACGTAATGCATGACGTTCCCCTCGTGCATCATCATCAGCCCAACGAAGAAGTATTTTTAACACCCTTGTGACCACTCATCCAGAAAGCCTTGATAGATAATTTTCAGTATTATTTCTGGATAATTTCATAATTAGGGTAGAAAATGAAACCTTAATGTAGAAATTAATCAATCTTGAACATTAAATTTAATTTCCGGGTTTTGATTATTGATGATTTTGAAATACCAAACTCTCTCGCACAAGATTGGCAGAGAATGAGGCCTGTGTGTGTGCGTGGTGGGGTTGGGGGTAAGAGATATTTCTGTGATGTAATTGTATGATGTACCTTGTTTATTTGCTAATTGCTTATGTTTGACACTGTACTTTAATGAAATGTAAAAATGAAAGACCATTTAGACTCACATAATTAGCCATGAAAGTGGTAATTCAAATTATTTTTTTCGAAAATTAGATTTTAAAACACTGTTATTTTTAAAAAATTGATTTCTGAATCAGTGAAAAATGTCATAGACATTGGTAGGGAAAATAAATTTCTTTATAATAAAAAAGCACAAAAGATATGGATTTTTATTTAATTCAAGATTTAAAAATTTTAATGTAAAACTATTTTTAAGAAGCAAGTTATATTTAAATACTTATAGAATTAGATTAAACATACCTCTAAGATCGTACTAGTATATGAAGTCCTTTAAACAAACAAAAATTGAAAAAAGCTAAATGAAATTTTGAAAAATGTATTTAATAATACAATAGAAAAACAATTCAGTTACATTCGAATAAGGTCATCAACAGTTTAAATAGTTGAAAATAATTTTAGAAGTTAATAATCTCATAAATTGTTTTGCAAAAACAGAGACGTATAATTACATGTCTCTGGCAAAAATAATACTCTTCTTCAGATTTGTTTAAAAATTGGTTTATTTTAAAGTCTAAAAATATTATTTAGTTCTTAGTTCTAAATGATTTAGAAAAGGTCAATGTATTGTTATTGTACGGTAAACATTTGTCTTTCCAACCTTTGCTTTTTTTATTAGTTTTCTTCTCAAAGTTGAGATATTATAATCAAGATGATTATTTCTTGCCTTCTATAATTGTATTTGTAACCCTTTACAGCATATGATGAAATTTTAAATAAAACAAATTGAAATAAAAACCTATTAAACGGAATCAGCTACACCTATAACATATAAATTGAACATCTCTGGATATGGGTGTAACCCATATCTTTTCTTGTTAACACAGGTTCCGACTGAATACAGAGAGATACTGTTATATTGTTTTTGATAATAAGTTTAAAAATCATAAGTTAAATACTTAATTTACCAAACACAGGCCCCTAAAGGACACAAATTATCACATTTATAATATGAGACAGCATAAATGCAGTAAAAGAATCATAGTCAACTCGTACCTCAACCAATTCGTACCCTACCAACTGGTACCTCTCCCAACTCGTACCTTTGCATTATTTGGTATTAATGAAAACGGACACAATCTGAAAATTGCTGAAATTATGTTAAACTAAAAATAATTTTAAATATTTATTATCATATTTATTGTACAGCACTAATGCACAAACAAAAACAAAGCAAGCAAACAAAACATTAAACACAAGATAATTTTAAAACAAGATGCATATCTCACAAGACATATATTTTAAAAATCGGCGCTTATGTAACACCAGTCTTTGGTAGTCTATAGGCACTATGAACAATTATATTAATATTATAAACAGTTTGTATTTAATTTAGGCATCTTGTGATGGTCCATGCAACTGCCCACACTGCCGCAGAAGTTTGCTGGCGGATAGAATACAAATCCCACAACTTGAAAAATTCTGCCTGTATGTATTTCGTAGCAGATCTCTGCAGCCTACTAAGTGTGGATTCTGTAATCATTTTTAGTTGTGTTGGTAGAAGAGCAGCTTCTTCTTATAGTTTTGGAACTAGCAGATAAAAAGGCTTCTCATCTCCGGATCTCTTGTTAATGCGACGATGCCACCCTTCAACATCGTTGTTCGTCCTGGTGGGTTGACTGTAAACAGCCCATGACTCAACATGCAGGCCAAACATTATTAATCACTTAAGAAAGAACTTGAAATTGTTAAGTACACAATTTGCCGACAAGAGAAAAATAAGCGGTCGTTATTAAAGGACAGTTAAAAATAATAATTAGATCCCTTTCTTTGAAATTAATGGTTGAAAAAGGCATAATCTATTTGCAACTCATATACCCAAGCCGCAAAAGAAAGTTGTTCATAACGGTTGTTGAAATATGCATTGAATTTGCAGTTTTTTTTATAAACTGCAAAATAATTGTAAAAGGTTAGAATATTTTAATATACATTTGTATTTTTAAACTAATATACAGTATATATATTTTTTAGAACTAATTTAGAACATTCTGTACAGAATATTCAGATTTACCATATTTAAATGCAAAGGTACGAGTTGGTAGGGTACGAGTTGGTCAAGGTACGAGTTGGTAGGGTACGAGTTGGTAGGGTACGAGTTGGTCAAGGTACGAGTTGACCTGCACCCCAGTAAAAATATATAACACCTCTTCCATTGTTATCAAACATTTACTATACAGCTTCATTTATAAGACTTACATGCACATACAATGTCCCCTGTTTTAGAAAAACTTCTATGGTCTTGACTCACTAACAAGAGATGACCATCTAATGTAAGCAAATCTGAGTAAAAATAGAACTTATTCAATATACATGTATTACATATATTCAGATAGTCTTATGGAAGATTCAAGCCAAATAATACACCCTCTTTAAATAAGATTTTTTGGTTATTATGTGTACTATAAACTTTTCAGTAACAAGAGATGACAAACATTTGTGAAATATTACAGTCATGTAGCACAAAACTTACTTAAATAATGTAACCCTTCACCAACATAACACAGGGGTTGAGAAATAACAAATTTGTGCAGAAGAACACAAAAGCTAAAGGAAAATTATAGAGTTTTGCAAATAAATGCAACACAATGGTTTGAGAGGTAACACACACATCTGTAGATTTTAGCCAAATATTGCTATTTTCAAAAAAACACCACAAACTAATGTCATGATAGTAAACTTATATATTTTTACTTTAATTGTTATAATTTGTCAGTTTTCAGTTAAACTTAACTTAGCCAACACTTTCTGAAGATTTTCAATTTTTTTATATACATATATAATTTTGTCAACAATTCATCAACAGCTGCCATTAAAAACATAATATTATTTACAACTGTATGCGTTTTAGGCAAGCATTTTTTAATTTTTATTTTTACAGACATTTTTGTTGACACAGTGATGAAACAAAATTCATGATAAGGAATTCAAAGAAGTCACGAAAATAAATCTAAAGTTTTACTCAAATTTTGTGTGTGGTAGGAGTAAATTCAAAAAGCTAATTTTGATTCGTTGTCAGGACCAAATTTTAAGAGTTGGAGTGTTCGTAAAACTAAAAATCCAAATGAATTTTACACATTACAAAACTGAAAAAAATTATTGATTACTGGTTTTATTACTAGTATATGAAGACCTAGCTCAACAAGAAATTTGAATTTACAAAATTGTAAAGAATTGATTAAGCTAATTTTTACCCTACTGAACTTGTGCCTTTCTGTATTAAGTAACAGTAATGGCTATAAACAATATTACATTTCATCTTATCAATGATCAGGAGTTGGAATTTGGCTTTGAAATTATATATTGTGATAATTTTTATGTCCTGCCAACGAAATTTGGGGTCATATAGACATAAAATGAAACTGAATACACAGTTACAACATGATGAGATTTCTTTTATGGCAAAGATGTGTAGCTCTGTGCCAAATATTTCGAGCTTTAACTTAGAAAAAGAGTAGTGTTTACCAATATGTGCCAAGGGGGACTTCATTGTTGTCGAGACACATTTTCTGTTTTTTTTTTGCACATTTTGTAGTTTCATTACCAGTGGCAGCCATGTTTGTTATCAGCTGTGGTTATCAATCTTATGTCTAAACCACACGACGTAAAGCAGATATATATATGTATCAGAAATTACAAAACATAAAGATGGAACTATATAGTGTTAATATAAAACTTGCCATAAACCACAGACAAAAAAATATTGACCTATAAACTGCAAAATATGGTAACTGAGAACTTCATATGTAATTCTTCTTCAGAATCTACAAACGAATTTATTGGTTTCCCTCACAGTAGTATTCACAGCGCACACATTGAGTTTGGGTAGAGCGATCTGTCCACATGGCTATATTGAGAGGGGAAGATGGGATAATAACATCTATCAAACATTTTGTTGTAAAAGAGTTTCCTGTGAGCCAGGTAAGCAAATGTGGCTGTTGATACCTAAAATATATTTTCTTCTGATTGAATCACACAGAAGTAGATGCAGTAGAGTACAAATTTGTTATTGTAACCAAAATGATTTTTAAACGTTTATATAGGGATATACCCTAGTCCCCAGTTCAACTGTAATTTTAAGAGAGCAAACAATACTTGTCACTTTTGGTCAGGTGACCTATTGTGTTCTTATAAGGAGTTATTCCCCTTAAAACATCAAAATGAATCATTTTTGCAGAAGTGTTGGATAATTCCTTATTTAATTTTAAGAAAGGCCCACAATACTTTTGTCAAATGGTCATGTGAGCTATTGCCATCACTTGGCATCCTTTGTCATCATTAACTTTAAAAAAAAAATCTTCTCCAAAACCTCTGAAGGGATTTCCATGTTTGAACAAATCATGGCCGCATACCAACGAACATGACCGCTGTTGGTTAAAAGAACAAGGGGTTCAAAATAATTTATGGCTTATAGTTAAAAAAATATAACATTCAGGAAACCGAAGAGACTATATATCCTTCTTCAGCATCAAAAGCTCAACAAAAGTCAAAGCTCTCTTTTTGAGTCGAAGTTGTATGACTTGCCCAAGGTAGGAGTTATTGCCCCTTTATTGTCAAAATTGAAGATTATTGGCATTTTTTCTTCCTCAAAACCTTGAAAATGTTTAGAACTAGAGAATATGTAAGCTTTCCTAAAATGATTTAGGGTCAATATTGTTTGATCAACATTTTAGGAGTTATTCCCCTTGAACTGTTTTTTTTAACTTTAATTGATTTTTGACAATCTTCTCCTCTCTCCTCTGTTACTATTGAATTGAGTGCTTTGAAACCTTGCAGGCATCATCTATAGGATGTCTTAAAAATAGAACAGGGGGGCAAGATATAGTTGTATAGTTCTAAAAGTAAAACAGATACAGGAAATCTGAAGTGAACCTCCTTCCTCAGAATTAAAAGCTCTACAAGACTCTCCATTGAGTTGAAGTTATTTGACAACACCTTATATGAGTAATGCCCCTAAATGATCAAATTGTAAATTTTAGTCATTTTTCTTGAAAACTGTAAGAGTTAGAGAAAGTCTTTTCCATACAAAATTATTCAGCTCATCAAGATCTGCAAAAATGATTATTGATGTATATGTGTTTGATAACTCCTTATAGGACTAATTCCCATGAAAACGTCAAAATAAAATTTTTTTGTAGAAGTGTTGGAAAATTTTCTTATTGGTAAGGAAAGCTACATAAAAACAACCAGAATTGCATAGTTTTTCTGTTGGTTTCAGATTCAGGTGAGCGCTCCAGGCTCTTAGGATCCTCTAGGGTCTGGTTGTATGTATACCAGTTTTAAGAAATGCTGAATCAATTACTGTAGTTAAAATACTGGTAAACTTTGTTTGAAATGACCTTTGGCTACTAGTAGGATATGGCTTGTATAATAACAACTAGGATAAATAAGCAACACAGCAATTTAAAATAGTTTATTATGTTTGAAAATCATTCATGTTGAAATTTGTATAATACATCATTTTTCTACAGTTGGTACAATGTAGTTATACACTCCTTAGAAAACAAATAGTATGAACCTATATTTGTGGATCTCTGAAACTTGACAGAAAGATTGCACATGTATTGAAGTTGTGCATCTGCCTTGACGAATATTTGAGGATTTTCTCGTAATTTTCCAGATTTGGGAACTTTGTCATTTTTCATAACATTTTCAGAAGACGGTACCTTTTTTTGTGTAATCAACTCCTCCTACAGTTTTCAACCCAGATCTCTAAAACTTGACAGAAAGATTGCACATGTATTAAAGTTCTGCACCTGTAATTATGGAATTGTTCAAGTAATTATTTCCTAATTTTCTACACTGGGAACTTAGTCATTTTTCTGAACATTTGCAAAGAAGGTACCTATTTTGTGTTATCAACCCCTCCTTCATTTTTTTACACAGGTCCAAAACCTTCTTGTAAACCATTCCCTATTTATTCAGACTTTTGCGATTTAAAAAAAATCTGCTTGCAGTAAAATGCTATATATATTTTATTATGTATTGTTGAATTTTATTATATTTTTTATATTAAGGGAAATATGTTGAGAAGTGTTCTTTTGACTTGGGAGAAGACACATGTCAGTCATGTTCAGAAGATACATATATGTTTGACGAAACAAATTCTGATTTTGTATCTCCGTGTGAATCATTTGACAGTTGTACCACTGGTAAATATATGTTTAAATTATTAAATCTTTCTAAAGAGAAATTAATTGCTATTAATTAAATACAAGTTCAGAAGTCATACAAATATACTTTTTCTGTAATGAGATATAATATTGTTTGATTGTTTGAATGATGCTTAACACCTAATTCATGCTAAATCGTGTCATCCTGTTTTTATTGTGGAGGAACCAGAGTAACTAAGGAAAACCACTTTGGCGGGAAAACTGGTTATCCTTGGCAATTAAGGTTTAAGGTCACCCTGCCTGCAGTAAGACTTGAATGCAACTTTGACAGGCACATGATCAGTAATAGAGGATTAAACACCTTAACCACTCTGCAAAAGAGACTAGGAGATATATATTGAATATATATGAATTCATTTAGGTTAATGATGCTGAGGTAAACATGCAGTTTTTTGTCCTATTAACTGTATATTGATGACTATTTATACATAATTTTTAGATTGTCAGAAAATATACAATTTATTTGTAAAAGCTTAAGAAACAGGTAGAAATTTAAAGCTCTGCTGACCTTCTCATATTCATTAAAATTATACCCAGTATTTTAAAACATTCTAGAGACTGTAGGAATCTCAGAGTCTGTAAAAATGAATATTCAAATATTTTGTAGCCCAGCAGTTTTATCAAGTTTTAAAGAAGAAATGGTACTAGTAAATGTACTACAGTTGTTTATGAATGAATATTTTTCGGAAATTGCACTGTTCCAAGATTTTGTAGTTAAAAGATATGTAATTAAAGTTAATATATTTTGATTGCATTCACTAATGGTTACATATATTTGCAGGATCAAAAAGAGTAAACTATTTACCCTCAAGTGGCTGCCGTAAACCTTGCATCTGTGACACTGAACTAAATAACTATGGTTTTGACGGTTGCAGTTGTAAAAATTTTAATGGTAGTTGTTCTGCTGGAACCAAATTGGCTTTGAATGGAACATGTTTACCGACCAGGTAGTTATAATACAAATTATGGTTTTAGTTAATTAGCTTTTAGATTGTAATTTATTCCGTTATGACAAAATTTGATATTATTGGTTTTTTAAATTTTTGTTCGTCTGTTATAACCATTTATGAATTTAGGTTTTTTAGCAAAATGACACTAAAATATGCCAGACCAAAGGACCTGACAGGCAAATAATATTCTGACTAAAACTGTAGTGCTATAAGCAAATCCTGTGTTGAAACAATTTTCTTTTTACCATTTTGGAAATGGAGTTAACACAAATTGGTTTCATAATACATGTATTTTAGATTGTTTGTAACTTATATTGTAGTATTGCTGACAAGATGAATGACTTGAGACCAACCAAGGAAGCTGTGTATATTCCTGTTAGGAAAAAGAAACTTATTCAGAATGGTAGGCTGTAAAATATTTTAAACCTGTTTCTAAGTTTCCTGAAAAACAATATATTTCCAGCAGTTTATAAAAGTATAGGAGACAATTTAACCAAACACAGTTAAACTAATCTCTGAAAGACAGGATAAAACAAAAATACAGTAAAACAGAGAACAGAAAGAAAATAAATAAGAGTATTAAATACTGGCTTTAAAAAACCTTATAGATGACCTCATCCGGATTTGGTATTACATTTAATAATTTTAATGATATAAATTCTACAACATCTTAATCATTTGGAGTCTAAATATTTTTGGTTTTAGCAACACTGATAAGTCTTGTTAAAACAAAACCCACGTCTGCCATACTAAATTTTATAACCTTGGTATCTTTGATAACATTTTATTTGCAACTACTGGGTCGATGTGTCTGCTGGTGGACTGTTAGTCAACAAGGTTATTACCGAAGTCACATTTCGATGCTGACAAGAATATCATAGATTCTTTCAGTGATAGTAATTTTCTAAATTTTCTGCCCTAAAATGTTGAAAATGATTAAACTCTTAAGGTTTTTCTATTTGCATGGTGTAGATAGCCTAAGCCAGATTAGACATAATGGTGACTTGAAAACAACCACCAAAGCTGTGTATATTCCTGACAGGAAAAAAGAACTTACCCAGAATGGTAGGCATGTTTTATGAATAATATTTTTCATGACAAACAATATATTTCCAGCGGTTCATATAAATATAGTAAACAATTTAAATGTTATCAAAACATCCCTCAAAGACAGGATAAAACTCACCTCTGGCATAGTAAATTTTATAACCTTGGTATCTTAATTTGATAACATTTTATTTGCAACCACTTGGTCAATGTCTCTGCTGGTGGACAGTAATTCCCCTAGGGCATTGCCCACCCAGAAGTCACATATCGGGGCTGATAAGTATATTGTTTCATTCTTTCAGTGATTTAGTCATTATCTTCTTCTTTCTTTGTGTCTATCATTCATGTGCAGACAGGAGATGAAGCTTTAATTGCCAAGTATCTTGTTGATAATACCTGATTGTTTAGACACATGTTTGAAAAATCCATGATGAAAACCACAATGCAGCAACCTTCTTATATTATAGCCTTATTTTGATTGGATACAGTTCACAGCGCTTGAATTGTTTACCTTCCCCCAACATTAATTCATTAAAGGTTACTGTTTACGGAAGCCATTTTCTCTAGATATAGATATCTTTATATTGAGATCACGATATTACAGTCTCATTTTCTCGAGATAACGATAGACTGTTTTATTGAGATCTCGATATAACAATTTTGTTTTAAAGAGATAATGCATTTAAAAAAAAATTTCTTCTTATTTTTCATGTCAACTTACGGTTTCCGTAAATGTTTCTTGTCTCTTTCATTTGATACATTTAAATATATTTTTACCTATTGTTGTTTGTTCATTTTCTTTCTATTTTACAGACATCTCTGAGAGATAAATGTGTCAAGTGATGACAATGATTTTTATACTTAGACCAGATATTGAGAGGACTAGTCTAGCAAAGTTATTCATTTAAAAACCATTGAAAAAAAAACAGATGACAACAATTAACAGTATTGATACACTCATAAAAAATTAAAACTTTTGAATATTTTTAGAAAATAAAACAGAAAATTCCGTTAAAGAGACAGATACATGTACATGGGAGAATTGTGGAAGGTATGATTTATCTTTTTTTTTCTGTACTTGCACATTCAAAGATTTTTGAATATTTCTGACCAGATGGAATCATTATGAGGATCTTTATTTCTGATTTTTGTCTTAGTTGTTTTTTTTCTATAGATTGATATAATGATAAAGTAGTAAGGTAATTTATTTTGTTCTGATTTGTTTGTTCACATGTATTAAAAGGTGTCACAAGGCAATGGATATATTCATTTTTATATGCCGTTCTATGACAGACTTATTAATGTATACAAATATAATCCACATGTCACACTGTATCTTAAGAATGCCTTTTACAGATTTTCTCCAAACTGTACACAGTTTGTTAAATATGTTAGCATAATGGTCTGTATACTTACTGTTATTTGTTTGGTAATTTGTGAAAAAATGGAGGGTGGGTTTAGTTTTCAGACTATAACTCAAAATGCTTTCATCAATTTTCTTGAAAATTTGGGGAATTGTTTATTATAATCAGTGCAAGTTTCTACTGATTTATTGTTTTAAAGTTATGGGACTTAATTTGTTGAAAATGGGTGATTTTTTAGTTTTCAGACTAATAATATATAACTAAAATAGCTTTTATCGATTTTCTGGAAAGTTTGGAGAATCTTTAATTTTGATAAATGCCAGCTATCTTTTCTTTTGTTTTTAGTAAAATTTAGATTTTTCGTTGAGTTTTGTGACTGTTTGTAAACAAAAGTGTGAAAGGAGGCTAGATTTTTTTTCAGACTCTGATTCTAACTCAATGAAATTATTTGAAATTTGGGGGCATTTTTTGATATTGATAGATATGATTATGCCTCGTCAGTGCAGATATAATTATGCATCTATATAGTGTTAGCTCTTGTCCTCCTTGTCTTTTGACGGGCATATCATGTGCTCATGGCACAGCTCTTTATTTACATTCTGACCATATATTATTGTTTTTAAGATGTATGTGGATTTATCTTTGTCACCATGTTATAAATATAGCTACAATAAGTTCACTTTATCAATCAATTAATCTATCAATCTTCATTTTAGGTGGGTGTTACTTGCAGGAGTAGTTTTAATCATAGTGGCCATTGGCATTGCAGTCTGTGTTTTCTTGACCAAAAAGTGTCAAAAAAGTAAGTCTTGCAACTAGTAAATGAAATAAAAACTACCATAGGTTCATTACAGTTTCTTTACTGCTAAGTACTAAAAAATGTGGTTTATAGGCAGAAAGAAACCAGTGTGTTTGAACATGGTTTTGTATTTAAAATGGTTATAACATGCGAAAATCACACATTCCCAATTTGGATGTTGGTCAAGGGGAGATAGGTCATGTTGAACATATTTCACACAAACACAGAAGTTACTCACATCAATACTGTTTTACTGTTTTGTCATCTATGTCTGGGACAAATCTAAAAATGCATTCGGAACAATTTGTTTTCTTCTGCATGAATCACCATTATATAAAGTCTGCATGATTCTATGAAAACTGTCTTGTAAAATGCATTGTCCAATTAAACATTACTCCTCACATTGAAGCTTTGTGTCTTTTTAGAGAATCTGATACATCATCTATCAAACCTTTTAAAAAATCTTCCCCTCTGAAACCACTTGACCAATTATTTTCAAACTTAGCCACAATCATCCTTAGGGGACCAAGTTTCTAATTTGTACTAAGGTGTTGACCAATGGTCAAAGATGACCACTGTCAAAACAGGTTTTTGGTCAATATCTCACAAATTATAATAGCTATCCAGAAAAACGTAACTTCAAATTGTTCAGCGCATTAAGCTCTACAAATGTTCCTGTCAGTCTAAAGTTGTTGATGACTTCCTGATGAGTTATTGCCTTAAATTATGGTTTTTGACAAAATTTTCATTTTTTGCAATATAAATTGAAAACCTGAAAGAGCTAGATTGACATTGTAAATTGCCTAAAAGATCAGCAAGATAATGCCTACAAAACACATAGTTGGTCCAAAATTGTTAGATCACTACTTGGTCAGATGACTCTGTTTAGAAGTTGGTGCCCTTAAATAAATGATTCCCAAGTCATTGTGATTTTTAAAGCTGTCTTATGACATCTTATTGGAGTTATTCCATTTAATAATATTTTGTGAAGACATTTTTAGTTTTTGCCTAGTAACTTCAAAGCTATAACAGCAAGACTGAAACTGTAATTGCAAAAAAATTAAAGATAGCTCGAAGTCATTTGTATCCATCAATTACCTGCTCATGGGAGCCTCCAGTTGTTAACAGGGGTACAGAGTTATTCCAAACAAATACCAGATAATTCAGTAAGCTATAATAAAATACAGAGTAAATGAATTGTATTTTTTGAAAAAAGGCAGCTTGTGATTCATGTGAAATAAATGCAGAAATTGTTTTAAGAAGTTTTTTGCTAAATTGAAAGGTAGGACAAAATTTAAATACCATTTTGGATCTTAAATAATGTAATCTTAGATATTTGAAGTCATACATGCGAGGTAACTGCTATTATGGGATTAAAACTGGTTTTTTAAGGAAATTATCAATTTATAAACTCAAATGTCACTCACTCACAATCTAAATAAAGTCGGAATGACTTTATCTCAAGTTTGTGAGGGAGTTGCAGGAGTTACACATTTAAATTTTCCTAAAATACAAGGTTTAATCTTTATAATTCTCATAGTCATTGAGATTTTTAAAGCTGCAAAACACTTACAGAAACCCATCTAGACCTCAAATGTGCCTAGGTCAAAAAGCGTAGGAATATACAAAACATAGTACCAAAGGAATCTTGGTTCTGTAGATATTAATAAAAAAACAACGAAGTGAAACCCAATTTTTTATGTTTATAATTTTTTTTTAATTTTGAAATCTCATTCAATTTAATTATAAATCATTGTACAGACAATATTTGTTTCCTCTCCTGTACCCCATCTTTTTTAAATTGGATACTGAAAGAAATCCACTGAGAGGAAATATCGATGTATAAATGATCTGAGAACATGTAATTTTATTGTTTTTATCCAATCTAAGCTCTTAATATAAATAAATTTCAGCATGAATCGAATTAAATAAATTTGACTGTAATTTAAGTAAAGATATCTCACATAACCGTTTATTTTAAACATATATCAAGTCCTCAATTCACTTTTCACAGTCTAAATGTTCTGTGTATCCCATCCCACCTCCACTTTCCATTGATTAATTGTTTGTTAACTTGTTCTCATCATGAATATAGCTGAAATACTGCTCTTTTGACATTAATCAAACATCCAATCAAGCAATCAATCAATCAATTTGTTCTTTTATATGTATATGGTGGGCAAAGGTGTTTTCATTAAGTTAATTTTTGTCAAGTAAGTGTATTGGTAGATACACAAACAAATAATTCTTTTATACTGAATTTAGTAATTTCATCCATCCATCTATTATACCATAGACACTTAATAAAAATAGTGTTAGTAGTGTGTATAAGAAAGAAGGGTAAGGTGTTTCGACAACTAAAGTGATGACATAGTAGACAATTATTTGAGACTTTATATTGAGAAATACACAGTTTATTGGAACATGAGAGACAGATCTGCATTGTTGATTTTAGTAACCTTCCTAACTTTTATACTGAGCATTAATTATTTGATTGGCATATTGTCTTTCATATGTTTGTAGTGAGTCTGAAAACTCTGAAAAAAGACAAAACAAGTAAAAAAAACTAAAAAAGGTTATTGTCTACAAATATATGCAGTCAATCAAGGGAATTGCACAACAATATCATTCAGAGCCTCTTTTAAAATTTAAATAAGTAAATGGCCATCTGGACTTTTATAAACTTCTTTTGTGATTTATTTTTATTTTAAATGCCTACCCTCTAGACCCTCAAGTTCCTAAATGGTAAATCTTAATGACACATGATGACAATTTAGCAAAACGCTGCACATGGTTAACAGGAAGTGCAGACCAAAGATCAAATCAAGTTAAGAGTAACTAATAATGAGAACTATGGGCATAAGAAAAATGACATCTGATAAAAAAGTGTACTTACATATTTATAACGAATTATTATTCACAGTTTTACCACATACATGTACATAAACTGTGACATGTTTGGGTTTTTGGTTCTGTATATAAACATCGAAGTAGTAATGCACATAACAAGAAGAACTTAAAATAAACCAGTTATCAAAAACACCTTTCTGTTGAAAACCCCTTACGAGACCATATCTATAATTTTAGGTGACCGTGACAATGAAAACTATGAAATGGTCCAAACACAAGCAATGACAGGCCTTCTTACAGATTCGGGAGTATCATTGACTTCTAGACCCTCAATAAATGGAGAACCCATTACAGAGGAACCTGTTCTTACTACTGGTAAACCCATTGCTGCAGTTGCTCCATATAAGAATGATGATGGTAAGATTAAGGAGATTCTCATTCATATAATATAATCTTTTTTATAATTTGAATTACAAAGAATTGCAACATGGCTTCAACATGATAATGCAAATATCACAGTTTGGAGATTAAAAAAAATATTTTCTTTTCTTTAAATCAACATAAAAGTTTCAATGACAGATAAGAAAAGCTCCATATTTTCTACTATAAAATTTCCTTTAAATTACAATGTAATATTGCTATAGTATTGCTAAAATCATTTATATATTTTTGGCTTGGTTGCATGAAGTGCAAACCCTGGTTATAGTATGGTGAAGTCGGGTGGGCGGGCGGAGAAAATAGATCTCTTCAGATCTCTGAAACTTCACAGAATGATTGCACATGTATTGAAATTGTGCACCTGGTATTATGGAATTGTTCCAGGATTTTTTTGCTAATTTTCCAGACATGGGAACTTCGTACTTTTTCATAACATTGCAGAAGAGGGTACCTGTTTTGTGTAATCAACTCTTCCTACAGTTTTCAACCCAGAACTCTGAAACTTCATAGAAAGATTGCACATATATTGAAGTTGTGCAGGTGCTATTATGGAATTGTTCCCGGATTTTTTTCTAATTTTTCAGACATGGGATCTTAGTCATTTTTCAGACATTTGCAGAAGACGGTACCTATTTTGTGTAATCAACTCCTCCTACTTTTTTTTCACAGACCTAAAACTTTCTTCCAACAAATTGTAAAATATTCCCTATTTATTAAGGCACTTGGATTTGCAATGCGGCCATTTCAGACTTTTGCGATTTTTTTATATCAAAATATGTCTCTCAATTATGTATGTAAACTCGAAGTAACAGTATTGGTCATTATCCATGAGGACCATAAGATTTACAAAGGGTCATAACACTCAAACAGATCATTTTGTCATCCTTGTAGAATATTAACAGTCAAATGGGTCATTAAATTATTCATGTGGACCATAACAGTCAAACAGGTTATTACATTATATCCATGGGGACTTTAACAGTCACGCGGGTTATTACATTTCTCATGAGGACTATAACAGTCAAACGTGTCATTATGTTATCCATGAAGACCATAACATTCACAGTCAAAAGGCTCTTTACATAAGCAATGAGTACCATAACAGTAAATGCATCAAAACATTATCCATGAAGACCCTGACAGTCAACTGGGTCATTAAGTTATTCCTGAGAACATTCAAACCATTCATTACATTATAAATAAAGATATTTCAAGATTTCAAGATATTATTAATACACTCAGGCAGCTAACGCTGCACCAAGAAGACAATGTGAAAATAACATGTATACAAATGGCAAAGAAAGACAGGACGGCAAAGTATATGACACATAAATCAAATCAGTAATATGCATTAAATGTAGAGCAGTAACACAGACTACGTGAAATTCAGGGTCATTTAAAAGACTAATGATCGTATCACGTGATAATCGTGATCGTCAATTGCAGGTACATAATATTTTGACCACGTGCTTTAAATTAAATGTGTTGGATTATATATAAAAATATTCTCGTAATTTATAACTCATAGTATACTAGATAGGTTTTGAATGAATATAGCCATATTGTTCAAAACTGGTATGTTACACAATGAGAGGAGACCAATAATCTTATCATCGCGTGGTGAAAAAAGATAATAATCAGGGATGTATTTCATTCGAAGTTGGTGTATCTGTTCATTTTGGCAAAAAAAAAAGATAATGGGATTCATTACCAATTGATCTCAAATTGCAATGTTTACAATAACGCTCATTTTTTGGAATTTTTTGCCAGCATCCTGTTTCAAAGGGAAACTTGACGTTGAAACATCGGAGTTTAGTTATAGAAATTCTATTTTTCTTCACGGAAGTCAGATATTTTTCCAATCCAAAATTTGTTTTTAGCTTGGAATATAACAGTCCCCTAGAAGATTGGTCCATTTCACTAGACCACTTTTGAATAAACTGATCTAATAAAATTTGTTTTATACATACTTTAATATCATTTTTACTTAGCACACACTGACTGTCCCATACAAAGATATAGCCTGTTTCGTAAAGTATAGACTTTATGTATTAGATCCAGCCAGAATTACATAATCCTGTCTCATGTGCATGTAAAAGCAAGCAATACATCTTCCCAGATAGCTTGTCGCTTCCTGCTAACAACTTACTCCAAAAATTTAACATGCGAGATTTAATAAGAATCTCTATCGGAGATTTGCCAGTCTCTCCGTAGACCATGTAATTTGGTGTGCTTTTTCTCAATGAAAGGGTAGTTTTCAGAAATCTGAGTTGTATCTTCTCAATGACCTGAGAGTTTTAAAATCCCCATCCTTTACATGCGGTGTCATCCTGGTTTGCCCACTTTTAATTAGGGGTATATATAAACATAAGGTGTTTTGTTGTTTTAGCAATTATAGTTCATTTCTTGAAAATTATAGTCTGAATTTTCACAGGTATTTTATACCATTAAAATGATTAAAGGGTGGCATATACAATATTACGGAAGCCTTGGAGGGCCATTTTGACTTTTAACTTTTAACTTACTAATTCTGACTTTTTTGTTTTGAGTTTTGACTATTGACTTATGATACAAGCCGACTGGGGACATTTTCACTTTTAACTTTTGACTTTCAACCTTTTGACTATTGACTTTTGCCTTTTGACTTTTGACTTCAGACTTTTTACGTAAGCCGTGAAGGGACATTTTTGTCTTTCAAATGTCTTTCAACTTCTTACAATTGACTTTTTACTTTTCAACTTATGACTTTCAAGGCGGGAAACAATGTTCAAAGACAATCTCACCTTAGTTAGATTTACTAAAACATTTTGATTATAAAAATGTGAGCTCACCTACAAAAATATCTTCAGGAAAAGAGCAAATTCCACAACCTCCTTTGTATTTTTGTATGAGTTAATCAATTTTATACAGAAAATTTACTTCTTTATGCTATTGTATACGTCTATAAACCAATCGTAATATGAAATTTAAATAATCGCATTATTTCTGTAACACACTTCATTCTGACTTTTTATTTTGTGTAAGGTGCTCGGTGTTGAAAGTCAACAAATTGGATTTCTGGAGAAAGAGACAGTAGTTTTTTTTACAAAAGTCAATAAATCGCATCGGACAGCGAGACATAGATTTCGTTTGATATAATGGAAAATTTTGGGGTTTGTGCAGCTGTACAATCTTCAATTTTTCCGGCCTAAAAAGTCATAAATTGAAAAGTAAAAAGTCAAGTGTAAGAAGTTGAAAGACACAAATGTCCCTTCAAGGCTTACGTAAAAAGTAAAAAGTCATAAGTCAAAAGACAAAAGTCGATAGTCAAAAGGTTGAAAGTCATAAGATATAAGTGAAAATGTCCCCAGTCGGCTTGTATAACAAGTCAATAGTCAAAACTCAAAACCAAAAAGTCAGAATTAGTAAGTTAAAAGTTAAAAGTCAAAATGGCCCTCTAAGGCTTCCGTACAATATAATTAATTGGTATTATACATATCAAAATGGAGGTTTTTTTTATAATTTAAGAAAGAACAGATTAAATTTAATGTATAATAGCTGAAAATTTTTATTGGAAAAAATATATAAATATATGATATGTTTTGTAATAAAAACATTTTGAATGTTCAAATATATTCTTTTTTTTTATATAGATAAAAATCATCAAATAAGATAAAATCATTTGTTTAAAATACGATTTCCTATTTTCAACACAAAAATCATATTTTCTATTTCAACACAAATATAACAAAGGGAAAAAAAAGACAAAATATGTAACACTGTTATCATTTTTCTTTCTGCACAGAGAATTATAATATAAAAACTATATACTTTCCATACATTTTGTACCTATTTAAATAGAACAGACTTTAGATCGTCATGGTCAGTGAACCCATTGTATTTTTTGTTTATTTAACTTAATAGATTATACAGCTAATTAAATGTGGGCAAACCAGGACTAAACCTTACATGCACACAATAAAATTGGTTCAATGAGCGATTCAAATAATTTCAATTGAAGATCAGTCGGTATATTTAAGTTTTTAATTTTACCATATAAAGCATAAAGTGCTTTTTGAGCTTTTTCCCAAAGTTTTTTCTTTGCTTGTGTAAACTTCCCATTATAGTTAAAAATTTGTCCTAGGTACGAAAATTGTCTACAATTTCTATAGTTTAGTCACACAATCTAAATTCAACATTACATGTACATTTTATCTGCGAAAAAATTGCAGCTTTTGTTTGGTCTACATTAATAAACAATTTCCATGTGTTACAATAATTTTCAAATGCAGTAAGAGTGTCTTGTGAACCTTGAGCCATCTCAGCAAGTAAAATACTGTCATCAGCATATAATAAAACAAATAACAACAAGTATGTTCTCAAATCATTATTCATTATATTTCAAACACTTGTCAAACCAACAATATTGTTAGTATTGAAATGATCTTCTAGATCTGCTAGGAAAATAGAAAACAGAAAAGGAGAGAGATTTTCGCCTTGTCTAACACCTATATCGCATGAGAAAAATCCAGATATTTGATCCCCTTGCTTAACACATGATTTAATATTATCACACATGTTATAAATGACTCTTAAAATTTTCCAAGATAGTTAATTTTTTATCATCTTTTGCCATAGCCCAACCCTCGAAACTGTGTCAAACGTAAAGTCCACATAAGTGCAAAATAATTTTTTAACCAAGAAACAAATAAATCTCAATTATTATTTTAGACAGAAAATATTATCCACAGTAAAGTATCCCTTTCGAAAACCAGCCTGTGCATCTGGAATTATATTCAATAGATCTGAAAATTGTGTTAACCTATTGTTCAATATTGAGGTAAATAGTTTACCTAATGTAGAAACTAAATTGATTCCTCTATAAGAATCAAGGCTTGAGGGATCACCCTTGTTTTTGTTTATAGGCAAAGTAATTCCCTCAGTCCATACATCAGGTATAACACCAGTATCTAGAATTTTGTTAAACATAGACACATATAATGGTACAAGTATATGTATTGTGGATTTTATATATTTCATTTATGATTTTATCACATCCAGGAGTTTTACTATTTTTCAGCACCTTTGCAGCAGAAATGATTTCTTCCTCTGTAATTTTGCTATTTAAAATATTTGATTTTTATATCATCTTGAACGTCATCTGATGTGTTCAATTTTTTGAAATATTCATATAAACTTTCGATAGTCAATTTCAACTCATGGCAAGAATTTTGCCTACCAAAATTGTTCAAAATTTTCCACAGTTCTCGAGGATCACGGGCTGATTGTTTTTGGACTTCATTTTACATCTTAAATTGATAATTTTGGAAGCTCTTATTCATTTCAGCCTTATAATTTTCACAAGCTTGTTTTAAATATATTTTATTTACATCTGATTTATTTGTGTTGTACTCTCTTTTCACTTTATGAAATATGTTACCTTTTTGTCTGCAGGTATGTGTAAACCACGGTTGGTGATTTTTAGAGCGATTGCTAATAAATATAAACCTATTTCCAAAAGTAGTCTGCAGAATCAATGAAAACTTTGTTTAGATCCTCAACAAAATTGTTTAATTTTGTTTTAGAACCTTCACTATTGGAATTAATCGATTCTAATTACATAGTTCAATCATGCTTAGTTGCTCACGAACTTTGTCCTTGAACTGCTGTGATTTTTCACCATTCCAACAAATAGGTTTAATAATCTTATTTGCGGATTGGTTATTGTTATGCAAATGAGAACTGTAAAGGATTGACAGTCGTAACCTTCAATGAATATCTGATATAAGTGGGTCAAAATCAAGCACTTCAAATTAAGAAATAAAATAATCGATAAGACTTGATTCTTTTGAGGTTAATTTGCCACACAAATCTGGTTTAATTCTACCATTTACTGTAAATTTATTATTGTTTTTACAGAATTCAATAAGCTTATGGCCATACGAGTTTACTCTTCCAGTGTCCAAAGAGTTTTTTCTAAAGGAAAATTGTACAAAAAAAGTTTATGAAAATCGTACAATTCTTGTGTCAATGTAGCATTAGATCATATCTAAAATGCCCAAAAGATCATCATCAGGAATAACATATAATCAAACAAATTACCACTTCTAGCATTAAAATCTCCAATTAATGCACACATAGTATTTTTATTATTTAGAGCAAACATTTCTGACTCAATTTCATCAAATGCTTCAGGGGAAGTATATTTTGACCCTTCAGGTGGTATATAAATGCACCCCAAAAGTAAATTCTCATAATCAACATGAGATATGTGCAACTTTAACCATAATACAAACTCAGACTCTGTAGATGGGAATTTTAGAAAAGGTTTTAAAATGGTTTTATAAATAAATACAATCCCACCTGATTTTTTCACAAAGGACTTAAATAAACCCTAACAATCAAATGGATCATTACTTTATACATGAGTACCTCAACAGTCAAAAGGGTCACTATGTTATCCATTAGGGCAATAACAGTCAAACAGGTCATCATGTAATCCATGAGTCGTTTTCTTTTGCAGTTGTAAATCAGCCAGAAGCCACACCATTGATGCGAACACAAATGGACCGAGAACTAGTTCAGAATGACTCACCAGCATATCAATTTCCTGAAATATCTTTTAGAAGACCAGTAGATATGGATACTGAAGAACAAGAAGACAATCAATCAGAGCTTGTGAATGTTCAGCATGATTTTGGTTCAGGACTAAGTTCTATAAGTAGTTAATGTATTTCTCAAAAACTGGTATAACTCTTTGGTTATTTTATATACTATGCATATATTATAGGAATGATCAAATTTATTATATAGATTGATTTGTTTCTGCCTTGATGTTGGTTTTTTATTATCTTCTATAGGATAATTATAATTTTTAAGTTATAAAATACAAATGTACCAACTATTTTCCTTTTTTTCAGAAAATTTTAATTTAAAATATACAATCTGCATATTATAATTAATATATCTGTTACTAAAGAATAAGTATCTATAAAAAAATGAAGAATTTCAGCAAGCTGTGACAAGACACTGTGTAAACACGGTTTAAAATTTAGTGTAGTATTCTAAATAGAAACATCATTTAAAATGTTATTAAAAAAGTCAGTAATTATTTAAAGTGTACTAAAATTGACCACAGTGATATTTAATTTTAATATTTGATTAACTTCTTAGAAAACTGAGAAACTGTTTTTATTTAGGAGTCAAATAATTTTTCCTTGAAATCATATTTGAAAAAAATTGTAAAGGGGTTTTTATAACAAATGTTTTTTTAATTCTTCTTTTTAACAGCAAATTCTGATTTTATAATGAAACATTCTACAATATATATTGAATATTTACAGAATTGTATTTCAATTTTGTTTACTGAAATACAGGATTGCGATAATTTTATTAATTAGAAAAAGTGTTTTTGTTTAAAAAAATTGAAAAAGATTTATTATTATTTTTGATGTGGCTGGACAAAGTAATATAAAAATGAGTAGTTTCGACAAGATTTATGATTGCATATAAATAATTTTATTTCACTTGAACCAAAGGTTCATGTGAACTGTTGCTATCACTTGGCATCTGTCATCATCTGTCTTTATAAACTGTTTAAAAAATCCTGTCCTCTGATAAAACTGGGTCAATAAGAATTGTCTAAAGTTTATCTAAATCATTAATAGGGTTTTTATTTCATACTTTTCAACACATAGTTTTGGCTTGTATCTAAAGGATTGTAACAGAAAAAATATTACCTCATAATGATCAGCACACTATAATTTATTATTGTAGTCCATGATTATCAATTGAGTCATTTCCCTTAAATGACGAATTGTCTTCATTCTTGTGCACTTTTGGCTGTTAACTGGAAAAATTTAAAATAGAAACTGTATACACTAAAAATAATTAAAAAGACAAGATTTACATGACAAAAAATGGTAACTCCTTTAACACCCCCTTTTTCAGTTTTTTTATTTTATTTTGCTATAAATTTGAAAAAAAATATTTTAAAAAGAGTGAAAAACTTAGAAATGGCAAAAATCATCAGGAATGCAAGATTTGTGAATGAATTAAAATGATTAAAATTTTTAATGACCCCTTACCATGGTTGTTGCCCTTTAACTAAGTATTAAAAAATTGAAATCTGGAAGTGCTTTTTTAATCGATAGTTTTGCAGTGTACCCAAAGGGTTCATTTTAACAAAATAAAAAAAAAATAAAAAATTTTCCTTTAAAGATATTTATTTAATTTGAAATAGTTTATTTACAAATAAGGATACTTTTGTGAATTTTGCATTTTATTTGTCAGTTGAGGTGAGTGGTGTCAGGATTCAGGGAGCCTCAAGTAAATAAAAGTATAAATTGGTGCTAGCATTACTATACAGTATTTACCGAGGTTTTATCCAACATGCCAGATTATTGATGCTTCAGAAACCATACACCTGTGCCCAACTTCACTGCCAAAGGGTTTTTGTTCCAAAGTAACAGATCTAGATTTTATCATATTTGTATATGTTTTTAGAATAATTGTTTTTATCTTTGGAAACAGCCATCCATTTTATCTCTTTTTTAGAGGCTGACACAGTCATGTTGAGCTTATTCAATACTAAATAAATATCATGCATGATATTTCAATAATCAAAAAACAATATATTTAATATTAAATAAATGGAGGCAGTGATTAGTAGGGGGCAGTTATTGTATGATGGAACTGGAAACTCATGGCATTTTTGGAAGTTACCAACAGTCTCACAATTATAAAGTAATTAAACACACATGTTGGGTCTATATTTTGAGAAATGTCTTCCCATTGGAGATGTGTAATTACTGTGGGATTGTGCAATAAGATCATGATTAAGATATTTTGGTCTTACTTGACATGCAGCAACTAAAATTTTGGTCTCTCGCACTATGAGAAGACAAAGTTTGTTTTTGATTGCATGTTAAATTTCGCTCACATGAGAAAATGTCAAGCATAACGCTGGCATTTTAGTTCGGGTGAATTCCGAGCAGGTGGGCAGACACAGGATTTGGTCCATTGTTAGGTCCATGGAACAAGTGTCAAATTTTGTTAGCACTTTAGCATCTTTATTCCTCAGCCAATTCAAACCTAATGTATACACTAGCTATATATATTCAGGGTATAATTATAAGGTTTAAAACTCGACTTGTTTTTCATGAATTTTTAGAGTTATGTCCCTTGACAAACTAACCCAATATTTTCTCAATATTTCTTTATTTTTTCTTCAACAGATTTAAATCGAATTTATACATCAGGGCACCTTCTACAAAAATAAGCCATGTTTAAGGGGATGCAGTACACCATCCGCCATTTTTGGTGAAAATTTCCAAATAAATATCAAATGTATAGTAAATTTAATAATAATTTCTTTCATTATTAACTCTTTATTTTCATAAAATTTAAATAATAATGAAAGTCTTATACCTATATTATTACCTCAATGGTTGAAATAAAAAGGTTTTGCATAAATGGGTATTGGCAGAAAATAATGAAAATGACATTTTTAGGGAGGTAATCACAAGAAACCTTATCAGGGACATGCAAACAAACAATATTATGGACCATTTTTATAGGGTTTTGGCAATATTTCATATTTAATTTTGGTACTTAATGTTTGATGTATTAGTCTTTTGAGGAATGAAAATGTTCTAGTGCATGTATATAGTGTGTAAATAAATGTATTCATTGTTTTTTTAAAGGATTTTAATTTAATGCTTATATAAGACGAGGCCAAACCAAGACAAATTTGTACTATTTTAATATCTCAAATTTCTACATTATCAATTATTTTTCTGATAGTTTTCATCATGTTTATACATCCAATTATGTTTTAAAATATATATATAGATGAGTTTCAAAATCCAGTTAATATGAACAAAAAAAGGGTCATCCGTTTCGTTTTGACACAGTTTTCAGTGTCCTTTTTATTATTGTTTGATAGTTCATATTGAATTTTATTGTAAATTTATCATTTGTTTGTGGCAATTTATTTTATTTCCAAAGCAATATTGTAGAATAAAAACATAATTGTTATTTTTGTTATAGAAAAGATATTCAAACAAAATGTTTCTATGGTAACCCATTTCATTAATTACATTTTCACAGAGTATGTTGACAGTTTCACCTGTGAATGATATACAGTCTAATATTAATAAAATTAAATTTTCACAAATCAAGCATTGTAAATGCCCTTTCAATTAAAATATTATCAAATTGAAAGTATTAAAAAAAAAATCAAAACTCGGAGAAATCAACCAGTACAAATTTGTCGTCACTTAGGCAGACTACCATTTGATGTTTTATATATATATATATAGGCTGTTGTTTTATTATTTATCATTTAATTCATTTTTATTGTACTAAGTACTGTTTTAGGAAAATTTACACCTGGTCTATGAAGGCAATTGTATACTTATTTTTGGGTGGTGGGGTGTAGAAATTTGTGTACAAATAACTTAATATAGATGGTGGGTACCCAAGACTTTTTGTACAGACCTGGCATTACCTTAGACTTCTTCGAAAATTGTTAACATGTAAACTTTATGCTGAAATTATAATGTTTGTAAAATGACCAAAAGCCGGTTTCTTTTTATATATAAATTGTGCAGAAAAAGATTGTCACAACACAAAAGAAATAAAAGTCAGAGTTGTCTTTATTACATAAAACTAATTGAAAAATTTGAATGTAACATTAATTATATGCCTTGTAACAGAACAAAATTGTAACTATAAAAGATATAAATGGGATTCAAGTTTGTAAATTGTTGATAGAAAAGTAAAAGCTGACTCTAAAAAAGAATTAGGTTTACTTTAAAATGTGATATTTTCTTCATCAGTCTTTCATTTTTTGTTACAAGTTTATGTAAATAATCATTGAATGGATGTTCAATTGAATTTTACCAAGTAATGCATTCAGGATTTAGGACACACTAAATGCCACAATATCGTGACAAAGATATGTTGTTACACAGTTTTTAGGGACCAATATGAATGCTTCATTACTTAAAACATGTTTGTTTTGTTTGAACAGTGCTGAATGCCACGATTAGCAAGTAGCTATATCAAGGTATCCAGTTTGTAGTACATGAGGTATATGGACCAGCATTTACAGGTCACTGTTTTGGTGTGTAGTATGAAGCTTTCTGTTACAGCATTTACAGCTGGTGATCACTGTATAATTAAATTAGTATTGATAATTTCTAATGTTATAAGTATTTTAAATAGAGGCTTAATATAACTACACATTCGAGCAGTTGATTGTGAAAGAGACACCACGACCTACTTCTAAGAAAAGTAGGTCATAATGGTGTCAACAAACACTGTATCTCATGTTTCATGTTATTTAAAAAAATTTTTAAGACTACATGTTCCATCAACGCTATGCTTATGCTTTTTAAAAAAAATATGTGATTCCTTTGAACATCGATCTATTTAATATTATATTTTTAAGTTACAAGTTGTATTTTTGTTTTACTATAATAAAATATGTATTGTCAGTTTTTTATTAAACGTTCTGACAGAAATCAGGAAAACTGATTACATCACATCAAAATAAAAATTTTGCATACCTTATAAGAATGTGGCGTACACAATAGAACTAACAATCCTTATGCAGCTCCTACACTTCATTTGAGTATACAAAGTAGGTGCAACCATTCCAATGGCTTTTAACTAAGCTTGAGTCAAGGTCTGTGTGAGCTATTGACCTCACGTAGTCTGTCATCTGCTATGCATTGCCCATAAGCTATTCACATTTACATCTTCTAAGTACTGAATAGAATTTTATTACACCAGACATAAATGTTTGTATTATGTTTTTTTCTGAGTGTTGTTTCCTCATTGAAGATTTGCTAACAAACATGGTAAATTCTTGTTTCTGACTGGCTGAACTTTGAAAAATTTCTCAAGAACTGCTAAATGAATTGACCGTGCTCTTGGCAAAGATGTCCCTATTAAGGTCCTTATTTATTTAATTTTCCAATCACACTTGAAAACGTCTTTTATAAACAAAAAATTGATGGTAAGCCGTCGAAGGTCAATATGGGGTATATCCACCGTTATCATGAATGACTGCTGCAACCCAGCGTCGCATACTGCCATAAGGTGTCAAATTTGTTGAAGCGTTATCTGTCGTCATTCCAGGTGTAGCTTCTAAATGTTGCAAGTCCTGTGTAGGATATTCCCATTGATCCCATAGATGCTCTTTTGGGTTGAGATCTGGACTTCTTGCAGCCACGGAAGAGTGGTCACAGCTTCGTTCTCCAGATATGCACTTACTGCCCAGGAACGATTAGGATCCATGAAAACAGGGCTTTACTTTTACGGGTGGTTTTCAGAATGAGACACAACTACAGGTGAGCACGTCCTGGGTGTACCTTTCGCCATTAAGGTTGCCATTGATTGTTACCAGATCGAGTTTGGAATCATGTGAGATACAGCCCCACACCATAACTGAGCCCCCACCAAAAAGCACTGTAAGAACAATGTTTCTTGGCGTGTAAGCTGTGTTTTGATGCCTATCAGTTACATGAAGTAAAAATCGCTCTCATCTAACCACTGTATTTGTCGTCAGGTTCTAAGGTTCCAATTTTGTCTTGCTCTGCACCAGGCAAACCTGTCCCTGCGATGGCAATCATCAAGCATTGGGCGTTTAATGACTCATTGACCTCAATCCCACAGCTTTAGGACGATTTGGTACTGTTCTGGAAGATTGCGACCAGATAACCACTGTTGCTGGAGACAGGTGCTTGCTGCAAACGGATTTCCCCTAACAATCTACCAAGGCTCCTATCTTCACGTTGGGTTGTCACAAGTGGTCGACAAGGTCCGGAACTGTTTTTAACATCTTGCGTGGCAGCGTGTTTTCTGTCCAAACGACTAATGACTGTATAATGAGAGCCAAGCTGACGTCATATTGCCTGGTCAATATCCGCCTCTTTGCCATGATTAATTTAAATGAATTGGAAATTAGAAATTGTGACATTAAATACCGATATGTTGCACGAAAAAATAGTGCACTTTGGACGTGATGAAGGGAGCAAGCTTCACGTGGACAGAAAACCGCGTTTGATTAAAATTTGACACATGAACGCTCACATCATTTTAATTATACATTAAAGAATTAATACTGACCAAAATCATCAAAATTAAACTTTATTTACAATAAACGAAAAACAAAAATATTCAGGGGTGCTTAATTTTTTCCAGGTGTATAGATGTAATGTTCTCTACAATAATTCCCCATTTAATCACAATTAGGCCTAAAACATTGGGAGTCATAGCAGTCTCTGACGCAGCTTAATTGCGACCATTGCAGATTTTATGGCTCATGACATGATTTCAGACCATCCTAACAGTGCCTGTGCATTCCATTGATCATGTGACCTCTTCTCTAATGTGTTGGTGTCATCAGAGAAAAATAAGTAAATAAATGAATAAATATATCATGTCAACACCAGAGTGTGACTTCGGGGTAAGTGATACCTTGGACACTGAATGTCTACAAGTACAGATATCGTCCGGTGGGTGCAAAAACCAAAATAATACTATTCACCACGCCAGACACGTGTTTCGTCTAATCAAGATTCGTCGGTAGCACTACATACAAGAGAAGATATGGTTGAACCATATCGGGGAAACTCAATTAAAGTAAATGGAGGATTAAAACAGAAACCCATTTTGTATTGTAATATGAGAGATTAATACAATACAAATACAAATATAAATAATTTTATTGGCTCAAACTCATCTACAATAAATAGTGTAATGGAAAATAATATATAACATCACATGTAATGTAACGTAAATTACCGTTAAAAGTCCGAGAATCCTCTGCCGTCCAACGCTTTTTCTAATTTTTTTTTTTGCGTGGGACAAAAACAACTTTTATCGAGACTATATTTCTGTCTTCATACAATACAACAATTTAAGAAAAATCATCAAAAGAATATTTTCCGGGTGTGTTTAATGATTATTTATAAACTCAAAAGTACTTGATGCAAGAAAGCGACATGGTAAATTTGAGCAGTACTGTACACAACTATTAAAAGTAATGTATACAAGGTCAAAACTCAAATGTCAAGATTGGGTGAACCTTCCGTCTCCAAAACATCGAAATTGATACATTTTCTGTACAAGAAATAATTTATTGAGACTTTCAGTGTTCACTTAATAAATATTCGACTTGAAAGTTTGACGACATGTTTTTCTTTAAAATGCAACATTTACGATGGAATGAGACCTCATCAACGCCATCTTTGTCCCAAAATATTTACATTTGTACCGTTTGTTAAATCTGCAATCCGAATTGGGATAAAGGACTGGTTTGGTTTGTTTAAAAATATTCTAAATTCTGAAAACATTGATTTATGTTTTCAGAATTTTTTTGCAAAGATGTACATGTGTAAATCGTGTTTACTGTTAGTACATCATAATTATCAGCTGTAGCAGCACAGGCAGCCATGGAATATTAACTGTTTTCATCACGAAAATTGTTTAATACACCATTAAAACAGTAGCAAGAAGTTCATTATTGTTGGACATACTTACAATGCGTTAATTATACATTTAACAATTGAGATGAAAGCAGATTGAATGTGCATTTATGATATAATATTATGATTGTTTACTAGCCAGCTTGATCGCGTAAGAATATATAAACAGAATTATATTTTTATTCAAATGCAAAGAACAAAATTATTATATTTCGCAATACAAAACATACTGTTTTTCACCTGAAAAATAATCAAAACAATATTACAGATAGAAAGTACTTACTTCGGTAAATGCAAACATCGAACTATATTATCGCGCAATAGCCCAGTAAACCGTACCTGAAATTAGTTATAACCCCACGTGTGATACAATGCAATGATTTGAGTTATGAAAATATTGACAGGCTACACAGTAAAGGCGTTTAAGAGCACTTCTCCCCTTTCACAAACACAAATTTCAGTTGGCGTTGTTGCTTTAACAATATGTGATGTAGCTCATTATAAGCCGCAGAAAAAGATTCAGTTATGGGATGCAAAGAATAATAATAATCCTTACAAACGAAATTCATAAAAGATACCAGAATAATACTATCCACTAATTAAGGCTCGTCGGTAGAAATCCATCAAATATTGAATGGCTAAATAAATAAAAGTTAAGAGCATTACCCCGTTTAACAAACACATATTGTTATTTTCTCATTATAAGCCGCAAGAAAGATTCAGGTATGGACAAGTGTAGGACTTGTACAAGGAATAATAATAATACTCATATGTAGACATGTAACCCAGTTTTCGGAAAATGAACTATGGTTTTTTAAATAGGGAAAGTCCCGTCACATGATCGTAGAAGATCATTCTAGACCAATAGTTCTGTATCCGAGCTATAAATCAATAGCTTTAATTCTAAATATTTACAAACTTTGAAGAAGGAAACTAATAAATATGATGCAGGTAAGTACATTTGCCTATTGTGATAATGCAAGTAATGTTTGTATGTGATAATTCACCATAGTTGTAAATATTGCGTATACAATTATCTCGGCGTTTTTCTGATTTTTCGAAGTTGTTGATAAGGGATTTAGATCTGAAAAATTTAATATATGTCGGGGATTTATATAATTGATGAATACTAAAATATAGATTTTAAGTCTGAAAAATAGTGTAATAATAAGACATGTATTTATTTATAGATTACTGCACGTAAATGACACAAAAATATAGACGGGATTTTTCCGGGCTATAAATATTTCTACAGTTAGAACACCAATTTATATCACTTTATTGACAAAAACAATGAAATTTAACTTTATTTATTTTGGTTACTGTGTACACACGTATTGCTACCTTTATAATAAATACAATAACTGGTAAAACACCTGCATTTACCATTTACAAGGTAAACTCCCCCCCCCCCCCCCAAAACAAAAACCAAAAAAAACAATATATGTGAATATGCGATCACGTTTTCAAAGAAATAATAATGTTCAAAAAAATTTTCCTATTGTTCTTCGAAAGAATAACTATTTATGCATTTTTTTAATTTTCTTGTAAAAATTTGAATATTAGTGTATGATTCTATTGTTTATATTAATGACAGAAACCAGACGTACCAAAGAATCGCTCCATATTCTTATTTCACTACACAAGATAAATTCACAAGAAAAAAATACCTCAAATGTTTTTGCTGGTCAAAATGTCCGACTCCAATACCAAAACAAAATCAGAGGGAAGAAACTTGTACACATTTTATATCACTCACCTAAAATTAAGACTTTCGTTTTCTTATTGCTTTATCGATGTTCAGAACCTGTATGACCACTAACAATGTGATGCTTAAAATTCATTGTAATATACAAAATCAAATACACGTACCTTGAACTACTTATTAATATATGATATTTTGTATTTTCCAGAACCTTCAAACTTTGGTCTTCATCATAGTAGTGAGCTTTATACATGCACTTAACGTAAATAGAGTGGGATGTCCATATGGATATATTCAAAGGAACGGGGACGGCATCTATAAACCATTTTGTTGCAAAAAAGTAACAGAGAACTGTAACCCAGGTAAGCAAATGAAGCATATGGTGAGCTAATTCAGCCACAAAGAAGCACATGTAGTACAGTAGCTTGTTCCAGGCTATTTTAGTAACTTAACATATGTAATGAAGCTCATATTAAATTAGTACATTGCAATTTTAAGAGCGACAAAATTGCGGTCAGTTAGTGATCTAAGACATATAAGTAACATAAATACAGAAACGGAACCCATGCATATTAATTTACATTATTTATTTATTTTGGCTTAAGTTCATGGTTGTTTCTGAGTTGCAAAGAAAAATACAATGATACATAAGGAGTAAATAAGTGCAAGATAATGTACTAGTAAACTAATGAAGTATGTTTAAAAGCAATTTTTGTACCAAATTTGATTGATAGTGACCAGCAAACTAATGTCATGATACTTGTTGAGAGAAATTATTGTCTTTTATTTCTTATATATAATTTAGTGTAAAGTATGTTCATAATCATTGAGTCTTGTAAGAAGCTTACCTTTTTGAATCAAAAATAGTTTTGTAAATTAAATATTGTTTGTTTTCTTCCTAACGAATGCTTCGTTTGTGTACATCTTAATATTGACTATTACTTCCGTAAACACGTGGCATTTGCTTGTGGTTGAAAGGAAGACAAGAAAAATGTGTATTGACCCGGGACAGCTATTAAGTAAATGATTTTTTATTTGAAGGGTACTATGTTAAAATTTGTAATAATGATTACGGAGAAGATCAATGTCAACCTTGTGCGGTACAGACTTGGTTAGTTGATGAAACAAATTCAGACTATGTACAACTTTGTCAACACTATAATGGTTCCCAAGGTAAATTGTTTAAAACGAAGCTGGAAATTTATTTGTTGCGAAAAAGGCAGAGTATTTAATGTTCTTAATGTTTTTTCTCTGCGTCATTTAGTAATTTTAAACTGATAATCTGTATGTTTGCTAATCACTATACTGAAGAAAACACTTGTTTGCCTGATCTATATTACGTGAAGGAATACCCATTGGAATTAAGAGATGTCTTCTTGTTGACTGTATGCCTACCTTGTACCATTCTCTGATATCAACACTTTCAAAGGCATATCCCAAAATGGCGTATCTAGTTTTGTAAATTGTCAACAGCTTGGGTTTTAAAACTCATAGATTAATAAATATTTGCTAATTTATATATTTGTAGGCAACGGAACAGAACACTCATTTACAAAAACAGATTCATTGAAAGAAGTAAGGTATGACTTTTAGTTTTTTATTTTGAACAAATAATTTATTCTAATTATCTGTTAATATTATTATATTAGTCAAAATAATTAAAGGAAAAAAATGAATTGTCTCTGATTGTATATTAGCCTGTACACAGAACAATGACTAGGAGATATTCCTCTGATGCAAAACCTTGTAACAAATATTCGTGATGTGTATTTGGTATGAACAACTTGAACGAAATTGAATGTCATGAATTCTCACATAAATAGTTATATATTTTGCTAAAAACTGTTATAAATTTGCACATTGATGTAAGCAATTAAAACTACAAAACAACAATACATAGCAACAGAGCGGAACATATCGAAAAATCGGATATATGATATCTGCTGCAGATGACTTCAGTTCTATAGTAACTATATTGCCTTCTATTATGTCTGCCATTTATGACAGTTTATGGGTAGATACTGCTCTTGGGGAGAATTTTTGCAATATGTTCTAAATCTTAAAGAGACAATCTCCTTTTTTGTTCTTGCATTGTGTTTATGGCTATTCTGCTATATACGGATTTGTAATTGTCCCTGGAATTTTTTGGCTCTCTTTTCTGTCGGTTTCCTATGCTATTTTCCTTCTGTTATCTTTTACTGGCTTTTTTATCTTATCAACTTGCCTTGTAATATATCTAAGCTCCGTCATGATTCTTTGTTTAACTGCTGTCTATGATCTGGGGCAAGTTCGTCCACACAACATCTTTCTCTGATTTTACCTCTCGATGTTTTATTTGTAACCAGACCAGTTGCGTTTTAATATATAAATATATAATTATTAAATGAAGATGTAGTGAAACATTAATATTATAAATATTATATTTTTGTTTATTCTAGCATGTTTGACTTTCAAATGAAAGAAAATTTAATGATTCCCACATTTGTGTTGCAAACGCTCATTGTTATCTAGAATAGTCAAGTGTAAACACTGCATCAAAACTTGACTCTACATTACACAATTATACTGTTTTGACTTCTGGCAATATACCATAGTAATACAAATAAAAGTACTAACCTTTATGTGTATGTCTTTATTTATTTCTTAATTACTTCCTAGATGATAACCTAGCTTTGTTAAAGTTGGGCTTCACTCTAACATTACCTTTACCTTTGTTTTCCCTAACAAAAACTACATGCAATAATTTAGTTACAAAATATGAAACTGTTGTTAAACCTCATTCAAATAAACAAAAAAAAGTCGCAATATTTAAATTGAACTTATTCTAGATTAGTAGTAAAACGTACATAATAGGTCTCATCGAGATTATTTCAACGATCGGATAACACAAGTACAGATGAAAAATAATTTGACTGCTTTACAAGTAGCAAGATGATTAATAGTGTTGTAATCGAGTTTTCTATTTGTCTTTTCATTAGTGCATATTCTTTTAGGTGGGTAATAACAGCAGTAGCAGCTGTAGTGCTTATAGTTATTGTGGGTGCAGTTTTCTCGTTATATTGGAGGAAAAGACGCAGAAGTACGTATGATTTATTTCAAGAAAATTCTTTAGGGCTGCTTTACTACCGATTGTATTATTTGGCAGTTTTCCCTAAGTTTTTTTAATACGAGGAAAAATTATTTTACAGAATTTTTTTTTTTGAATACTTTAATAATTCATACTATTATGTTGCTACATATTGTAGTTTCATCTGTAGTTTTAATCGGTGTATCAATTATTATCTGGAAGTAACGCTTAAAACGAAATTGAAAGGGGCTCCGTGTTCAATGTATACAATTTTATTAATATTTTTTTCTTTAAATATTTGATATTCTTAAAAATAATTATTATTCAAGCAACTCCTGCAGCTTTGAATAGTATTTGTAAACGTCATTTATAAGTCATCATATAAAATCCCAGCAAGCTATTGTTTTAAAATTAACACAGTTCATCCTTATCATGACTAAGTTAACCGTTACGGAATATCTGTGTCACAGATGATATTTTCCGTTTGTTATACAACTTTACCCCCTATTCCTGTATTATAATACTACGGTATATTAACCTGAGTGATATGACGGGTGCAACGAGTGGCACAGGAGTTACTTACCCATCCGGAGAACCATGACTCATCCCCACGGTTTTTAGTGATGTTAGTACTACTCAATTTTTGGTGTTGGTGTTGTGTCTTTTTGTTTTTGTGGTTGTCCCCTCCTTAGTGTTACCATAGTTTTGCCTATCCTTGTTGTTTTCTTGTCACTTCTCAGTATCTTTGACTCTATTTTCTTTGCCTGTTTTAAATCCATATGGTAGTTACCATTAATTCGGTAGTTAAAATTACATGTATTAATTTTCAACAGTTGACATAATAAAGTGTCAATGAAATTGTTACTTTAAAAACAATATTGACGATAGACAATATAGTTGTTCTTTAAATTTGAACGTTTGTGTATATAGTTTTAGGTAACAGTGACCCAGAAATGCATGAAGCAGTTGAGAAAATGACATCACCGAAGCTTCTTTCCGATTCAGGGATATCAATGACATCCGTTTCATCATTGCAGCAAGAAGAACAATTTGTTAATGGTAATGAAGCCTCGACTGAGTCATTAAATAATTTCACAGGTTTCCTGTCTCCTTACAGACATGATGATGGTAGGTTTGTGTAAATCTTACAGTTTATTTTTGGTCCTAAAGTTGAATTTTGTTTTTAATATTTGTTTAGTTTGAACTTATAAACAGAATTTCTTTTCATTATAATCTTTTAAATATTACTAATTAATGTTGACTTAGGCCGAATTTTACTGCCGTTATAATCCGAAGTTAGATTTGTGATTTGTCGGATTAACGGCAGAATTCAGTCCTATTGCTCGTAATGTAGCAAATAAAAAATTCTAACTTCGGTCTGTTTATACAAAATTCAAACATAATATCCATCTTCTTTACGTTATTAAAGCTTTAGACATTGCGAAACTAACGGGAAACGATCTTTATTGAAGAAATTTCTTTTTTCGTCTTTGAAGATGCACGTGGAAAATGCTATGTTTATCATTTTTCCTTATATGGATAATGAGACCTAATTTTATTATAAACGTGCTCATTTGCATACTATAACAACCACTCCGTAGTAAGAATCCAGTAATTTACATATGTATTACCCAAGATGCAAAAACGCCATTCAGTTTCGGGTTTCTCAATGTTTTTCATGTAGTAAACGTAATTAAAAAGGACACGATTGTCAATTAATACACAACGCACAGCGGGTTATTAAAAACGGCAATAACTATCATCACGTATCAATAATGATCGATTTTAAACACGAAACCGATAAACAAATGGTGCCACTGTCGAAAGATATCAAGATCGACCACGTCTGATTTTATATGCAACTAATGGGACTAAATTCGTACCCTCGCCAAAAAAAAAAAAAAAAAAAAAAACCAGGGTACGATTATTCGTTCTAATGTTGACTATTTAAGTGGGTATCATTGGGTGACTATTATGAAAATTTGTTTAAACATTTTCTTCAACTGGCGTGTCCAAAATCAACTGCAAATAGGAAATGTTACATATTATTTCCTTTGTTAATGAAAAAACATACACGGTATTTACAAAATCAGACCCCGTTAAAACCATCATTTTATATCCGCTGGATAAATCTAAATTTTATTTCAAAAACATGTGGCTCTACTTGCGTTCATAGTTGAAATCCGGGTAGACGAGTGTACTAGGTAACAAGTCTAGTACTATTTATAATTATTTCAGATGTGCTTTGATTCCCCTTGTATGATAACACAATGGGTGCACTGATCTCAGAACCTGGCATAATAGAATCTAACTGTTACTTGTACAGGACATACAGTTCCTTGCAAATTGGTACAAAGTAGTGACCTCTACAAATCACCTTAAATTATGTTCATTAATAGCTATAATAACAAGCTGATATAAACATGATAAACTACAAGCATAAACCCTACTGCATTTTTTTAATGGATAGTAATAAGACTGGCTATATTTGCATTCATCATATGCTATTTAATTCTCTCTGTTTTTTCTTGTTAACAGTTGGACACCACACAGAATGCTCCCCTTTAATGGTCGCAAACTTGGACAGGGAAGTGGTTCAGGACACATCACCACATCTGAAGCTGCAAACCTTCTAAAAACCCAGTAGAATTGATAGATAGTGAATATAAGGACATGATGACTCTCAGTCAGAGCTACTGAATGTTTAATGGGTGTATAACTAAATTATTATAGTATTTATTTATTTTTTACTTTTCGGCAGGCAATAAACTGACCTGCCTCTTTGAAACACATGATGTGTCCAGAAAAAGAAATGGAAAGACAAATTTTATGTTGTATTTCCATATGTGTAGTTAAATCATTAAATAATATAAGTAAACACAGCAAACATGCAGTGTAACTAAAAATACTTTAGAGTGATATAGTTAGTTGGGTTTAATTGTTAACATATTTGAACATAATATATTGTTTTCACTAATATATTTTAGTTATATTAAGAACTAATGAAATTATGAGTATATTGGAAACGAAAATTAAAGTGTTAAACTAGGACAACAAGAAATAATAGGTATTTCAGTTTATTGAGGAGCAATGCCACATCGAACTATGTCTAGTAAACTTGATATTTGGAAGCTAAATGGAGAAATATTCTTTTGTTCTTGATAAATATTTTTTAAAGAAGTAATTAAATGAATAAAACAAATTCTTTCAAACTAATATCACACAATGCACTGCAGGAGGGCATTTGTATTTATCGAAACGATGCTAGAGATAGTTATGATGTGGCCTGAGAAACAATGATTTAAAATCAAGGTGGATGCTCTTGATTTTATAACTACTAAAATGTTGTGTTTTTAAATAATAAAGTATCAATACTGCCAGATTGGCAATAGATACAAGTTTTAAAGTTTTTCAAAAAAAATGTCTGATTGACAAAAGATACAAGTAAAGATAAGGTTAGGCTCATCAGCCACCCTCATAAGTCAGGGTTTCTGTGTCCACACTCGTCCACGTTTGTGTTCGCAAACGCGGACGCGTGTGGACTCAGAAACCTATATTATGAGGATGTACTTTTGCATGATGTAATAGATGTTAATGTATTAAAGACTTCCTTTTTATGAACATGATATTTCTGACAAAGTTCAATATTGTTAAACGGTTTTTTGCTTGAAGAGGAATACAATATAAAAACATAAAGAGGAAATGTCTTCAAGAAATAAAGTTGACTCTCATTATGTTATGAGTTTCAAATGCGACTAAAATTTAGTGAAAAATTCTATTATTATAGTCAAATTATTCACGCCAACCATGTTCGAGACAACCAGAGTCAACTGTATATTAATCGAGAACATACATGTAGAAAGTATTTTTGTGGTCCAATAATTGATTATGATCAATTACTGTGGACCACAAAAAGCACACTGAGCCCGTATCTGCTGAACTTGTAGATATTGTAGAAGATTTTTATTTTTTATCAACCATTGATGAATGGTTTGGATATGTAATTTTATCATTTCCTTCCATAGTTTATTTATATCAAGCTCAAATTAACAGTTAAAGACCATTGCCATGACTAAGATATAAACTATTTGTATTGCTACAATCATTTTGGACGACATTCATGCATTATCCTTAAAAATGATATAAGGAAAAAAAATCGAGATTATACTAGTTGGAACAACTATATATACTAATTAAAAATATCTTGTTGTTAAAATATCTCGTTACTTTTACTAGTATATACCGGTAATTGAATTTAAAAATTTGTACAGCTCAAAGTATTCAATAGTATTTGGTTAGAAAATATTAGTTTAAACAAATTGGATTCGTTTACTTCCTTAAACCAGAGGCTTCCGAGGCTACATCTGTTTAGACAGTATTTCTTTGGTAAGATGTCTGCATGGTTACAGTGTCATTGTTCATCCCATTTAATCCTGAAAATGAAAAATGTACTTTGTTAATAGTTGTGAACTTTTCTACTTATTTTTTAAAAATCGTTTATTATAGTACTGTATATATTTTTCATTTTTAATATATATTTTTTACTAGTATTATGACACAATATAAGGCGATCGAATGTGTTTTCTTCAATTGTTTTTTTTTCTAACTGAATGGTAAATTACATAGATAAGAGATTTTTGCAGCATAATTAAACATTTTGTAATATAACTATTTTTTACCATTTTTGAGTCACTTAGTACCACAGTACGGTGCCGCCATCAAAAACCATACTGGTCACTACTTTCTAATCATGTTATTCTTTTATGATGGTTGAAATAACCTAAAAATTTATTGCTTTGATTTGCATTGAACATTATGTAATAAAATGGTTCTATTTTGTTACCAATGCCAAAGAAGACAATTTGTTTTGTTGTTTTGTTATTTTTTGTTGTTGTGTTTTCTTTATATCTTTTGTATCATGTTTAAATGATATTTGCATTATATTTACAGTTACCTTCTTTATGCAGCTCCGTATATCAAACAATTTCTAGAAAAAGTTTCATTTTATTTCTGCTGCATTTAAAATAAACAAATAGATTGCTATTAGTTTCGGATATCGACAGTGAAATATATCAGTTCAGTGGTTAATCTAATTAAAATTAAATCTCTCACTTGTTCCCCACTTTTTGTTACTGTCGCTTACAGGCAGCTACACTAACAAAAAGAGAGGAGAAAGTGAAAGATTTTTTTTAATTAGATTTTTTTAAATAAAATCAACTTTATCAATTAATAGTTTCATTACTAAATTACCAGAACTGACATTATCAAATTTTCCTATAAAAGGAAATTGAACAAATCTGTATGATATTTTAGACAAACTAGTTTTATTTAAAAAGGTTGTTAATTAAATTTTGTCATTTAATTCATGTGTATATATCTGTGTGTTAAACCATGTAGTCTTTTTTAATCATAGTAACATTAACACAGACTCCCCAGAAGGTGAAAATCTCTGCCAGGCACTAGGTCAGCGGCATATCAAGAATTGTATTTGACCGAGCAAATTTCTGCTGGACACAAATATACAATAAACCAACATTTAATGTGACCGACAATTATAAAACTTATCCACTGACCAAAGCTTTACTTTTCTGCCTTGTTATGTGGTCTGGCACATTCTGTGAAAACCACACATGGTATACATGTTCATCAAATGGGTTAAATGCGACAGTACATGTGCTTGAGAAAGGGTCATCATGGCCTACTTCTCTAATGAAAAGTAGGTCATCAGGGTGACAATGACAACTATTTTATAGTCCAACTTGTACCTCCAGTTACATGCATAATTGTGTTTTTCGAAATTAAATCAATTTGTTTATGATTTAACAACCAAAACTATATACAGATGTTGTCTAATTACGATTTTTTGCATTATAATCTCCATTAAAATTTTATTGTTTTATTTATGTATGGAATACTTTGACTTGTGATTTATAACAATCTTTAAGCTTGTGTTTGTAATATAAATGCATGTAAAAAAATTTGTATTAATTTTTCATTTAAAATTAAGATTTCATCAGTTTACATGTTGCTAGTAATGGAAGCTGGAGGTTTGGCATGCTATAAAACCTGGTTAAATCCACCATTTCGTTTGAAATACCTGAACCAAGCAAGAAGGATTGCTGTAGTTACTATATGTTGGTTATTGGGTCTGGAATATGCCAGTTTCTCGAACTTTGAGTTGTAGATTTGTAGATACGGTATTTTGTTATTATTAACTTTACTTAAAAACATAGAGTTTTAGCTTTCTTTATTTGAACACACAAGTAAAGTGCACTTGGTCTACCAATTTTTAGTGTAACAGAAACTGGTACTTATTGTTGACAGACAACATTGATCTATCAAAAAGCTACTTTTTCCTCAGCAAATACTTTTTAAGGGCAAATATGACAAAATTCAATATATAATACTCAAACCAAAAATGTAAAACGACGACATATGCTGTATGCGTATTTGTTAGGCTTGTTCTATTTCATTGTTTGAGTAAAGGTGGGTGATGTTTTTGAAGTCACATTGCAGCAAATTGAGGCCAGCATAAATTCCAACAATTTACAGGTAATGATTCAAAACAAGGCTTGTTGCTCGGAGGTTAGGTTTAACAATGTGCTATTTAACATGTTTATTTCTGTATGTCTATATGTTATCTGGTACATTTCGTAGATACTTTGCAGGAGTAAATTGATCAAGGTTTTGACCAAGTTATACCAAACATTTTTAATTGATGCATGCTTGCGAGTTTCACATCTTTAATTTTCAGAACAGAATCACTTATGTCGCGGTTATTACGCCTACAAGTAGTGTTGGAACCATGATATGAAAACAATAGAGCCTGACAACCTGACAACCTGACAACATCCGAGCCTGACAACCTGACAACATCCGAGCCTGACAACCTGACATGGTCATTTAAACTGGGTAAATCATTGATAGGGTAGGCACCGGGTGGCGGCTTTAAAACTGACAGGGTGGGTGTGGGTGGTGTATGCCAGGGTGGGGCAACCAGTAAAGATTTTGTGAATTTTACTGTATACAAAGAAAGACAACTCTTATTCTTTGGAAATCATTTTAGTCAACCTGTTATAGTCGATTGGTTGTGTTTGTCATATTCTCCATTTCCATTCTGTTTCCTAAACCCTTACTATAACTCCACTATTATACTATGTTTTCTTATTGGTGTTTCACATAAAAAGAAGGAAGTCTTATAATCCAAGCAATAGAAGGGGGTCAATGGAAAACAAAAATAAGATTTAAAATGTTTATTTCAAATAACATATTTAAATTTCAATAACAATCATTTAGAAGTACCCCTGATAAAGATTTGTAACACATTTATGTAAAACAACACTTATTAACCGGATAAAGTACCCAACCACATGTTCATATGATTATAGGTTTTCAAAAGATTAAAATGAGACGATTTCCATATAATCCAAAATAAAAATATTGTCCTTTGTGTAAATACATGTAACAGTATAACAAAAACATAATGTAATCTATATATAAACATTATCAAAACAACCTGAGCATTTAGATACCATATATAAAGGTATTTTGTATTTGAAGTAAATATTTCAAAATTGGGTAAACATATATTGCCTTTTAAAATTTAAACTGGAATGTTTTGAAAATAATACTGTACTGCATACATAAAATATCACAACCCATATTAATAATATGAAATATCACATTTTAGGACTAGACAGAAATTATACATTTTGAAGTAGTTCCAAAATAAAAAAATCTTTAAATAGTAAGGATTAATATGCAAATACATGTAACATCATTTGCAATTAAAACATATATACATGAACATGATGAATAAATAAATCATAATTAATAAAACTGTCTTTTTCAAATATTGGATTTGTTTTTAAGCATTGTAAAACTGAAGACTATAATATTTTTGGGCAAAACAACCTTAGAACATATAAAACACTATTTTTTAGTCATTTGAATTGGATATAATGGTAACGTATTATATAAAAAAGATATCACAACCAAAATGAGTATTCAAACTGTACAACAATAAAGATATCTATTACTCTATATAATATGTCTTCCAAAATACACACTGCAAATGCACAATATGCACCTGTTAAAATAAATTGTGATTATCTGTTTTATGTAAACAGATTAAGAATGTTAAAACCTCAAAATGATACCTTTAGGGAAATTAAAATAGAAGTTGATTCTCTGTATAAACTTCTGTAACAAAACTTTCTTACAACAGATTATAATTTTTCATAATGCTACCTTCAGGGTTGAAAAAATCAATTCCTTATTAAAACATCTACCATTTAATGATGAAATACCCATTTTTAAAGAAGTTTTCTTCTCACGTTCATTGTGGATGGTTTGTAAAACAGTAATTCCATCCTGCTTAAAAGTGATCTCTTAAATCCATACTTTGAAACAACTTATACAACATCCGTATTAATAGCTGCTACACCTTATCCGCTTTTTGAAATATATTTCAACAAACTAACCAAAAGAAGATTATATGAGGAAATTACAAATTCAAAGCATTTTGCTAACAATTTATGAGGTTTTTTAAAATAATTTCAAACTCCACAAATAGCATTTACAAAGATTGTTTATTGAAAACAATGATTACAAATATATAAGTATATATATATATATATATATATATATATATATACTTAATAATGAATGCTTCATTACAAACTCACTTAAATTTAAAGCATGTATGACTTGTAAGCAAAACATCTTCAAGATTAGATTGAAGAGGTGAAGATATTAAAAAACCATTTCATTCTAAATTTCATATTAAGGGACTTATTTCAGAATATCGCTTCTGCTTTATATATCGAAACAAGACCAAGTTAAAAAATTGTAGTATACCAACTTTGCAATGATTCAAAAGATTATTTAAAATGTCAAAGTTGACACATTGTGAGGTGAAATTCAAGGTCATTGCTCATAAATTTGCAAAAATGTGCATACAGGTTATAAATTTTAAAGTAAGTGCAGATTACAAATCAAGTCTCTCTGGTGTTTTCTTAATTCTAATAGATCATCTAAGTTGTGGTTGAACTGGTAAAGGTTGAGCTACTTCTGGTAAAATGGGTGGTGGTAGAGGTTGTGCTGGTTCTTGAGGTTGAGGTATGGGTTGAGCAGGTTCATGTTGTAATTGGGGGAAAGGGAAGAATCTTCTTAATTCTGGGTATCTTCTAATTATGGTATACATAAGTGCCAGTGCAGATAAAATTACATAATTAAACGAATCTACAGTAAAGCAAAAAGAAAAAAAAAAGGTTGTTAGCTATAATTCTGTATTTGAAAAATGGTGGGGGCACAGAAAGGATGTCTTGCAAAAGAGCCTGTGTCTCAAGTTCTATTTCATATATTTCAAAGTTGTAAATTTGCAGGACCTTAAAAAAAAAGATTTCTTATAACTGATTCCATTATCACTACTATTATTACTATCTCAAGCAAAGTTAATGGTTTTTCCATCTTGCAACCGATTCCATGACATCTCGGACCAAATCAAATTCGGACTATTGCATATTCGGACCATAACAAATTCGGACTACACAAATTCGGACTATCACATATTCGGACCATTGCCAATTCGGACTACCTTAAAAAACACATGAGTTTTGTTTGCAGTTTTTCTTTATTTTGTATTTATTTGTAGTTTCTGCTCAATAATGTGATGCATTGGGGTTATGTGTGTTAAATTATACAAGTTTTTTTCCGAAATAGATGTATATGTATATATATGTACTCAGTTTTATTTAAAATTTATATCAGTAATAATAGACATAAAAGACATAAGATTTAATTTTTTATTTTATATCTTTATAGTCATAACAATCACATATAACAAAACAAAGAAAGTTATTTATTTAACAATATAACTATAGAAATAGCATTGATAAGACATACAAAGCATATTAATCAAACATATTTACGCACAACACAAACAAGCACAGATATATACACAAGACTGTATACGATTAAAAAAAATAAGATTTATTAAATAAATTATAATATACTTTTTGATACAAATAAACACGGGGGAGGGGGGGGGGGTAACTAAAGATACTTTTAGGTACAGGTCTGCGGACGGACATTTGAAAACCCACCCTATTCATATATTTTCGGACATTATAAAACAGGATCTAATCATATACTGAATGATTGAAACAGACCTATTCATATATTTTATTACTGCACATCCCAATTGACAAAATAGTACAGTCACTACCAAAATGATAAATTGATGTTAATGGAACACTTTGTAAAATCACATAGGCTTAACATGCTTAAGATGAGAATTGAGGCATGGATATATTTAGATAATTTTTAACTACCCAATCATATATTTTTCAATGAAAAAAGCTACCTATTCATATATTTTGGAGAGATAAAAAAGTGACCTATTCGGGCCGCACATCCGTATCACCCTATATATACCAAGTTACCCCCCCGTGAAAATAAAATGTCATTAAAGATACCAAGGTTAATAGAATTTACAACGCCAGACACGTGTTTAAGACTAATTATCGTGATAAAAATGATTTTCAGAAATTTATAATTAAACGTTCTTTACTTATCTACGTCTGTCGTGCAAATAATGCATAGAAATTCTGTATATACCCTCTTTACCATTTCTCTATATTGATTGTGTAATACCTGTAATTTAATTATAGATAATTAATATATTGCTTAATTTTTTTCAGCACGTGCCCAAATGTAATAGACACAGTGGTAATAGATAACCACAATCAACAATCACCTATCAACGATTCCTCAAAAGATTTATGTTATGGAATTTTTGCAAGAGATCTATAATTTTAATCTTATTTATCGCTGGCTCTTTCTACGTAGGTGATGAAATTAATAATTGTTTGTGAATTTTGATCATTTGTATGTTTATTATCTTCTCTGTAACTATGTATATTTATTAGAATAAACTTCATTCATTTATAACAGTTTTTTTTTGGCATTTATCAGAACTTATAAATTCGCGACAACAAAGACTTAGCCTTGAAATACAATATTACTGGCCGCTTTGTATCACATATTTTTAATATAATGGAAAATAAAACTAACCAGTGTTGCAAATTCTGTGTTGCCATCTTTCACACTTATCGCACAGTAATGCATGCTGTCTTGAAGAGACTTTAAGATGACAATCGACGCAACGGTTCGATGCATCCATTTTTGAAATGATGAACAACAAATTCGAAATAGTTTTATTGGACATCACTTTATGTTGTTTCAACATTCGAATCGAGATAATACTGTACCAACCAAGTCTACTTTAAATGCAGGAATACAGGAGGACATAGCTTGTTTCTTAATTAAATTGATTATACACCAATATCTCTTTTATGTTTTATTTTTTATTTATTATGTACAATCATATTTATTAAATAAAATTTCTCTTTTCGCTTCTGTCAACATTGTTTTGTAGTACTGTAATTAAAATTTTTATTTTGTAGTCCGAATTTGTTATAGTCCGAATAGGTAATAGTCCGAATCTGTTTTGGTCCGAGTTGTCCGGTTACCCTTGCAACCTATAGATGTTGTCTGGGACAGCAGCCCCGGATGTTGCATGATACTGCTTTACATCAGTCATTTTCAAAATAATTTGCTCACTTACACTACCCGATGTCAATCTATCAAGTGTTGGCGCTGGCATATCACTAACTCTATCTGATGTAGGTCCTTCGGGTGTGGGTACATTTCGGGGGCAAATTTCGTCTCCAACAAACACTTTGACTGCGTTTGGTGCACCTATATGCTCGCAATTTCCTCTGGCAACTTTAACCATTTTTAGGGATACAACCTTTTTAATATTAATAAATACATTTTCTGTTGTCCTGTCTATATAAATTGTGTTGACTTTCTGTAGTGAGGGCGGGGTCCCATCAAACGTGTACAGTCCGTTTTTCTCAATTTTACACGCCAGAGCTGTTATGGCTTATCTACTTTATAATTGCACGTATGGATGTCTAAAGAATATCCCTGAACATGTGAAATTATCCATACAATAACCAGTAATTGAAGTGTTTCCATTTTATCTTTCCAGTCAGGCATTATCGCGGGAAATAATTAATTAGCTAAAGATCTATCTCGTTACCAAATATATTACTATTATTATTTGTATCAGAGACGTACTAGGTACCTCAAAAAATCAACACGGGAGTAATATAATTCCACTGTTAGACATGAAGGGAATTACCGTCGATCCTATTAAAATCATTTTATGAGTGAATTTATATCTGTTTTGTAGAGTATTATAGAAAACATTTAAAATATTAAGACTGAAAGGTCTTCGGTCATGTGAAACACGTTGTACAATATTGGAATTTGCAGTCTTGTTATATCGGTATGTTCATATTTAGATGAATACAGTATTTGGACAGAGGAGCATTGTCGGTAAATTTATTAATGGTTAATGATGAGGTGCCCCCCCCCCCCCCAAACCCTGAAAGTCTTGATTAACAACTCTTTATTACCTTCTAAACGCATGCTTGGAAAATAAAATATCTTTATAGTTCGTTTTTTCTTTAGTTCATTCTTAGAGAGACATTAAAAGAGTATAAAAAAGAATATATTTCTCTCATTCTTACAATCCTTTAAATCATATAACAACCCGTTCAAATAGTGATGAGTAATACAAATATTGAAATAGTAATGGACCAATGACACATTGACGTCCTTGAACGGGCTAGTCAATCAAACAGAAATCTCCAGATGAATCCGAAATCATATTTCTGGTTGGCTCAATAAAGTATTGCTGTTACAAGTGACTTGCTTTTAATATTCATGAGGTGGGGAGTGCGTCAATTTTTCACCATATTTAAACTTTGTTCAATTAAAATTTCCGTCTTCCCCATAAAAATGGCAAGCAACACCGTAGTATTTCAACAAGTAACGAATAGAAATGGAGAAACAGAGTTCCGAGTTAAATTCGGACGCATGAAGTCACTTGTTTATAGAAGGCATGAGCAATATTATTACCTGGATCTGTATGATAATAGAATAGGAAAGAGCAAATGTAATGGTATATGCTTGGGACTTGATGAATTAGATTTCCTTATCTCTATCCGAAGCAATTTGGACTCCCTCCAAAATTGTTTTCCACCAATGGTAAGTGTTCAGTTTTCTTCTCCATTTCAACAATTTATTAACCTCCGATAGGTTAAGATTTTTATTTTCAGCTTTTTGAACACAGAGCTGCTTTGCTTTTATTATACCCCCGCAAACTTGGGTTGTTTTTTGTTGTTTTGTTTTGTTTTGGTTTTGGTCTGTCTGTCCTAAACCGCTTGATGAAATCTAATGAAACTTAGCATAAAGGAAGTACATTATATGTAGATGTGCATGAAGAATTTTTATTGACCTCGGATATCATTAAGGGGAGATAATAATTGGACCTGAAAGAGAAGCGGGGTATCCCTTTGTTTGTTTGTATGTTTGAATGGTGTTTTAACGCCACTTTCAGCAATTTTTCAGCTATTTCATGGCCTCCAGTTTTTATTGGGGGGGGATACCCGGAGAGAACCCCCGACCTACGGTAGGAAAACTGGCAATCCTTGTCAATTCAGATTGGAGTCGAGTACACCCTGCCGGCAGTGAGAATCGAACCCGCAATCCCAGCGTTGACAGACCACGTGATCAATAGTAGACGAACTACCTTAACCACTCGGCCACCGAGGCCCCCGGTATCCTTTTGTAATCGTGCTCACAGTCCACACTTGTTTTATTTCTTCTTAATTTTTTTTTTTTTAAAAGCTAACGAAGTGTTTGCTAGCAATATTTTAAAATTTGAAATGCTTGTAAATGCATGTTGATGAAACTAACATATTAGGACATATATTGCTGTGAAAGGTTGCTCATGTCTACAAAACATTATTAATCACAACAAACGCAAGCTACACGTGTAGAATCCCCCCAAAATTTAAGAAAACGCTTTTTGTACTTTTATAGGAGTCTGATTCATCGCAAAATCAATTTAATTGGGGAAATACAATGCAACCCCCAACAAGTCCAACCGCCGGGATCCCATGTCAAACATACACTTGGGCAAGACCACAAGAGACACCAATGATGAAATATTATGCTGTACCACTACAGAATGCTACAAAATGTGCGCCAGAGAGGTCAGAAAGTGCTATGAAAAGACCAGCAAGTGGAGACACATTAAAACCAGTCAAAATGACGAGGTTTGAAAATGTTACACCTGAACTTAAAACCGAGGATGAGAATTATCCTCCCAAAGAACTATTTGATGACTTTTTTAATTAGATCCAATGTACCACAAAAGTCTCTTTTGGACATTAACATCAAGTATAAGGCCTTTCCAGCCTAAAAATATATTACCACAAATGAAAAAAAAATCCATTTTATTGAAAAATATTTACAAATATATATAAAGTATCTACAAACTACATTATGCGTTTATTTTATAATGTCCAAAGGCATAGCTTTCAGTTGAATTTATCCAGTAACGCTTGTCGTCGAAACTACATAGTCCTTTTTTGTTTATGATGTCCATGTAAAGTTCGTGATTTTTACTGCGAATACACTTCATAGAATTTGTAGTGGTAGCTTCCCCCAATAAAGAATTTTTATACATTTCATGACGTAAAGTTTTTTTAATTTCACATTTCATAATTCCCTTTGCAACTTTCTTTTCTTTCGTTTGCCTCATCCCAAAGACATCTTTTTCATCTACATCATAGGTTAGACTGTACATTTTCGGTCGGAGTCCTACGAATTCTTTAATAGGAATACCTGAAAAAGACACACCAAGTAAAATATTAGTTTACAAAAGAATCAATAATGTTATTCTATTACAACAATAGTTGAAGAAAGATTTTAAAAGTAAAATGTTCAACGGGTTTTTTTTTTGGTAACATTTTTACATTTTTGTACCTGAAAGCTCGTCTTTCATTTTTCCTGGTACTTTCTTGTTCTTAGAACTGTATAATGGATGGTTTTGTGCATATTCGGAGGTATCAAATAAATCTGGCATGGTTCCCATGTCCCCGTACACGTCATCCGTTTTGATTTCGTAGCACAGAGAATCTGAAATTATTTAAATATATTTTTTTAGTAGTCATGGTGAAATCTCGCAACAACTGATGTTTGTACATATAGTTGCAATTTCAAACGAAGTTTTATGTTGAAAATTAACGTTATAGAAAAGCATACCTGTATCAGTAAATAACAATTCAATTTGGTCTCCATACTTTGGTTTCATCACTTTATAGTGAAAATGGTACATCAACCACTTGGAAAGATCTAATATAGTTTGTCCGACATAGATTGGTTTGTTCAGGAAAAGGTTCACTTGCTTGTTTTGAACCCCAACTAGATCTTTGTTAAAAATTTGACATCGTTGAAAGGATGGCTTGGCTACACACTTTTTCAGCTTTGCTTCCGTATGAACGAGAGACATGGAAATTCGTTCTCTCAAATTTTCTAAACATTTTCCGAAGACGCTGAAAATAAAATTAACAGATTAGAAAAAGTTGTTGAAGTATTTAAATAAATATAGGTATAAATATAACAAATATATGTATTATTTATATAAATATATAATATAATTTATAAAATGAATTATTTTATTCATTTCTTTTTTATAATAAATTTTTTTTTAACTTTTTGTGAAAAAATTAATGAAAAATTTAACATATAAGAAAAAAAAATGTTTTTTTTTAAACAATTTGATATATTGTTTTAATTTTTTACTAACTATTTCTAAAATATTACAGATTTTAAAACTTTTTGTTTAAAAATGTTAACTTTTTGTTAAAAAATTACCTAAAAATTTAACATATAAGAAAAAAAAAATGTTTTTTTTTAAAACAATTTGATATATTTGATATATTTTTTAATTTTTTACTATATATTTCTAAAATATTTAAGTTTTTTAGTTTTTTGTTTAAAAATTTTAACTTTTTGTTAAAAAATTAATGAAAAATTTAACATAGAAGAAAAAAAAAAGTTTTTTTTTTAAACAATTTGATATATTTTTTAATTTTTTACTATATATTTCTAAAATATTTAAGTTTTTTTAGGTTTTTGTTTAAAAATTTTAACTTTTTGTTAAAAAATTAATGAAAAATTTAACATAGAAGAAAAAAAAAATGTTTTTTTTAAACAATTTGATATATTTTTTAATTTTTTACTATATATTTCTAAAATATTTAAGTTTTTTTAGGTTTTTGTTTAAAAATTTTAACTTTTTGTTAAAAAACTAATGAAAAATTTAACATAGAAGAAAAAAAAATGTTTTTTTTTAAACAATTTGATATATTGTTTAAATTTTTTACTAACTATTTCTAAAATATTACAGATTTTAAAACTTTTTGTTTAAAAATGTTAACTTTTTGTTAAAAAATTACCTAAAAATTTAACATATAAGAAAAAAAAATGTTTTTTTTTAAACAATTTGATATATTTTTAAATTTTTAACTATATATTTCTAAAATATTTCAGTTTTTTTAAAGTTTTTGTTTAAAAATTTTAACTTTTTGTTAAAAAATTAATGTAAAATTTAACATAGAAGAAAAAAAATGATTTTTTTTAAACAATTTGATATATTTTTTAATTTTTTACAATATATTTCTAAAATATTTCAGTTTTTTTGTAAACTTTATATATATAAAAAATTACCTATTACACATCAACTTGAAAAAGTCTTTCTCAAACTCATTTTTAGCTTGTTTTCTCATTGTGGCGTTGAACTCAATGTAGGTTTTCAACCAAGCAATTTGATGAAATCCAAGAATGTGGTGTATCTTAGTAATTTTCATTCCTAATTCTACATAGAGTTGTAAGTTTCTGTAGTGGACTACGTAATTTTTCTTGTCTTTCAAGGTAGGAACTAATTTTGTAGTTTTAACTCTATTTTGATTTTCACCATTGAGTTTTTTCCAAAGGCTTTTACTGTATGGTGAGAGATCTTCGTCTTGAATAAGTTGATGTTCCGGTGCTAACGGATAACAATTGTGAAAGTCGTGAAGGTGTGAAGGATATTCTAAATCGACTTCTAAAATATAACCTTCTTTTGAATCTGCTGCAATATTGTGTAGATTAAAACTCTGAATTTCCTCTTTTGTCAAAAAATGAAGAAATCCATACGGTAATGGTTGCATCATGGCGAAGCCATAAAGATTGTTAGCGTCTAGATACATGATGTGTTTTTTTTCTTTTGTCTGATCGAAATCCTCAACATATGTGTTATTTGCCTTGCTATACTTTTTAGTCACTGTGCTTATTCCACCTCGAGTACCAAGCTCAATCATGTTGTACATGATGGGATCTGTAATTAAATCCAAACAGACTCCACTCATTTTCATTGCGGCTTGCCATGCTAGACCGGGACTGGTATAAAAATGACTAGCATCCAGTTTGTAGTATTCTAAGGTCATGTCTCGAAATCTTTCAAAGACATCTGCCAGTAATAAAACATCCGTCAATACATACAAATCGTGGAAGGCTCCCAAATTTTTCATGTTGAAAGTGTTCCATACAGTCTTTGCATGATTGTATTTGTCATCAGATATGTGCTCCTTCGTTAGTGTATTGTAGAATGCTTCTTTGGGTGGTAATTGAGTCTCGTTAAACTTTTCAGCACAGTCTACATAATCGTAGCAATATTCGTTTTTCTGCAGCAATAATTTAGCTATATTATCATCTGGAAAAGCTTTTCTAAATTGTTTGAAATGTTCAAATCCGTCTTTGGCTAAATTTCCCACCAAGGTCTCTAATGAACTGCTCATGCATTGATATGTGTCGAGAAAGCGTAGTTTGCCTAGAGAAAATGAAATATATTTTTCCATGTTGTTTGGTATACATGTAAATGTTTTGTCTTTGTATTTACCAGCTACGGTAAGCAGTAGATGTCCATCAAAATTTCGTAAATTGTGAAAATATACCGGAATGAATGGAGGATCCTGGAGACTGAGGTTACATCTTTGACACGCTGCTCCTCTATAATTACTGTAGTTGTAAGATTCACTGTTACCAGTAACACCTAAATGGTCGTGGTCTCTCACTTTAATCCGTTTATCTGTAAACGGTTGTTGACAAATGTAACAATTGGTTGCTTCTTTGAACCGTTTTTCAGTTTCTGCATTCATTTTTAATTCCTCGGGGTCTCTTAATATCTCTTCAATGTATTTTTGTTCTGTAAACAAATGTTCGAAAAAATGTTCGACGGCATTATCTCCTCTGTAGACGACGGCTGGTTTGGTATATTTGTCATTGGAACTGACCACCATATAAGCATAACCACAGGCTTCAAATTTCGTTGTATGTGTAGTCGAGGGCAGGTCAGGATCTGGGAAGCATGTATCTATCTTTTTTGCAAAACATTCGAAGTCAGCATAGATGGCAAAGGGAACACGCATCTGTTTATGAAATTCCTTAAACTCTAAGATATCATTTTTTCCTTCTTCGGGGTAAGACACTTTTTGGAAATCAAATTTGTTACAGTACATTCTATGTTCATTCAATAAATCTTGTCTAACAAACCCATGCAAGCATCTTCTACAGTAGAAGCGTCTATTGCAGAATCTGGTCATAGATCCGAGAAAATGGTCTAAGTTTTTGATCCAACAATAATGATTGTTATCTTCCTTTGAAAGGTATAGTAAGTCTACTTCTCTTTGTGCATTTGATAGTTTGGTGAGATATAGTGGAAATACTTCCCCTTCTTCAAATCCAAAAACATTGACGGAAATCTGGTTTTGGTTCTCAAACTTCTCCACTTTTGCGAGGGAAACGGGATATTCTATATCTTCCATGTTCAATTCGTTTTCGTGTTCTTCGTAAAGACATACTCGATGTGGGTTTTGCTGAACGGGATGTAATGCAGCTAACACAGACCACAGGAAGCATTTTTTGTCGTTGTTTTTTATGTTCACTATTCCCTTAGTAAACTTTATTCTGTGCGGTAATTCAATGTAACTGGAACCTACTATAGGTGAATATGGTATCGTATGTACTTCCAAACAGATTACTTTATTTAAAATCCAATTCGACCCTTTGTTGATAAATTCTTCCATGGCTTTGTTAACACTTTGAAAGGCTTCATTTAAATTGTGGTCAATATTTTCACCTGCTAAGAAAATGTATGCTTTACTGCGAAAATGCGGATGAGTTTTTTCTTTTTGCGCACCTTCAACATCACGAATCATTTCAACTCTTGCGTTGACATACCATTTAATGTTTCGATGTTTTGAACGCTGTGTATTCAATTCGTTTTCGACCTCATTCTTCACGTTAGCCAAAAATTGTATTAGATCATACTTTTCATCTCCATCGGGAATAATATCCACTCTATTCACATGATTATTAAGTGCACTTTTCTTGAATTTAAAACGCTCTCTTGGTTTTGGTTCTAAAGCAGCTGTCAGGTTTCCACCTGTTTGATTCAATGTTTGATTGTTTGGAATGTGGTGCAGTAGAGAATCGACATCATCAAGTTCTACTCCAGAATTATTACAGGTTAGTTCGTTCTTGTTTACACGTTTCTTTTCCACAACACATTTGTCTTCATGTCTATTCATATTTAATTTTCTGGTGTAAACTTTTCCACATTTGCCACACTCGAAAGATTTAAAATGAGTTTTTAGATGATTATGTAATGATCCTCGATGTTTAAAAACTTTATCACAAAAATCACACGCGACTTTCACTACTTTCAAATTTTTATTTTCGACATCATTACAGACTGTTGCCTTTCGTTTATTGTTGATTCTATTTTCAGCTTCTATGGTAGCTTGAACTAAAAGTTGATCGTCCGAGTCATTCAATTCGTCTTCCGTAAGTTTCCTTCTTAGATCATTAATTTCATTTTTATCCAGTGTATAGCTGATAAAAGCTTGAGCCATATCGAAGCTTAAACTATAAACTGATGCGATCTTAAAAGACACTTCGAATTTATATCTCAATTTAATGACGTCATGAATTTTTACAGCTATGTGTTCAACGACTGGAACGAATCATATGGTTTACTATATAGGGAAGGATAACCATTTTTGTTTTAAGGTAAGTTTTTCTTCATTTGAAAACTCTAATGGTGGCATCTTCACATATGATTTTCCACTTCCCTTTTGAAATACACTCTTCCTACGTTTTACATTCATCCCCTTTTCAGTCTCTATATTAGCCGAAATTGAGTCCAGTTTTCGTTTTTCTGCCTCTTTAATGTTTTCATTACCTTCTTTTTTAATTAAACTATTTTCATGTCGACTGTTATTTCCATTTTGAACTTCTTCGTCTTGAATGGTTTTAGTCTCTTTTAATTGTTCGTTTTTTATCAAAGACTCATACCTCACCTTAGGTATCAGAATCAATTCACGAGACATAGTGGATGTAGGCTTGAAAAAAAATGGGTAAAATGTTTCTGATTTTCAATAATAGCCGTTTTCTTTGAGAGAGTGTTAATCTCTTGACTACCAATCTTCGTATGAGGTTTTTATGTTTTAACAATATATTTTTATTTGCTTCTGAGACTGGACATGTGCCTTGCACCACATTATAAATGATCTCTATGATAGCTCGCAATTGTTCCTTGGTTAAAATCCTTAATACGTGTAATAGTTGATGTCTTGACATATGCATTAAAAACAGAATCAGATGTTGTTTCTCTTGGTTCATGTCGATGGCTGAAACACGGTAGTGCACTGATCCGGTAGAATGTCTGTACGCAACTGATAAGAAATATCTGTATGTGGGTTTAAATCCACTAAGAGATAACCATATGGTCTGGATGTAGCTTTGTGAAAGGCATCCATGAAAAATTTTGATTTTCCCGGAAAAATTTGTCGTCCCAAACAGGTGATTTGAGAATTATCTCGTTTCGATTTAAAAATAATGAAGTAATGTGCATTGAGGGAAGCCGTCCTCATACATTTTCCCTTCTGAAATATGTTTTGTAAAATGTATATGACAGTAATTTGATGGTGATGAGAACCAACACACATTAAATGTGTTATCTCTGAACTATCTGCTGCATTCATCATTAAATCATCTAACACCACAATTTTATGACCATTCACGGATCCCCATTCAGTCAGTGTCTCCATCGAGGGAAGTCCCTGATGAAATTCAATGTTGGGGATTTCATTTTTCATCTGATCATATAATGACTGATACACGGTGTAGCAGAAAAATATTTTACTTGGTGGTATTTTAAACATTCCATCGGCATGTTTTAGGATATTTTTAGTTAAAACTGTCTTCCCAGAATTACTCGGAGCGACTATAAAAATAGATGTTGGTGATTCGAATTTAATTAAACTTTCTCTCTTCCACCATTCGTTCATTCTGTTTGATGTCTTTTTGTGAACTGAACGTACATGTATGCAACAATGTGTTTTATATGTTTTTTGCAGTGAATAAAACAATCGTATGGATTATATTTATAAAATCATCTTTATTATCAATTTATTTTTCACATTTACATATTTGATAAGTGGGTGACGAGTTTGACATGCAACAATGAAATCGTTCATCGATAAATGTATATACAAATTGGTCATTTAAATGATGATCCGAATTAAACATGTCTATTATCTGGTCCATTGAATAACCTCTGGTTCTACACATCAGGTAAAATAAACAATATTGTCCACAAACAGCGGTGTCATTACTTTGAAGACGTTTCTTATTCACTTTTATTTTATAAAATTGTCTCATGAATTGTCTCAAATAGACTGAGTAAACATCTGGAAAGCGTCCATAAGAATCAAAGCATTCTAAAGTATCATTATCATAAAAAAATGCAATCCAGTGTTTCCCAAGTTGTTGATGAGGATCTGTATTAGCAATAAATCCTTTACACGTGCGTAAAGTTTGTGGTGTTTTATCCGCTGCGTAAACACCGCACACGTTGTATTTCATATTACTATCGTTTTCAATGGCACACTGTAGCTGATGTGTATTCATTCTAAGATGACGCCTCGTTCAAGATTTATTTCAAAATAGCCTGGATATTCTGCATACACAACACACGTTGTCGCTTTTCTTAGTGGTTTTTGGAACACTGCCTCTATAGAACAAGTTCCTTGTTTTATGAGGTTTAGGTATGGTCCTTCTTCTATGAAGTTGGGTTCAACATCGAAACAATATAAAGCACACCCTCCAGCTAAATCGTCTCTACTTATATCGTTTCCTACATCTCTCATCAATTTATTAGTCACTTCAAACATACTTATGAATGCTGGTAATGTTACTCGTCCAGGTGAATTATAATTTAGTTGCATTATATTTCCAGATACAGGCACCTGGTTGAGTTTGAGAGTTATCTGGCTGAGATTGAAGTGTTGAAAGTTAAATGGATTGAGAGCATAACTTCCAGCAGCAGCTTCGGAATCCACAAATCCTATGACCACTCTGGTAGGTCTAAGTCCATTAAACAAGTTGTTGTAATTGAAACTTAAACTCCCTGCTGCTATTGAAATGAGTCGTACTTCTGTCCTTGTAAATGGGTATTTAGCATTGGTCGTCTTCAATTTTTCTGAGTGAGCGGTAATGATAGATGGTAAGACTTGTAGTTTACACACTTTCAAAGCTATATCTTCAATGACCACTTCGAAAATAGGTGGTGCGTCATTCGACATCAAACAAAACTCCGGTCTGGATCTATACAATTTAACGTTGATGGCTACGGAGTTTAAAATAAATCTGTCTAAACTGAAAAGATCGTGTAAGAGAGGTCCTTCCATATCACACACTTGAGATTCTGTAAAATATAGAGATCTATTGTACAACGCAGTATTGGATCCATTTTTCACATCGTTATCATCATAGTGTCCAGATGTATCTTTTATATACAGTTGACTGGTTAGCTGAGATTTCTTTGCTTCAGTTCCATAGGATAGCATATTTTGAATCATTGCTTTATACGGGTAATGTGTAGTCGTTGAAGTTATCAGCTTGTTCTGTATGGTGACATCGGCTTGAGAAAACATAGAGTGGAGAAAATTGTTGATTGGTCCAACATTATCGGTTGCTTTTAAGCTTTGTCCATCTACGCGTTTTATTCTGGCTTTCACGTAAAGGCGACTCCTCTTTAAATCGATATATTCCAAAGAATTCTGAGCAGCTATGTTAAATTCTATGGGTGCATTACCACTTATCTGAGAAGTAGATCTTTGTTCGTCATAATATATTCTCTCTATGGATGTCATGGTTGGTGGGAGTGAAAACAAATCTAGACCACTAGGTTGAGCTTCGTGGAAACCTTCAGTTGTTAAAGCAGCCATCTTATTTTCCAAATATATCTTTAATGGTCCTTTTCAGAGTTGCGCTCTTATTTTTTGTTTTGTTCCGTTTCTTGTTCTTTGCTTCTTTCTTAAAAGTTTTCTTCAATCTCTTCACTCTTTGGTTCTGTGAGGTCTTTTTCACTTTACCTGTATGCTTTCTTCGACGTTTCGTAGAATGACTGACACTTTTATTTGATCTTTTTCTTTTTATAGCTTGCTGAGCTTGTTCTCTTGCAACTTCGTCTTTTGCCTGATCAATGGTCTGTTGTACTGGGGAAACTAGCTTCACTACAAATTTTTCATCATGACCACTTTTATTAGATGGCCCTATGGGTGTAATAAATTGTCGCACAGTACCAGAGAGAGATCCACCGCCTATTTGCTTTTTTCCTCGATATTTATAGTTGTCATATGGATTATGACCATTCTTCCCCAGATTTTGATAATAATGAATCCATTTTTGTGTATCTGGCACATACATTTTATCCATGATTCAGAAAAATGGAAACGACTTAAAATGAAGTGTAATGGTCGATGGACGATCGAGAAATGAGGCCAAATCGTTTTGGTGTGTAGTTATATTGATGTCTATTTCATATATATTATTGTTTTTTACAGGTACATAGTGTGGTGTTTCAACGACTGTTAACCAGTTTCCGACAGAAATGGCTGGTAATCTACGTAGAAGGGGTCTATTTTCCCCTTCTACGATGGATTCTCCACAGATATCTGAATATAGGTAAATTGAGTTAGTTCTAGATGTTGTGCAAGCAATATCTGCCTCTACTAAAGCAACTCTCCAAACACCGTCTAACAAAAGTGGAGCATTCAAATGGGATTTAAATTTGAATGGTTCATTGCGTGGAAAATTGTTAAGTGATTTATCACTACTCATCGTTAAGTAGATGCTCATCTTTCCAGGTTGGTAGTCTTGGGGTCAGTGATGTCCTTTTCATCAATCCATTGATTATATTTGTCAGGCCATCCTTCAAACTTCACATACCACTGAATTTTACCATTTCGTTTTCGTTTTTTAATTTTCTTCTCGATATACCATAAAGTATTTTCATCCTTATTCACTTTTTGTAATTCAGACTCATAAAAATTTCCCTTTATTGATTCTTCCTTAAAGTCCTTTAACCTATACATAGGAATTGCTTGCATTCGAAATCGCTTTCGTACTTTAAAAATTTCCCTGGTGAAGTGTTCATCGTAAGATCTATCAAAAATCATGTTGATGCGTGATATTCTAACCATATCACCTTCTTTGAAACGATATTTCTTTACAACCTTGTTTTTCATTTTCGGTTTTAATTTTTCAGGTTTTAAATACATGAAAGCCCATATATCTGCTTCGTTGTTCTTGTTGACATTCTGTGGAGCAATGTGGTTTAAACTTCTGTGTGGCGTTGCGTTGTAACTATTAATAATATCCTGAAGGACGTCTATGTATCGATGAGTCCTCTGTTTGGTGAAATAACGATACATCATATTTTTTATCGTTTTTATGACTCTTTCAACCACGTTGGCTTTTGTATCAGAGTTTTGTGTGGTGAAATAGTAAATATCTTGTTGTTTCAAACAAGTTTTCATGATGTTATTATTAAACTCTTTTCCATTGTCAGACCGTAATTTCTTGCATTTTCTGCCTTTGTCTATTATGTTCTGTAATGCTTTAACTACATCTTTGGCTGTTTTATTTTTCAGTGGTTCAACCCAAAGATATTTCGAAAAAATGTCGATGACGAAAAGAAGATATTAGGTGCTGTCGTTCTCATCCGAGATGTTAGATACATCAGCCAAATCCATGTCAAACTGATCATCTATACCTGATACCACAACTCGAGCTTTTCGAAAGGAATGTCTGAGTTCTTTTCTAAGACTGTAATCATCTTGATTGTGAAGCCATTTTCTAACCGTGTGTTTCCCAATGTGATCAATTCCGTGGGATTTCAAAACTCGATACAGTTTATCTGGACCTAAATATGCGCCAGGTTTGGATAACTCATAATATGTTTTTTCCAACAATTTTTTCGTATTTGTGTTCATGGTGACGTCAAAACGTGAAATGAGTGGTATTGCAATATGTGTGTTTGTTTATACTATAACAATTGAGATTTATTACTCATTTTGTGAGGTAAGAACATATTAAAATCAAACGAAATAATTGTATAAATATTTTTAATAATATCATGATAGTGGTATAAAACACAAAATTGACAATTAAAGTTAAATAAATACAGTATTACAATGGAATTAAATTATGAAACACCAGTGTTTTCCTATCTTTCAACTGTATTGAATTGTTTGAGTTTATGGAAATTGTTTACAACAAATCAGTCACTAAGAATGTTTTTGGCTATTTCATGTTCATGAGTTTCATTTCGTTTCATTCAAATTTGTTTTTCAAGGATAACAATTCCTCAGCTACGAATTGTACTTTCTTTGCACTGGGTTTGTGAATGCGGCACCATTCTTCCATTTGATCCGAATTGGTTTTTAAGTCTGTTAATATATCCATGAGCAGGACGTGCTTCTGAAAATTTATAACTACATCAAAATAATTCATCTTCTCAAATGTTGTCTCAAAGTATGCGTCTAAATGTTCATGTTCAGTCCACATGATGCAGGTGTGGTGAGTCTGACTAGGATGATCCACTTCACATCCATAACAGTTTTCTTTCACTACAACTGGTAGTAAATCTAATACAGTTCTAGCACACAAAAATGTTAAAGTTTGAGTCAACAGTCTCTCACATTTTGAATCTTCACAAGTATTCATGACGACTTGTTTCAACGACGATGGATCTGAAAATGACTTTGTTGTACAGAATATCATTTATATAGCAGTGAATGACGTCATTTAAAAAAAATATTTATGACGGGTTGTTCCCATTCAGCACTAAGCTTAGTAAGAGAGAATTCTCCAATTAGGTGGATGATGCCCCGGCTTGGTTGATGGCTTGATCTATATGGGGGATGAGTCTTTTTAGATACATCCATTGTCTGGTGTTGAGAAAATATCCCAAAGGTGTAGGCTGATCCTGTATGAATTTTCTGACATCTATTCTTATATCTCCCTGGTAGGAACACACGGTTATAAAATAGTCGTCAGGTAGTGCATATCGTTTTAAATAACTACACAAAGTGTTATTGAGGGGTTGGTCTGCTTTTACCAGCCGGATGCAATCCGTTTCATTTTTACAAACGTGTAGATTTCTTGTGATTGCTAATGTTGCACTCATAATAGACAAAAGCACAATAATGCCAGTCATTTTCAGTATATCTAAACGGAAGTCGTAGTTCATATACAAGGAACTGAAACTCGATCTCAGACTGGGAATTGTGTGTGCCATGTTATCGCATGAATTATGTCTGGATACCATTGCAACTTTTATTTAAATGAATGAAAATTTTTGGAAGCCCCTTTTATACTAATTAACCTAATTGTTGCACTGTTTTCATAAGTGGTCATACAAGCAAGATCTAGACTGTTACTTTATTTGTGTAGCGATTATAAATTCTATTCCACTTGCTTCCACAAAATCTTCAATAATACTTAGATATGTATCCCAATCACCTCCAGCAAGTCCACACCCAATTTGATTGGGTATTCCGACAGAATGAATGTTTAACGCTTTCAGTTGCTCTAAACACTGTCGAAACCAAACTAGTCTATTTTGTTTCGTATCTTTATATGGTGGAATATTTCGCCACGATCTATCTGTGGTTCCGAAATCCCATTGACTTAAAAAACAAATGATGTCTGGTTGTAAAGGGCTCAATGCTTTAAAAACTCGAATCGTTCCCGGTATGCCTCTATCTTCTGCAATCGCTAAATTTCGTCTGCCTTCTCTACGACGCTTTGAATATATATCAGCCCAAGGAAATTTCGTGGCAATCTGTTTTGATAGACCGTGAGCTTTAGTACAAAGACAGTTTACTTGATGAATAATTGAATCAACACCCATCATTTCCAATAAATCTCCATTCACGAAACTTACACCCATCACGTTGTAAATGAAAAGCACTAATGATGAAATTAATCATGTGTAGGGTCAAGTAAAAGTTGTCTTTCTTTGTATACAGTAAAATTCATATCATGGTTCCAACACTACTCCTACATTTATGCGGCATATATAAATTAAGAATACTGTTTATTATAAACAGTTTGTTACACTGTGAATACACGTGTATGATTATGCAATACCACTTTCCTCAATACAATTTCTAAAACGGGCCATTTATTTGGTGTTAAAACAATCTGTTATCCGGGATTCTTTTATTTTTAAGGTGATATTATTTCCAGATCACGTATGAACTTTTTACGATGCTCTTACAATAATTCAAAATATAAAAATAAATTCTGTTTCGTTCTTGATATTGTAATCTGAATAAGAAAAGAAAACTTGATTTGAGTTCGGCATGAAAATATAACAATTTACGTAACTCTACAGAGCTTTTGGCCGAATAAATACATCATAGGACATTTAACACTTACTGGTCTGTAGTTTGTTTTATTTAAGGGATAATTTTGTAAACGGGTAACTATGGCCGTTTTCAAGAGTCTGTAAACAGACCAGTATCTACATGTTTATTAAAGTTGTCAGATGATTGGAAATAATTGGTTTACACTGGCACGTTTGCCATTAAAGGTTGTAGCCTTTTTAGCATCAAATTTATCTATTATTTTTGGAACAGTATTTGATTTGATATTTTGAATTCAAAGCAATTCTCAGAGTTAATTTTGTCTTTTATTTTCGTAATACTTGGATTAGGGTCATATACCATATTTTCACCAATATATCTTAATCTATCATTCGATACTAGAAATTAAAGCGTTTCTTACATCTTTTGACGACACCTATTATGCTTTCTTTCAACTGTGTAGGGCAATGTCGATTTTAGGACTAAGGAAAGAGTTAAATTACGCTTGGTAAAGACCAGTTTTTTTTAATTACACGTACCTTATATTGTTGACCATAATATGTCTCTGTGGTAGATACAAGTTTACCTTGCACAAAAACTTGCTCCAATAATTTGCCTGACAATAAAACTCCACTCTCAGCTAGGCTTATAATATATACTGGTTTGATTCTGATGTAGACCCCATCAGCCAGCGAAGGTGTAATATTGGTGTTGAAGTGGCAGTTCGCCATAAGTAAACTAACATTATCTGTTGTCATGAATAAAAGCTGAACCAGAACAGTGCTGGTGGCATCCTTAATTTCTATAATCTAAATATATCTGGGGTAAAACTCTAACATTATTGAATGATCGGACTTCATCATCTATATATCAAAGAAAACACGTTAACCCATGGATTTAACACGGGCTCACAATCCGAAAAACAGACAAAACAAAAAGAAAACACGAACTTCCTTAAAACACAATCTGGTCCACCCATCTTCACCACTTAAATAGAAATTTGAAAAGCTGGCTAGATTTATCTATCCCTTTTTGTAATAGCCATTGAAAAGTTCAAAAGCAAATCGTCGATGAGGTGTGCAGGCATTTCTATAGCAGAATTATATCACTGAAATATTGCTGCTTCGATGTTTGAATTGATTTATTGGATGTTGGCTTTACGTCCAGCGACCAGTATTTCGGCTATATTCAGGACGAGAACAAGTTAACAAACAATAAATCAACAGAAAAAGAATTAGGATGGGACACCGGGAACACAATTATGGAGTATTCGGTAAGGCGGAGAAATCTTTTGTAGCGGCTACAATGAGCCTACTGTTTTTCGAAATCTACAAAAGGGGTCTTTATCGTGCAAGGAGCGTGGCACTCTCCAAACACGTTACCCACTACCGTGGGACAGGCTTTCTGTATTATGACCTGACACCCCCAACAAGAGGGTCTGCCCTATCCGCGAATCGGGGACGCGCTGGGCTGCTCTGAGGGACGAGCACTGGTCCCAGATGCGTTACAATTTAGTTGGAAATAAACTATTACAGAATGTAATTATATTTTGTCGCAATATCTTCCAACAAAAGATTCTTAGGTTATTCGTTTCTTTCAATCTAATTAAAGTTAAATCTTTCACTTGCTTCCCGGCCCTTTTCTATTGTCGCTCCACGAAGCGACATAAGAAAAAAGGGGTGGAAAGTGAAAGGTTTTAAATTTTAATTGTGTTTCTTCAAATATGGTCAGCGGGACAGTTAATCGGTCAAAATCCAACATACATAATTATTAACATTGTGTGAATGTTCCAACACAGGTTTTTTGGCCAGACAACTAAAAAACTTTAATATTTTTTTTTATCCCAGAAGCCCCACCACAGGCACCTGGTTCAGAAAATAGAGTATAGGGGGTAAAAATAATTTCTGAACCAGGCACCTGTCTCTAATTTATCTAACTCCAATATTATATTATGAACTTTCATTTTCTCTTCTACGAATTTTACGGGTGATCGGGTAGGGAAGTTCAAGATAACAAGATCAGTCTGGATTTCCGCATACAGAAGCACGAAGAATAAATAAAGGAAAGGAATAAGACCGAAGACAAGATTAAGAAAGACAACGGTCAGAAAAAATGAAAGATGACGTCGCGCGTAAGTACATGTATTATTGGTGTAAACTGGGCCTAGGATAACCAATTCAATAGTTGATTTATATGTTCCTGGTGTATGCTATAAAAATACCTGCAGGTTACGTGGGTGTATCAGAAACATAATAATTAAGTCTCATGATGAAACAGGATCACATAGCACCTTTTGTAACAAACATCTTGTAAATGAGATTTATTAATCAAGCGTGAACAATAACTGTTCTTTAAATCAGATACGTTCTTAAAATAGAATTACATATTATCTAAAAATAACAGATGGATTTTATGGGCCTTTTAATAGATTGTTTACATTTTACTAACAAAATTAACTGCAGCTAAACATTTCCACAGGCACTTGGAGTCAGGATAATTTTTTTATATGAAGTCGGTGACAAGGAAGAAAGACCACATATTATATGTAATCATCGGCTCTTAAAGTTTTTCATTAACATCAACGAAAGATTGCACACAAATTGAGGTTGCGCACCTGCTTATTATGGAATTGTTCAAGGCGCTTTAATTTTTTTTCCAGACTAGTAATTTTGTCAGCAAATTTTACATTATCATTTTGTGTAATCTACTCCACTCCACAGTTTTGAACCCAGATCCATGAATCTTCAACGAACAGTGCATACATGTTTAAGGTTTGCGCCCGCAATAATTTTGGAATTGTTTTGAGACTTTTTTCCCTAATTTGTTCAGGCTTGGGGATTTAGTAAACTTCAGCTAATTATTTAATTGTTTGAATTAATCTGTTCTTATTTTTTACTTTAGGCAGGAACTTGTCCCAGCTTTAGGAATTTAGCTATTTTCAGCAAATTTTATATTTGTTGGTTCATTGTATTTTTAAACAATCCCAAATAATCTTCTTTTTAAAACTTTTATGCCATTTATTAGGGTGCTTGCTTGCATCCAGACAATTACAGACTTGACCAACGTTTGTTATGCCTATAAAAATATAGAAATAAATTTAGAAATATTTGATATATTATTGCCCCAGTCAAGTAAAATATCCTTATTTTAAAATTGTTTTATTTATTTTTTTTAATATTTTGGTTAAATTTGGTTATCTTATCAATGCAAGAAAAAACTTGAAATATGTTTGAGTGCAGAAACTTATTTTTCAAAGGTAATAAAAAAATCCAGATCTACTATCTACATCTTACTGACTGTTTAATAACTAATATCTATGATATTTAAAATTTATTACAACTGACACAGTGTCGGGACTACACAGATAATATGTACTTACAGATAAGGTCTTTGTTTCAAAGTTTTTTTTGAAATTGTCTTGTTAGGAATGGTTGTTAATTTTCTACAGTGACTAATTTTAAGTGTTACAATCTTTGTGAAATTTGTCTTACTGGCATGCCATAAAGTAAGGTTTAACCCACCATTCCTTTTGAAATGCCAGTACCAAGTCAGGACCATTGCTGTAGTTTCTATATTTTTTGTTTTGATTACCAAGTTTGCCAGTTTTCTTCGACTTTGTCTTTTTTGAAGTTTCTTTGGTGTTATTACCTTCATTGATATTTAAATTTTCCTTCAGAATCTACAGACATTGTTTTTCATCATGGTAGGGTGCACAATAACTGCATTGTGTTTGGGTAGCGTGAAGTGTCCTGATGAATATATTGGGAGGGGAAGGTCAGGAGATCAGAGATGTTGTAGAAAGGTTACGGAAAATTGTAAGGCAGGTAAGCAAATTTAGCATTTGACACCTGAGATATGTTTATAAAATATATCAGATATATAGGCACATGGCAAACCTTGAGTTTGGAAATTAAAATCCCACACTTTTTTTGGTAATTATGTTGTCACAACAAAAAATGTGGTGTAAACTTTCACTTAGGGATTTACACATGGCTCTCTGTGAACTGTAATTTCAATGAAGATGATAAGGCAAGTGATCGATGATACATGTACCGGGCATAAATGAACCAGTAAATAAAAGTAAAGAGTGGCTTGGATTACAACAAAAATATAAAAAAAGAGGCAACACACTAACTATTAATAATAATTTTTGATAATTTTTATTTGAAAACAAATGTGTAAAGCAGGTTCACACAATTCCAGTACACATGCATTTATTATGACAATATTTAAATTTAGTACAACTGAAACATGTATCGGAACTACAAGTACTTACAGGTGCAATATGCACATATGATTAAATGCATCATTTTTAATTATAGAAATTCAAAAGCTGGTCAAAGTTCACAGAATCCTTAATTTTTAACAGAAAAACTTTAATTTTATTGTTCATCCCATTTTATGTGACTTTTACCGAATTGCTTAAAATTCAGAAATCTTTTAGGTAATTCTAGTGCTTAACATTTTGTCATATCATTCTACCACGTCCATACAGGTTGGGCCAATTGGCATATGCTTACAAAAAATAATAATATACTGGCAAAAGTGTCCTGATGTTAGTTATGTTAAGTTAATGAAATAGAAATATGACCTAGATAATATTTACCTTTTTAACAAAGGAAGGAGAATTACATTATGGTATATTTAAAAACTTAAAACCCTATCTGTATTTATTTGTTATTTATTTAATTTTACATTAACAATTTTAATTATGTTTTAGGAGAGTATGTAGAAATATGTAAATCGGACTTAGGTGAAGACACATGTCAGCCATGTTTAGGAGATACATGGATGGCTGATGAAACTAATTCAGACCTTGTATTTCTTTGTGTTCCATATGACGTTTGTTCTTATGGTAATACATTTAAATTGTGAAATGTTTTATTGAGAAATATGCTAATATCTATATTCTGATCTGGAATGAAGTTTTTTTTCTTTTTTGATTTAATAATTTTAATGTATTTGTTAAGGTGTTTGAAATGCATAATTGTGACCCTTGTACGAACCTGACCAATTCTATTTTCAAGTGAAGGGTTATAGACTGAAACTAAGTGTGAAATAAAAAAGGTTTTATTTATGTTTTCATTTTTCCATTTTAAGATTTACTTACAATTTTTAAAAATGTAAAGATTTTGTTTACATACATTTAAGAACATTAGCTTATTAAATATTGTAATATTTAATGTATAAAAATGCATTTTTCTCTTTATGTAGCCATTATTAATTACATTCAAACAACCAAGTATTTCCTTTCATCTATGTTAATATTGAAAACAATTTTTTTTTATTTTAAATAAATATATGAAAATATTTTTTCTCAAATGGGAGATAATTCAAAATATTTCTGAAAGGGAGAGATAACTTTAAGGCTATTTTCTTACACGAGATGTAATATAAAATTACAGTCTTTTGTGTATAGGATAATTATGCCGAGGTAAATATGTAATTTTTTCTGCCACATAAACCTTATAGTGACAGATAAAATTGCTTTCTTATTCAACAAACAAACCAATACACACCATTAAAATGTACTCAGCTGCTAGTCATTGGTTAGGTTGCATATCCTATTTAGCAGAAAAGGAGGTATTGGTTTCACATTTTGGTGGCTGTCCACTAAATATATTTCAACAAAAATGTACATGTACATGTCTCGTGTGTTTTTTGTATAAATAGTGTTCAACACCACTTTCAGCATTTTTCATCTATATAATGGCGTGCAGTTTTTATTGGTGGAGGAAGCCAGATTACTTGGAAAAAAATTCCCAACCTTTGGTAGAAAACCTGCCACTCTTTGTCAATTAAGATTGGAGTTGAGTACACACTGCCTGCAGTGAGACTTGAACCAGAAACCTCAGTGTTGACATGATCAATAGTAGACTAACTATATTAACCGCTCAGTCACTGAGGCCCTTGTGCATGTCTTATCTACATTGCTTATTTAGTACAATGTCATTCTGAATGCAGTTGTTTACATTTGTAGCCATTCTTGTGTTATTTAGTCTTGACATATTCAAGTACATGTAAATAGCAAGCCGCATAGGTTAATACACATTTACTTTTATTTGCAGGAGCAAAACGAGTGAACTATTTACCCTTAAGTGGCTGCCATGAACCCTGCATATGTGACACAGAACTAAATTTCTTTGGTTTTGACAGTTGTAATTGTAAATTGTTTGATGGATATTGCCCTGTTGGAACCAAACTTGCATTAAATGGAACATGTTTGCATTACATGTAGTTATAATACCAATTATGGATAAGATAAATATTTCATGAGGGGTATGATGTTGAACTCATTTACAAATGGGCTGGGTCTTTATATTGTCTTATTTTTTACACATTGGCTAAGACTTTATAATCTATTATTTTTAACTCCTAGCTCATGTGTAAATGAGTACAACATCATATCCAGAATGAATTATGTCAAAATCCATTTTTTATTCAAGTGGGCCCTATGAGCCATGATTCAATGGTCACAATTATCCTGATGAAAAATCTGTTTATAAATTCTTTGCAATATACCATGAAGAAAATACACTTCAACAAAACATTCATTTAATATTTTACTATAACATGCTCTGGAAATGTCTTATTGACTTTTATTTCAATCTGAACTTCAAACATTAGCCATTAAACATTGTGGCATTGTAAAACCTCTTGTGATGTTGATTCACATTGCACGTTTATAAAGTGTAGATATACATGTATCATGTAATATATTGTTTGACATTAAAAGGACGTCATATTATAACTTTAGTTAATTAAAAATGTTATTTATTAATTGTGATGACAAAATTTTGATTAAATTATGAAAGCAGGTGCTGAGCAAAATGTTGGACATTGAGTTAACACAATGTAGTTTTATATAACTCCTTTTTACATTTTAGTATTGCAGATAAGATGAATGATTTAAGGTCGACCATGGAAGCTGTGTTTATTCCTGTAAAGAAGGAAGGACTTGTCCAAAAGGGTCAGGTTTTTATAAAGAATATTGTAAAACAATGTATAAATGTTTTAAGTTTCACAAGAAATATCATATATTATCCTGTACACCTAGCCAAAAAAAAATAAAAAGTTTAAATAGACATCGAAAGCATGAGATAGTAAAATATGCACACATGAGGCAGAAAATTTCACCCAATTACTACATGTACTATAAATACTGTAAATTAGGAAATTATTTTGTAAATTTATTATTGCGATTAGGGGACCCACTGAAAAAGGATAGTTTATTTTTGTATTTGGTTCAGATAGCAAAAATATTTATCAAAGCATTCATTAAAATGAATGATTATCCGGCAGGTTTTCGTCAAATGTTTATCGTCTGTAGATAAAATTTTTACTTCAAACGGACCACAAATTTCGTTGTGTTTACCGATGATGGGATTTTAAAATGGCTTTAGGACTTATGATTTGCACATGTCTGTAGCCATGAAGTGATTGGATTGGTGTGGTGAATGGAATCGGACTTGGAAAAAACATTCTCTCAAGTTAGAGGTTCAGATTCCATGTCACTCCTCAAGTGGACTCCCTTTACTTGGGAGGATAGGGTAATAAAATGGCAGCTTGTTATTAAAAAGAGAAATAAACTATGTTGTACAAAATCAATTATCATAATAAGACAAATTGATAATTGTAAAGATTTAAGAATGCTGTTAATTATACAAGCTTAAAAATAGAAATATATTTGACAATAGATTGATGTGTTATTGTAGTAATTATAACACTTATTTTATATAACACATGCAATCAGTTATTTCTAATTACCTAAAGAAACAGATACCAGAAAAACGTAAATGTAGGGATAAACTACTGTCTTAAAACACTTATTATACAAAAAATTTTGTTTTGTTTAATCAAATAATTTACTAATACATGTAATATGTAATGATAGTTGCAGATTTTAGTACCAAATTCTGCAGTTGCTCAGTTTCATTTATGGTCAAGATAACTACTGTTTTATGTTTATTTTCAAACCAGCCAGTTATTAGACTAAAATGTGTATTTAGCAAATGGTAATATCTACTAACTCCAATATGAAATTAACAAATATCTCCCCCCTCCCAATTATGAAATTGTCATCCTGCATGGACAAACTGGTCCATGTTGTTGAATTCAAATTGTGCTGACAGAGTAAGAAAAACAAATAATTACCTATTTTCCCTTCTTCTACTGTAAACTAGACTGCCGGTGATTTAAACCTCAGACTAAATACTACATAAGATCATTAAAGAAACCACTTATAAGTAGTTCAAAGATAACAATTATCTTTACTCTTAGATTAGACCATATATCCAGAGGACTAGTACACCAAAGTGTTTTATTTATAAGATAAATAAAAAAAACAGATGATTATGGCAACGGTTACACGTTTTTGATATACTCATAAAATTAATAATTTAAAATTAAAATTATTTAATATTTTTAGAAAATAAAACAGAACATTTCATCATAAAAACAGATTTATGGATGGATTTTGGAAGGTATGATTTCTGTTCCTTTACATTCAATCAAAAATGAAAGATCATATTTCTGAATAGATATGATCATTATGAAACTAATAATTCTCATGTTTTATATCTGAGTTTTGTCTTAATTATTTTTTCAATAGGTTTAAGTAATAACAGATAATTTCTTTTAATAGGATTTGTTTTTTGTATATTATGATTAAAAATTACACAAGACATAAAATATATTCATTTATTTGGCAAATAGATAAAAAAATCATTGCCTTTTTAAGATGTATGTGCGTTTATTGTGTGTCTACAAGTCATGTTCTTGTTAGCTACAATTGTTCCCAATCAATCAATCTTCATGTTAGGTGGTTGGTAACAGCAGTAGCGGCAGTAGTTTCCATAATTCTCTTGGTTATTGCCACGAAAGTTTGCCTACCCAAATGCTCGAAGAAAAGGTGTAAACAAGGTAAGTATAGAAATTTTTTACTCAAATAAAAGCTCCCTTCGGTCAAGTATAATTGTCCAATATTAGTTGTTTTAAAACTCTAGGAACTGATTCATGGCCAGAAAGAAACAAACGTGCTTGAACATAGTTGTGTACTTCAAATTTTAATGTGGGTCATGCGGGAATACACAACAAAATGGGAGATAACTCATGCCAAACTGCAACATAACAAAATATTTCACAAAACCGTCAAGATTTACAATTTTAGCATCTATATCTGGGAGCAATGCTAAAAGTCTGTTTTTTTCTGCATGAATCACTATAATACTATATTTTGCAGACATTCTGATGATCACTACCTTCTTTATTTACGGCTTATACACAAATGACAAATAAAACTATGCAATAATATGTATTATATATGTATTATGGAAGCCAGAGTACCTGGAGAAAACCCCTTACCTTCGGTATAAAACTGACAATCCTTGTCAATTAAGATTGGAGTCGAGTGCACCTTGCCCGCAGTGAGACTCGAACATGCAATCAGTGTTGGCAGACCACGTGATAAATAAAAGATAAACCACCTAAACCACTTGGCCACCGAGGCACTGTTTTACTTAGAAGAAGGCAGTGTATTCATGTAAATAAAATGCAGAAATTTTTAATGACATTTTGTGTTCTGAGGAAATTCCATTTTGAATTTTGAATATAGTAAATCATTTATAAATCATTCAAATGTTCTTTTAAATGAATACTTTGTTTTAGGTTACAATGACCCTGAAAATCATGAAACTATCATTAAACAAGCTGCAACAATCCTTTCGGAATCAGATTCAGGAGTATCATTGACATCTAGACCCTCATGTCACGGAGAGCCAGGTACACGGGAACCTTCTATTACTGCTGATGACACCTTGCTTCAGTTAAATCCTATCAATATTGGTAAACAGATTGCTGCAGTTGCTCCATATAAGGGTATTTGTCAGGATGTTCTCATTCATTTTTTTAACTTGAATTACAAAATACTAAAATATTGGCTTCATAAAAAGATCACACATATATTAGATTTATTGAGTATCTGTCACAGTTTTGAGATTAAAAAAATATTTTCTTTTTTATCAGAAGAAATGGGTCCAAGCTTGAGAATGACAAGAAAGCGTCATATGTTTCTACCATAAAATTTCCTTAAAATTAGAATTTATATAGTCTTGCTAAAATTAAAAAAAATGTGGTTGTCAATAACGTATGTATGTCTACTCATTGTCACTGTATTGGTCATTATGTAATCCATGCCATAACAATGGAACTGGTAATGCAATCCCTAATGGTCATGATCATAACAATGATATTGGTCACTATAATGACCATAGCAGTCAGACTGGTCGTCATTGCACAATCCATGATGACAATAACAGGCAAATGGGTCATTACTTTACCCATGAGAACCATAATAGTCAAACAGGTCATTATGTAATCCATGAGGACCCTACCAGTTTGACTGTTATAGTAGATTGTTTCTACGTTGTTACGTGTTTGTCTCCATGTATGAACCTAATGCACACTATAGTAGATTGTTTTCTGTAGTGTTATATGTTTGTCTCCATGTGTAAACATAATGCATACTATAGTAGATTGTTTTCTGTATTGTTATATGTTTGTCTCCATGTGTAAACATAATGCACACTATAGTAGATTGTTTTCTGTAGTGTTGTATGCTTGTCTCCATGTGAAAACATAATGCACACTAAAGTAGATTGTTTTCTGTAGTGTTATATGTTTGTCTCCAAGTGTAAACATAATGCACACTATAGTAGATTGTTTTCTGCAGTGTTATATGTTTGTCTCCATGTGTAAACATAATGCACACTATAGTAGATTGTTTTCTGCAGTGTTATATGTTTGTCTCCATGTGTAAACATAATGCACACTATAGTAGATTGTTTTCTGCAGTGTTATATGTTTGTCTCCATGTGTAAACATAATGCACACTATAGTAGATTGTTTTCTGCAGTGTTATATGTTTGTCTCCATGTGTAAACATAATGCACACTATAGTAGATTGTTTTCTGTAGTGTTATATGTTTGTCTCCATGTGTAAACATAATGCACACTATAGTAGATTGTTTTCTGTAGTGTTATATGTTTGTCTCCATGTGTAAACATAATGCACACTATAGTAGATTGTTTTCTGCAGTGTTATATGTTTGTCTCCATGTGTAAACATAATGCACACTAGAATTGGAAATTTACTTTACCACTGTAAATAGATACATGTATAACCAAGATTTAAGTTTATTTCTTTTTCTGTTACAGTTGTAAATCAAACAGAAATTACACCTTTGATGAGAACACATTTTGACAGGGAACTAGTTCAGGATGACTCACCACCATATCAATTTCCTGAAATATCTTTGAGAAGACCAGTAGATATGGATACTGAAGGACAGGAGGATACTCAATCAGAGCTTGTGAATGTTCAGCATGATTTTGGTTCTGGACTGAGTTCTATAAGTACTTAATGTATTTTTTCTTATAGGTGAAAAACTGTTATAACTATTTCGGCAATATTTTATACTATAGAATTAACATTAAAGATATATGATAGGAATGATCAAATTTACTTCACAGATTAATTTGTTTCAGCATTGATGTTGAAGTGTTTTATTATCCTCCAAAGTGATAATTTTTTGGGACATTTTATTCTTTTTATGTTATAAGATAATATTATATCTAACTATGTAACTTTTCTAATTTTTTCGACATATGAATTATTTGATCTCGTTAAAATTTTCAGAAAAGTTTGGAATAAAAAATGTATAAGTTTTGGACACTTGAAATATTATTAAAAAGGTTAGTCATTGTAAAAGTCTTCATAAAAGTAATTTATAAGTAATATTTGTATTATATGCAAAAACAGCTCAAAATACTTGTTTTAAAAGTCTAATAATTAGAGAAATTTTACTATCAATAGATGTGATTTGTAATGACATATGTATCTTTTCTTTTTTTTTAAATCAGAAACTTCAATGTTACAAAAACAAGTTTGTTATTGCAGCTATCTTGCTTTTACTAAACGATAAAATATTCTGGATAAATTTATATATTTGGTATATTTGATTCTTTTTATATCCTGCCAATGAAAGTTGGGACACAGATTTTTGGTCTGTGAACAGGATGGTTACGAAAATTTTTTTTTTTTAATAACAAATGAAAATAAAATTTAATTATTTATGATGTTGCTGGACAAAATAAATAAAATAAAATCACGAAGAGTTATTTACCCATGAATAATGATTGCGGGAATAAAATTTTTATTACCAAAATATTCATGGAATCCTTATAGGATTTGTTCCCCTTAATTTTTAATGGATAATTTTGCAGAAAATTAAGCTCATTTTTACAAAACTGAAAAACACATTATTGATTGTTTCCAAAGAACTTACAGGAGTTTCTTATTTATACTCAATGATAATTTTATGAATTTTACTTTTTGCATACGTTAGTTTAGGTGAGCGCTGTTAGGCTCCAGAGAGCCTCTGATTAAATGAATGTATAAATAGTATAATTTGACCGAGGAAAGATGTGATTTTCCAATATGCCAAATTTCTGAACAAATTACATACACCTGTGCCAAACTTCACTGCCCAAGGCTTTTTTTCGAAATGACTTGCATTAATTTGTCCCATCTATATTTTAATGTTATTATTTCTTTATTTAAATCTTTAGCTTTAAACACAGGTATTTCTGCTAATTTTTACTCATTTTTTAAATAAAAGTTAATTATAAAATATGTTATTTTCAGATACAAATAGTAAATAAATATACTAAATATTTTTAATATCACAATAGAAAGCAGTTCCTGTTTGTTAGAAACGAGGCATATTGGGGAATTCCCTTATAATTATTGAGCATATTAACACACAGAGAGATGGAAAATGCTTACCACTCTGTTAGGATTGTCTTAAGCAGATAAGGCACAAATTAAAGTAACTCATCAACTTTTGAGTTCAACGAGACAAGTTTTGTTGGTTTTGGTGGATGTCTTAAGATGGAATCACAAAATATGTACATGTATTTTTGATGTAGAAAATATTTTGTATGGTTGATATACTTTATGATAGATGCTAAAACTTACAGTAACTCGAGCACTGATGAGTGCAATGAGGTAAGTTGTGTCGATTATTGTGGAAATCTTATTAAAATTAATAAGGCCACAAAATATGTACATGTGTTTGGCATGTAGACATTATGATTTATTGTAGACATATTGTCTTATCCACGCAGTAATTAAACTTATGGTAACTCTAGCACTATATTAATGTGTATTGAGGTACATTGTGTTGATTATTGTGGATATCTAATAAAGATATGACCACAAAATATGTACATGCATTTGACATGTAGAAAATATTTTGTATGGTCGATAAGTCTTATAAGACATGCAATCATTAAACTTACATTAACTCAAGCGTGAGTGCAAAGAGGTAAGTTGTCTTGATTCATGTGAGAATCTTAAAAGAATTGGCCACAAACTGTGTGGCAGTCATGTAATTGGTGAGAAAAATGGTCTGGCCAAAAGCATGGTTGGCATTTTCTAGCACTTACGCATCTTCATTGCTGAGAAAACTTGCAGTTGCTATACTGGCAGTATCTTGTTAAAGGTCAAAACTGGAATTCTTTTGTAAACAATTTTTGGAATTAAGCCCCATGAAGATGTTAAAAAATATTCTTATTAGCAGACCAGCCAAAACTGATTTTATACAGTAACTATATATATTACAGATATGTTCAAAAACCTGAATTACTCAACAAGAATTTTAGGAATTGTGCCCCTTTAATATATAAAAAAGTAATAATTTTTTCTGTTAGCAGACAAGAAAAATTAATTATACTTCAACAGATTTTAATCCAATTAATATACCAGCTCAGCTGTGCATCAATAGGTCTCGGCCATGTTTGGAAACCAGAATTTTTTCCTCAAAATTTATAATAAGAGTTATACCCCTTGAAGGTTTAAAATGACCGGTGGCCTGGTCAGGGCAGAGATCATTGCAGACAAAAAAATATTAAGTGCCCTGTCTTGAAACAGATTTTACAGTGGATACTAACCAGGATTTTATTAACTATATTATAAACAAGTTTTATGTTTTTTGACAATATTTCATATTTAATTTTGGTACATACTGCTTGGCATGTTATTTGAAATCTTTTGAGGAATGAAAATGTTCTAGTGTATATAGTGTACAAATGTATATTTAGTCGTAAAAATTATATCTTTTAATTCAGTGTATGTTTAAAGACGAGGCCAAAAGAAGACAAATTTGTTCTATTTTTATATCTCAAATTACTACATTATCAGTTATTTTTCGAATAATTTTTATATATACATTTGAGTTTTAAAATATATATAAGTTGAGTTTTAAAATCTATTAAATATGGAAAATAAATAAGCACCCTTCTCTTGTTGACAGTGATCAGCATCCTTTTTATAAATGTTTGAAAGTATATATTGAATTTATTGTAAATTCGTCATTTATTTTGTGACAATTTATTCTAATTCTTTTGCCATTAACATTTAACAAATAAGTTAAAAGGAATATTGTAGAATTAAAAACTAATTGTGATTTTTGTAATTAATTTGGTAAAAAAGACAAAAGTTTCTAAGGTAACACCTTTCATTAGTAATATTTTCACAGAATAAGTTGACAGTTTCACCCTTGGCGATATACATTCAAATATGAATAAAATTTATTCTTTTACAAATCAAGCATTGTAAATTCACATTCAGTTAAAATCTTATCAAATTGAAGGTGATAGAAAAAAAATCAAAACTGAGAAAATAACCCATACAAATTTGTCGTCATTTTGTCAGACTATCATTTGATATATATAGGCTGTGGTTTTATTATTTATCATTTAATTCATTTGTATTGTACTTGGTACTGTTTTAGTAAAATTTACAACGGGTCCATGAAGGCAGTTTTATATTTATTTTTGCGTGTGGTTTAGAAATTTTTGTACTTATTAATATATAGATGGTTGGTACCAAAGACTTTTTTAGAACTGTCCTATCATTATCTTAGACTTGTTGGAAAATTGTTATTTTACATGTAAACTTCTTTATACTGAAATTATAATGTTTGTCAAATGACCTAAAAAAACTGGTTTCTTTTAATATAAAACTGGTGCAGAAAGAAATTGTCAAAACACAACACAATAAAGTCGAAGTTGTCTATGTTACTAAAAATAAACTTAAAAAATTGGAATACAATATTAAGGATGCCTTGTAATGAGGTTGTACCTATATAAGATATCAAATGGGATTTATTTCTGTACATTGTTGAAAATCTGTCTCTCACTGTCATACTGCCTGGTAATTAGAAGTTATTAGATAAAATTTAAGTTTGACCAGAAGTATCATAAAATGATTACTACTTCAGTTTTATATAAAGAGTCAGTTTTACATAAAATGTGATACTTTTATCATCAGTCTTTCATTTTTTTTTAAGTTTATGTAAATAACCATTGAATGGATGTTCAAGGGAATTTTACCAAGTATTTATTACAAACTATTTTAAAGCAAGATCGTGACAAAGACATCTTGTTAAAGAGAGTGCTTAGGGACCAATATGAATGCTTTCCATGGTATAATAAGCTTGTGATACAGCGTTTACAGCAAGTGAACTCTATGAAATTGACTTGGTATAAAGAATGTGTAATGTTATAAGTACATTTAATAGGGGCTAAATCTGACTGTTGAAGATGATTGTTACTAAAGAAAGGGTCACCATGACCTACTTTTCTTTTGAAAGTAGGCAAAAATGGTGACAATATACACTGTTTTAATGTCTGAATTATACCTCAAGTTCCATATTATTTGAAAAAATACAAAAGACAACATGTCCGATGAACTTAATGCTTATTAAAATAATTATGCAGTTCTTTTTAACATCCATTAAAATTGATTTTATTAATAGTCACAGATTGTATTAGTTGTTTTAACAAAATAAAATATTTATTGTCAGTTTGTTTATCATTTAAAGGTCAGACAGAGATCAGAAAAACAGAAAACATCTTAATAAAAATTTTGCATACCTTATAAGAATGTGGCGTACAAAAAGAACCTACAATACTAATGCAGCTCCTGCACATTATTTATTAAATTATACAAATTAGGTGCAACCATTCCAATGGCTTTTAAATAAGCTGGAGTAAAGTCCATGTGAGCTATTTCCCTAACATGGTGCGTGTCATCTGTTATAGATTGTATACGCATTTCACATTTCATGAAACTTGGCAGAACTGCTACTCACAAGGTTCTTTCTGAGTGTCATTTCTTCAGTGCAGATTTGTGAAAGGGTCGATTCTTGTTTCTGATTGGCTAAACTTTGAAAAAGTTCTCAAGAACTACGAAATGAATTAAAAGTGCTGTTGGTGGAGATGTTCCTTTTAAGATCCTTCACAAGTTACTCTGGTGCCAACCAGAAATTCAAAATTGCAGCACAAAGATTACTCTGGTGCCAACTAGAAATTCAAAATGGCTGCAAGCGGAGGTCAAATATAGTAGAAACCCGAGCAAATTTTTGTTTGTTTTTAATAGTAAACGATCTTCTCTCTTGAAAGAACCAGTCCAAATGTACTTGGTACATTATAAATTAGTACAAATGATGTATTACAAATGTTTCTAATTTTTTGTCGATCAGACAATAAACATGGCTGTCATTGGAAATCATTGCTGCTGATTTTGGCTGTCATTTAAAAATCTTCTCCTCTTATATAAAAGTCAAGTGCACGTAACGTCCTCTACAATGATTTTTCATTTCGTCTTCATTGGATGAACAACTTTGGAACATGGCCAAAACTTATTTCTGATTAGCTGAAATTAAAATCTCGCCTAGAAGTTTAGTTCAAATGTGCAATTAATCTATGTAAGGTCATCTACTAGTTTCAATTAGGCCAAAAACATGGCAACCATCGCAAGCTTTCTTTCTGATTGGCTGCTATTTTAAGATATTCTCCTCTGTAAGTGAAAGTACAAATGTTCTGTAACGTGGTAGAAATGATTGATGTATGTCTTCTACAAATATTTCTCATTTCATCGTGGTTGGACAAATAACATGGCTGCCATATTTCTGCTCTGAAGTCGGGATTGTACCTTTGCAGGATTGCTGTTCGGGATTGTACCTTTGCAGGATTGCTGTATAATTGGGCCTCTTGCCTATTGAATTCCAAAGATTGCCAGCATGAACAATTTGTGCTGTAAAAATTACCAGTCAGTGATTTAGTTAACAATGAGAGATTAAACTTGTATTGAAGTTGCGCACCGACTATTTGTGAATTGTTCGAGGAATTTTTATTTTTATTTTTCTAGACTTGAGAACTTAGTCATTTGTTAGCAACTTTTACTAAAGTGGGTACATATTTTGTATAATCAACTCCACCTTCAGCTTTTAAACCAGATCAATGAAACTTCACAGAGAGATGTAGTTGTGCTCCAGCTAATATGGCATTGTTGAAGGAATAATTTCCCATTTTCCAACACAACGCAACTATCACACTTTATACATGATGGCTTCTACATTTGTTAACACAGACCAAATACCTTCTTCCAACAAATAAACCAGTCCCCATTTATTAAGGCACATGCTTTGCGACTCAGCCATTTAAGATTTCCATGCAGTTTTCCAGGCGAAGGTGAAGGTTCTCACTGAGTAATCTGGCTGCCTCCACAAATAAAACTTATATACCATGATATAGCTTGCAAAGCGGTAGCAATGGCATAAAACGCTATTTAAACAAACCAATAGAACTAAATGGACTGTTATGCTGAGGACGATCCAAAAATACTACGTCTATCCCTCTGGATAGCACTTTTAATATATGTTAGTGGAAGCGTAAATGCACAACTTTTGTATGTACACTAGTTTTTTATGTGGGTTGTAGGGGTTAAGAAAAGAGTTCGCTGATTGCACTATACCAAACCATGTTATTTCTGTAACAAGCAATAATTCATTTCACAAGCAAGAATATATTTCACAAGCAAGATCTATTTTCCTTTGCATCAATTTTATAATCTGAAATGCAGGTTACTGCCACAATGCAAACAAATTTGTCCAAATTTTGTTTCCTGGTTAATTTTTGATGCACAAAAACATAAAAGAAATTTCACATTGTCGTCTAAATAGGTTGTCGACTCATATCCTCCAATCTGTTTGTCAAATACCTCCGCAGAACCTGGGATGGACAAGATATCTTTGTCTTTGGCCTTGATATGTTCTTGTCTCACCTTTTCACTTGTGAAAATTAGTACTCACAAAATAAACCAAATCCACTGTATCACAGTATGGCAAAAAAACTAAGTTAATTAATAATGCGCTTTTTGTAATATGTATGCTTATCAGATTTTAAAATCACTTGATATAAACAGATTAATGAAAACAATGAGCAGCTACTTGTATCACAGTCTCATCATTCAAATAATTTGTTTGTCCAACATAAAAATAATAAATGCCGCATTTTGATATTCAGAAATTAAATTAATCAATCCACAAAAATGTTAAAACATGTATTACATTCACAGAGTACAGTTCAACATGTATTGAAACTACCTGCGACAAAAATCTTTATATACATGTAATTTATGATTGGAGTATAATACAATATGCTCAGAATCACTTGTAAACAAGGATAAATTAATATTTCCCCAACTTGTCTTGCTTTGGTATAATAAAAAAATCTGTATAAACAAGGAATTCGTGAATAAGTATCATTGAAATCTTACAGAGGTTACACAAATTATTATATGCTAACATTTATGTCCTATTTTATTGTATAATGCTTTATCTGCATATAATACACCAAGGCCAACGTAATGTAATAGTTGGTTTGTTGGTTCTTGTCCTACAATGTTAGAAGTGGAAAGATAAGTCAGCAATTTTTTTTTAAATTTTTTTTCTTTCAAATTTCTAAATACATAAAAATGTTTTAGTAAAAACATTCTAAATTAGTTCAAAATAAAATTCGGCCTAAAATTTTTTGGGGCACGGCCAATTTGAAGGCATGATTAAAACAGAATCAACATTATGTAATATATTGTCTTCTCTGTACATGTTTACAATGAACAAAATTAGTTAGATTACTGTCAGATTAATACGTCTTAGTTACGAAAATTCAATCGTCGCACGCTAGTACACATGTACTATGTCTATCTTTACGATTTACCTGGGTAAATGAAACTATACTTTTATATAACGGATTTGGCCGAGAGGCCTCAAACGCTAGAAATAATGCAGACGAATGGGTGCCACAGTGTCATAACGGTGAGAGTTCGAATACCGCTGAGGGTAAGACAAATTTGACAGTATTAAATTCTAATTCTAACAGTGTTGGGCTTAATTTTACACGTATATATATTCTTGACCTCATGAATTATTTCTTAAATAAATTCAGCCTTCGTTCTTAATAGTGTAATCTTTGATTTAATACGTAAAGTTTGTTAATTTCTTGTCTACAATTTCCTCTGTAGCTCACCAAACAGAGTCAGTGTGAATTATTGACATCGATTTGCGTTTATTACAATCAAACGTTTGGTTTTATTGTTTCCCTCTTTTCTGAAATCTATTGGAACAAAATTTAGTATGGATGGCTTGAAGTAGTTTCAGAACTTGACACGGTAGATTCCAGAGAAAGAGTAAATCGTTTGGGTTTGTTTATTTAAATGGTGTTTTACGCTACTTGTAGCAATTTTCAGCTATATAATAGCGTCCAGTTTTTATTGGGGGAGGACGCCGGAGTACCCGGAGAAAATCCCGACCTTCAGTGGGAGGAAATCGTTTGGATTATTATTTCTATACATTAGATGTAAAGCAAGGGAATTGTTATTAATAAACTGATATTGATAAATTAAGATAAGGAAGTGGTTTTTTTTTATCAATTTCGTACAACGAGACGTAGCATTTTATTTGTATTTAAGGTCATCTTGGCTTTTTAATTTAGCTTTGAAAAAACTCTATAGAAGGATTCACATTTGTAAGGACAGAAAACACAATGACAACAAAGAAACCAAGTGCTCTGGATATGGAAGGGTTTTCTTCATCTTTTGCGACAAATATTGCGCTTTCAATAAATTGTATATAGAAGCGAGAAATTTCAGGACATAGGAAAGAGTTAAATAACGGTCAGTAAACCAGCTCATAATATTGACCATAATAATTGTAGATACTTTGCTGTACATATTGCCCCACTAGTATATCCGATATCAAAACTCCCCTCTCAGCGTGTAAAGGAAGGAACTGCTAAAGTAATGTTTTGATATGTAGATGTAGATTTAATAAACAATATAAACTAAAATCGGCTGTGTTTGCATTTGTACTTTCCAATCTGCAGATAAAAGAAAATTATTTAACTATTTCTGTTCCGGAGGATTAACACAAATAAATCACCTTAAATTGAATTAACTACTACATGTATAAAAGGGGGTTGAGGAATGCGTTTCTTCAGAACTGGAGTCGAAAAGTCGTAAGTGTAAAATCTATCGCTATTATTGGAAGATCAAAGGGAAATACATTGTGGCGTCAGCGCTTACGGTAGATTTTACACTTACGACTTTTTGTGAAAAGCACTGTTGGTCAGTGGTCCAGTTAGTTAATCAGATGTCAACCCGCAATACATAATATATTATTGTGTGGCTGTTAAAATTAACAGTTTTCTTTGCCGGACAATTTAAAAATACAATGTATTAAAACATTCGTTTATTAACAGCCAACCCTAACTCACATGATAAAATTGTCTTTCCCAATACAATTTTATGCATCTTTTATCTACAATGCCTCTACAATCTCTCCTAGGAATATGTTTTAGGGTGGGGAAAGTCCTATGAAACCAGATCAGTCCGGATTTTTTCTAATTGATTTTTAATTGTGTAAAGCAGCACAGAATCAAGAAAAATAAACTCACAGGGAAAGAATTATACAGAAGACTCACGAAAAACAAAGCAAAGAAGGAAAGATGACGTCGCGCGTAAGTAGATACAATTATTTTAAGCAATCTTAGAAATCATACGAGGACGTGTTTATCGATTTACCTTAGGCATTGTCAAATCAACTCATGACATATAGAGACTGTCCCTACTCAAGTGTATCAGAAACATTATACGTCTCATTATGACACTACATGTAAGTAAAACTTGTTACAAACATCTTCTACATGAAATTGACTACCACTTTATGAGTAAACACTGGGAAGAAAAAGTAGACGGTTCTTTAAATAAGAAGAATCCACGTGGAAAATCATTAAACGTTCTTAAAATAGAAGATCTAAAAATAACAATGGTTTTTTAGGCCTTTAAATGATTTTTTTTTTAAGTAAAAATTTTGTGTGATGGAGAAAAGAATTTTCTTTCGAAAGTCACTGTTTCTTTTTTATTCACAACACTAAATTATTGTAAATCAGTTGAACAAAATGAATTGAAGCTGAACATGTCCAAGGTTCGATATTTTATTCATATATGACAGAATAAATAAATGGCCTGTAAAATACAAATAATCATAATATAACACAAGAACGATAATTAGATCTTGCTAGTAGGAAAATCTCAAATAAGCGATCATATGTTAACTTGGTAATCGTATTTAATATATACATGTAACAATATAAAAATACAGGTACACCGAGTTCATTTCTACGCTTGTAAGATGAAGATTCGACTAAAGACAAAGACCTTATCTTTCGAACTGTTGTTTACCGAATGTGTCATTGTTATACACGCTATAACAGTTGTATTCAATATAAATAAATAAATGACAATATTGAATGAAAACGAAAACAAATCTCTTAAAAGCATAGCTGAATATCGATTAGCACAATAAGCATATTAATAGCATAACACAAAAAACATTAAAAGGATAAGCCAAGCATAAAACACAAATACACTTAACTTACCTGACATATCGTGCAAGAGGCCTGTGCAATACTAATTACTAATTATAGACTGACTAAGCTAAAGATATGTCCGTCAATAGGTCCATGTGAATAGTCGTCATAAAGTACATGTAATAAAAATAAATTACCATCTTTAGCTTTTATATAAAAGTCAATATAAGGTTGATGTGCTATTTATTTATTAAGGCACTTGCTTTGCAGCACTGCCATTGCAGACTCTACTTTAACTGACTGTTTGACCACTTTCATCGATGAATTTATTTTAAAAATTTAAAAAATTTATTACAACTGACATGTTATATATCAGAACTACATGTACTTACAGATAAGGATCTGCATGAACAAAAAATTTTATAACTTAAGTCTGGTCCTTAATCTTGTACAAACCAAACAATTTAGGATTGATTACTGACATTTAAATTTTCCTTTAGACTATACAGAAATTGGCTGTCATCATAGTATGGTGCATAAAACTGAAGTTGGGTATCAAGACCTGTACTGGTGAATATATTAGGAGTGGCAGGTCGGAAGATCGGACACCTTGTAAAAAGGTTATGAAAAACTGGATTGCAGGTAAGCAAATGAAGCATTTGACAATTCAGACATGTCTTATAAAGTCTCACAAATATGTAAGCACATAAATGGACTTTGAGTTTGGAAGTTGAAATCCCATCCTTTTTTTTATAACAATTTTGTCACAAACAAAAAGGTTGTGTAGTGTAAATTTTTACTTGGAGATCTACCCCAGTCCCTGTGTGAACCGTCATTTTAATGAAAATGACAATACAAGTGATTGAAGATACATGAACCAGTCAAAAAGATATAATGAACCCATTAACAAAAATATATTTATCTTGACTGTTTAATAGAGAGTGGTTTGGATTACAACAAAAATAAAACTAGGAAAAGAAGCAACACCAACTAATGTTAAAAATAATTAATTTTCATTGATAATATTTATTTAAAAAATGTGTAAAGCAAGTTCACACAATTCCTATATACAAGGAACAAATAATAAGGAATTTTTACCTTGGCAAAACTGGTAAAATACAGAAACATGCAGGGAAATATAGGATCTTACATTGGCACGAGTGGATTATTGATTTCTCTTATCGAGATAGTTAAATTTCCATTTGGAGAAATCTAATTATTCAAGAGTACCACTGTAAGATTCTGTTTCTATAATTTTTAAAAGTAGTAAATTTGCAAATAAAGGTACAAATTCTTGACTAAAAATAAAAGTTGCTTTGTTTCTGACATAATTAGTTCTTGTTAATGCTCTTATTTATAGCTACTGATACATGATTTTATAACATCTTACAGTTCACATGATTTTTTTCTTTAAATTTTATTGGCTAAATTTAACCTGTAAACCATATTTGTCGATTTTATAACAATATATTAAGAATGTTGCTATTTGTAAATAATATATGAGGCTTGTTACTATATTCAACGAATATTTGAGGAATGCTACTATTTTTAAAGAATATCATGGTTTAGGCATATTACTAAATATATATCTGGATTTCCGGTTTATCGATATAATTTGGCAGGTATACAACAGACCACCACTTATAGGTCATTTCTTATTGTTTTTAATGGTATGCTGATTGAATGTTTAAAATATAAAAGTTCTTGCTAACAATGTCTTTTTATTGAAAAAAATTATAAAATCATACTAACTGTACATGAGTCAACATTCCGGCAAGAAATGTACAAGTTATTGTATTATATGTAATATAACAATAAACGACTTAATTCTGTCAATATGCTTTATATGGACCTTGTAGATAGATATTGACAGACGACGAAGTCAAAGGTCAATATCATCTTACAAGGTCCATATAAAGCGTATTGACCTCTTAAAAAGTCCATAATTGAATAATAATTATGAGATATTATCAGTTGTTTACCTGCAGTATGCATTTATGAAAGACTCAATCATTTTTATCTTCAAATTTCATTATAGAAATTGAAAAGGCTGGTAAAAGTTTACAGACCCTCAATTTTTAACAAAAAATTTTAATTTTATTGTTCGTCCCATTTTATGTGACTAGAATTGCTTCATATTCCACATGTTTAAGAGCATTTTAGTGCTTAACATTGTGTCATATCATTCTGCAACCACTTCTGTTTTACATGTTCTAAGTCCATACACCTTGGATCAATGGGCCCATACGTACAAAAATAATAATAAAATGGGCAAAATTGTCTTGATGCCAGTTATTTTTAGTTAATGAAATAGAAATATAACCTGATTAAATTAAAATTTAAATACAAATTTATTTTGAAAATATGTACCACACACAGATTGCTATAAGCAGTGACATTGGAGCTGTAAGTTAGTTTGATGTTCTCCCAGCTACTTTTTAGCTAGTAATGGAGCGACTATTTACTTTTTTTAGAAAGGAAAGGGGATTTAAATATTTTCATGACTGAAAACAAGTTTGGGAATGTTTTTATTTGAAAACGTAAAACACTATTTTTAATTAAATGATATTGATGTCATTTTATATTTGTAATTTTAATTATGTTTAAATATGTTTTTATGTAGCAATATACACATCAGACTTAGGTGAAGACACATGTCAGCCAATTTCTGGAGATACATGGATGGCTAATGAAACTTATTCCGACCTTGTATTTCCTTGTGTTTGGAACAATGGTAAATATACATTAAAAAATGTGAATTAATTTTAAATATCTATAGTCGGATATATGTTATCCGGAATGAAGTTTGAGATATTTTATCAGGGATGAAGTTTTTTCTTTTTTATTTAATAAATTTTTTAATGGGAAATGCATAATTGTGACCTGTTATGAACCTGACAAATTCTATGCTTTATATTGAGGGTTGTTAGCTTTTTAGCCCACCTGGAACGAAGGTGCATGTGAGCTTTTGTCATCACTTTGCGTCCGTCGTCTGTTGTCCGTCATAAACTTGTTCAAAAATCTTTTCCTCTGAAACCACTGGGCCATTTTTTTCAAACTTGGCCACAATCATGCTTAGGGTTCCCAGTGATTTGTTGTCTTTTTTAAAAACAGCTCCTTTTTTCAATGGGGAAAATCTATCGATGTTTTTCTTGAAATTGAGGGGGGTGGGGGGGGGGTGAGTAATGGTTTGAAACATTTGACTGATTTGATCTTTTATTAGATATTTTTATTTGACTAATGTGAGATGGTAAAACATTGGATGACTGCAGAAACTTCCATTTTGTTTAATTTTTAGATGTTTAGAATTAATTGGATATATTTTGAGCAGTTTATATTATTGAATATAAAGTATCAAAGAAAGACCAGAAAAATACATTGCAATAGATAAAATCTGCAGCAAAATTGTTCAAAAAAATTAATGGTTTTTAAAAATAAGTTGCTAAAATTATCAAATTTATAATGAAGTAAATGTAAAACTAGTTAAAAATTACGTTACTGAATTCTATAAAAAATAGTTTTTAATGTAAAATCAATTTTTAAAAGTATTTAAACATATTTAAATTTTAAAATTTTTTTTAAATGACTGCCAAAATACTATATTTATTATGTTTAAATCAGTAGAAGAGTGACAACAACACTTCGTAGGATGCTTAAATTTATAATTTTTATTGGTCGACTAGTTTTGGCAGTTTCCTGCCGTCATCAGGACAATTTTTCATAAAATTACAGAGCTTAAGTACTATGTTTCGGGTACGTCTTATGATAGTGGTAGCTGTTGACGACTAAAAATAAAATAAAGTTAAAAATAGAATTTAAACATAAAAAATGAAAGTGTCAATATTGTTATGTAAAACGTAGTGTTTTCAAAAGCTGAAGATGCATATTATAAAAGACAATGGTCTTTTTTGTGATATGTGCATGAATGTAGTCATCTTGGCTGAGTGATTAGGCTATGGGGATTTCCCTTCTGCAGATGTTTCTCGAAAGGTAAAAAAGATGCATTTTAACAAACTTTTGTGTGGGGTTATTTTGAGAAACAATTCAACGATCTTCATACCTTTTGCAACTCGGGATTTCGTGCCTCGCATAAACATATAGAATTTAGATATTAGTATTTTGCATCAGTGGTTATATCTGTAATATAAATAAAAGAACACTTTTTTAAAGAATAATATATCTCTATTTGAAATTCCAATTTCTCTAATACTAATACAGATATTTAAATTATTAAATAATTTTCATTAACTCTTTTTGAAATAAAACTATCTCTATTCTGAGTGTTTCAAAATACATATCTTGCGTTCAAATCACAATATCGCTATTTATCTAAAATTAAGTATTTATTTTGTCAAATCTGAAAAATTAGCGATTGAAAAAACCTGAGTGATACAAAATCTATTTTTATGATACAAGGTGTACTTTTGTCGGAACTACTTTTTACATCATAAAAGACAGTATAACCAATGATTCTGTATGACTGCGATGGTGACTCTCATTCTAAAAATGAGATGTGATGTCATAAAACATTTCACATTGGGGACTATATTTAAATAGAATGTAAAAGTGCGGACAACCTATAGTGATCAGTATGTCCGTCCGTGCGTCCGTTCGTCCGTCTGTCCAAACTTATCGTGTCCGAGCTATAACTTTTTTGTATCTTTTGAGGTAGGCTTTTGATATTTGTTATGTGGATGATAATACCAAGGCGATGTGTCACATGGTTGATGACCTCTGACCTTGACCTCGGACCTTGACCTCAAGGTCAGCGGGGCCCATCTCACTGATATCTAATTGAATATTAAAAATATTATAAATTCGTAACATTCTTGTTAATTTTAGATAAATTTGGAGTGTTTTTATCTGATTGATTTGAATTTTGCTTAATAACCACCAAGCAGTATTTCAAGTATATTCAAGACAAGAACAAGTTAACATACAAAATATCAGTTTGGAAAAGGGATGGGCAATAGGAACAAACTTTTTACAACCGCTGGAAAAGTATTTGGGTTAGTGCTGAAAATTTAGCCTTTGGTATTTTTTTATAAACACAAAAAGTGTAATCATTAAAAATTAAAACATTTTGAATATATTTAGGGATGGGCAATAGGAACAAACTTTTGACTACCACTGGAAAAGTATTTGGGATAGTGCTAAAAATTTAGCTTATTGTATTTTTTATATTCCATCATGTCCATTTAAGAGACATATAGAAGGATTCATTATGGAAGGTATGATTTTTCTTGTTTTATTTCTGTACTTTCAGCTGAAGTTTTCATAATCTTATTGGTTATTTCCATTGAATTCTATGTTTTCTTGAAGATAAATTGTCAACAAAGTAAGTCATACAAATAGCAAATTAAATGAAAAGTGTCAAATTCCATTCTAATTTCTTTACTGCAAGTATTTAAGAAATGATTTATGGTCAGAAAAAAACAAGCCTGTTTGAACATAGTTTTGAATATAAAATGGTTACAATTTGTGAAAATAACAATCATTCTCAATTTTGTTGAAAGCACTGTATAATTGTCAAAGGGCAAAGTCAAGGAACTAAACAGAATCAATTCGAAATTTAATTCTAGACAAATTTCACACAAAAACCAAAGAATTAACAAACATCAATGCTGTTTTGCTGTTTTTGTCATCTATGACTTGAATTACTATAAAAATACATTTAAACTATTTTGTTTTCTTCTACGTTAATCACTATTGTAATAATGTCTGCATGATTCTATGAAAAACTAATGATATAAGCAATCTTGGAACAGGTATTTTCCGATGAAACATTATTCCTTTCAGTATATGTTAATACCCCGCTTCAAAGAAGAGAGGCATACTGCTTTACCATTGTCGTCCTTTGGTTCGTTCCTCCGTCTCTGTAAAAAACTTTCTCTTACAGTTTTCTAAGCAACTAGATGTATAGGTTGCAGAAGAATTATATTTTGCATATTGCTTTTTTCTATAGTCCCATATGGTATATAGCGATTTTATGCTTCTTGATCATCTACTTCCTGTTTACATCATACTATTAGTAAAAGGGGGGAATCAGTAGTCAGCATTTTTTTTTTTTTTAAAGAAAGTGGGGGATTTATGTAAATATAATGCAGAATTTGTTTTATGAAGTTTTGTGTTACAATTGAAAATTATGAGGAAATTTAAATATCATTAATTTGTGTCTGGAGTGTAGTAATCAGAGATATTAAAATGCACTACAAAAACTCTCAGAAAGGGGAGATTATTCTGTAATTTGAAGAAAAGAAGTCATGTAAAACATATCTAAAGCATTCAAATGTTCTTTTAAATGAATGGCTGTAATTTTAGTTGACAGTGACCTTGAAAATCAGGAAACAGTTAAAAAACAATCTATGTCAGGCCTCCTTACAGATTCAGGAGATTCTTTTCTTACTGCCGATGAAACCTTGCATCAGTTTAATCCTATAAATAGTGGAAAACCGATTGCTGAAGTTGCTCCTTATAAGCAGGATGAGGGTAAGATTAAGGAGATTCTCTTGCATATAATCTTTTTTTAACTTGAATTACAAAAAAATATAAAAAATCATGGGCTTAAATGGTCACACATGTATTAGTTTTAATGAGTATCACAGTTTATAGATTAAACAAAGAAAGTAGTTCTCTCTTTTTATTAAATGAAATGGTCCAAGAGGAGAGACAATGTAAGGCCCCATATTTGTTCCCATATTGCTAAAATAATTTCTATGTATATATTACATATACTGTTTATACCAAAACAAGTGGTTCTCACTTATTTTGGTATATATATATATAATCTCTGTCACAGTATTGGTCAAAACGAAATCCATGCCGACCATAACAATGAAACTGGTAATGCAATTCCTAATAAGCTAGCAATATGCAATAAACAAATTGGTCATTACAACTCTTAAACTTTTTATTGCACAATTCATGAGGCCCATAACTGGGTCATTACATATTACATGAGAACCAAAACAATCAAACAAATTATTATGCAACCTATGAGGACCATAACAGTCAAATGGGTCATTACGTTATCTATGAGGACCAAAACTGTCAAACGAGTCATTATGTTATCTATGAGGACCATAACAGTCAAGCAAGTCATTATGTTATCTGAGGACCATAAGAGTCAAATGGGTTATTACGTTATCTATGAGGACCATAGCAGTCAAATGGGTCATTACGTTATCTATGAGGACCATAACAGTCAAGTGAGTCATTACGTTATCTATGAGGACCATAAATATTACGTTATATATGAGGACCATAACCGTCAAATGGGTCATTACGTTATTCTTAGGACCATAACAGTCGAGTGGGTCAGTACGTTATCCATAAAGACCATAACATTCAAACGGGTCATTACGTTGTACACAAGGACATTAACAGTCTAACGGGTCATTGCCTGTACCAAACCTGTTTTACTGTTATGGTTATTATAGATTGTTTAAATAGGCTTATGTGTATGTCTCCATGACTAAAACTAATACAAGAAATTTCCTTTAGAACCTTGGCATTTTAAAATAGTCTTGCAGTAATTTTATAGGTTGACTTTATATCTTTTTCAGCTACTTTTGTCAATCTGACAGAAGCTTCTCCATTACTTCTAACAGATTTTGGCAGGGAACTAGTTCAGGATGACTCCCCACCGAATCAAGTTGTAATATTGCTTAGAAGATCATGGCCAGTAGATATAAATACCGAAGGATAAGAGATACTCAATCAGATCTTAATAATGTGCAATATGATATTGGGTCAGGACTGAGTTTGTTAGGTAGTTGATGTTTTTTTCTTATTTTTGGGTCAAAAAACTAGCTGGTATTACGTTTTGGCAATGTTTTTTTACTATAGACTATATATATATATATAATAGGCATGATAGGAATGATCAAACTTACTGAACAGATTAATTTGTTTTAGTCTTCTATAATGATAATTTTTAGTCTTTTTAAGTTATAAGATAGCATAATACATAACTACATAACTTGTTCGACACCCGAAATATTGGATGTTTGTTAAATTTTTCAGAATTTAATAATAAAATATTTATAAATTTTGTACACTTGAAATATTACTTTAAAAAAGGTGTCAAAAGGTGGTAAAAAGACTTGATCAAGAATTTACTAGTTATTTATAATTAATAGCTGTATTATTGGTGACTGATGGAAAAATTGTCCAAAATATGTGTTCAAATTCTAAATATAGAGTATCTCTTTCTTTTTCTTTTTATTAGACAGTTCAATGTTACAAAAACAAATGGTTTAGTACTAGTTTGCCGATTTACTGATATTTGACCATTTAAGAACAATCTACAAGGTCATTGTAGGTTTATGTATTCATTCTCTGTACTATTGATGGGAAGGATGTGAAATTGGTTGGCACTTACTTGCAGTTCATTTTGAAATTTTCTTTATTGAATGAATGAATGAATAGTTTATTTGCAAAAAGCACTTAGACATGCTATGGCAAACAAATAATATAATACAATTGTAACAACAATGACAGATAATAGAGAACAGTTAATCAAAATAAAGGTATTATGAAACAATGTGAGATCTGACTTTCCAAGCTGAATTGAGATAATTACACAATTTTATGGTGAGAGAGCGATTAGAAGCTTTCAACAAATTACAAAGTTTATGCTTGTTTGGCCATGAACAGTAGTATTTAGGTAAAAAATTACATCTCAAAAATCTATATGCCGGACAAATTAGTATAAAATGATATTCATCTTCTACAGTGTTCATTTTACAACAAGTACATATACGATTCTCTCTCTGTGTATTATTATAACGACCAACCTCAACATTTAACTTGAGTGTACCACTACGTAATTTAGATAACAAATAAAAATTACAATTGAAATCTATTATATAAATTAGTTTTTCTCAATCAATAATTAATATCTTTTCATATTAATTGAAAACAAATAACGGCCAAAGCTGATAATTTATAATTGCAAAAGATTACTAAAAGTATTTGTGATTAATTTGCTTAATTTTTACCTAAGCATCCATACTTGTCGGTAAAGTTCAGTGAATTAAATTCACTTGATTTTTTTCAATTGAAAATTATCGGCTTCTCATATTGATTTTGAAACAAATAACGTCCCAAGCTGATAATTTATAAGTAACATTTTAAATTGAAATTCTTTTTATTTCACTTTTTATGTGAATTAAATTAATCGAATTATTTAATTAATATATAAATAACTTACATAATTTTCTTAAACACACATAATTCTGGATAAAATTCTTGTATACACCTTGTTGATTGTTCTTAATTGGTTGAATAATAGGGAATGGGCAATCTAGGAATCAGCAAACTGGAATGCACCCAAACAAATATGTAAATAATATATAAAAAGGGTAATAATTGAAGTTTTCTAAACTTTTACTAAACTATAAAAAAAATTCTTGAAAAATTTATAGGAAAGTGTTATCTGTTTAGGTAAATGATCTATTAGAAAAAAAGTATCAACAATAAATGTCCTCAAAGTGACCTAAATTTAATTTTTTTTGTATTTCTATATTTTTTGTTCTACAGTTCTTATAGTTTTTATATCTTGCCAGTTACCTACATTTATTTTTTATTTTTTATGTGTTCAAAATGAGCCCACTTTGCATACTTGCCAACATATTTTTTGGTAGAATTCCTGATAATTTCGCCAAGGGGTATGGACCGCTAAAAGTCCCTAGTGGGTCCTAGGAAAAGCCTTGGTGGGGGCAGAGGGGGGCGAAGACCCCCGGCCGGAAACGATTTTAGAGTATTTCTACGGTATTTGAGAGAGTCTCCTGGGTTTTTTCAGCTGACATACGCATGTATTTTGATAATGCAGGATAAGAAAGGCTCTTTTAACACAAATTTTATAATTATTCCTGAAAAAAAGAAGAAATCCCAGAGATTCCTACAACCTACCCGGTAGCCCGGACACGGGTAACAAATCCCAGAGGTTCCGGGCAAAATCCGAAGCATTGGCATGTATGCACTTTGGGTAATCTGCAAAACTATCATTTAAATAAAAATTAAGAACAACAACTCTAATAAGGAGTCCAATTTACAATTTCTTTTATGTTATTAAATTGTTAAATTGCAACAACTCTGCGAAGGAGTCATTTGAAGAGAGCATTTTTATATTAACGGGAATCTTCGCAAACAAATGAAAATTTGATATGTTTTCTTCAAATAAAGAGAAATCTATTTGCCTTTTGATGTTTTAATGTATTCTTTACCGTTACGCTTCTAGAGTGGAATAAAGGTGATAAAATTGTGTATATGGGGGCCGCCATATTGACAGTATTTACCACGAGATTGCAGGTTGTGACGTGAGAGGTCATTATCCTTTTGGATAGCCTGAGCAAAAGTAACCGGACGGGCGAGACATCAACATTTTTTATTAAAAAAATCTTTCTTTCACTTAAAATTTCATATATGGGGCATTACACCTATAATGCTAAATTACATAAAAATGGAGAGAAAAGTATACCTGTCCACGGATTTTTTTTTGGAAAATTACCTTAAAGTTTAAGAATGGTTTTTCTACTTTCATTTCAGTGTTGTGGTCACATTGTACCACATTACACACTTTAGGAAGTGCTTCCACTGTAAAGACATTGACTGGAAAAAAATATATTCTTGTTCTACAGTAATGCCATACCTTTCAAAATATCCAACTCTTAAGCAATAGCAGTTATAAGCAAAAGCAGAAACAAAAGAGAAAATTGGGACTATTTTTTCATCCTGCCATCTTTTGACATGCACCGGAAATTCATTACATGAATAGGATAATGACCCCTTTAAGCAAAGCCAACAGTTCCGGATTTCCACCAAAATTTTTTTTGATGTTATTTAATGATTCTGTAAATGAAATAAGCATGCAGTTTGAATATATTGCTACTCAAATAAAAATTATGACAGTTTCCAAAGATGTGGTGAATCCTTGTTTTAGCAATTTTTAACTGATAAGGACAGTAAGGGTATAATTTTTTTCTTCTGTTCAACAATTTTGGCACAACAGTCAAAATATCACCTTTTTATGACAGTACTGGTGTAATAGTTACCAAATAAGCAGAAACACATCTGATAAAAGCAACTTTTTATCAAGTGAGAGCTCATTTGAATATAGGGGGGGTTGAAAACAGTCGATTCTGTTGCTATGACGGTATGATATAAAAATTAACATTTTTCCTCACAAAAGAAAAAAACTAACTAAAAAAGCTTTTCTTAGCTGTAATGAGTGTATAAATGAACTTATTAAGTAGAAATACACCACAATGGAATTCAGGTTGAGAAGCAGAGGTCTCTTTTCTGTAGCTTAAACTTTAATAAAACTATGCACAAAGTAGAGTTTTGACTAGTTTTAAGAAAACTGACATTTAATTGTTATACAAAAAGACTCATTGGCATCTTTTCAGTCCTTTTTGCATGCCAAGTCACTGAAAAAGTAGAAAACATAGCAACTGACTAGACTGATTGGTTCAAAGTACCCAAAAGCATACTAGATTCACAGACTTTACATTAAAACGACACATTGCAAATGATGCCTACCCATGCCAAATAATTACCTAGAGGCCAGAGGAATGAATAAACACTACATATTGATTAAAATACTGCTGTATAACCTTCTTTTAAGAAACAAAATGAATACATTTAATCTTTAGTTACAATTTTCAAGGTATGATACATGTTTCTGTCTAGCAATAAGTGCTGGTACATGAAATAGGATCATGGTTTACCTTTATTTAATCAATTTTTGGTCTGAAAGGTATTATATAATACCAATAATACATTTTTATTTCATGTCACCTTAGGTTCTACCTTACTCTACTCTATAGAATTGTAAACAGTGTGCTTTTTGCAAAAATAATCACTTTTTATGATACCATAGGCCAAAAAGTCAAATTTTACTTCAGATAATGAAACAGACTATAACTATAAAACCTGAAGATATATTTTGCAGAAAAGATGTTTTCCTATAATGAGTTCTGGTACCCTTTCATAAAAAGTGCCTGACAAGTGGGATTTGTGTATTTGACCAATTTGTAAATTTTGCTCTTACAGAGGTCATTATCCTTTTGGATAGCCTGAGCAAAAGTAACCGGACGGGCGAGACATCAACATTTTTTATTAAAAAAATCTTTCTTTCACTTAAAATTTCATATATGGGGCATTACACCTATAATGCTAAATTACATAAAAATGGAGAGAAAAGTATACCTGTCCACGGATTTTTTTTTGGAAAATTACCTTAAAGTTTAAGAATGGTTTTTCTACTTTCATTTCAGTGTTGTGGTCACATTGTACCACATTACACACTTTAGGAAGTGCTTCCACTGTAAAGACATTGACTGGAAAAAAATATATTCTTGTTCTACAGTAATGCCATACCTTTCAAAATATCCAACTCTTAAGCAATAGCAGTTATAAGCAAAAGCAGAAACAAAAGAGAAAATTGGGACTATTTTTTCATCCTGCCATCTTTTGACATGCACCGGAAATTCATTACATGAATAGGATAATGACCCCTTTAAGCAAAGCCAACAGTTCCGGATTTCCACCAAAATTTTTTTTGATGTTATTTAATGATTCTGTAAATGAAATAAGCATGCAGTTTGAATATATTGCTACTCAAATAAAAATTATGACAGTTTCCAAAGATGTGGTGAATCCTTGTTTTAGCAATTTTTAACTGATAAGGACAGTAAGGGTATAATTTTTTTCTTCTGTTCAACAATTTTGGCACAACAGTCAAAATATCACCTTTTTATGACAGTACTGGTGTAATAGTTACCAAATAAGCAGAAACACATCTGATAAAAGCAACTTTTTATCAAGTGAGAGCTCATTTGAATATAGGGGGGGTTGAAAACAGTCGATTCTGTTGCTATGACGGTATGATATAAAAATTAACATTTTTCCTCACAAAAGAAAAAAACTAACTAAAAAAGCTTTTCTTAGCTGTAATGAGTGTATAAATGAACTTATTAAGTAGAAATACACCACAATGGAATTCAGGTTGAGAAGCAGAGGTCTCTTTTCTGTAGCTTAAACTTTAATAAAACTATGCACAAAGTAGAGTTTTGACTAGTTTTAAGAAAACTGACATTTAATTGTTATACAAAAAGACTCATTGGCATCTTTTCAGTCCTTTTTGCATGCCAAGTCACTGAAAAAGTAGAAAACATAGCAACTGACTAGACTGATTGGTTCAAAGTACCCAAAAGCATACTAGATTCACAGACTTTACATTAAAACGACACATTGCAAATGATGCCTACCCATGCCAAATAATTACCTAGAGGCCAGAGGAATGAATAAACACTACATATTGATTAAAATACTGCTGTATAACCTTCTTTTAAGAAACAAAATGAATACATTTAATCTTTAGTTACAATTTTCAAGGTATGATACATGTTTCTGTCTAGCAATAAGTGCTGGTACATGAAATAGGATCATGGTTTACCTTTATTTAATCAATTTTTGGTCTGAAAGGTATTATATAATACCAATAATACATTTTTATTTCATGTCACCTTAGGTTCTACCTTACTCTACTCTATAGAATTGTAAACAGTGTGCTTTTTGCAAAAATAATCACTTTTTATGATACCATAGGCCAAAAAGTCAAATTTTACTTCAGATAATGAAACAGACTATAACTATAAAACCTGAAGATATATTTTGCAGAAAAGATGTTTTCCTATAATGAGTTCTGGTACCCTTTCATAAAAAGTGCCTGACAAGTGGGATTTGTGTATTTGACCAATTTGTAAATTTTGCTCTTACAGAGGTCATTATCCTTTTGGATAGCCTGAGCAAAAGTAACCGGACGGGCGAGACATCAACATTTTTTATTAAAAAAATCTTTCTTTCACTTAAAATTTCATATATGGGGCATTACACCTATAATGCTAAATTACATAAAAATGGAGAGAAAAGTATACCTGTCCACGGATTTTTTTTTGGAAAATTACCTTAAAGTTTAAGAATGGTTTTTCTACTTTCATTTCAGTGTTGTGGTCACATTGTACCACATTACACACTTTAGGAAGTGCTTCCACTGTAAAGACATTGACTGGAAAAAAATATATTCTTGTTCTACAGTAATGCCATACCTTTCAAAATATCCAACTCTTAAGCAATAGCAGTTATAAGCAAAAGCAGAAACAAAAGAGAAAATTGGGACTATTTTTTCATCCTGCCATCTTTTGACATGCACCGGAAATTCATTACATGAATAGGATAATGACCCCTTTAAGCAAAGCCAACAGTTCCGGATTTCCACCAAAATTTTTTTTGATGTTATTTAATGATTCTGTAAATGAAATAAGCATGCAGTTTGAATATATTGCTACTCAAATAAAAATTATGACAGTTTCCAAAGATGTGGTGAATCCTTGTTTTAGCAATTTTTAACTGATAAGGACAGTAAGGGTATAATTTTTTTCTTCTGTTCAACAATTTTGGCACAACAGTCAAAATATCACCTTTTTATGACAGTACTGGTGTAATAGTTACCAAATAAGCAGAAACACATCTGATAAAAGCAACTTTTTATCAAGTGAGAGCTCATTTGAATATAGGGGGGGTTGAAAACAGTCGATTCTGTTGCTATGACGGTATGATATAAAAATTAACATTTTTCCTCACAAAAGAAAAAAACTAACTAAAAAAGCTTTTCTTAGCTGTAATGAGTGTATAAATGAACTTATTAAGTAGAAATACACCACAATGGAATTCAGGTTGAGAAGCAGAGGTCTCTTTTCTGTAGCTTAAACTTTAATAAAACTATGCACAAAGTAGAGTTTTGACTAGTTTTAAGAAAACTGACATTTAATTGTTATACAAAAAGACTCATTGGCATCTTTTCAGTCCTTTTTGCATGCCAAGTCACTGAAAAAGTAGAAAACATAGCAACTGACTAGACTGATTGGTTCAAAGTACCCAAAAGCATACTAGATTCACAGACTTTACATTAAAACGACACATTGCAAATGATGCCTACCCATGCCAAATAATTACCTAGAGGCCAGAGGAATGAATAAACACTACATATTGATTAAAATACTGCTGTATAACCTTCTTTTAAGAAACAAAATGAATACATTTAATCTTTAGTTACAATTTTCAAGGTATGATACATGTTTCTGTCTAGCAATAAGTGCTGGTACATGAAATAGGATCATGGTTTACCTTTATTTAATCAATTTTTGGTCTGAAAGGTATTATATAATACCAATAATACATTTTTATTTCATGTCACCTTAGGTTCTACCTTACTCTACTCTATAGAATTGTAAACAGTGTGCTTTTTGCAAAAATAATCACTTTTTATGATACCATAGGCCAAAAAGTCAAATTTTACTTCAGATAATGAAACAGACTATAACTATAAAACCTGAAGATATATTTTGCAGAAAAGATGTTTTCCTATAATGAGTTCTGGTACCCTTTCATAAAAAGTGCCTGACAAGTGGGATTTGTGTATTTGACCAATTTGTAAATTTTGCTCTTACAGAGGTCATTATCCTTTTGGATAGCCTGAGCAAAAGTAACCGGACGGGCGAGACATCAACATTTTTTATTAAAAAAATCTTTCTTTCACTTAAAATTTCATATATGGGGCATTACACCTATAATGCTAAATTACATAAAAATGGAGAGAAAAGTATACCTGTCCACGGATTTTTTTTTGGAAAATTACCTTAAAGTTTAAGAATGGTTTTTCTACTTTCATTTCAGTGTTGTGGTCACATTGTACCACATTACACACTTTAGGAAGTGCTTCCACTGTAAAGACATTGACTGGAAAAAAATATATTCTTGTTCTACAGTAATGCCATACCTTTCAAAATATCCAACTCTTAAGCAATAGCAGTTATAAGCAAAAGCAGAAACAAAAGAGAAAATTGGGACTATTTTTTCATCCTGCCATCTTTTGACATGCACCGGAAATTCATTACATGAATAGGATAATGACCCCTTTAAGCAAAGCCAACAGTTCCGGATTTCCACCAAAATTTTTTTTGATGTTATTTAATGATTCTGTAAATGAAATAAGCATGCAGTTTGAATATATTGCTACTCAAATAAAAATTATGACAGTTTCCAAAGATGTGGTGAATCCTTGTTTTAGCAATTTTTAACTGATAAGGACAGTAAGGGTATAATTTTTTTCTTCTGTTCAACAATTTTGGCACAACAGTCAAAATATCACCTTTTTATGACAGTACTGGTGTAATAGTTACCAAATAAGCAGAAACACATCTGATAAAAGCAACTTTTTATCAAGTGAGAGCTCATTTGAATATAGGGGGGGTTGAAAACAGTCGATTCTGTTGCTATGACGGTATGATATAAAAATTAACATTTTTCCTCACAAAAGAAAAAAACTAACTAAAAAAGCTTTTCTTAGCTGTAATGAGTGTATAAATGAACTTATTAAGTAGAAATACACCACAATGGAATTCAGGTTGAGAAGCAGAGGTCTCTTTTCTGTAGCTTAAACTTTAATAAAACTATGCACAAAGTAGAGTTTTGACTAGTTTTAAGAAAACTGACATTTAATTGTTATACAAAAAGACTCATTGGCATCTTTTCAGTCCTTTTTGCATGCCAAGTCACTGAAAAAGTAGAAAACATAGCAACTGACTAGACTGATTGGTTCAAAGTACCCAAAAGCATACTAGATTCACAGACTTTACATTAAAACGACACATTGCAAATGATGCCTACCCATGCCAAATAATTACCTAGAGGCCAGAGGAATGAATAAACACTACATATTGATTAAAATACTGCTGTATAACCTTCTTTTAAGAAACAAAATGAATACATTTAATCTTTAGTTACAATTTTCAAGGTATGATACATGTTTCTGTCTAGCAATAAGTGCTGGTACATGAAATAGGATCATGGTTTACCTTTATTTAATCAATTTTTGGTCTGAAAGGTATTATATAATACCAATAATACATTTTTATTTCATGTCACCTTAGGTTCTACCTTACTCTACTCTATAGAATTGTAAACAGTGTGCTTTTTGCAAAAATAATCACTTTTTATGATACCATAGGCCAAAAAGTCAAATTTTACTTCAGATAATGAAACAGACTATAACTATAAAACCTGAAGATATATTTTGCAGAAAAGATGTTTTCCTATAATGAGTTCTGGTACCCTTTCATAAAAAGTGCCTGACAAGTGGGATTTGTGTATTTGACCAATTTGTAAATTTTGCTCTTACAGAGGTCATTATCCTTTTGGATAGCCTGAGCAAAAGTAACCGGACGGGCGAGACATCAACATTTTTTATTAAAAAAATCTTTCTTTCACTTAAAATTTCATATATGGGGCATTACACCTATAATGCTAAATTACATAAAAATGGAGAGAAAAGTATACCTGTCCACGGATTTTTTTTTGGAAAATTACCTTAAAGTTTAAGAATGGTTTTTCTACTTTCATTTCAGTGTTGTGGTCACATTGTACCACATTACACACTTTAGGAAGTGCTTCCACTGTAAAGACATTGACTGGAAAAAAATATATTCTTGTTCTACAGTAATGCCATACCTTTCAAAATATCCAACTCTTAAGCAATAGCAGTTATAAGCAAAAGCAGAAACAAAAGAGAAAATTGGGACTATTTTTTCATCCTGCCATCTTTTGACATGCACCGGAAATTCATTACATGAATAGGATAATGACCCCTTTAAGCAAAGCCAACAGTTCCGGATTTCCACCAAAATTTTTTTTGATGTTATTTAATGATTCTGTAAATGAAATAAGCATGCAGTTTGAATATATTGCTACTCAAATAAAAATTATGACAGTTTCCAAAGATGTGGTGAATCCTTGTTTTAGCAATTTTTAACTGATAAGGACAGTAAGGGTATAATTTTTTTCTTCTGTTCAACAATTTTGGCACAACAGTCAAAATATCACCTTTTTATGACAGTACTGGTGTAATAGTTACCAAATAAGCAGAAACACATCTGATAAAAGCAACTTTTTATCAAGTGAGAGCTCATTTGAATATAGGGGGGGTTGAAAACAGTCGATTCTGTTGCTATGACGGTATGATATAAAAATTAACATTTTTCCTCACAAAAGAAAAAAACTAACTAAAAAAGCTTTTCTTAGCTGTAATGAGTGTATAAATGAACTTATTAAGTAGAAATACACCACAATGGAATTCAGGTTGAGAAGCAGAGGTCTCTTTTCTGTAGCTTAAACTTTAATAAAACTATGCACAAAGTAGAGTTTTGACTAGTTTTAAGAAAACTGACATTTAATTGTTATACAAAAAGACTCATTGGCATCTTTTCAGTCCTTTTTGCATGCCAAGTCACTGAAAAAGTAGAAAACATAGCAACTGACTAGACTGATTGGTTCAAAGTACCCAAAAGCATACTAGATTCACAGACTTTACATTAAAACGACACATTGCAAATGATGCCTACCCATGCCAAATAATTACCTAGAGGCCAGAGGAATGAATAAACACTACATATTGATTAAAATACTGCTGTATAACCTTCTTTTAAGAAACAAAATGAATACATTTAATCTTTAGTTACAATTTTCAAGGTATGATACATGTTTCTGTCTAGCAATAAGTGCTGGTACATGAAATAGGATCATGGTTTACCTTTATTTAATCAATTTTTGGTCTGAAAGGTATTATATAATACCAATAATACATTTTTATTTCATGTCACCTTAGGTTCTACCTTACTCTACTCTATAGAATTGTAAACAGTGTGCTTTTTGCAAAAATAATCACTTTTTATGATACCATAGGCCAAAAAGTCAAATTTTACTTCAGATAATGAAACAGACTATAACTATAAAACCTGAAGATATATTTTGCAGAAAAGATGTTTTCCTATAATGAGTTCTGGTACCCTTTCATAAAAAGTGCCTGACAAGTGGGATTTGTGTATTTGACCAATTTGTAAATTTTGCTCTTACAGAGGTCATTATCCTTTTGGATAGCCTGAGCAAAAGTAACCGGACGGGCGAGACATCAACATTTTTTATTAAAAAAATCTTTCTTTCACTTAAAATTTCATATATGGGGCATTACACCTATAATGCTAAATTACATAAAAATGGAGAGAAAAGTATACCTGTCCACGGATTTTTTTTTGGAAAATTACCTTAAAGTTTAAGAATGGTTTTTCTACTTTCATTTCAGTGTTGTGGTCACATTGTACCACATTACACACTTTAGGAAGTGCTTCCACTGTAAAGACATTGACTGGAAAAAAATATATTCTTGTTCTACAGTAATGCCATACCTTTCAAAATATCCAACTCTTAAGCAATAGCAGTTATAAGCAAAAGCAGAAACAAAAGAGAAAATTGGGACTATTTTTTCATCCTGCCATCTTTTGACATGCACCGGAAATTCATTACATGAATAGGATAATGACCCCTTTAAGCAAAGCCAACAGTTCCGGATTTCCACCAAAATTTTTTTTGATGTTATTTAATGATTCTGTAAATGAAATAAGCATGCAGTTTGAATATATTGCTACTCAAATAAAAATTATGACAGTTTCCAAAGATGTGGTGAATCCTTGTTTTAGCAATTTTTAACTGATAAGGACAGTAAGGGTATAATTTTTTTCTTCTGTTCAACAATTTTGGCACAACAGTCAAAATATCACCTTTTTATGACAGTACTGGTGTAATAGTTACCAAATAAGCAGAAACACATCTGATAAAAGCAACTTTTTATCAAGTGAGAGCTCATTTGAATATAGGGGGGGTTGAAAACAGTCGATTCTGTTGCTATGACGGTATGATATAAAAATTAACATTTTTCCTCACAAAAGAAAAAAACTAACTAAAAAAGCTTTTCTTAGCTGTAATGAGTGTATAAATGAACTTATTAAGTAGAAATACACCACAATGGAATTCAGGTTGAGAAGCAGAGGTCTCTTTTCTGTAGCTTAAACTTTAATAAAACTATGCACAAAGTAGAGTTTTGACTAGTTTTAAGAAAACTGACATTTAATTGTTATACAAAAAGACTCATTGGCATCTTTTCAGTCCTTTTTGCATGCCAAGTCACTGAAAAAGTAGAAAACATAGCAACTGACTAGACTGATTGGTTCAAAGTACCCAAAAGCATACTAGATTCACAGACTTTACATTAAAACGACACATTGCAAATGATGCCTACCCATGCCAAATAATTACCTAGAGGCCAGAGGAATGAATAAACACTACATATTGATTAAAATACTGCTGTATAACCTTCTTTTAAGAAACAAAATGAATACATTTAATCTTTAGTTACAATTTTCAAGGTATGATACATGTTTCTGTCTAGCAATAAGTGCTGGTACATGAAATAGGATCATGGTTTACCTTTATTTAATCAATTTTTGGTCTGAAAGGTATTATATAATACCAATAATACATTTTTATTTCATGTCACCTTAGGTTCTACCTTACTCTACTCTATAGAATTGTAAACAGTGTGCTTTTTGCAAAAATAATCACTTTTTATGATACCATAGGCCAAAAAGTCAAATTTTACTTCAGATAATGAAACAGACTATAACTATAAAACCTGAAGATATATTTTGCAGAAAAGATGTTTTCCTATAATGAGTTCTGGTACCCTTTCATAAAAAGTGCCTGACAAGTGGGATTTGTGTATTTGACCAATTTGTAAATTTTGCTCTTACAGAGGTCATTATCCTTTTGGATAGCCTGAGCAAAAGTAACCGGACGGGCGAGACATCAACATTTTTTATTAAAAAAATCTTTCTTTCACTTAAAATTTCATATATGGGGCATTACACCTATAATGCTAAATTACATAAAAATGGAGAGAAAAGTATACCTGTCCACGGATTTTTTTTTGGAAAATTACCTTAAAGTTTAAGAATGGTTTTTCTACTTTCATTTCAGTGTTGTGGTCACATTGTACCACATTACACACTTTAGGAAGTGCTTCCACTGTAAAGACATTGACTGGAAAAAAATATATTCTTGTTCTACAGTAATGCCATACCTTTCAAAATATCCAACTCTTAAGCAATAGCAGTTATAAGCAAAAGCAGAAACAAAAGAGAAAATTGGGACTATTTTTTCATCCTGCCATCTTTTGACATGCACCGGAAATTCATTACATGAATAGGATAATGACCCCTTTAAGCAAAGCCAACAGTTCCGGATTTCCACCAAAATTTTTTTTGATGTTATTTAATGATTCTGTAAATGAAATAAGCATGCAGTTTGAATATATTGCTACTCAAATAAAAATTATGACAGTTTCCAAAGATGTGGTGAATCCTTGTTTTAGCAATTTTTAACTGATAAGGACAGTAAGGGTATAATTTTTTTCTTCTGTTCAACAATTTTGGCACAACAGTCAAAATATCACCTTTTTATGACAGTACTGGTGTAATAGTTACCAAATAAGCAGAAACACATCTGATAAAAGCAACTTTTTATCAAGTGAGAGCTCATTTGAATATAGGGGGGGTTGAAAACAGTCGATTCTGTTGCTATGACGGTATGATATAAAAATTAACATTTTTCCTCACAAAAGAAAAAAACTAACTAAAAAAGCTTTTCTTAGCTGTAATGAGTGTATAAATGAACTTATTAAGTAGAAATACACCACAATGGAATTCAGGTTGAGAAGCAGAGGTCTCTTTTCTGTAGCTTAAACTTTAATAAAACTATGCACAAAGTAGAGTTTTGACTAGTTTTAAGAAAACTGACATTTAATTGTTATACAAAAAGACTCATTGGCATCTTTTCAGTCCTTTTTGCATGCCAAGTCACTGAAAAAGTAGAAAACATAGCAACTGACTAGACTGATTGGTTCAAAGTACCCAAAAGCATACTAGATTCACAGACTTTACATTAAAACGACACATTGCAAATGATGCCTACCCATGCCAAATAATTACCTAGAGGCCAGAGGAATGAATAAACACTACATATTGATTAAAATACTGCTGTATAACCTTCTTTTAAGAAACAAAATGAATACATTTAATCTTTAGTTACAATTTTCAAGGTATGATACATGTTTCTGTCTAGCAATAAGTGCTGGTACATGAAATAGGATCATGGTTTACCTTTATTTAATCAATTTTTGGTCTGAAAGGTATTATATAATACCAATAATACATTTTTATTTCATGTCACCTTAGGTTCTACCTTACTCTACTCTATAGAATTGTAAACAGTGTGCTTTTTGCAAAAATAATCACTTTTTATGATACCATAGGCCAAAAAGTCAAATTTTACTTCAGATAATGAAACAGACTATAACTATAAAACCTGAAGATATATTTTGCAGAAAAGATGTTTTCCTATAATGAGTTCTGGTACCCTTTCATAAAAAGTGCCTGACAAGTGGGATTTGTGTATTTGACCAATTTGTAAATTTTGCTCTTACAGAGGTCATTATCCTTTTGGATAGCCTGAGCAAAAGTAACCGGACGGGCGAGACATCAACATTTTTTATTAAAAAAATCTTTCTTTCACTTAAAATTTCATATATGGGGCATTACACCTATAATGCTAAATTACATAAAAATGGAGAGAAAAGTATACCTGTCCACGGATTTTTTTTTGGAAAATTACCTTAAAGTTTAAGAATGGTTTTTCTACTTTCATTTCAGTGTTGTGGTCACATTGTACCACATTACACACTTTAGGAAGTGCTTCCACTGTAAAGACATTGACTGGAAAAAAATATATTCTTGTTCTACAGTAATGCCATACCTTTCAAAATATCCAACTCTTAAGCAATAGCAGTTATAAGCAAAAGCAGAAACAAAAGAGAAAATTGGGACTATTTTTTCATCCTGCCATCTTTTGACATGCACCGGAAATTCATTACATGAATAGGATAATGACCCCTTTAAGCAAAGCCAACAGTTCCGGATTTCCACCAAAATTTTTTTTGATGTTATTTAATGATTCTGTAAATGAAATAAGCATGCAGTTTGAATATATTGCTACTCAAATAAAAATTATGACAGTTTCCAAAGATGTGGTGAATCCTTGTTTTAGCAATTTTTAACTGATAAGGACAGTAAGGGTATAATTTTTTTCTTCTGTTCAACAATTTTGGCACAACAGTCAAAATATCACCTTTTTATGACAGTACTGGTGTAATAGTTACCAAATAAGCAGAAACACATCTGATAAAAGCAACTTTTTATCAAGTGAGAGCTCATTTGAATATAGGGGGGGTTGAAAACAGTCGATTCTGTTGCTATGACGGTATGATATAAAAATTAACATTTTTCCTCACAAAAGAAAAAAACTAACTAAAAAAGCTTTTCTTAGCTGTAATGAGTGTATAAATGAACTTATTAAGTAGAAATACACCACAATGGAATTCAGGTTGAGAAGCAGAGGTCTCTTTTCTGTAGCTTAAACTTTAATAAAACTATGCACAAAGTAGAGTTTTGACTAGTTTTAAGAAAACTGACATTTAATTGTTATACAAAAAGACTCATTGGCATCTTTTCAGTCCTTTTTGCATGCCAAGTCACTGAAAAAGTAGAAAACATAGCAACTGACTAGACTGATTGGTTCAAAGTACCCAAAAGCATACTAGATTCACAGACTTTACATTAAAACGACACATTGCAAATGATGCCTACCCATGCCAAATAATTACCTAGAGGCCAGAGGAATGAATAAACACTACATATTGATTAAAATACTGCTGTATAACCTTCTTTTAAGAAACAAAATGAATACATTTAATCTTTAGTTACAATTTTCAAGGTATGATACATGTTTCTGTCTAGCAATAAGTGCTGGTACATGAAATAGGATCATGGTTTACCTTTATTTAATCAATTTTTGGTCTGAAAGGTATTATATAATACCAATAATACATTTTTATTTCATGTCACCTTAGGTTCTACCTTACTCTACTCTATAGAATTGTAAACAGTGTGCTTTTTGCAAAAATAATCACTTTTTATGATACCATAGGCCAAAAAGTCAAATTTTACTTCAGATAATGAAACAGACTATAACTATAAAACCTGAAGATATATTTTGCAGAAAAGATGTTTTCCTATAATGAGTTCTGGTACCCTTTCATAAAAAGTGCCTGACAAGTGGGATTTGTGTATTTGACCAATTTGTAAATTTTGCTCTTACAGAGGTCATTATCCTTTTGGATAGCCTGAGCAAAAGTAACCGGACGGGCGAGACATCAACATTTTTTATTAAAAAAATCTTTCTTTCACTTAAAATTTCATATATGGGGCATTACACCTATAATGCTAAATTACATAAAAATGGAGAGAAAAGTATACCTGTCCACGGATTTTTTTTTGGAAAATTACCTTAAAGTTTAAGAATGGTTTTTCTACTTTCATTTCAGTGTTGTGGTCACATTGTACCACATTACACACTTTAGGAAGTGCTTCCACTGTAAAGACATTGACTGGAAAAAAATATATTCTTGTTCTACAGTAATGCCATACCTTTCAAAATATCCAACTCTTAAGCAATAGCAGTTATAAGCAAAAGCAGAAACAAAAGAGAAAATTGGGACTATTTTTTCATCCTGCCATCTTTTGACATGCACCGGAAATTCATTACATGAATAGGATAATGACCCCTTTAAGCAAAGCCAACAGTTCCGGATTTCCACCAAAATTTTTTTTGATGTTATTTAATGATTCTGTAAATGAAATAAGCATGCAGTTTGAATATATTGCTACTCAAATAAAAATTATGACAGTTTCCAAAGATGTGGTGAATCCTTGTTTTAGCAATTTTTAACTGATAAGGACAGTAAGGGTATAATTTTTTTCTTCTGTTCAACAATTTTGGCACAACAGTCAAAATATCACCTTTTTATGACAGTACTGGTGTAATAGTTACCAAATAAGCAGAAACACATCTGATAAAAGCAACTTTTTATCAAGTGAGAGCTCATTTGAATATAGGGGGGGTTGAAAACAGTCGATTCTGTTGCTATGACGGTATGATATAAAAATTAACATTTTTCCTCACAAAAGAAAAAAACTAACTAAAAAAGCTTTTCTTAGCTGTAATGAGTGTATAAATGAACTTATTAAGTAGAAATACACCACAATGGAATTCAGGTTGAGAAGCAGAGGTCTCTTTTCTGTAGCTTAAACTTTAATAAAACTATGCACAAAGTAGAGTTTTGACTAGTTTTAAGAAAACTGACATTTAATTGTTATACAAAAAGACTCATTGGCATCTTTTCAGTCCTTTTTGCATGCCAAGTCACTGAAAAAGTAGAAAACATAGCAACTGACTAGACTGATTGGTTCAAAGTACCCAAAAGCATACTAGATTCACAGACTTTACATTAAAACGACACATTGCAAATGATGCCTACCCATGCCAAATAATTACCTAGAGGCCAGAGGAATGAATAAACACTACATATTGATTAAAATACTGCTGTATAACCTTCTTTTAAGAAACAAAATGAATACATTTAATCTTTAGTTACAATTTTCAAGGTATGATACATGTTTCTGTCTAGCAATAAGTGCTGGTACATGAAATAGGATCATGGTTTACCTTTATTTAATCAATTTTTGGTCTGAAAGGTATTATATAATACCAATAATACATTTTTATTTCATGTCACCTTAGGTTCTACCTTACTCTACTCTATAGAATTGTAAACAGTGTGCTTTTTGCAAAAATAATCACTTTTTATGATACCATAGGCCAAAAAGTCAAATTTTACTTCAGATAATGAAACAGACTATAACTATAAAACCTGAAGATATATTTTGCAGAAAAGATGTTTTCCTATAATGAGTTCTGGTACCCTTTCATAAAAAGTGCCTGACAAGTGGGATTTGTGTATTTGACCAATTTGTAAATTTTGCTCTTACAGAGGTCATTATCCTTTTGGATAGCCTGAGCAAAAGTAACCGGACGGGCGAGACATCAACATTTTTTATTAAAAAAATCTTTCTTTCACTTAAAATTTCATATATGGGGCATTACACCTATAATGCTAAATTACATAAAAATGGAGAGAAAAGTATACCTGTCCACGGATTTTTTTTTGGAAAATTACCTTAAAGTTTAAGAATGGTTTTTCTACTTTCATTTCAGTGTTGTGGTCACATTGTACCACATTACACACTTTAGGAAGTGCTTCCACTGTAAAGACATTGACTGGAAAAAAATATATTCTTGTTCTACAGTAATGCCATACCTTTCAAAATATCCAACTCTTAAGCAATAGCAGTTATAAGCAAAAGCAGAAACAAAAGAGAAAATTGGGACTATTTTTTCATCCTGCCATCTTTTGACATGCACCGGAAATTCATTACATGAATAGGATAATGACCCCTTTAAGCAAAGCCAACAGTTCCGGATTTCCACCAAAATTTTTTTTGATGTTATTTAATGATTCTGTAAATGAAATAAGCATGCAGTTTGAATATATTGCTACTCAAATAAAAATTATGACAGTTTCCAAAGATGTGGTGAATCCTTGTTTTAGCAATTTTTAACTGATAAGGACAGTAAGGGTATAATTTTTTTCTTCTGTTCAACAATTTTGGCACAACAGTCAAAATATCACCTTTTTATGACAGTACTGGTGTAATAGTTACCAAATAAGCAGAAACACATCTGATAAAAGCAACTTTTTATCAAGTGAGAGCTCATTTGAATATAGGGGGGGTTGAAAACAGTCGATTCTGTTGCTATGACGGTATGATATAAAAATTAACATTTTTCCTCACAAAAGAAAAAAACTAACTAAAAAAGCTTTTCTTAGCTGTAATGAGTGTATAAATGAACTTATTAAGTAGAAATACACCACAATGGAATTCAGGTTGAGAAGCAGAGGTCTCTTTCTGTAGCTTAAACTTTAATAAAACTATGCACAAAGTAGAGTTTTGACTAGTTTTAAGAAAACTGACATTTAATTGTTATACAAAAAGACTCATTGGCATCTTTTCAGTCCTTTTTGTATGCCAAGTCACTGAAAAAGTAGAAAACATAGCAACTGACTAGACTGATTGGTTCAAAGTACCCAAAAGCATACTAGATTCACAGACTTTACATTAAAACGACACATTGCAAATGATGCCTACCCATGCCAAATAATTACCTAGAGGCCAGAGGAATGAATAAACACTACATATTGATTAAAATACTGCTGTATAACCTTCTTTTAAGAAACAAAATGAATACATTTAATCTTTAGTTACAATTTTCAAGGTATGATACATGTTTCTGTCTAGCAATAAGTGCTGGTACATGAAATAGGATCATGGTTTACCTTTATTTAATCAATTTTTGGTCTGAAAGGTATTATATAATACCAATAATACATTTTTATTTCATGTCACCTTAGGTTCTACCTTACTCTACTCTATAGAATTGTAAACAGTGTGCTTTTTGCAAAAATAATCACTTTTTATGATACCATAGGCCAAAAAGTCAAATTTTACTTCAGATAATGAAACAGACTATAACTATAAAACCTGAAGATATATTTTGCAGAAAAGATGTTTTCCTATAATGAGTTCTGGTACCCTTTCATAAAAAGTGCCTGACAAGTGGGATTTGTGTATTTGACCAATTTGTAAATTTTGCTCTTACAGAGGTCATTATCCTTTTGGATAGCCTGAGCAAAAGTAACCGGACGGGCGAGACATCAACATTTTTTATTAAAAAAATCTTTCTTTCACTTAAAATTTCATATATGGGGCATTACACCTATAATGCTAAATTACATAAAAATGGAGAGAAAAGTATACCTGTCCACGGATTTTTTTTTGGAAAATTACCTTAAAGTTTAAGAATGGTTTTTCTACTTTCATTTCAGTGTTGTGGTCACATTGTACCACATTACACACTTTAGGAAGTGCTTCCACTGTAAAGACATTGACTGGAAAAAAATATATTCTTGTTCTACAGTAATGCCATACCTTTCAAAATATCCAACTCTTAAGCAATAGCAGTTATAAGCAAAAGCAGAAACAAAAGAGAAAATTGGGACTATTTTTTCATCCTGCCATCTTTTGACATGCACCGGAAATTCATTACATGAATAGGATAATGACCCCTTTAAGCAAAGCCAACAGTTCCGGATTTCCACCAAAATTTTTTTTGATGTTATTTAATGATTCTGTAAATGAAATAAGCATGCAGTTTGAATATATTGCTACTCAAATAAAAATTATGACAGTTTCCAAAGATGTGGTGAATCCTTGTTTTAGCAATTTTTAACTGATAAGGACAGTAAGGGTATAATTTTTTTCTTCTGTTCAACAATTTTGGCACAACAGTCAAAATATCACCTTTTTATGACAGTACTGGTGTAATAGTTACCAAATAAGCAGAAACACATCTGATAAAAGCAACTTTTTATCAAGTGAGAGCTCATTTGAATATAGGGGGGGTTGAAAACAGTCGATTCTGTTGCTATGACGGTATGATATAAAAATTAACATTTTTCCTCACAAAAGAAAAAAACTAACTAAAAAAGCTTTTCTTAGCTGTAATGAGTGTATAAATGAACTTATTAAGTAGAAATACACCACAATGGAATTCAGGTTGAGAAGCAGAGGTCTCTTTTCTGTAGCTTAAACTTTAATAAAACTATGCACAAAGTAGAGTTTTGACTAGTTTTAAGAAAACTGACATTTAATTGTTATACAAAAAGACTCATTGGCATCTTTTCAGTCCTTTTTGCATGCCAAGTCACTGAAAAAGTAGAAAACATAGCAACTGACTAGACTGATTGGTTCAAAGTACCCAAAAGCATACTAGATTCACAGACTTTACATTAAAACGACACATTGCAAATGATGCCTACCCATGCCAAATAATTACCTAGAGGCCAGAGGAATGAATAAACACTACATATTGATTAAAATACTGCTGTATAACCTTCTTTTAAGAAACAAAATGAATACATTTAATCTTTAGTTACAATTTTCAAGGTATGATACATGTTTCTGTCTAGCAATAAGTGCTGGTACATGAAATAGGATCATGGTTTACCTTTATTTAATCAATTTTTGGTCTGAAAGGTATTATATAATACCAATAATACATTTTTATTTCATGTCACCTTAGGTTCTACCTTACTCTACTCTATAGAATTGTAAACAGTGTGCTTTTTGCAAAAATAATCACTTTTTATGATACCATAGGCCAAAAAGTCAAATTTTACTTCAGATAATGAAACAGACTATAACTATAAAACCTGAAGATATATTTTGCAGAAAAGATGTTTTCCTATAATGAGTTCTGGTACCCTTTCATAAAAAGTGCCTGACAAGTGGGATTTGTGTATTTGACCAATTTGTAAATTTTGCTCTTACAGAGGTCATTATCCTTTTGGATAGCCTGAGCAAAAGTAACCGGACGGGCGAGACATCAACATTTTTTATTAAAAAAATCTTTCTTTCACTTAAAATTTCATATATGGGGCATTACACCTATAATGCTAAATTACATAAAAATGGAGAGAAAAGTATACCTGTCCACGGATTTTTTTTTGGAAAATTACCTTAAAGTTTAAGAATGGTTTTTCTACTTTCATTTCAGTGTTGTGGTCACATTGTACCACATTACACACTTTAGGAAGTGCTTCCACTGTAAAGACATTGACTGGAAAAAAATATATTCTTGTTCTACAGTAATGCCATACCTTTCAAAATATCCAACTCTTAAGCAATAGCAGTTATAAGCAAAAGCAGAAACAAAAGAGAAAATTGGGACTATTTTTTCATCCTGCCATCTTTTGACATGCACCGGAAATTCATTACATGAATAGGATAATGACCCCTTTAAGCAAAGCCAACAGTTCCGGATTTCCACCAAAATTTTTTTTGATGTTATTTAATGATTCTGTAAATGAAATAAGCATGCAGTTTGAATATATTGCTACTCAAATAAAAATTATGACAGTTTCCAAAGATGTGGTGAATCCTTGTTTTAGCAATTTTTAACTGATAAGGACAGTAAGGGTATAATTTTTTTCTTCTGTTCAACAATTTTGGCACAACAGTCAAAATATCACCTTTTTATGACAGTACTGGTGTAATAGTTACCAAATAAGCAGAAACACATCTGATAAAAGCAACTTTTTATCAAGTGAGAGCTCATTTGAATATAGGGGGGGTTGAAAACAGTCGATTCTGTTGCTATGACGGTATGATATAAAAATTAACATTTTTCCTCACAAAAGAAAAAAACTAACTAAAAAAGCTTTTCTTAGCTGTAATGAGTGTATAAATGAACTTATTAAGTAGAAATACACCACAATGGAATTCAGGTTGAGAAGCAGAGGTCTCTTTTCTGTAGCTTAAACTTTAATAAAACTATGCACAAAGTAGAGTTTTGACTAGTTTTAAGAAAACTGACATTTAATTGTTATACAAAAAGACTCATTGGCATCTTTTCAGTCCTTTTTGCATGCCAAGTCACTGAAAAAGTAGAAAACATAGCAACTGACTAGACTGATTGGTTCAAAGTACCCAAAAGCATACTAGATTCACAGACTTTACATTAAAACGACACATTGCAAATGATGCCTACCCATGCCAAATAATTACCTAGAGGCCAGAGGAATGAATAAACACTACATATTGATTAAAATACTGCTGTATAACCTTCTTTTAAGAAACAAAATGAATACATTTAATCTTTAGTTACAATTTTCAAGGTATGATACATGTTTCTGTCTAGCAATAAGTGCTGGTACATGAAATAGGATCATGGTTTACCTTTATTTAATCAATTTTTGGTCTGAAAGGTATTATATAATACCAATAATACATTTTTATTTCATGTCACCTTAGGTTCTACCTTACTCTACTCTATAGAATTGTAAACAGTGTGCTTTTTGCAAAAATAATCACTTTTTATGATACCATAGGCCAAAAAGTCAAATTTTACTTCAGATAATGAAACAGACTATAACTATAAAACCTGAAGATATATTTTGCAGAAAAGATGTTTTCCTATAATGAGTTCTGGTACCCTTTCATAAAAAGTGCCTGACAAGTGGGATTTGTGTATTTGACCAATTTGTAAATTTTGCTCTTACAGAGGTCATTATCCTTTTGGATAGCCTGAGCAAAAGTAACCGGACGGGCGAGACATCAACATTTTTTATTAAAAAAATCTTTCTTTCACTTAAAATTTCATATATGGGGCATTACACCTATAATGCTAAATTACATAAAAATGGAGAGAAAAGTATACCTGTCCACGGATTTTTTTTTGGAAAATTACCTTAAAGTTTAAGAATGGTTTTTCTACTTTCATTTCAGTGTTGTGGTCACATTGTACCACATTACACACTTTAGGAAGTGCTTCCACTGTAAAGACATTGACTGGAAAAAAATATATTCTTG